>JAWWLV010000179.1:38896810-38927186 GCA_035041135.1 Platyrinchus mystaceus
GACGAGCTCCATCTACCCGGGGGATTCGAACCTGCGGCCTTGGCGCTGAGAGACCAGCATCTTAACCGCTAGGCCAAAACAACACAATATAAAAGTATAAGCCACTACTATATCCCAGTCAGTCATCTTTTCCATACTGATCATTCTGTTTAGTTTTTCCCAGTTCGAATGCCATACCACACCATTGCTCATCCTTTCTGAATTTATGTTCTGTGTCTACAGTTACTCTCTTCTGAGGTGGCTTGCAAGACCAACATACAGTTATCAAGATGAGGGCATACCAACAATTTGTGCATGGTAGTCGTTACTATCATGGCAACATTGGGTTGGGGGTTTTGGTGTTTTTTTTGTTTAGTTTTGTTTTGGGGTTTTTTTGTTTGGTTGGGGGTTTTTTTTGTTTTGTTTTGGTTTGGGTTTTTTTTTTTTTATTTCTACAATATGAACTACATGCTAGTGATGGCTCTGGAGAATTCCTAGTAGAATTGTGAAGGCCTTTGTAAATCTAACAGCTTCAGGGATAACACCACCACACGTTCACGGGAAAATCAGTGAGAGGTTGGCATGTCCCATGTTTTTTTCATGTAATTTAGCTGACAGTAGTAACAAAGCGAATTAGATCTTTATGGCCTGCCAAGTTTCCGTGGACTGCCACCAGCAGCTCCACAGACAACCACTGGTCATGAACCAATGATTGGAAACCCAACTGCGGAGAATAAACATAGTAATTTTTCCAGAAAGTTGGGATGATCCTATGTTATACCACTGTAAAAAATACTTAAGACCTTTGCTGTGATCCCAAGCTCTGAAATAAGATGAGAAGTTCTTACTCTACAAAAGAATTGTGTATTTCTTGAACAATAAAAAGTTGAGAATAAAAACAAATTTGTTCTTTAGAAATTGCCTAGTGAAGCAGTTGTTTCATACTGCCTGTTGAACATTTGGGTAGACTGATTCAAATGTTAAAGCTGTGTTCAAACCAGAAAAAATAAAAATAATAAGCTGTCAGAATAATTACTAAGAACATACAAGGATTATACAAAGTAAACTGCAGCCTGCAAAAAGAGAATTGCATGTTAGCTAATTGTTAATTTTAGCAATTGCAATGGCTAATTACTGTGGCACACATTGACTATTAGCATGATGCCCCAGCACCTGCTTTCTCCAATGAACAGATTTCTTCATTGCTCGTGCAGGAGCAAAATGTGTAATTATTGGCCATCATTGGGGCGATTTTTCAGTGATTCTTTTGTGTGATGTGAATGACGCATAATGACATATTTTATTAGAGGGCAAATAGCTGTTTGTTAATGGAAATGATTCGAAATCCAAGAAACTAGGAGCTAGGAGCATGTTTTCAGTATCAGCATGAATTCAAATGTATTTTCTTTTAACTCTTTATAAAAGAAGCATAGAAATCAAATCTAAACTTAGTATAATATATTTAATGATATGTGCAAACACAGCATTGATTAATTGCCTCAAATGTTTTCAATGCTACACCATTTCATTTGTTACAGCAGTCTGCTAAATTTATGCATTTCTTATTTAAAGTCTTCTTTCCTGGGCATATAGTGTTAGCAAGATTATGTGGCTTGTTCCTCATTTACTGGGAAAAAAATCATCTTTGTAACTTAAGCAACAATTATGGGCTTTATGAGGCACATTTTTATTGCACACATTGTAGAACACAGTGCACTGGCATTATTATTCCTGAAAGTACATGCTTGAATGTATCTATCAAGACCCAAATGTCAGCTACTGAATAGATTATGCATAGTTATCCAAAACAGAATATAGATACATAAAATCTCAGCAACAGAATACTCAATTTCTGAGAAAAGATTTTTATTAGATAATCTGCATGCTACTTTTGAAGAGCAATGAAAATTAAAAAATCACATATGAACCTTAGACTACAGTGGTTTTTCAAATAGCAAACTGCTTTGTCATTTTTGAAGGACAGACTATGGCTAGAACAACATTTTCATTTTGCTTTTAATTCAGTACTGTTCCAAGTTGGATGAAAAAGGGGGTGCCAGGGGACATAGTTTGCTGAATTCCACTGAGGTAAATCTAGACTAACTTGATGGAAAACAATGAAGTAACTTTGGATATCCACGGAAAGTAGAAGCCTTGTGAATATCTATGAAACTTTAAACATAAGTAGGAAACCTAAGTCTCTTCTAGACTCTTCAGGTAATGAAGCCAAAAGTTTAATGCTATCTTAGAGTATAGGAATAACAGATTTTTTTTGGATGATCCCAATGTTCCATTTTGCCAAAGATCCAGTCAATGATCTTTGACTAAATTTGACCCAATTTACAAATACACAAGTGAGATGAAATTCAGACGTAATGGATGCATATGAAATGACTGATTGAAGTAAAATCAGTTTTAAAAGCATATTCAAATAAATAAATAAACTGAACACACATACAGTAGATGTAATAAGAAGATATAGTAAAGGATCATATCTTTTATATTTCTTCTACGATTGCATATGACAAACATTTTGCATTTTAAAACCATTACTTCAAAGACCACCATAAGAAAAATTAAGCCAAGTCTACATACACTGAAAATCTGGGTCATCCCATATACTGAGTGTGAGTTCTTTACAAACTTGAGGAAGAAACTATGAATGAGCACTTCCTCTTCTCACCCAGGGCCTATAGTTTCTCTGCTGTTGCAAGATGTAGATAACTTTGGTATTCAGGTTCACTGTTTGACCCATTAAACTGGTATTGAGGTATAATTTGTGTGTTTTCCCAGTACGGTTGCACATAGAATGGGGTTCATTTCCACAAGTTTGAATAAATTTATCCAGTTCAGTGAACCTGTTGTTAAGCTTAGCAAAACTCAGTAGGTGGCTTTAAAGTCCTGTAATTAGCCCATTACATAAAATCTGTACTTTAGATTTTTGCACATTGGTTAATAAGTATAACGTGCTTCGTATATATAAATAACATTACATTAAATGATGCAGCATAAAGGAATTAAAGGCCAAAGTAGTTAAATAAAATACTTGAAGGAGATCTCAAATTAGCATGTTTAATTCCAACTCATTGAACAGGAAAAGGCTTTAGCCTTACTGTACCAATTCCATACAATGTGCAGAATAGCAGGTATTTAGTCTCCATTTTACATAAGGTCACTGTCATCTCTGACCTCTGTGTGACTTTAGAAAAATGTTCTAATTAGCTTGTTTCTTTTAAAATCTAATCATGACAATGTCTAAATATAGTCATGAATTACCAAGACAGCACTTGCCTCAACAATTTTTCATAGTTTGTACATAGCTAATTAATTCTTGATCCTTAATTTTTGCTTTCCAAATGCAATATGTGAGGAAAATAAAGTCTACAGCTAATTAACCCATGCAATGCTTACTGCTTCATAGTAAAGAACACTTATTTTAAAGTTCAGGGTTTTTACTACGTGTAAAAATCCTATTGCACCAGGTCAAAGTTCCACTTAAGTCTAACAGATTATTATATTAATTATTTTTAAAAATTAAAAACATTACACAACCAAAATGTCTTCAGTTTTTCTTTAAATCTATTGATGAATTCCATTATGTGTATTAATATATTGAAAGGTAGTGTTACATATATAACCATTATCTTTTTTGATTTTTTTTCTATTTATATATAGAGGATGCTATGTAACATATAGCCCTCTTCAGAGATTCAAAGTTATCATAGCATGAAGAAATATATTTGAGAAGTTTTGTATAAATGCACATACGCATACATACATATGGGGAAACATAAGATCATTCTGGAGTTATATGAAATAACCAGAGTTAATACTGCAGCCTAAGGAAACATTTTATCTCATGAAAAACTCAATAGTCTAGGATAGTTTGTCAAGGTTCATAAATAAACAGATTCTAGTGGATGAACCTGTCCTTATTTATATGTTTATACTGAATTAATAGTAAATCAATAGGTTTTTTTGAAATAAAAAATTTATTTGAAATTCACATGAAACCATTCATTCGCAATTTTAGGATTCACCAGCAAACTCACAGAAAAAGCCTAGATAAACATCTTCACGATGCTCCACAAAAAGAAATGAGAAGACTGAAAGAGACAACATCTTATGCTTATTGTGACACAGCAAACAAAACTACCACAGTTTTCAGTTGTCTACTGTTCATCTTGTGCCATTTTATAGCATAATCTTTGAGTGCCTCTGACTTTTTTCCCATTTCATGTACTGTTTTGGATTTCATGTATTGCCTTCTCTCCTGCTCTACAGTTGTTACTTATTTTTTCATTTTACTTACAATATTAAAATTAATGTGATTGCTTCTTTATATACTTATATATATGTATATATATGCTGTCTTCTTTTTTCTTATATACATTGACATCTAGAGGACTTTTGGCCTTTGACCAGACATATCCAGTCTTGGAGCTAATTCCATTCTCAGCCGTCATTTCCCGCTGGATTCATACGGAGATGATGACATAAAATTGGAGTAAAATTTGACCTCTGGTATCATTAATTACATTTCTCATAGAACTATGTGGCCTATGTTTGGAATTAATAGAAATGTCGAAGAAAATATAATATATAGTATTAGAAAGTAAGACTAAGAGGTAAAATGACCTGCATTGATTGAGTATTCCATAATTTGTGCAAAATTGATCCATTTAACAGTTCAACAGTAAAAAAAAGTTTAGTAGAAATTGCAGGAAGGCAAACAATCAGTAGAAGACACAAGACAAGCCAGGTGGATCTTCTATAACTTGTTTCATCCTGATATCTTCCCAACCCTCCATCCTGTCTTGTAAAATATACATCCTTTGGTTCCCTCTGAAGGCCAGGTCAATGCTTTGTGTAAGCAATTTTCCACCACCTGTTCAGACACTTTTTTTCTGACAAATTTGATTCGAATCTGTTAAGTGTGCCATCAATTACACTTCTTTACACTATGGATCTGCTTAACTGAAAGAGTTAGGGGGTCACAGCATACGAGTTATTTTTGTGAATGTAAGACTTGTTTCAGTCTCTTAATTGACCATGTGCATGATGTCTACTTGTGGGGAAGAGTTATACATAAGGGTGAGTCTGCAAAAACACTGAAGGGAGGTACTTATGGACAGCAATTACAAAGCTGCCTTTTTCTCTCTCTCTAAATTTAAAATTCCTCATTAATATCTAGCAGTAAGTTAAAGAACCAAAGAACACCATCTTGCCTACCAGCCATAACTCTCCGTTTTACAGAAACAGGAGCAACTAATGAATAGAGCACATGGAGTCAAATAATTTTTCTATGTGCAAAAAAATTACTAGATGGAACATAAGAAAAACTTTATGTTTGCTACGTCATTTTGTAAACACACATCTCATATTATCAGGCAATGCTTGACCACATTCATCCTTGGCCATCTTCAGAAAGATGTTGAGTTTAGTTTACCAGATAGATAAATGTGTCCTTTCACAGCTGAAGAGATTTGGGTTTTCTTCCCCAACAAATAAATTGACCTCAAGAGAAGAATTGATTCCCTCTTTCTAGAAAAGGGTACGCATATAAAAATAGATGTCTAGTTGCCTAAAATGAGACACCTAAATATATATGTGACAATAAATTCAATTTTTCTCAAGTTGTGAGAAATGTGTGTGTACTTTGAAAGTCAGGTCTACATAATGTATGAAGTGCCTATCTTTTGGTTGTATATGCATTGATAAATATCATGTCAGGCTATTGATTGCCCCCGCATCAGTTCTAATGTTCCCGTATCTCTGAAGATTATCAGTGTTACCTATGAAATAGCAAAGATACAGAATTTTATTTTGGGTTGCTTTTGGATCAAGATATTATTAGTGACATCATATCTGGAAGCATCTACCAAATTTAAGGACTTTGGCTGGCTATAGTTTAGATTAGTTTGGATTCTTTAACTATTTAAATAAGCAAATTAACCATTGAAGCACTGAAATGTGTAAGTAATATTGTCATAACGGTAGCTAAGACAGGACAAACTGAGGTAGAAAAAATATACTTCCTTCGCTTATGTTTTTTTGGCTGAACAATACCCCTGGTGACTGTCAGGGCTTTGGCTTAGGACTCAGCCTTGCTTTGGCTAAGCCCTTAGCTTTCCTAGATGCACAGACTGATTTGAAAATCTGTGCTTTTAACAGTCTTTACTACTTTTCCTTATATACCATGTTAAATACTAAGATGCACAAGAGAGCAAAGACACTGAAGTGACATGTTCTCTGTTGCTCCACTGACGGCTTTTTTCAAAGGTGGCAGAAACAAAAATCCATTACAAACTTCCTCTTCATACTAGAGCTTTTACAATATATATTGAAAATGTTACCTGGAACATTCTGTGTTGAACTAGCACAGTTCAGATTTTTTTGCTTGCAATTATTATTATGAAGACTCTAGTCATGACTGGGCAATGGAAAATGAGTTGACCGTTTTATTTAAATGTAACAGACAACCCATTAGTGCTCTAGTATAACCAGTCATCATCACACTCCCCAGCAACTGGCTAAGACAAAAGTAAAATACAGAAGGTATGCTGCATGAGTTTGTGATGTCTGTGATAATTATTGTTTGATCTTCTGAATTTACATTTTGAATTGTGGAAGTTTTAAACATGCTGGGGAATTTTGAATAATTTACTGAGTCTCCTGTCTTCTCTATCTTCTGGAAAGCCAAGTTTTCTTTATACTGTGAATTTAATTATGTATACCTTGAAAAAATTAAATGGCATATTGCTCACACAGCAAATAACTCTCTTGATTTCATCTAATATCCTAGGGTGGTTGAAAGCTAGAAGCTAGTCCCATAGATTCCATTGAGACAGGCAGAATTTTTATTTTTCAGTAATATATATCTCTGCAAGACAAACACTTGCTGGTGCAAAGTAACTGGCTTAGAGAATACATTTCAGCAGAGAATCTAGCCAAAGACTTTTTTGATAGATTTCATGCGATATGAGAACTGCAAACTCAGAGGAGTGACCACTCTCCAATTCAAATGAGAACACCTTGGTACTCAAATGAGTACAAAGTCTGAATTAGAATGGATGTTATCTGTAGTAGATAAGCTTCATTCAAAAGTACAAAGACAATCTGAACTTTCAGAGAAAATATCATGGTAGAAAGCAAGTCGGGCTGCCAAAATTACATGACAAATATGATACTGCAGTGTAATACATAATTACCACCACTGATGTGGAACCTACGCTTCTTCCAGTACATAAACTCATGGCATCTGTTTCTAATATCATTGCATACGGCATTAGTAGCAATCCTTTTGATTTACAAAATACTAATTCTAGAAGCTGATGAAGATACAAACCAATAGTTCTGCTCATTGATAATTTTTACATTTGTTCTACTCAATTTGTGGGCTATTTGTTCATCTTCTATCAGAAAGATCCATTAAAAAAAGATGCTAAAGGATAAGAAAAAAGGTTATTAAAAAGAAAATGACACTTTTTTATAAAATATGATGTGTTTCTTATCGTCACTGGAAAATTTTATTTTATAGTGATTCCTTCTAAAGATATATGAAACACAAACTAACTGCATTGAGCTCAGGACTGCAAGCAAAAATCCATGGAAACAAGACCCTTTAATGAAGTGAAAGGAGTTTTGAAACACACTGACTGCAGGATCAGGCCTAAACAAGATACCAGGATTTCATTTTTAATTAAATTATATGTATTACGAAAAAAAGAAAGCCCCAAGCTCTATTAAGATACAAAAAAAGGTAGAAAATATTTGTCATTAATATAAGCACAGGAAAAAGTTCAGTGAAAGAATTCTGAGGCTATTCTGTTTCACGGACTGGGTAAGAAGACAGCACTTGTCTTCAGACTATGTCATTTCGCTACCCAAGAATTCACACTTTCCAGTGGCAATCCTGCTAACTTGCGCTTTAGGGAAGGAAGAATAGGTGGCTAGGAGGAAATAAGAGTGCAGAGAGAGAACTGATACAGCAGAGGAAAGTGTTAGATCAAGTAAGTGGAAGCCACATATTCTAAATTAATTATTCAAGCTTTTTTTTTCTTGGTCAAATGTTTAGAGAGTTATACTGAAAGTTCCAATATTCAGGCTATAAACTTCCAGCATTGCTCTACTGAAATGCACGATGAAGCTTATTAATTCTTCTGAAACAAACTGTTCCTAATAGGTTCTAGCTGTCAGAACTTCCCATGCTTTCTCTGAAAGTGTTTTAATTTCATATTCACAAGACTTCTCCCACGTTAGCAAGTGAAGCACAAAAATTTAAATCCACTTAAAACTCAATGCAGGAATCTGGAAGGCCCAAGAGAAAGAATTTTGCATCTCTCTTTTCAGTGCACAAAACCTTTAAAATGAGTAAATAAAGCTCCAATTAGTTTTACCATTCTAGAGGATAATGAGAAGTGCCCATCAAATATGCCTCATTCTTAAAATGTTTTGATTTAGCAGGCAAAATTCAAAACACCATAGTAGCTTCCAGAGTAAAACCTGATTGCACTTGCATGTCACATTAATAAAAAAACAAACAAAAAAAAAAAAAAAAAAAAAAAAGAAAAAAGGATCGACACCCCCACCCCCCCAACACACACACACACAAACCATAAAGCTCTAATTGGAAAGCTTCCATCATCTGAGTACTTGCTTCCTGGCATACATGAAATGATCAGTGGGGAAAGCAGGGTCAATCGAGACAGACTGAGAGTGAAATTAAAATAATAAAATGTCTAAACATTTAACTGCAAATAGGAAATCTTTATACCCACCCACACCCTATTCTGTAGCATAAAACTAAGGCAACAATTATTCATATACCTCCAAGTAATTTGCAGGCTCCATACAAAAATCTCATTTAAAATAAGAAATTGCTATTTCTGCACATTTATTCTCCCCAAATGCTGGCTAATTGCTGCAATGGCCATTATAAAGAATAATTTTCGCTTAGTGAAAAAAAAAAAAAAAGAGGAATGAAGAGAACATTTTCTGGTTTTGTTCCTCTGCGGAGGCTCTATTCAGCGAATCCTGAATGCACAGCGTTTCACTGCTACATTTATTATGCTGAGAGGTCAAGTATTACACAGCATCTTGTATTACGCTTTGCATGCTAAGTATTTCACTTCACAAATTGACCCTTCGGTGTACTTACTACATAATGCTCTAAAAACCCAGCTAAAACGCAGGACAATTAGCAATACTTTGGCTCACGCTTAACAATGGGGACACCAATGTAGGTGATTGCATTTACAGTGTTGCTTTCTTCACAAAACATTTTTGACACATTAAAGGTACTTTGAAATTGTGCAGTACCAGTCGCCTCTCTCCTGAATGGCTTTTCCAGCATGTACGGAGAGAAACAGTTACTGTAGTTTAGGGCTTAATTGAAAAGAATTCAGACACGGCCCTATGAAGCACCAATTAGAGGGATATTATATCATAAAAAGCTGTAATATCCATTTTCAGGCTTGTTCACCTGCCAATTCAAAGTAGGACACGGCTTAAAAAAGGGATGGAGCTGCAACTCCGGAGAGCGGGATGTTTAGGGAGGAGGAGGAGTGCGGCGGCCGCCTGCGGGAGCAGCGCCAGGTGCGCCCGCCTCGGGGGCGCGGAGTCCCGGCCTCGGGTGGGAGCGGGCGGCGCGGAATGCGGTGCCGGGCTTCGGCGCCAGCTCCTCCTGGAATACAACCGCGGCGGCGTGCAGGGGAGCGCGGCCGGGGGTAGCGCGCCGCCAGGGAAACCCCCGGGTCACGGAGAATGAAAGCACCCGAAGTAGTCGGGATTTTTTTTTTTAAACTATTATTATTTATAGCTGTAATCATGGAAACAAACAAAACCCTCCATTACCGCCGGCGGCTGGGCTCGTCCCCGCGCCTCCCGCTCCCACCCCCCCGCCTGGCAATCCCGAGAGCGGCAATTTCTTTGGGTTCATTGTGAGCTGAAAACAAACAAACATAAACTTATCGCCCCGAAAATTTTGTATTTCTTGTGTCAAGCTGCTAATAAAGCGACGTTAATGGATCAGCCCCGCGAAGTGTCTCTTCACCGCCTTTAAAGTATCTTTCGAGTGCTCCGGGGAAGCCGAGGCGGGCCCACTCCTCGCCGCCCGCCGCTGCCGCCGCCGCCCCGCGCCCGCCGCCCGCTGTGGGTTCCCCCGCGGCGCTCGGCGAGCGTTTCGTGGCCGCGCCCGCCCGGCCCCAGCGCCCGGCTGTGAACGCCGGGCCGCCGGGGTAACCCGTAATTCTAGGCTGCGCTCGCCGAAAAGACATTTTTATTTTATTTTATTTTTAACTGTGAAGAAACGGAAAGCACAGACCGGGAGCCAAGCAGGCATGTGCGGTGCCCCGGCTGCGGTACCACCGCGCTCTCCCGGCACCGCCGGGCCTCCCTGCCCTGCCCCGGGCGCGCTGCTCCGCCAGCACAGCGTTATCGCCTGAGCCCGGCCGGCCGCGGGCCCGCCAGGCGCCGTTCTGTTGGCTGGGTCAGAGCAACACCTCATGGCCACCATTCTACTGCCCCGCATGGGTGCCATTCCCTTGCCTCAGGCAGGCCCATGGGCTCTCGGCTGCCATTGCCCTGCCAGTATCACACAACAGCCATTTTGCTGTCTGAGGCAGGATACATACCTCTAAGGCACTATTGCCCTGCCTCAGGCAGAGCAGCACCTCACAGTGACCAATTTTCGACCTCAGGCAAGGGTGACTGCCTTTGGGGCACCATTGCCCAGCCTCGAGTGTGATGAGGGACACGTGTAAGGGTGCCAACTATCATGAGATGATTAAGCTGACTAACGGAGCCCCTAACTTCCAGTGTCCTGCCCAGAAGAGTGTCCCCTCCAGCATTCTCTTATCACCTAGTTATCTGTGAGTCTTTGTGCAGTCAAGGCAGGCCTTCTGTGGGGCCTTGAGTTACTATGCAGGGCTAGAAGAGAGCGCTGGAGGAGACAGCACTTCTAGTTCTGTGTTCCCTGGGACACACTCACTTTTGAACTGAGCTGCTAGGAGGGTGTGTGCAGTCATATGAACTCTTCATTCAGCCCCATACCACTCCTCTGCACCTGGAGGTGCAGAGAGCGCTTCCTCTGGGCCGTCCTGCAGAGGGCCTACCTTTGGCCCCTGAGAAGGGCACATTGTTACTGTAGCTACATGATTTACTAAGCAGACCTTTTCTAAGATTTACCAGAATATTTCTAAAAGATTCATTCATTCGATGGAATTTACAAACGGGGAGAGAGAAAGCTCAGGTGTTACATAATTAAACTCCCTTTTATACACCAGGAGTGTGGTTTTCACTGGGGTATGCAGCTTATCTCCTGCCTGCTCTTCAGCCCATGGTCACAAGAGCCTGTTCCTGGCTTCTTTGCAGCCAGCAATGAAAGAGTGAAGTCCGGTGTCAACACAACTGATGGAGAAAAGATTTTCACTGTGGCTTCCTGGAAAGATGGTGAATGGGTACCTCAGGCTGTGCCTCTGTGAAAATAAATCGCCTCAAGAGGAACAACAAAGCCTACTGTAAAGGAAGGCAATGCAGAGTTGCAACACTTCTGATGCCTCTTCTGGCAGCTTTTCTGATGCCTCTTCTGGCAGTTTTTCTCAATCCACATATTTTCTTCCTTTCTCCTTTTCCTCAAAGCCTGGCATCAGGTCTTTAGCACTGTCCTGGCAAGTGGGGCTAAGATCATGGTATGAGGGAGGAGGACTAGTAACACCAGGAAACCAAAGCTAAATGATGGCGAGGGAGGGGACTGCTGGGGGCAGAGAGCTGTTGGATGCGTATACAGTCTGGGGAGCAGTATCCATCCCCCTGCAATCCCAGCTCCTGTTACCTGCACTTCATGTGCTTAAGAGACGTCCTGTAAATGACAAAGCAGAATTTTTCCTCTGAAGTGAACTGATAAAATAGCACATTTCAATGGAATATGGTTCCATCAGAGCTCCTCTGTCTTGCTCTCGAGACAGTCTTTATGCATAAAGCGCTGTTGTTTCTGAAGAGCAAGAGCTTTGAGGGCTGATAGCAGCTGTAAACTCTAGTGGCCCTGCTTTAGCAAGTACAAAGTCACATGTTTTCCTCTAGTAAGGGCTTTTTGGAACTGCACATAGCAGTGAGTCATGCTTTTTTGTCATACTGAAATTTGTGACAGCTCATTTCAGGTCAGGCAACTTAATACTTTCACATGAATGATCTGTAGTTCAGTTTTGGCTATGCCAGTGTCATCTGACAGCAAATTTTCAACACCTGCACACCTACCTGTCTTAACCCTAAATTAAATATTTTTAACAAGCTATAAACAATTAAAAGGAACCAAACCTACAAATATGACTGGCTGGAGGTCCTTTCTCTGTGGGCAGATGATAGTAGGTGATGATGAGGGGGAGCAGCGTGTAATGATGGTGATTTTCATACTCTGCTTAATTACAAATTAAATACAAATTAGTAATATTCACTATGGCCACAGACTGCCGTTGAGTTAACTCATTCTTCTAACTGTAATGTTAGATACACTACTGCAAGTGCACAGCAGTTACGTGTTTCAGCAGCCAAAACGGTGGAAACCTCTGCTACACATGCAGGAGTAACCCAATATGCAGCAAACTGGGCTTTACATATGAGTTTTTTATTTAAGGTACAAAATAGCTACTTGCAGGGCCCTCTTGTTGGAAGGCCTATGAGACATGCAATTATTCGATGGGGTTTATAAAATGTGACATAACTGGCATTAACCAAAACATGTTTCTCTTGTGCCTTCCAGAGAAAAGCCTTTTTCTATAGCTCAGTTAATGCAATCTCATAGCTGATGAGGTATGTCTGGTTTTGATGGAAAGTAAGTATCAGATACTACATCGCTATATATCACTCTGGTACAGCCTGTATTTTATTGAACCTTGTCTGTACTTTTGTATCTCTGATTTAAAAGCAACAGTTGACCTAAGAAAAAGCATCATCATTTAAATATTGGTAAAAGTTTTTTTGCACCATGACAAGATAGCTACATCAGTTGTAATATCTATAGCACAGTGTTGAATGGATAAATGCCCTAAGGACACAACACTTGACAGAATGATCCGCGTGTTGATGAGTCCTTTGAAAAGTACTGGCTAATTGATGAAACCATGATGAAATATTTTTGAGACACTATTTTTTTGGTCTGCCATGTTAGAATCAAGTTTTAATGGGCATGCAAGATAGATGTATGCTGAATGTTATGCAGATTTATCTTTCTTTAGGCAGTATGTTAATCCCAAACCAAACAAACTAAAGACAAAAAGGAGGAGAACAAAAATACTGAATAAGGGAATTCGAAGGAGGAACAAGCTTGCAACAATCAGCAAAAGTAAACAAAAAGAGAATTAGGTAGCACTGTACAATCAAACTTCTATATTATGTCTGTATTGTTGGTTGATAAGTTTGCAATTTTTATTTATAAAGTATTTCAATTACTTATAAAGACTTACACAGCTAATCAGTTAGAACTGACATACATTTTGGCTAAATACCTATAATTACAGTTGTTTCATACCTGAGCCCCTGTTACTGATGTTGTGTAACAAGCATTCCTGATTGCTGACATCAGCCCACTTAGGGTTCCTGCATTTATGTGATAATTAGATAAAATCAAATAAAGACTTTCTAGTAACTTCATAAAATGAAGTAAATATATTTACTGAGATTAGTGTAAATCTAAAATATTATTTGTGGTTTCATCTTTTTCTGACAGCAAAAAGGAGCATGAAAATATTTAGGTGTTTTAGCTAAGCAATGTTACTTTTTAAAAGTATGCTTTCCAGTGTAGCAATGTTCAGGTCTGTGATATGTGAAATTTGCAGAGGTAATGTCTTTGATTAAGCCCACTATTTAGAATAAAACAGACAATTCCAGGCTTTGTGTTTGTAAGGTCTCTGCTTCTCCCAGCCCTGTCAGCTCTCACTTACACCCTTAGACCACCACTGCTACCACATGTACATTACATGTTTGTGTTTACCTAGAATATACAGAAGGACAGACTAAGTTGCCCCCTGTATATGAATATGTAGAAATGATGGTCTGTTTAGAAATGAAGCTTCAAAGTTTTTTTAGAATATCTGCTTATTCAGAAGATGTTTCAGGTTAAAAAAGCTGACAAAAAGAACCTTCAGTCATTCTGAGTACCAGATTTGGATTGAGTTTTAAATCTTTCCCTCAAATCATCAGTTATTTAGTACATGCTACGAGTAAAATGCATAGGTAGTATGCATGTTGCAGAACATGATTTTAAATGTTAGAGCAATAAAAACGTATTTGTTTACCCCAAGGTAAAATTCATTGTAGAGCAGAGGGTCTGCAAAGGAAGTGTTTTCCTGCATTAACTTGAAAGTGCAGATGCACAGGAAGAATGAGCAAAGTGAACACTTTGCAGCAGTCACTCCATGCTTAGTGGAAGCCAGAAGGAAGGGTGCTCTGTCTCTTGGCCATGCACACCCAACTTGACCACCAAATCCAGAAACAGTCAATAGAGGCTTACATTTTCTCCTTCTATCTCTAGGATAGAGGAGATTAGCACTGCAGCATGTCAGGCTGCGTACAAACAAGCAGTCAAATTCCAGTCCTCCAAGCTTTCTGCTCTCCCCTTTTTCAAATCTTTATTTCACTGACTCTGTCACTCAGTCCTACTAAAGCTCATCCTGCTACACACTCCGTGATTCAGTCCTAGCCTTTTGGATCAGTTTGCTCTTAAGCTTCCCTCAGTCTGAATAATCTGCAGCACTGCTTCTTTCCTTGACATCTCTGACATGTATCCTAGGCATCTGCTTTTCATCTTTAATCCCTTTACAAAAATGGGTTCTCGCTGGCCACCTGCCATAAGCCTGCAAGAGCAGCTTTAGCTTACCAGGCTTCTCATTAAAGTGAGTACCTCAAGCTCCAACTTTCCAGGCTCCAGTTTATCACTTCCTGGGCATATGTAGCGGTAAGACAACACAGTTTGTGAAGATTTCAAAATCAGTCACTCTATACCTGGACTAATACAGCTGTAGACAACAAACCTTTACAGGTGTTGCTTCACCTCCTTGGTCTTGTGTGTCCTCCACATTCAGATGAGAGCACCTCTGCAGAAATCTTTGCCTTTCCTATCCTGCCCTCATAAGCTTTTCCCTGAATTGTGGAATTTTCAATCTCTATATCCATTTTCTTTGTCCTTCAGCTGATCTTCCAGTTAGACAGAACCATTCTGCTTTGGAAGTATGCTCATCTGCTCTGTCCCAGCATCCTTTATCTGTCTGGAAGTTACCTTCAAGTGACTCTGCAATCTTTCAAATTGTGTGGTTTTAAAGCAGTCCTGTTAGGTCCTGTTGTCTTTCCAAATCCTTCAGAAAGGCTGGAAATAAGTGGTTTCAGCAATTCCATTGCTTGAAAATTAGTTTCGATTGTTTCTCATTAGGCGGATATATGGCAGAGCCATGATGAAAAATAACCAATTCTGAAGCTTTTAAGATAAAACAGTGGCATAGAGATTTAATAAAATAAATTAGATTTTTTCCATTATATACAGATTCTCCAGGTTATCATATAGATATTTTCACATCTTGTGATTTTATGAGGAAACTCTTAATATTTATGTTTATTCGAAATTTCTGTTTCCTGGAACCATGTGGCTACATGAAAATACCAGTTTTCATTTCTGCAGAAAATTCTCATGTGAACATAAGCAGAGAATGGCTGTGTTGGATCAGATCTAGCTAATCCATGATGCAGTGTCTGACAATGCTCAATAGCAAACTCTCAGAATCTAACAGATAGGAAAAGTACAGCATAGTACTACTGTGTTATCCCTTAGACATCTAAGCAATCAATGGTTTAATGGTTTTCTGATCAGAATGTTGCACTGAGGTCATGATGTGGCTAGTAACCACATGAAGAGTTTCATTCCATAAATTTGTCTAAGGTGTTTTAACCCCTTTGCACTCCTGGCCTGCAGCAGTGAATTTCACAAAAAGATTATACAGCATTTCTTTTGGTTACTTTTAAACCTGCTACTTCATCCTTTCACTGGATGCCCTATAGTTCTTCCTTATTCACCTTCTTCATGTCATTCTTTACAGGTCTTGATTTCCCAGCTGAAGAATCTTAATGTATTAAATGAAGACTTGGTAAGAAACTATGTTATCCTTCTGATAATTCTGACCTTTTTCTTTTTTTTTTTTTCTTCTGAATCCATTATAGTCTTTTTATATTCCTTTGTGGTAGGTTCACTGTAGGGCTATTATCTAGTATGTGGATGCAGTATGGATTCATTCACTGACATGGAGATACTTTCTGTTTTCCTCTCCCCCCACTAATTTGTAACATGTCATGTACTAAATATGTCATTACTGACCATTGAGCTGATATTTAAAAGGACTATACAAAAAGACTGCCAAGAGCTCCTTTCCACACAGCCGGTTAATGTAGAGTCCATCTTTGTGTATGTAGAGCTCTGTGTAAAGGGATTGTTTTTCTTCAGGTTTTTTATTTTGCATACATCAACATTAGGTTCATCAGCCATTTTATTGGCCACTTACTAAATGTCATGAGATCTTTCTAAAACTCTCCATAATCAGCTCTAACTTTGAAGGGCTTGAATATCAGCAACAGTCTCTCTTTATTCATAGTAGACCCCTTTTTCTTATCCTTTATGAGTATTCTGGACAGAATTTAACTAGAATGTACTGGTAAACTACTTCCATATTTTTCATCAAAATGATAAAAGCTAGACGTTTATTCCTGTGCTTTAAGGAGAGAACCTACCCTCTTATGTCACTACAGTTTCATTTCAGAGTCTTTAGTGAAGAACCTTATAATTTTTTTTTTTTTTTAAATCTGCTATACACTGTGTAGTCAATATATGAGCATTGATTTTTTTTCCAAATTAGTGCTGAAGTTGCTAACAGCTGTTTGCTTAGGAAAACTCTGGGGGAAAACCAAACACTCAAATTTAGTAAGTGCATAAACAGGATTCTACACATATATTAAAAATTGTTATCTTAAAGCTTGTTTTGTAACTTTTCAATGATTGGTGTTGGCAATGCAACTAATTGCATGTAATTGGTAGTACTTTAGTATTTATTTCTCTTCCCCTTCTGTATGGCTTTTATTATGCATGGCTACTTGTAGTTAGGGAGGAGTTCCCTTACTGAAAACCTATTTCACTGAAATGAACCCTAAGATTTACTCTGAAATTGAAGGGGATTTCTGAAGTTCCTGGTCTTTGCATTAGTCTGGTGCAGTAGGCAGAGTATCAGGCCCTGTAAACCAAAGCTACTCTTCCTATGCAAAATACTGAATGGTGTGAAATGCTATCATTAATAGGGACTCACAGTAGTGGAGATAGATGTAGAGAGGGAAACTGTAAGTGTACTTATAAATATAGAAGGCTTAACTGTACCATTAATCCACAGTTACCAAAAAAGGACTGCATTGAATTAGAGGATGTAGAGGATGTTACTGTGCTTCCAAAAGTACCAGGCAATATAGCTGCTAATCACATGAACCTTCCAGCAAGAGATCCTCTGTGGTCATATCCTGCTCCAGGTTTCCCATATGTAATGTGTAATACCAAGTAAGATGGACAGAAATATCAGGAAAATGCAAGGACTGAGATGATCTCAATTACTTGTACTGAGTCACCGATGGGAGTAGTCTATGTGCCGTGACACTTGTTAACTATTGAGTCCTGGCTATGGAAGTACTCATCCTGACATTATTTTAGTTAGTGAAGGTGCAGGAATGTCTTAAGAGATGTAGTATGTATCCTTTAGGACCAGTCCTGAAATTGGGGATATAGAAAATAGGAGTTTGCTTTCTTAGTAGCGTTTGTGCCTTCTCTTCTATTGCTCTTGTATCACAGTTTAAATTATCAATAGCTATACTTCTCTGCAGCTTCCTACTTTCATAGAGAAATGTACTTGACTCCCTACAGTTATTGCAACTGGAGGGGGATCTGATTAGGATGCTTTTCCTAATTAAGTGATATCACCTAAAGTGAGTTTCCCTACCATTGTCTCACTCCAGTGCAAAAATAACAACAGAGGAGAATCATTTGGTTATTTTATTTTCATGATTAAAATGTCTTTACTAGTTCATATTTTACAGGGTAAAACTCCATCCTAATGAAAGACTGAGGGTCAGTTTTCTAACACAGCTAATTATGTGTCCTCATATCCCAGTCACAATTAGGGCTCAATTCCATTGAATTCAGCAGCAGCACGTCTCAGTAGATCCATATGTAAGGAGAAAGCCCAAGGTGGATACTCAGCCACCAGAGATCAAAGAGTCCTTCAGAATGTTTTCTGCCTGCCATCAAGTCTGAGAGAAAGCTACATATCATCCCTTCCCTAACCAAATACAGCATAAAAGCAAGTTTACACAATGTGCCTGAACTTCTTTGACTTCAGCTGATTCCCTAAGAACTGTGTATTTCAGATTCAATTTTTATGTTTCTGCTTTGGCAATAAACGACTCTATTCCCAGAGGAAACATTCCTCTGAAGTTTTCTCCCTTTCTGTACTTTTTTTAAAGGTGCAACTGAGCCTGTATCTAACCAAAATTCTGCCCTCCTGTTGCAGGTAGTTCCATTGAACTGGTTGCCCAAATAAAAGGGTTTGGAGCATCTTTCCATAGCTTATGGGTTTTTTTAATAAATACAAATATGATAGATGAGCTCTGTGTTTTATCAGCACTTTCTCTTTGGTTCCCCATCCTATTTAGGCATCTGTTCATGTAGTTGCATGAGAAATATTTTTAAGATTTCTTAAAAGTTAAATGAACACAGTCTGAAATATATTTTTCTCCCAGGAAGATAAGTAGTTTATTATGGCAAAGGAGTTGTTTTATTTAAGAAGGATAATAGTTAAAGATATTAATTTGTCTTTTTAATTAAAAAATTGCAGGCATAGCTGTCAGATCCAAGTCCTGCAGTTCTTACAGCTGAATACCATATTTATGGAAATCTTGGCCGAGAGATGTTTCAGGATCATGCCTGGTTAGATGGATTTTCTAAGTAGATTATCATGTAATATTCATTCATTCATTTATTGTTTGTTTACTTGTAACACTAAAATATATGTTGCTTTAGTGTTTCTCATAATAGTATGCAACACACTTTAAAAATCCATTTCCTTTATACTAATATAAAAGTTGAAGCAGGATTTCATATGGCTCATTCATTCCAGTTTGACTAGTAGTACTCCATATAGAATATTTCATGCCTGTGCCGCTGTTTTCTGTGCCTTTGTGCCTATGTGCTTAGCTACCAAGTAGTTTTCTTTCTTCTACTTCCTTTCTCAATACTGTTGTTTTTATTGATTCTATTACAATAAGTAACACACAAAAGGGAAAATTAGGGCAGAATGATTTCCCCAATCCAACAGTAAATTTCCTAGGCTTCATTAGCTGTAATTTCTTGAAAGATTTAGAGTTACATTTACATTATGTAAATAAAATGTATAATCCAAGGGATCAGCTCTTTCTCACTCAATAGTGTGTACCAAAAATAATTCAGCTGAAGCCAGTGGCTTAAAATTTGTACGAGAGTGCAGAAAACCAGGCTGGTGTACAAAACGGCAAATTCTTGTCACTTCTGCTTAGGCAAAAATCTAGAGAAAGACAGCTGTGAGAGTTTTGTCCAAATAAGATTTTTGATCCTCAGCCAAGGAGCATGAAGAAGACCAGAATTAAGTACCAGTATTTTCTAGATAGAAGTGTTTGATAGAGTGCTCTGTGCTTATGATTTTTTTTTATTCTTCAAATGTTTTTCTTTTCAGTTGTACACATTGCACCAGATTCTCTCCATATTAGCTGAAGACAATTTTGCTGTTGAAAATTATGACAAATCATATGATTGAATTTTCTGTTAAAACTTGCTCGTAGAGTATGTCCTCTTGAGCCAAAGTCTAATATCAGCTTTCCATAACTTCACATAATTCCCTTTAAAACTTTGTCTATCAAAAGGATTAAAATATTTTTACCTAAATCATTTGATCCTTCTCTGACATATATTCACTTTAAGAAACAATGAGTTCAGAGACAATTCTGTGACCACTTTAATATTCAAAGTTGGCATTGTGGCACTGACATTGTATTTACTGAAAATGGGGTCAGCAATGTAATTTTTCATTAACCACTGATCATAAAATTGCCCTCAGTGTTGAGGTCTTTGCAGGCAAACAGTGTCTCATTCACAAATGTTTAATTGAAACACGAACATGAATGGCACAATTGTCTGGCTGGTCAGTTTTGAATATCTCCTGTAATAGGAGCATTAAATAATTTGAAGGCATATGCTCTATTGCCGTAGTAGTTATTAAATACAAATGAAACTTCAGAGAGGCTAAAGAACAGTGTTTGAAAATGCATGTACTTCTGCTTTCAGTCTTTATTGCAAGGGGGTTGGGATTGGTTTTTACTGTTTGTTTGTTTGTTTCTTTTTTTTCCAAAAGCAAGCAAACTACTGATACAAGGTAGTTGCCTTTTAAAGTGTGAATCCTTACATTCCCTCTTCCTAATTAATCCCATCACCAAACCCCATTCACTTTTGTAATAAAGGTGGCCCCTTTTCAGTTGGATACATTTGCAACTGAAGGGCAGAAAATGTCTTAGTACTACTTATTTGTTGTTACAACATGAAGAGCAACAGTGAACGAATAAATAATGTCAGAGGAAAACCTTGTTAGGATTCAGAAAGTTCACAACAATAGTTGTTCTGCTTAATATGGCTTTTTAGACAAAATATTTTTTGTCTTTTTGCACTCTTAATATGTATCCTTATTTAAAAACATGATTCTGAGCTTGGAAGAATTGCATCTGACCTCAACAGTAATATGTATTTATAAATATGTACACAGTGAATAATAAATCTCAAATTTTAAAATAAGACATTTTAAAGCAAATACTATATCCTGATGTTTAACTAAGGGTAATCCATGAACAAGGTTTGGCATTCTTCACAAAAGTGAAGTCACAGTCGCTTTTTTGGAAAGAAAGCATTTTAGACAGTTCACATCAGCTGTAGGTAAAATGGGAAGCTGTTTAGTGCCTTTTTGAAATGCATGATGCAAAGAGTCTTAGCTTTTAAATACATACATTGCACAATTGAAATTGAATGAAATAAACATAACACATAAATATAACACAATAAATAGGGTGCTTCTCCTTGGGAAGTTGCTGCCCTTATATGAGTAAACTCTGCAGCCTCCTCTGGGTCAGAATATTAGTTGAATAGTTGCAGTAAGAAGAAAGAATCAGATGCTATTTAAGGGCATTAAGCAAAGTGTAGATGTTTAGTACAGGTAACTCAGCTGTTCATTCAGTTAATATGGAAATAATTATTTTAATGTAGCACTTCATTATTTATAATGCATTAAATGGATATTTTTATATGATGCCTTTACAGACAGTTCTCTTGCATAACAGATAAGTACACAAGAATTACAATAAATACAGAAAGGCTAAAAGATCTTTTAAAAAACAATAGTATGATTTGATGATTAAGAACAGATATTAACACACACTCCCCCCAAATGCTAAGCAAATAAAATTACAAACCACACTGTTCAGTGGTTTAATCTCGCTTTTTATGGAAATTATGTAAAATAACTTCTCTGGTACAGGAAAGACTGTCTAAAATATCTCCATGATTTCAATGACTAAGCTATATATTTTCTATTTATTTTCTTCATGTTGGGTGTGGGAAATGGTTGTTCTAAAGCCCAGATGAAGCACTGATGTGAGAAATGTTGTAAAGCATCTCATGTTGACTGGAGCTAATTAACAGCGATGCTCCGGTGTTATTCTTGGTTTTAAGCAGGAACACACAGTACAATACCTTTTATTTTGCTGTTCAATAGATTTTTGCTTAAAACCAGATAAATTTAATATCCTTACAATTTTAACCCTCTTTTCCATTAAAAAGTTCTTAGTAGATACATTAGAAATATTTCCACTGCCGTGTTGCTATTTATGTTTTAAACTATAGTTTGATAAACTTGTGCCCTTCTCTAAGTACAGTGTACATGTAAAGCATATTGCTTTGTGAATGCATTTCCAAAATAGAGCTCCATTTTTTAAGATATGTATACAAAGAAAACAAGGCTAGACATTGAGAAAACTAAAAGAAAAGCAGTGATTTATTTCCCCCTCTTCTCTCATAGGTAAGCTAACCTTGAATCAGAAGTACATGCTGTTTTCCTGTACATCCTACATTTGCCTCAGTGTATCTGTGGAAATACACACATTCAGGAAGTTAGAATGCTGGAATACTAAAAAGCTATCAGTGCTGTAAAAGCAAGCATTTTCTTATTTTGCTAATCAGATTGTTTATATATTGAAGATGTGTGGAATGAGTAAGAATTTATTATCTGACTTCAGTTGGTGCCACTGTAATTTTAATATCTAGAGATATTCAGTGCAATGAATTTTATTTAATATTAAAACAAATCACCACTTCTAAATAATTTGATTTAAAACATCTCAGACTTGTCATTGGCCACACACACAAAAAAATTTCTGTAATTTTCATCTGACAAGCTGCTAATTTACGCATCACCCCTTCATGACACTTTTCAAATCCTTCATCCTTGTTTCAAAAGTGCTGTTTTATTTTTCCTATAAAGTTTCTTCATTCTTGCCCATACTGACTCTAAGAAGTAGGGTCAGAACAAGACATTCATCTAAAACTGGAGGGTCTAAAACTAGTCATCTGAAAATTTTGAATTCAGTAACTGTTCAACTCTGCATCACATAGGACTGTTCCCGGTCTGCAATGGGAGCTCTATCCCACTTGGAATCCGCATCCTTTGAGGCCATACCTGTGCTCACCGCTCTAACTGCCCCTCTGGGGCATCAGATTCTTGTGATGCTTAGGAGGGCTGCAGGGCAGTAGGAATAGACAGTTGGCTAAAACAAGCAAAAAAAACCTCCAGAGTGAAAATGCCAGAGTGAAGTCTGTTAGCTGTTGGACTATGGAAGAAATCCCAACTGAAACACCATGTGTATTTTATGCTGACAGTAGGTAGAACCAAGCTGCTTCTCCATCCGCTGTTATGCCCCTCAGACAGCCATGACATATTCTTGGACCCCTATGAAATCACACTTCTATAAAGTGGAATTGGAGCTGAGAGGCCTCTTCAGGCTTGGGGTCAGTGAGAGCATACTACGTCTTTTGTTTCTGTTACACTGCTCCTGCTGCTTCTAGGGATTTGAGAGCAAACAGAGGAAGGAGAGACTTGTGACTGAGATGTTAGCTGCACGGTTTGGCAGGCTGTTTTCTTGTTCCTCTTCATGCTACAGGCTTCCAGAAGATCCTTGAGCCTGTTTCTTCAGCTCTCTCTAACCTACTTTTCTCACTAGGGTAAAACTCTTTTTCTCAGTTGAAGCTGGGGCTATTTCTGGGGCATAAGCACTGCAGTGAGATGATTAAGCTCCACTTTATGCATACATCATCATCACCTTTGCACTAGAAAATAAGAAACATCAAAGGCCCTATGTGTGACAGTGGTCATCCACACAGTGGAGAAAGCAGAAATCTGTGATGGTTCTGAGCACAGTTTTTCAGTCTGCAGAAAAATACACAGTGAAATCTCACCTTGTGGGAGGTTTCCACAGGGGTTAAGAGAAAATAGATACTGCTTGTAATAAATCGGTATTCAATCACCTATTTACACTAAATGCCTTTCTATGGTGTTATGTATTCAAAAACAAGAATTCTCCCTTCAGTACAACCGCCATCTATTCCAATTCTTCCGTATCCTCCTGTCTTCTCTCTATTTCCTCTGGCTTTATGGTTTTCTTTGGGTTTTGGTTTTAGGGGTTTTTTTGGTGGGTTTTTTTGTTTTTGTGGGGTTTTTTTTCAATCTTCCTCTTTCTGTGCAGCCATTTGATTTCCCATAACTAACACCTGCCTTTTTTTTCTCCCTCTGTCTCCTTTCTCTCATTATCTACTAAGGTTTTGAAAAAAAAGTAGCTAAAATTGAAATGTTTTCTGAAGGCATTAACTGAGGCTTCATTGTTATATTTATACTTGGTTAACTCTGAGAGTTGGAGGCGTTTGAAAAATGTGACTGTGACTCCTGTGGAGTCTGAATATATCATCTGGGTCATTGAGATATATTACATAAGCCATATCTTAGCATCTCAAGTCTTCAAACCATGGGGATTTTTTTAATTAACATTGGTCTAATAGTGCTGCATATGATGGGTACAGAGAAGTACAGAGAAGCAGTGTCCGCATGTATACTGAGCATTAGCATAGAAACAGAAGTATTTTTCTCCAACTGAAACATTTATTTCTGTTTCCTATTCCAGAGTTTTCTGAGGTTAAAAGCCTTGCTAACTTCTCTATATATGGAATTCAAGTTGGGTATAGCATAAATGTAGATGTCAGGTTATCAGTGTTACCTTTGTGATTGAGTGGTCAATGTTCTTCATCTCCAGTAATATCCTTTCTGAACAAGAGAATTATTGTGTGTTTGCCGAGCAGCCCCGCCCTGGGGCTGAAAATAGTTTTGCCAGGTGGATTTCCGGAGCAAAGCCAATCAAAAGTTTTAGTAACGCCTCTGCCAATTACATATTTAAGAAAACGGAAAAGAAGGTTTGTGATGCAGAAGAGATAAGAGCCACGAGGTGGCAAGGAAATTTGGGCAGCCATGTAAGGAGAGGCAGCAGGCCTCCCTCCTCCCCCAGTCCTGGGCCGGCGGCAGGTGTGGCACTGAAGCTCCCCTGGCCGAGATATGTAACAAAGTGGAGGAAAAACTCGAAAGGAAGTCTGCCTGGACGAGACGGCTGCAGAAAGAATTCCAGGCAGAAAGATAACGCAGCTTCCAAGGTCAGAGCTAGCAGCCAGAGGAGAGAAGAGAAGCCCGAGGGTGGAGGTTCCCTCTCTTCCCCCTCCCCCCTGTCCCTTCAGCAGGGAAAAGACTGAAAACTAAAAAAACCCTGCCATCTGTGGAAGATTATTGAGGTGAGAGGACCCCGCCTCTGCAGCTCATGGATGGGGCAGCTTCGTGCAAGGGGATGCACGAAGAAGCTGAGACTCCATGGAAGGCCTAAGATGAAACAGAGTCTTGCTGGAGACCTGTGACCCATGGAGAGAAAAACCTATGCTGGAGCGATTCGGCCTTGTGATCCCAGTGAGGGATCCATGCTGATGCAGCTGAATTTGGGACCCCCACAGGAAACAGGGGTGGACTTAAAAAACCATTATCCCCTGTGAGTGTGGGAAGACCATGGTAAAGCAAATGTCCCTTTGCAGTCCATGGAGGACCCCACAGGGCCTGGGTAACCCCCAGCCTCTGGTCTTAGCCCGGGAGGGGATAGGCCCAGCCCTGAGGTCGACATAGAAGAGAGAAAAAGAGAGAGAGAGACAGTTCCAGCTGCAACAAATTGGAGCTGTCGTCCTAGAGAAGAACTTTCAAATGCTGCAGAATTGTTTGGAAGACCTGTAGCTCTGGAAGTGGAAAAGAAGCTGCTTCTCCTCCTGGACTGATAGAAGGGAGGAGGGGTACTTCTATAAATACATAGCACTTTTGCTTAGTTAGAACTGTTGTATATATAGTTCTTTAGTTTTTATCTTGCTAGTAATAAATCCTAATATTATTCTCCCCACATCAGATCTCTTTTGTCTGCATAAACCTCCTCTCAACTTACAGCAATTGTGTGGGGAGTGAGAAAAATTGTCCCAGGGCCAACCCACGACAAGAGTATTGAGTCATTTAAAGGACACATAGGCCTAATTGGCATGGAATTCTGTGGGGTCACCAAAACTGAGATGAGAAATGGCCAGTGTGTATCTTTTTTCTTACTGCCTGCACAGAGCAGATGACCACATGTCGCCCAATAATTTCTACATCAGTGTTCTGTCCGTACTGCAGAAAGACATATACCTTTGAATTAAAGTGGTAGAGGATCTATCACTCTTACACCTTCACTATTAAAGATTTGCACCTTATTTCAGCAGGACTTTGCCTAGTCTAAGCTTTCAGCTCTAAGGTGTCATGCTTTTTTCTACTAAATTAAAAAGACATCTAGTATAGGAAATCTTTTCTTAGTTACATGTAGACTGTGACTGTGTCATCTCAACCCTGGAAAAAAACCACTTCATTGATTTCATATACGGAAAAAAGCCTCTCATATTCCATAAATAAATATAACTAAAATGCCACTTCTGAATTGGGGTAGAAATGAAGTACATAAGAGAGAACAAAATGAAAAATACTGTTTGAAATTAATTAAAAAACACAATACATTCCTAAGAGTATCATATAGCAAGAGAAAAGAGTTTGGATTGTGGCACAGATTTTTGTTTCCAGTTGCTATATGAATTAAACAAGTGGAAGTTGATTCCTAACATTAGGAAAAGACTCATAAAAACCCGTGGTTCTTTTTTTCAGGGATTGTATTAACTATTCAGGATAACATTTGTACTGGTCAAAATAGTGATGTGTATAGCTCAAGCTCTAAACTAAGATAATAAAACCAAAGAGGACATCAGAAATAGGAGCAGACCTTTGGATCTTACCACTTTGCTTACTAAGTCAACAGAAAGAAACGTGGTTTCTTTGGCATGCTCCACTCTGTGTAGCTTCTGGAAAAAGGGTTGCATTAGACCCTGCATGGGAACATCATTGTGGAACTGATTCCAAGATACAAAGTACTGTGAGAAAGGGGAACCCTGACTTTGATATAACACCACAAAGGAAGTTGCCCTATGGAGCCTGACAGTTTAAGAGCTCAGGAAAAGGGAAACCTTAAATAGCCAAATGTCAATCATGTCATGGTTCAGTGACGTCATTTGTTGATACACCTGATACACTGAGAAACACCTGGGAAAGTCAAAAAATTAATGAAGTTTAGAAAGCTACCAGACGTGATTCAGATAACAGTCTTTAGAGCCAATTATTCTACACTTAGCCACTTTGAGCATCTTGTTTTAGAAGCGATATATAGTACTGTTGTCAGAGGAAAGAGTACTGAATTATATGAGCTACTGGTCTGATCTGACTTTGCATTTTTTATATAATCTTTTCTCTAAGCCTAACCATTGCTCTATGAATAATGTTCTAGTAACTGTGAACTTTTGAATACTCGCACCATCCTCATTTCTTTCCTGTACCTGCTTAGTACCAGGATTTTTGTCTAAGCTGTAATAGCCTCATACATCTCCATGAGCCTTACCCCTTCATTAGAGCCTGGGTTTTACTGGTGCAGCAAATTACTGGAAATGAGTGGCAGAAGTTTTCTTCACTTCAGTCAGTGAAGAAGTTTAGCATAGAACTTCCAGAATACGCCATCTCACTTTCATTATTCCTCCAAGCTTTGGGACCAGTGCTCGTTACAGTGCAAGTTCTTTCTTTTCCAAGCAGACTCTGAATCATTAACTCATCTTCCTGACTATTTTGAAATAGGCTTGCCTATTTCAAGTGAGACAAGTGGGTGAGACAAGGCACCCAGAAGGAATGTGACTGTAAAGACATTTTTGAAACCTGCTGTCTGTTTCAGAGGCACCTACCTTTCACACTACTTGACAAAATTCAGATAATTTTTCTGCTAAAAAATGGGCAAAAATAGACTAATTTCATTGTTCTGGGCATATTAGCTTAAAATGATCAATAATAAAGATTGCACATTTTGCATATTGAAAAGTGAAGGATTACAAATAATATGTTTCCATTATTTCTATTGCTAGAGGACATGCTTGCTCTGCAGCTTCTGTCTTATGAAGCAGTCTTGAGATCTGGGTTTGACTTAACTAAATCGTTAGATAAGAGAAACAGGAAAAAATACTGAAATGAGGTGAGGTCAGTGAGGTCTTCCCATCTACAGACAAACCACTCACTGTTACCTACGAAGTTCCAGTGCATTGAATCTGTAAGCCAGCACCAGATGCATCAGGTTTTACTCTAGAATAGATCTGTCCAAGTGACAATAGCCCTATCAAAAACATCAGCACCTCTCATAGTTTGGCTTCCTTACTGAAATATACCTGTAACACAGAGGACTTCAGAATAATACAAAATACAAAAAACCCAAACCAAAACACAAAAACCTGTTCTGCATGCAGCTTCGTTGAAGTTTTTTAACTGGCCCTTACTGCCTTCTGCAGCAGTCAAATCTGTTCTCATCTCTGAACTTCCCAAAAATTCTTACTAGAATAATGACATATTTACTTATTTAGAAGCCAAGAAAGCTTTTCCATTAATTTCAGCACAAGCAAAGCAAGGCAAATTCTGCATATTTTGAAGGCCTGTCCTGAACTTCTCTACAGATTTGTTTTTGTCAACACTGGATCCACATTTATCCAGTTGGAAAGACTTTCTCTGCAACCTAGGAAGCTGTTGGTTGCAGCTCATATTTCACTTTCCATATCAAAAGAGCCTGCTGGTATCCCTCTTAGCATAGTTCAGAGACTTATCACTCATGATAAGTAATTTGCTCCCTCCTCAGTTTCAGCACATAACTTCTCTGCTTTACTGTGTCAGAAAATCTGTTCTTCCTCAATGATAGTGGACTGCCAAAATCATCCAAAAAGACTGAACTGAGCTCACTTGCATACAGTTTGATCTGCTGCCTCCTGTTTCTGATAAAAACTGGAGTCTTTTGTAGAACAGGATTCCATGCTAGTTTTTTGCAGAACTTCACGCATGTTAGCATTGCTCTGGCTTGCTTCTTCATGCTTACTCTCCATTCTTAGAGCAGTCTCTCTCATTATCCTAATCTTGTGTGAGATAATGCTAGAAGAAAATGCTTGCTTGTCTCTGTTTTTTCTTTTCTTATAAGCATTTTTCAGTACATGCATGGATTTATCAACAAGTTGAGAAAAGTATCAGCTCTACCTCCTAGCCTTAGTCTCTCCTTTAATGCTTCTCTAGTCCTTGGTTTTGTTTCAAGCAAGAATAGTAATGGAACTGTCAGTTTCTTTTGTCAAAGTAGAACCTTTGCTGTTATCAACTTTGCTGTAAGTCCAGATCTTTCTGCGTCCCGTTTTTTGTGAATATCCCACGTATACAGAATCACAGGCACTGCAAGCAGGGGAAAGAGGAGGGGTAGCAGAGATACTGGGTCACTCTTGAACTGACACCCCCAAAAATCTTGTCATTTCAACTTATTCAGCCCTCTTCCAGTCTAATTTAAAACAGATTAAGTTGTGGGCTGGCTTTCTTTCATCTGTATTAACAGTCTTTTAAGTCAGGAATTGCCCATTGTTTCAGACTGCAGGAAGAGAACATTTTTGCCTGCATGACACCATTTGAATAGGAATAATTTTCTTAACTTTAAAATCAGTTGATTTGGAGCATTCTACAATCTGTAGAAAGTATTGTTGCATTTTACTATCCTATTTTCTTAGAGCAACGATTATTTAGTGAATGTATTTCCACATTGTATGAAAGGTCTGAAGAGCATTTTATTTTGCAGAAATATAGACATATCCTTCAAGTAAATATCAAGTTTTATAAGAGGAAATTATGTCTGTCGTTACTGTACTGAAAGGAAAAAACAATCTGTAAAACATGAGAGGTCTAAGGAAGGAGTGAAAATCTGAGGTTTAAAAATAATCCTGCAAGAAAAAAAGGTCGGGCTGGTATTCCTCTTACATTACTGAAACAAAGTTTTTAAAGTGATAATGCCAGACTACAGTGGCACTCCCTGTAAAGAAATTTTCAGGTCAAATGAAGCAAACCTAGCAGCACAGTTGTGAAGCAGGGTACACGCGGGAACTCTTGATGTTCCACTCCAGTGCTTTGTTCCACACTCAGCATTAGACAGAGGCTGCTCAGAGAGTAACTCACTCATTTTTTGAAAATATGAAGTTTTACTTCACCATCAGGCTGAAAAGTTCTGAGCAATATGGGCTAATGGAGCTAAAACATGCAGGCAGTGTGATTATTTTTTACTGTTATTACTTATTAGATTTCTGAGGGGAAAAGAATGACAAAAGAGCAGTGGATTATTGGTATCACTCCCTGTGGCTTATTGTAGGTTGTGAGAGGTGATAGAGAGCCGTTTGCTGTCACCAAGGAAATGCAGGATAAATTTAGGAGGAGTAATATCATTGCACCTGACCCGGTCAAGGTTATAATGGTTGCTGTTGGGCATGTGCTGATGCTATTAAACCTCCATTAACATGGAAGGGCTTGATCCTATTCTACTGAGAGCTGGAGGAAGTCTTGCATCATAACTTCGGCGGGAAGAGGATCGGGCCCAGACTGTCATAACATAGGATACCAATGGCAAATATTTCTCGCACATGGGAAGAAAAAATTGTCCCAGAATTTTAAACGGAATGACCCCCCATTTCAAAGCCTTTTGAAAAGTTTTGAGTTTGATTCACAGAGACTTGATAAAGACTTTCCGAAAAGTCCTAATAACGGGGGGGGGGGGGGGGGGG
>JAWWLV010000179.1:38927286-38943999 GCA_035041135.1 Platyrinchus mystaceus
CCCCGCCCCCCCCCCCCCCCCCCCCCCCCCCCCCCCGCCCCCCCCCCCCCCCCCCCCCCCCCCCCCCCCACCAAAGCGTTTCAGTTTAAACAAAATAATTTTGATGAGAGAGTATGGCACTTGAAAACCATAATTATGTGAATGTCAGTAGTGAAAGCATCCTCCTTATGCTGTCCATATGAAAAATCTGAGCACAAATAGAAATTTGTCACCCGAGCGAGAAAAGAGCTCCTCCGATTATATATTTTTCCCCTTTCACCATTTTATGCCCCGGCTGTAAATGTCTCGGACGGCGGCAGGCAGGTGGCGTGGTTAGGTGTCGCTTTGCTGGGGTGGTTTTGGGAAGCCGCGTTGCAGGGGGGTGTGCTGAGGCTGCCCGACGGTGTCCGTGCCATCGTGCCGCCACGGCGGGGCGGGGGTGGGCAGCGGGAGACTCCCCTCGGGAGCAAACCCATCCCAGGTTCCAGCAAACGCCGACAACCACCGCCGCGACGGCTCTACTATCAACGAGACCCGGGCCCGATCCCGGGGCTAATTTGTCCCCTTCCCGCCCCGAGGCTTGCCCTCTCGTAGGCAGAGGAGTCCGGCCTAGGGGCACTCCGCTGCTCCCGCAGACTCCGGGAAGAAAGGGATCCAGCAGGCATCTTCTCCCCGGCGCGTCGAAAGGAATTTCAGCTTGTTTTTTCTTTCCTGCGGTTTCCTATTCATTTTCGCCCATCAAATCCTAAGAGTGCTTTACACTCCAAACCGCCGAGTGATGGGGCGGTAAGGATAACATTCAGGGGTTGAAAAAATTAGCTATTACCTGGAGAATATAACTTTAAAATGCTCCGAAATATTCTGTAGCTGTTTTAGTGAAGTAAACAAAGTGCAACAAATCCTAACTCAAATATGATTGCACTGAGATTAGGCTCTAATTGCTTAAGGTTCAGGTGGAATCTGTAGGCTAAAGCCTATAAGAACAATCTGAATTTCACAATCATTCTGTCAAAAGCAAAGAGATGAGAGCCCACACGCTTCCTAACAAGTCATTTTTAACAGTTACAAGCTCCTTACAAAGACCACACAGGGAGTCTAAGAGATGCAAATCTAATCCCTGGTCATTCTGCAGGCCTTCAACAAAGATGTACTAAAGCCTAATAGAAAAGAAATCAGTTCTCTGTCACCAGCTCCTAGTAAAATCTATTAGAGAAAGTACGGATCTTGTATTTACAGCAGTTGCTTTTAAAGGTTAAGGACAAGTACATATAAAAGGTATAATTTTAAAAATGTGAAATATATAATGAAATCCATCATCTGTTCTTTTTTATTGCTCAAGATGCTTCGGTATTTAGTTTGTCTTCATTGAACAAAAGAATTATCCATCCCATTGTTCTTGGAAATATTAGCAACAGTTTTGGTTTTTTTTTTTTTAATGTTAGTAATTTGGACGGGTACCTTTTTGGTTTTTAAAAAACAAAACAAAACAGAGCAACAACAACAAAACAACTCCTACAGGGACCTTAGAACAGGGATCAATATCTTCTCAAAATACCTTGAAATATATCCATCCATCAGTAGTGTCCAGAAGTGAACATTTAAATAAAAAAAATATCTAAATAAAGAGGAATAAAAAGTACGGCTGGGCATTGGCAAACGGTACACAGAAATAGCTATCCTTTTCTAGGATCCTCTTCTAAGTTTTAGATTTAATGTCATTTTTTTCCCCTTAACTCACTGTACACTGAATTAATTTTATCTCCTGCCAAACCTCACCCTGATTTAGTGCGGCTCTCTATTGTACGTTTGAATAATACAAATTAGCACGAAAAGAAACCCTTTTCTACACCAGCACGCTCTTGCCAAAGCTCATCTACGCACACCTTAGCGTATATGCATGCATCATGCTTTTGCATAAGGTCTGTATAAACACGGGACACACACACGCATTTGTAGCACCACTAATTTTCAGGTCACTTCTGTTCGTAAAACGTTAGCCTGATTCTTTTGCCGAAGTGCGGAGGGCATGGGGGTGGGGGTAGTTCTCAAATGACAAGTGGAACCAGAGCCTGTTTGTGGGAACACATGGTGCTTCTGGAGGTAACATGTCTTTTTCTAGTACGGGACTGTGTTACCGAGGTGGATAAAGATTTGACTCCCGAAAATAGGTGATGTATCTCGGTATCTTGGTGACACAAACACACATACACAAAACAAAACGAAACAAAACAAAAAACCCAAAACCACAATCAAACAAAAAACCCCACCAAACCATGGTCTGTTATTTAGGATATATGTAAAAATGAAATCGGATCGGAATCGTTTCCCTGTTCTGCTGAGAGCCCTGGGATGTTTCTCCCAATAGATGAGAAATTCGTCACGATCTAACGGGGCGGCTTGAGGAAAGGAGAAAATACCTGGGGCCAAAACATATTCCTGGCTCCCCGTGATTAACACATATATTTCAGTGGGACAACTCGTGTGAATAAAACCATCGGTGTTTGGGCTGGGAAATAACTTTTCCTAAGAACAATTGGTCCTCTTTCTTTCTCCTTTTTCGCACCCCTGGCCCACTTCCCCACACCGTGGTCTTCGTGAGTCGGCTCTAGCCACTGGACCGGAGGAGAACAGCTCTCCCGCGGAAACAGGGCGACCGCGAAGCCCTATTTCGGTACAGCAGTTGGTCACCACCCGCCGCGCAGTGTGGGCTGCTGCGGGACACCGGGGGTGCGGAGACCTCACCCCGTGGAGCCCGTCGCCCTCTGGCTGGGAGGGCCCCTTTCCTCTAGAAAGTGTCCAGCCGCTTCACCTCACTCCCAAATTTCTTTCATGAACGTGAAGCCATCGGGAGGAGTTCCCTGTCCCTGGCGTTCCCAGTCCGCGGCGCTCTGCTGGCCATGAGAAGGGTCCCACAAGTGATCAATGCCTAGTCTTTTTGGAGGGGAAACAGGACAGAACAGGTTTGTCACTGTGATACCTCGGGCCGGGGAGGAAACTGTTCAAAACACCGAGCGCAGCCTTTCGGTGCCTGCAGCACCCGACCCCTTGCCGAGCCGTCTGGCCCGAGCCCTAATTAGGGCTCAGATCTAATGAGCTGGCGCGGAGGGGGAAGCGCGGGTCCTTCCTTGGCGGCCTGCGGTGAGCAAAGTAGAAATCCCAATGGAGAGAAGTTTCCTGATTCTTTCTTTCTTGCACGGGGGAAGGAGGGGCTGCGAGTCGCGGGGAACGGAATGAGGAGACTGGGGGAGCAGTAGGGCCCTGAGCCGTGCCCCGGAGTTGCCTCTCCCGCGAAGCCCTAGAACGGGGGAGCGCGGGACCCGCTGCGCCCCGGGACCTACCCCGGTGCTCTGCACAAATCCACCTGTCGTGCTCGTCGGTGTGCGTGTGGCTTGCAAGTCAGTAATAACATTTCGTGCCTCTTGTAGGGCTAATTCAGATTTCTACGACATTGCCTTATTTATTCAAATATTTATTTATTTTTCATATCCGCCCCCCGCCCTTCCCGACAGCTGATTTGGTCCTTTAAAGTGGAAGAGAATAAAACACTGTGACGGAGGGTGGGAGCCCGGAAAAGACACTGCTGTGACTGGGACAGGCACGCTATTTAGCTATGAGAAGCAAGTGTCTGCCTTCAAATTCCGAACAGAGAACAGGGCGGAGGGCCGGGCCGGGCCGGGCCGCTGCCTGCAGCCCCGGCGTGCTGTCTGCGGTGCGCACCGCCACATAAACACGTAAATGAGAGAAATGGGAAATGCCAATTAATTCGCTGTGCGCGGAATTGGGAGAGCCTGTATTCTGCCTTTGGGTACCCGCAGGCGAGCCTCGGCTTCCCTGCACGCTCCTCTCTGGCAGGATAATTATGGTGGAGGACGCGCAGGCCTCCTGGCTTTCTTCTGGTTTCGGGCACTTGAGGAACAAGAAAAAAATGCTCTAGAGCAAGCAGAGGCAGGGGACTGCGGTGGCTGCTCGGAGCAGGGATGGCTGCGGGCGGGGGGGGTGGCGAGGCAAGAGAGGGGGTCTACCCTCCCTGATGCCGTATCACCCCCCAGGCTTTGCGGTCCGGCTTTTGTGCATCCTTCTCCCCACCCTCTCAGCAGGACAGGACGCAGCTCTCGGGGGGCAGGACCACGGGGAATCTCGGTTTGCTTCGGCACGCGCGGGCGGGGATCGTGCGCTGCCCTGGGCCCCGGCTTGTGTGAATGGGGCTTCTCCGGAGTAAATCCGTCTTCGGTGCCAGGCTCTGGGCTCGGCAGGTGCTAGCTCCTCTTAAGACACCCTGCACCTGTCCCTTCTCCGGGCCTTACTTTAAAAAATAAGTTACCATTTTCTAGGGGTCGTTTACCCGGTGTATTTTTGATTAAATGACTGTTAGCCTTAAGTGATTGATAGGACAATCAACAGGCTTTTCCAATCACCATTCTTTACTTGGTGGGGTTTGGGGGTGTTTTTTTGGTGGGTTTTGGTTTGGTTTGGATATTTTTGTGGGGGTTTTTTTGTTTGTTTGTTTCGGGTTTTTTTCCTCTTGCTGGAAGTCAAAACCTTGCTTTGTAAAGGAACTAAGTGGTATTTAAAAAATAGGATTAGACTAAAAATATGTCGTGATTAATACTATCGTGTAAAAGGTCTGCAGCAGGAAGAAAATATTTGGTGCTTGTCTGTAGATTCTCTCACCTACTACCTACTCTGAATGCGTCCTGTATCTTCCAGCGTGTCCGGCCCTCATGATTGCAAATAGGCCTGTTTTCAAATGGAAATAAGACTTCCAAACTGATTATGTGTATTGAATCGGAATCACTCGCTAGATCCTCTTGTATAAAATGTATTGAGAAAAAGCATGATGGTTGCACAGCTCTGAAACTGGCTTCTTCTCATCTCAGGGAGGTCGATCTATTTTGCAACTTTTTGCCATTTGTGAATGTTTCAGCTAGATAATTATGCTGCCATTGTGGAAAGGTGATGCACTGACATAAACACACACATACACACCGCTACACACACACATACAGAGCCACCACCGCGGAGCCTATTCCGTGCACAGCCCACGCTGGGCCCAGACTTCCACGACAAGAACACGCCTAGCCTCCCCACGGCAGCGGAGCTCCAGCGTCTCTCCACTGCCACACAAGCACCGCCACGCACAGCCTTGCCGTGACACCGAGCACAAAATGCACGATCCACCAGCACCCTCCCGAGCCCCACGGGACCACACGGTTCCCACGTCTGTGTTCCGCTTCGTGAGCCACTATTTAAAGACAAACAGACTGTGTATGTGTGCGTGTCCATGGAAAAGCCAGAGACACGGAGCAACAGCTATTGCTCACACACTGAAGAATGAGGACTCCATGCAAAGGTTCCGTCTATTGATATGTAATGAGAGCTTTAAACCCTGTCATATCTTCCAAAGAATAAAGCATTCAAATTCAGGAAAGTAATTAAAAAGCGGGAGAGAAAAGGGGGATGTGAGCCGGGCAGAAAGCGGACAGCCCCCCGCGCCCGCGGGAGACAGAAATCGGTGGCAGGAAGCGGGGTTCCCCCGCCGCGCCTCCCGCGGGGGAGGGTAGCAGCCTCGGCCCCGCACGCCCGGGCGGCCCCGCTACCACCCACCACCGTCCCGCCTCTGCTCGCCCAAATCTCGGGTGCTTCCTCGGGAGTTGCTTTCCCATACCTAAACCAACCAAACGAAATTCGAAATGGGATGGGGTGGGAGTGCCCAATCCTGCGTGCCTGCTGGAGCGCGGGGAACCCCCGCGGGCCAGGCTGGCCGGGCAGGCAGAGGTCGGGGCCGCGTATCCGTCGGGCACCGCGAAGGAGGCCCGGTACTACCCAGCAGAGTCCCACCAAAGTGGCTGCACAGGAAACTCCTGGCAGCGCAGAAGATGCCAGTGTCGGGAACTATCCTTCGTCCTTCTCCGTACTCGCACAATACCTTTGCGAAGACGCAAATTTCGTCCGCCGCATCCCGTCTCGATCATTTTAGTGTTACCGCGGAGGTGCCACGCACTTTCCTGTCATTACCCCGCTAGGCAAATGTGGTGTGTGTTGCAGTGACGGGGCAATATCGGGTCCCCGAGCCCGGTGCCACTCGCCCTAGCTATGGCAAGGCGCCATCGGCGGTCAACACCTTGTCAGGGCGTTTGGGAGCAGCGCTTGGACGAAAGTCAAAGGGGTTCCTGGCCCGACGTTTGTAGCCCTCCCGCCTGGGCATCGCCCCAGTGCCAAGGAGGAGAGAGGCGGTGGCTGTGCACAGCTGGATCTGCCCGGGAGCACCTGCAGTCTGGCAGCCTGGCAGCGCAGTCAGAGCCTACCATGGCTGGCGTTTAGAGAATACAGAGAGAGGCAGTCGCTGCTCTCGACTGCCTGTAGCCCCCGGGCTACGAATCCCGCTGGGTTTGCTGCCGAATCCCGTGGGCAGCGCCGCCGCCGGAGCTGAGTGAGAGCCCATCCTCGGCACACAAGAGACCCTGCGGCCGGGGTGCAGAGCCTGCTGGCAATGGGCAGGATCGGCGTCGTTCCCCTCGACGGGGAACCGAGACCTGAGCACCGGCGGCAACTCTGGCCCTGCCGCTTATTTTTGGTAGGCGGCGGGGCTCGGGGAGCTGCGTTGCCGCCGGGCAGCCTCCGTGGGTCAAGGCTGAAAGTCGCGAGAGGGTTTCCGCCGTGTAAAATGAAGAGAAGAGCAGAGATAAAGGCCGGCGGGCAGTGTTTTTGGCAGAGTTTTCCCGTTCCTGCCCGTCTCTGCTCCCCAGACTCCACAGTTATTGCCGAACATATCAACTCCTAGATACACCACCAGATGCACATATATATAGATATAATGCCCATATAGATGCACATATGTAGACTAAGCACTCCGCATCCGTCATCCATTTGTGTTTTTTTCCCTTTGCAGTGAGCTAATGAAGATAATGGTGCAGGGGACGGAAGCTTCGAGCAGGCTATTTCGTAGCAGCAGCAGCAGTGCTTTTCTTAAGCAATATCGAGTTTAAAAGCAAAAGACAACACGCAGAAGGTGCTGAAGTAAAAGATAATATTTTTAAGAGCTTTTCTGAGACACAGCAGCACGGAAAAGAATTGTTTAAGGAACAAATGCACCGAGAAGAACCCCCGGAAAAAAGTTTCCTAGAGTCACATTATTAGGTCAGTAACACGCTGAACTTAGGCACTTCAGCAACACCTTTGATATGAAGTAAAAAAGTCTGTTCCCGTCAAGACCCCAGGTGTCTTGTAAGTTTGTCGCCTTCTAGCACTTTATTACTTGCCCAAATAAGCTTGATCGAGAAGAGGAACCCCGGTGAAATACACCAGAACAGATGGAAGTGAAGATGTCATACCCTGCTTAGTTTTCTAAGCAAAGCAACTATCCTTTTATTAAAAAAAAAAAATCAATCCAATAACAACCCCAAACAAAGCCCCCCACCAAAACAAACAAACAAACAAAAACCCCAAAAAACAAAAACAAAGAACAAACAACTCAACAAAACCCCAGCAAAACCCAACAACCCATCGCGTGTACATGCACTTTATTATTTTCCTGAAAACTTTAAGGCGCCCCTGTATCGATGAAGTGCTAGTCAGAATGATGGGGAGTTCTCATTGAACCGATCCAGTAAGTTGTATACGTTCACTAAAATCCGCCATGTAAATTCGCTTGCTAAAGAAGCATAAGTTACAAAGTAATTTAAAATTACTCGGAAAGTCCCGCTGTGTTTAGTGAATAGAACTTTATCTCGGTAGAGAGTTGTCATGTCATTCAGATATAGTTACTAGCGTGAGATATGGAGCTAGCCAGTAAAACCAGACCTAAGTATCTTGATAAATATTTTTAGAATATACATTTTTAATCTTTTTTTCCATTTCTATACGCCGGCTCAGGACAGCAGATTTATACTGTTTTTCGGAGGTAATGCATTCGGCCACTTGTAATCTCTGTGTCATGTTAAAATAAAAATACCAGTTTCCCTCTTCACCCTCCCCCTAACAAAATCTTTACATCGAAGATTAAAGGTCATATTTTATGTTTTCAACTTTAGGTTTACCAAGAAATTTTCTGCGTAGTAAGTTGTTTAAAGCTTCAAAACGAATTACAGTTTCTTTTAACATCAATACATCTTATTCACCATCATATTTATAAAGCTGACCAGAAGCCTTCGAGAGAAAGACATAGGATATAGAAAACTTTGACCTTACCTGCTCCCTAATGTGCTTGCAGTCAGAAAAGGGAGGGGAAAAAAAAAGTAATTTCGTATTGTTCAACAATTTGCCAGGGACAGTCATCTCTCTACTTCATAGGAACAAGCACTGGGTCAGATCTTTGCTTGCTTGATACATATAAACAGTATTACCATTAACTTAGAGTTTGGAGGGGGTTTTTCTCCCTGAAGGGGATCATGAGGGGAACAGCGGGTCAGACAGGAAAAAAAATATTTCTCAGCTTTGCTCCCGACACGGCCATGAAAGGACTTAAATTCTTCAGAAGTCTTTACCTCTAGACCCCCTTTGTAAAGGCTAAAGGCAGCTGTCACGACAAGTTGGACCGGGGCTGCCTTCTCGGCGAAGCCCCTCTACCTGCGCTGCGCTACAAAACTCCTAAAATACTACTTTTTCCCTCTCCTCCCTGCCGTTGCAACTTCTCTTGGTGTCATCTCAGAGCTGTCTCAGATTACACTGTTTGGGATCTGCACTTTGAACACTGTCTCAAGGCCCTGCACTGCCTTTTGAACGAGATGCAGGCAATATACTTTGAGATCAGCTCTTCATCCCTTTCTCACCCGTAAGTACAGTGACACCGCCGCGCCGCGCCCGCGGGGCCGCGGCAGCACCCGGGGCAAGCCCCACCGCCGCCGGCTCCCCTGAGCCTTTCCTACCGTGTGTCCCGTCTGAACAGGCTGCTGTGAAACAAACAAAAAAGCCAACAACCCTCAGACCGTTTTGATATGAAGGAGGAAACATGAAGAAGTATTTTGCTATTGTTGCTGTTGTGGCCGTCGTAGTGATGTGGTTTTGTTAAGTTTTGGGATTTTTGTTTTGGTTTGGGTTTGCTTTGGGATTTAGTTTTTTTTTGTTTGGTTCGGTGTTGCTTCCCCCCCCCCAGCCTGCTGTGCCACTACATGCACACTTCATGACACTTAAGCATGAACTCCTATTTACAGCAGAAAAAAATGCCCTCTGCGATTCTCCTACACTTATAGTCAGTGCCAGGCAGTGGGGAAGTGGGAGGGAATAGCCATTCTTCACTAGATCCTTTTATCTCTCAATATACGGGGTGCCTATGGTCTAGTGTTGATAAAGCAGTTATATTGAGAAACGTGCATCTCTTCCATCATTTCAGATTTGAATCATGCTGCCCCTCCCCTTCGCCATCCCATTATCCAAGTTCTGCATTGATTACCGGGAGACTGAAAATCAGCGTATTGGAACAAGCAGGAGTTTAGATGGAAGCACATATTTTAATTAAAAAAAAAATATACAGTGACTAAGTTCTCGTGAGTGTTCTCAAGGGACACTGGAGACTAAAATGTGTTTACACTCCCCCCCCCAAAAAAAAAAAAAAAAAAAATCTTCATCCAAATCAAGACATAACTAGCTTATTTTAAAAAATTATTATAAAAGACACAAATGTCTTTTTTTGTATCACATTGTGAAAAAAACCTCTATAAAAATTGTTAAAGAGCAGTTTGTTTGCATTTCTCCTGATTGATATGTAAATACAGTTTGAACTGTGTTTGCTCGGTCTCTAGTGCTTAATAAAGAGATGAATTCACCTTTCTGTGGAACAAGTAAACAGACTTTAAACTAAGCCGACATCAGACAAAGTGGAAACGAGTTTATTTAATCGAAACTAAATCTAGTTTAAGAAAGATAAGTCAGTGTACATAATAATCCATTACAGTAATTACACCCACCACCAAATATGTGTTTATGAGGTTGCCGAGACACAATAAAATTAATTTATTTCCCCCGAAGTCTATAATGAAAAGTTACTGTCTGGATCTCTATCAAACATACTAACTCCAATATTGGGGGGCGGGGGTATAATATTTATCGGCTGTATTAATGCCTTTCAGTGCTACTCACTTTCGAACGTTTCTGGGTTTGAAAGAATGCAAACATCAATTACATCTGAAGGGTAAATGTCGACTTAACTACAGCACTTTCCCCTCGGTCTTGTATATAAACTCCGGCAGAAACTAAGCCTAATTTAAAAAAAGCCGTAGAGTCAACCCTGCTCTCACTCCCTCCGCGGGAGCTGTCAGCGCTGCACTACGGACCAGAAATCCCCAACACTTTCTTCTTTTAGCAGAAATAACAGCACTAAGCTCCAGACACTCCACCGCGCCTTTTCCACCCCCTCCCCCCACCTCGCTCCCCGTTCCCCGCCATGTTTAACATGATGCTATAGATCTGAAAAGAAAAAAAATATGGAATATTCTTTGGATTAGTTGAGAATGTCGCTGTATACAGCAGGACATAATTAAAAGAATGAAAGGTCTCGAAACTCCTGTTGACACACGTGATGTCCTCCATTTAGAAATAAGGGGGAGGTGGTCAGAAAGAATCCGATAATATTTTTTTTTCTTCCTTGTATTTCGCTTCTTCATCTAGACTAGCACTTGGTGTCCGACTAACACCGACTAATACGGCTATCTTGTATAAATAAAAGACTGGAGCTTTCGAAAGCTGCTACTTAACTTGAAGGTTGGGTTGTTTCCATCCTAGGCGAGTTCCTTCCTTTCACTTAAAAAATATTAGTATTTCATAACACCTCTGTAATTCAGAGGTGTTTCAATGACTGCTATCCTCTTCCGTTGTTTAACCGAAAGAATTTGATAAAAAACCCGAAACCGAGCAGCAGATGCGAAGGAAAACATGCTACGAGGTCTTTTAAGATGGGGGAATTCTTATTTTGTTACACTCACAAAAGGGATATTTGGGACCTGAAAAATAGTGAATTACAGGGATTTCAGTCTCGTCAGATACGAGCTGTTTAGCTTCACATGCTTTATATATTTACAGAAAAGTTAATATCTAACTGCCTTTCATTACCGATAATATTTACCTTTCTACCAACCGCCCCTCGGTGTCTCAGCCGGACGCGCACCCACACCCACCCACCCACGTGCGCGCACAAGCACTTTCTCCTCATCTCCTTCTCTACAAACTTCTCAAATCGCTACAAAAAAACAAACAAAAAAAAAACCCCAACCAAACCAAATCAAACCAAAAAAAAGCCATAAAACCCACTCGAGAAACAGAACCCACAAACCCCGTCTGTGTTCCGGCAAGCCGCAGACTGCCGCTAACCTCCACCTGGGTGATGGGGCGGGCTGGGCAGGGGAACTTGCGCGGCCGTGGCAGTGTGCTTGCGTGTGCTTGCGGGGGTTGCGTATGCATAGAAAATTAAACATAGCCTGATAAAGAAAGTTAGTTCAAACTACATGTCGTACACAATAAACTATCTTTTTATTTTGATTATAAATAAGGTGACTGTACTTCCCTTAAAATACAAGTACATAGGAAAACCTGGTAGAAATTATGTTTTTACAAGGTATTAAAACTGGACGCTCTTTAAATCGGCCCCATATTCTATACTGACAGCAGGTTTTTCGTTATTTTTTTTTTTCTAGTGGCGTTAGACTTTTACTTTCTTTTCTCCTCCGCGCCTTTGGCATTTGAATTTCTAGTCCCGGAATACTTTGCTTTCTTTAGGAAGAAGTCGTTGAGGTGCCCCCCGCCCCCCTCACACCGCCCTCCCCTCAATAATCAGGCTAATGAATTTGGACTCGATCCCTTCGCGTTTGAGTTCGTGAATCCCACGCGTTTGCTTGTCCTGTTTGCATGCTGAGGACTGATCCTGCATCCCGTTAACTCTCTGGCGCAGCTTCCCTCTGGGAACAGGGTCCAGGCCCTGGGAGGGACAGGGGCCTTCCGGGATCTGGCAACATCTCGGGTTGTTTTTCCATCAAGGAAAAAAACAAACAAAAACAAACAAACAAAAAAACCACCAAAAAGCAAGGAACAGAGGGTCTGGAGGAGGAACCAAAGGGAAATAAAATAAGAATATTCGTAATGTGTATAATTTATTAGAAGCTTCTTAGGATCTATATTTAAGCCAAATATCTACATAAGTTACAACAGGAAAAGGCGGCGTGCGCAAATAACAAACTGCCAGAGGATTTACGACGGGGCGATCATTGTCCATAAAAAACGTGGGGTTGGTTTGGTTGATTGTATTTTTTTCCTTTTCTTTTTACAACAAAATATACAGGCTACTAAAAACTATGGGTTTAGTCCAACTTTTGACAGCATTATACAGCTACAGGTTCACATCAAACGTAAGGAGGAAAATAAAAGCCAAGCCTTTGATGACTCCATGTCTCCTCCGCTGGCCCTGGCGGTGGGCTAGGAGAGACCGGGAAGGGGAAAGCTGCTTCCTGTGTCTGGGTGACGCGAATGCGTTTTTTTGGGGGGGAAAGCCACCCCATCCCCCAAAATCTCTGTATTTACATGCAAGTCCTAGACGCTGGCAAAGTGTACATCTGAAATTCAAGCCTTTGGACCATGCTTAATGACGGTCCCCTTTCTGCAGACTGCTCCGCGGTTATTAGTCAGAGTATTTTTAAACACCCCATACAACAACTTCGGGGGAAAAAAATAAAGACCCAAAACCATCAAGAGTAACAACAAAACCGAACAAAAAAGTCTCTCTCTCTTAGAGGTCCGCAGAGAAACACTCAGTAAAACGAGGGGAGGGGGAAAAACAATTAAAAAAAAAAAAAAAAAAGAAAAAAAAAAAAAGAGAAGACCACAAAAATTTTGAAAGGACAAAGATTTGTGTAACTGGGAAAATCTGCCTTTTTTTTTTTTTTCTTTGTTTAATCCTTTCACCAGGTCCTACCGTATAGCAAGGTGGAACAAGACATGGCAGTGCCATAGTCAGAAGTAGAAGAGTTTAGGTGAGACAAACTGGAGACTTGGCTTTGCAGAGAGGACGGACTGGCCGAGTGCTGTCCCATGTCTGGAGACTGCCCCGCACTGTTTGTCTGGTGACTCTGATGCTGTCCGAGGCTGTTGCCATTGGTAGCCACTGTGATCGTTGTAGCTGCCTGCTGCTGATGGCTCTGGATAGCTGCTGTGGGTGTGTTGGAGCCTGCTTGGCAGGGCTTGCCATCCTTCACAAGCACTGGCACCGCCACCCTTCTGGGAGACTGCTGCTGCTGGCAGGAGCCGTTCTCCTGTTGCATCTGCTGCTGCGCAGCCTTGTCTTTGGCCTGGCGTTTCATTTTGTAGCGGTGGTTCTGGAACCAGATTTTGACCTGAGTCGGGGTGAGATGTATCATGCTGGCTAAATGTTCCCTCTCCGGGGCGGAGAGGTATTTTTGCTGCTTGAAACGTCTCTCCAGCTCGTAGACCTGGGCCTGGGAAAAAAGGACCCTCCGTTTCCTCCGCGGCGTGCTCTGGAGCGGGGCCATGCTCTTGCTCACGTCTCCCAGGGACCCGAGGCTGCCCATGCCGCCCATGTTCATGCCCGAGGACGGCGCCATGAAGCGGGAGACTGCAAGGGAGAAGGCGGCACGTTTTAGGCGGCTTGGCTTGGCCCGGCCCGAGCGGGGCCCCGCGCTCCGGGCAGCCCCCGCCGCCGCCTGCCCCCAGCGGAGCTCCGCAGCCCCCGGCAGCCCAGCCCCGGCCTCGGGGCACCCGCGCTTCTAAGCAACGACTTGCGCCCCCGGGGACGAGCGGCGGTCAATGGGACCCCCTTCTCTCTCGGGCCGGCCCCGGTGAATAAACCCGGCCACTCGTCCCTCATCCTGCCCGGGGGGGATAGCCAAGCAAGTACCTGATGTGACAGCGCAGCGGCAGCGGCCGCGGACAGCGGCTCCGCCGGCGCCGGCCGGGGCGGACTCGCCCGCTCCTTCGCCGCTTCTCGGGACGCGGCCCCGGCGGCTTCGGCTTCCCCTCTCGCCTGCCCGGTGCCGGGCGGCGCGACGGCGGATGGGCATCGCCGGCTCCTTTTGGGCCCCCGGGCCACGCCACTCCAGCCCCGCTGGACGGCGAGCCCCCGGCTCCCGCTCCCCGCCAGCGCGGGGCTTCCAATCCCCCTAGCCCGCAAAAGCAGCCGCGGGAGGCTGACATGCAAGCAGCTGGGGTGGAGGCACCGAGCACGATCCTCGGGCAGAAAGAGTAATTTGGGGGTGGGGGTTGCGTCTGAGATTTGGACCGACTTTTGCCCTGGCGCGGAGCCCCCGGCGCCCGCTGCCCGCGGTTTGGTGGGGCAGGTGAGCGGCCAACCCCCGACAACCACCCAGCCCCGGGATGACTTACTTGAGGAGAAGCGGGGGTCCGGGTTGGTGCCGTACCATCCTGTCGCTGAAGCAGTGTTCCTCATGGTGTCCTGGTAAGGCGGCAGCTCGCTCATGTTGCCCAGGTTCCCATTGCAATAGCCCCCCATCGTAGCATGGGAGAGCTGGGGGACCCCTGCCGCTGTCATATGGTAGGCGGCAGTCACTGTTCCGTTGTGGCCCATGGGGTGCTGCTGCATGGCCGGCTGAGAAACCTGAGACTGTCTGTAGGCTGACAAGGGAGCCCCCAAGTTACTGCCCTCCATGCCTACTTTCTTGTAGCTTTCCTCCAAAGGACTCAAGATGTCAGACACTGAGAAAGGAGTCGTATGCTTTGGGCTCATCGACATGATTCGGCGGCTGGGGAAAAAAAAAAAAAAAAAAAGGAAGGGGAGGCAAAACTTTTTTTTTTTTTTTTTTTTTTTTTTTTTTTGCCAAATATTCTGGTGTTGCCTTAACGCCGATCTTGTTGGATGTACACGTAACCGAGTGGACGAAGTCCGCCTTAATTGGATTGAGTGGAGGCTCAGGGCTGCCTTTCGTTTGTTTTAGCCAGACGCCAGGTTTTAGGCTGCCACCAGAGGCGGGGCATAGGCACTAAAGCAACAAGACAATAGAAGCCTACATCTTGCCCAAGATAATTAGCTTACATGCTGATGACAAGGTAAACACCTTTAAGTTTTACTTGTCATGATTTTTTTTTATGTCTTAAAAAAAAAAAAAGAAAAAAGAAAAAAGAAAAAAAAAGAGAGAGAGGATGGGAGAGAGAGGGGGAAAGAGAGAGAGACCCCGTGAGCACAACTCATTTTATTTTTCTCGGGGGTGGCAATATCGTGGACGGGAAATGGAAGGCAAGGCAAAAAGACCACCATTTGACTGGGTGAAAGGATTTAAAAAAAGCTCCCGGGTGGCAAGGCTGTCAGCCCAGCCTTTGTGAGAGCTGCGGAGTGGAATGCCGGTGAGCTAAAGGACCGAGTCTCCCTCTTCCCCCACTAAGTTTGGTCCGGAAGGAGCCCCTCCGCCGTGAGGGCAACTTTCCGCAGGGCAGACCTCTCCCGCCGGGCCACAGCTACCCGCGCCCCGCACTCCCCTCACTGGACTGCCAGATGCCCCGGCCGGCTGAAGCAAAACAAGCATTTGGGGTTTAGCATCTCGGGAACACTCTCTATGTCTGCTAAGACATACAGTGAAGAATCGGTTTTCTCCCTAAATCCAAAAGTTCCTTTCACCTAGGATTTTTTTTTTTTTAAATGTCTCAGAGATAGGTGGGAGATGCAAGTTTACAAAATCAAGCAGTAATTTAATTGCCTGGGGTGAGAGATCGATGAAAAATAGGTTAACGCAAAATGTCGCTTGTTATTCTCAAAGGCAAAGACTCTTCACAGGCACTCGTGGTCCTTCTGAACCTGAAGCTGCTTTCTAAGGTTATTTATACAGCACGGGAGCTGGATGGAGAAGACCTCTCAGGTCATCTGCTACACGACCTTGCCAATGAATTCCCTGTAGTTTCCAATGAACTGCAATTTCTGGCACTTTCAGATCTGTTCTTGGATCCGGTGTGAAAACAAAAGCGATCCATTCACAGCCACACACACATGTACAGGCAGCCAGCAGCTAATGACACTCGGGGCTTTGAAGAAATCTCCCAAAGCCTAGTGTCTCCAAAGCTTATATTTCGGGGTGATCTGGGTGGAGGAGAGAAACCTCCCCTGAGTGTTTTACATTCTGGCCTACGGCCCTGGCAAACCCAATTTAATACAGCGATTACACGAATATTCAGAAAATTACAGCGAAGGTACAGTTAACCCTGGGACTTTGAAGTGTCAAGTAACTATTTAGTAATTGCGCTTGTAAATATGTTTGTGCTCGGCTCGTTCGTGCTTAAAAATGCAAAAGTGCACTTGCTACCCGGGAATAACTAAATATCTTTGTCTAAAGTGGCAGCATAAATAGCCGGTCGCTTTGTGACTGTGCTTGATATTAGTACATAAGGATCATTTTGCTTCAATTGGGAGGCTCTCATTCACTAGGCAAGAAACCGTTTAGGAGAAAGTAGGTTCCCGTATGAGAGTTAACATCCTTCAAGTGTAAGCCTCAGTCTTGATTACACTTTAGAGCTCTGCAAGAGGTGAGCTTTTCCACACAAATATAATCGGGGGAACTTTCCTTCAATCAGTTCTCCAGGTCTCTTACATCATCTCAGCTGCTTCTTTCGGCATCAGCTCCCTCAAGGTTGAATATCCCGAAGTGGGCTGGTTGTGAGTCTGCTGGGTCACTAAAGGCAGGGAAGGGCGACTTCGGGCTAGAAAGGCGTTTGCTTTTGTCTCTTCTCTTTCCTCTTTTCTTTCAAAATCTTACAATCTTGTCTTTCCAGATTTCTGAAACATCTCTTCTCCCC
>JAWWLV010000179.1:38949636-39031367 GCA_035041135.1 Platyrinchus mystaceus
ACCTAAAAAATCCATTGCGCAGGCTTGAAAGGTAAAAACACCTTTCCCAGATCTTCGTTCGCGAAGACTGGCCACTTCTATTAGAGGCTACTGTTGGAGCTGCAGTAATGTTTAAAGTATTTGAGGCCTAATCCACCGCTTCATTGCTCTAGATGTGATAAACGCAGTTGACTTAGTGCAGAAATCGGTGACATAATACAGAGAAATTGCCTCTGCGCTGATTATGTAGCTGTTGTGGTGAATCTCCTATTAACAACTCTAGTTTTCAGATGCTTTCTCATTTTATTATTAGAGAGGGGAATCAGGTATGAAGGTGGAGAAGAAATGAGTAGGAATGGCTTACATTTGTACTCAAACTGAATTCATGAACACTTGTGCAAAACTCACTTTGCATAAGCAGGGTATGAATCCTGGTTACTTTTTCTGGAGCATGGTAGCAGTAGTCCTGCAAAACCAAGTCACCATTGAAGATCATGGCATATAAAAGATTCTTCAGAAGTTTCACCTGTGCTGGGGTCAGGATGGATGCAGAATGTACCATTCTAAAGACTCATATCTCAATTATTTGCAACCCTATTCCTTCTCTGTGCCCTCCAAGGAGTCAAGTTGTTATGGAAATCATAATTATTTATATAGAAAATTTATTTTAAAAAATTAGTTCTGAAGCCATAGGTTATGAGCCCACATGTTAGTATTTTTGGCTTTATTACCTGGACTGTGAGCTAGAGATTTTCTTAAGCCACCATTTTGACTCTCATGTGAGCACCTGACTTAACACTTTTCTCAGCAGCTGAGAACTGGAGAGAATCACCAAGTATCATGGCACTTGGTGCTGCTATTCTGAGTGAAAATTGTGTTTCCTCAGGAAAGGCTGTTGACCTGTTATTTCTGCATGCCAATTTACTTTAGATCCTAAAAGAAATGCTGAAAATTCCTATGCAGAAGGAGAGTTTATTTCCATGACTGTCATTAGGCTTACATTTCCTTTGGTCCAATGTGTGTGCAACACAGTCAGATGGAAGTAGGATGGTATAGATACAAAAATAGATGTGTTAATTTCTTAATTAATTTTTTTTCTGTGCAGTGTTTTTAAAGTAACAAGCATTGTAAGCAGCATGTTATTTTTAAACCAAGGACATTTTGTGCTGAAATTGGGTATTGCAACACTGGATTAGAATTAGAATACACAAAATTCAAAACCACAGTAACCCTAATTTTGCCATTCTTGCCTTTTTAACTGCTCAACAATAGTGCTGTGTTTGTGTAGCATTTAAAAATATTTGTTAAGGGGCGTGTAAAGAGCTACTGGCAGACTTTTCTGTTAACTGTTTCTGCACAGTCAGCTGTTCTGCTCAGAAATGAGCTGTAATGAAAACTCAGGAGTGAGTGCTCCTGGTATCCACAGCTCACGCTTCCTTTGCATTGGAAGCAGAGGAGCAGCCACAGTCCCAACCAGGACGGGGGCAGAGACCTGCACGGTGGAGTGAGGAGTCCCTTTGGCTCAAAGCACATACACCCATGATGGGCTAAAATCTGTTTGATATTTCCTTTCCAAACTCCCCCTGATACCTGGATTTGTAGTCTCCAAGGACTTATTCCAGCAAATGAACAGTAATGTTCAGGATAATGTAGTCAAATCATGAACATGAATTTTATATGACTATAGTTCGGGTCACCTTAGTTTTGCCTAATGTTGGAGGACCAACATTCTGGCCAGCACTGTGGAGAGAGGCTGCTTCCTTCTAACCTGACCCAGCTGTGAGCTGCCTGATTCTCCCTGCAATAGCTTTGTGCAGTTGGGACATGCGTATGTCCATGTTCAGAGAGAAATTAGCTTTGGATTTCACATGTCACTGGTAAGATTGACCTGAAAGAATTCCTGTGGAAAAAATAATAATTGGAAAGCAGCTTGAGAAGTGGTTTCTGCTTTTTGCTGTTGTCTTGCATTTTGGTGTATTCTGTCTGTATTTTGAATATGAGGTCATATGATACATTGTACCACGATAGCAATACAGACTGGGTAATCCTGGGAACCAGCAGCTTGAATCTTGCCTTTCCAAACTTCACTGTTCTAAAACTTGACTTCTTTGTTAAAAATGACAGTTTCCAGGGAGCAAAGGAACTCCCAGAGAAGAACTGTTGGCATTTTATATTTTTAAACTGTCTTGCAGAATGAAAAACAGTTGATTATTAACTTGATGGGGTGACAATGAGTATATAGAACTTAAATATCTCACCACTCCCACAAAGAAAAAAAAAAACGCCCTCCATTGTATCATGGGAAGATACATAGCCAGACAAACTTTCCAACTCGTTAAACTTTTATACTTGCTTCATACATGCTTAATGTAGTCTTTTTTCCATCCTATGATCTTGTTCAGCTGCTTCTGAACAGATCACAGTGGAAGAGGACACCACCAGTTTAACAGTATTTCTTTCTGAATGTGCCTTTCTTATTACAGAAAAAGCTGAATTGCTTAATCTGAAGGATTAAAAAAAGGTTTCCTTGTTTGTGCATTTCAGGCTGTTTATTCTGCCAAGCCTGATAACGAAATCAGACGGAATGTTTCCCCTGTAATCAGTTTAGTCAGCTTCTGTGATTGTGTGGCATATTCGGACAAGGGCAGGGATAAAGGAAGAAAGTTTTAAAAAACAGGAAAATACTATTGTAAATATATCAGGCAAGTTATAAACTGGGAAAGGGCAATTGGAGTCAAGCATCATACCTGCTGCTACTTGTCGTGCTCTGTGGTAGATGTTTTGGTGGATTTTTCTTCCTCTGTGGCTTATGTTTGACTTTTTAGACAAGGAGTATGGGCAAATACTGATTTAAAGGACTAGAGTTCTCTTATGTCACTTTTAAACTGTGTATTTTGTAGTGGAGATGAGTAGAGGTTGGGTCACTGTAGCTGACTTGAGGTGAGAAAGGAACAGAAAACCAGTGATGTTCGGGCTCATTTTGAGCCCTGTGCTGTGTGGGACGGCTCCAGCCTCTCCCTTGTGCACATGGAGAGGCCACATTGCTTCTTAATATGGGGCAATAGCTGACAGCAAGCATCGACTATTCCTTTGCTGTCTCTGGTGTCATTTTAGTTTTCTGGCACCCTGATGGAGTTCTGTTGCTTACCCTGGTCGTGTCCTTCCTCTTGCTCTTCCTGCTTCTCCTTTATCATCCTCATCTGCGAGCCTGAGGAAAAGCTGCCTCACTGCACCTCGCCTGCAGGTCAACTCATCCCCGTGATAGCATGGGAGGGGATGTGGGTTTCAGCTGGTCATTGCACCCATGAGCGAGGATGTAGCAAGTTCTAAATTGAGAAGTGTTGCTTCATATGTGTGCCTCTGCAAACCCGTGGATTTAGACATTCCCTCACCATTAATTACATCCTCTCGTCTTTTAGCAGCAAGTAAACAGGCCAAGTTGGGCATGTCATCCTGCTCCAAGCAGCCAAACGCAGTTTCTCGTTGGTTGGATGCTTGCAAGTTTCTCAAAGTACGTGGCTGCTGTCTTTTGGGAGGTGCACCCCGTGGGACTCTCCTCAGGATGGGGAGTAACCAGGCAGCTCAGGCCCCTTCTTGGAGGATGTATATGCAAGTGACCACAACCAGTCCGGTGTTGCCAGAGTTGTTCCCCATTAAAAGCAGGGGCAGGTGCTTCAGAGGGAAGCCAGATAGCTCATAACTGATAGGCAGAGGGTTAATTCCTAGGTGGAACTGGAGTTGAGTGGTGCCGTCATTTGCCTTGGTGCAATCTCTGTTGGGATGCTGGGCGTCACCACCTCATTTCTGGAAGCTACAGGGTCCAATCACCTGCATTTCTGAGTTGTTTGGCATCTAAGCTGCTCAGACAGATGCACTGTGAGACTGACAAAATTGGCAGAGGCATCTGACTCTGGCAGCAGTTTGAGGATTTGCCTGTTTGCCTTGTGGCAGCCCTTAATGCACCATCTCCAACTGTGGTGTCCCACAGAATGCTCGGCAGCAGTCATGCAGAGGTGAAAAGATTTCCAGGCGAGCTTCAAAGAGAAGGATGTGACTAACTGTCTTGCAGGGAGCCAGGATGTGGACCCAGCCAGATGAGGCAGCTCACATGAAAGGCTGCCAAAATAAAGGGAGAGGACAGACGAAATTGGGACTGAGGGATGAGGAGGAACAGGCACTTGGGAAAGCTAGAGAGGAAAGTCTCCACAGGCTCTTTCCAGCAGCTGGGAGATGTCTGCTCTCCAGGGAGGTAACCTGTGGGTAAAGTGATGCACCTCAAGCGCATTGGCTGTCATTCCTGGCTCCGCTGCAAGCCTCTGCCACCTGCCCTTGGACAAGTCGCTCTCCTGATGACTCAGTATCCCAGCTGTAAAACAGGGATTGCTGCTTACCTCATGGGGACATTGTGAGGGTAGGCTCATGGATGCCTTTGCGGTTTAATGTATTAAATTAGGGGAACAACAAAAAGTGACCACAAAGACAAACATGAAAGGGGATCTCTTCTTCCCTTCCTGCCTCTGAATGTACTCATGTTCCTATTGATAATATAATGGTGAGTTATTCATCACTGACATATATTCCTTCAGTTGCACTGGTGGGAACAGTTTTTTGGATGTAATTTTGTATGTTTTTATAATATGTTAATGTTTTAAGCAATTTCTAATAGAAAATTAGAAAAAATAACAATTAATCAAAGTCAGACTAACCAAGATGTAATCAAGTAATACGAGAGTGGGACTAGAAGCAGAGTTTTTAAAGGGAACTTCAAAAAGAGAAAACACAAATCCAGAGGCCTAAAGAAGGAGTTCTGTTTTGTGTCTGTCTTAAATCCTATACCTGATAATGTACCTGAGAAAGCCTAAGACCAGAAACCAAAAGGGGTCACTCCTCAGCTCTTCATTCTCAAATAAACTTCTGCAAAAGGAAGGGGAGCTCTGGTTAACTTTTTAACCCTTAAAATAAATGTCATGTTGATCATATTCACCCACAAGGTGGTCCAATGGCTATTTCTGGCTTTTCAGGGAGTCAGAAAACAGCTCATTTTAGGGCAGTTAGGGTATTGGTTGACATGGTGCTATGGCTTAGTCTGTGCCTGTATGGAGTAAAGCAAAAAGTACTTGTCTCCTCTGTTGGAAGAGGGCTGAGAGACTTACGGAAATGTTGTAAAGAATGTGGAGATCCGCAGGTGGAAAATGCTGGGGGCGGTCACAGCTTCAGAGTTTTACACAGGGGCAAAATTCATAGTCATATTTCACCTGTCAATGCTGGCTTTTCTCTAAAAAATAAAAAAACCCAAATGAATTGGCTAGAGAAGAGGAACATTCATCTTCTCTCAGTACTGTATTTTTAAGGCTTTAATTGCATAAACTTTCCTGACACTTGCCAAGGCTATCTTTGGAGAAAAAACTAAGATTCTTGGTGGCAGCATGTGGAAACCTTTTGTTGTTAAATTTTAGTCATGGTTCCTTTTTTTCCTTTCCTTTTCCCATCTGCAGTTGAGTACGACAAGGAGTTCACACCTCACCAGAGGCACCACAAGGAATTCAAATTTAATTTGTCTCAGATTCCTGAGGGCGAGGCCGTCACAGCCGCTGAGTTTCGGATCTACAAGGACTGCGTTGTGGGAAGCTTTAAAAACCAAACCTTCCTTATCAGCATCTACCAAGTTCTGCAGGAACATCAGAACAGGTATGCAGGAGGGCCTTGCTTTGTGCCACCAGCTGCTGTCCTGTAGAAGGCTGAGCTTTGCATTAATGTTAAGAGGACTGAAAATAAATATCGGGTTTGTTCATGTTAACAGGGCTATGTTATTGCATGGTCCTTTCCTTATGGGAAATGGGCATGGTAGAGTGCAAATGGACCCCAGCCAGAGAAAGTTCACAGTATTGTAGCCCAGGGTGTGACTTAGCTGCAACCTTTGTGTTGTCTTTAAATAGAGAAAGAATCTGATGAGAAGCACTGGATTTTTAAACCAATGCTGGCATTGCTCTTGTGTACCAAAATACGCATTCTCCCTTTCAACTTAATCCTACCAGCATAAAAAGCATAGCCTGTTTGAAAAATACTGGTAATTAGTTCAGACTTGACCTGCTCTCAGCTGGATTTAAATTAAAGTAAATAAAGCAGGAGAAAATTCAGCATACATTTTGTATATGCAGGTACAAAATTACTCCTTGACTTTCAGTGGCATTGAGAGAGGCAAAAGTGAGAGAGGCACAGTAGAAACTGTGACATAAAAAATCCAAACAAGTGTGAATGGAGTGATTAATTTAAAACCTGTAATGTTTCAGATGGAGGAATCATGTAAGGCTAAAAGATGGAAATTCATGGTCAATTAAATGTCAGATTAATGCTGTGGTACAAAAGTGTTTCATTACTTGTCAGGACTGTAACTGTTCCTCTGCTGCAGGCATTAAAAAAAAAAAAAAGGAATCAGCAGTGCAAAAAAAAAAAGCTCCATTTGTTTTCTCTGTGAAGGTTTCATGTCTGTTTTCCTTTCTGCTTCTTCTTTCTCCAACCTTTCCATTGGTACCATTTGGGGCACCGTGTGCCTTTGATGATTGGCGGTTGTGAAGGCAACATTAAATAGCTTGTGGTTGTTCTGCAGGGAGTGTGGCCCCTGGGGAAACGATGAGAAATACTTGGGTGAATAGGTGATGGGGAACAAGGTGTGAGTTTTAAAAGATCAGTGATGTGCTTCCCTTTGCGCTTCAAGTTGGAGATTGCTGGAATGCCTCCAGGGGTAACGTACTTGCTGCTTAGGATGTTAACATCAATGCCCACTGGTTACATCAAGAGCTGATGGAACTCCAGACGGTCATGCAGATTTCATAGGTGTTAGCTGTATTGTTCATTTGGAGCCACATTGAATAAAAAACGGCAAGTGTTGGTCTGCTTTAGGTTCCACAAGCAGAGGTCCCACCTCTGGAGCTGGAAGAAAACCTCTGCCATGTATCTATGGAAGCAATTAATACTCTGCTTTGTGACGGTCACCAAAGCAGGGCACAGAGGTGGAGAACTGTCAACTTTTATGTTTATATAACATTTTTTTCAGAGTAAACTGAGCAAGCAAATAAGGCATTGCAGTAAAGAGAATAAAGTACAGGATACTGCCCCTAATATACCCTGTTCCTAACAAGTTTACAAACTCTGTTCTCACAGTGGCTGTGTGCAGCAGAGATCCTGGAACCTTGTGTCTTTGTTTCACAGCCAATACCAGAAGCATGCCAAAATCAGATTGCACTGTGAAGCTGTGATGTGTGTCCTTTGGCACTGGGCACTTTGGCATCTGCATGTGCTGGGCATCCCTAGGTGTTAGAGACTTCCCTACAGACAGAGCAGAGGCAGCAGCTTGGGTGGGGATCACCAGGGTGGTCTCTGTCCAAAGCTGGCAAGTATTTTGGGTCTTTCAATTCCCTTCCATCATATTCCTTCTGCTGTTGCTGGCGGCCATGCTGAGGGGATCCCACTGTTGGGACTGGGAATCATAATGTGGCTTCCTCCAGATCCAGACTGCCAGCAATTCACTGTCCCTCCTGACATGGGCTAGGAGTGAACCACTGACCCAGGGATGAGTGTCTGTAGTTCATTACTAACCTCTGACTCATCCAGTCCCTCAAGGCTCCCTTTTTGTTTCTTTTCTTCTTTATTTATTTATTTTTACTGGAGGGAAGGAGGGAGATGTTTGGCTAAAGCAACTTGTGCTTCAGATGAGTCTGTGGGAATTGTCACATCATCCGCACAGAGGTGGGCAAGATATGCCTCACAGAGTTTTGCAGCTGTAAAAAGGTCATACCCTTTTCTACCCTTTTTTCCTTTCAGCTTAAAGGACTCTTTCATTTACTGCTAAAATGTAAAAGCACATATGGAAACGTGTGCTTCCATATAAGTACATGCATAGGTTTGTATTCTCTGTATATGTATTCATACATATACATATATGCATATATATATGCATAAAATGACCCCTTTTATGTTAAATATATGCAGATGTTAAAAGACTGTTAAAATAAGTTAGCAGAAGCTGCTTATTACTCAGTGTTATAGTCAGTTGAGGTCTAACTCCATAGGCTACTGCTGCTATAGATTCAAATGTTCACCCTCATTGCTGACCTGGGTGGACTTGGGCCTGTAAACATTCTTGAAAACAAATATTAAAAAGTGGTATTTAGCTGTTCACTAATATCTCTGCATGGAGAGGAAAAATGCCTCAGATTCTTCTGGTGTGCCTTAAGGAACTCTATTCTTTGAGTGGCTTTGGGTTTTGATGATCAATTCACTTACTTGCTTTTACTGGGAGGGAAGAAAGTCCAAAATGCTTTTTTCTCCCCCTTTTGTCTCAGTGGATTAATTTGGAATGCAATGTTTTCTTTTGCTGTTCAGAACACTGGAAGGTTAAATTGTAAGAAAAAGAGTACACTGGTTTCTGAAGGAACTTGCTAAATATTTGTAAGTCTTCCATTGAATTTTAGCAGACATCTTATGAGCCAGAAAATAACAGCTGCCTTTGACTTAAAAAAAACCCTACTAAAAAAGTTGTGTCATGGTTCCTTTGGACTAATGGTTTTGAATAACAGCCTGATATTTCCTGACATTTTATGTCATTATATTGCATAAGGAAGAGTCTGTACAGATCTTGAAGTCTAGGTGGTGAAACAGCAGGTGAGACAAGAGGAGTTGATGTAGCACCTTTTTTCATCTTTTTCTGCTGACAAATATTCCTTCTGGTCAGGAAAATTCATCTCTAAAGGCTACAGAAGGTGCCTGTTCAGTCAACATCTGCAGTCTTCAGAGAAAGTTCAAAGGCACCATGTTAATCTTGGCTTTTATGAGGTCAGCAGTTGTCTGAGGAGGTTATTGGTAGCTAGTAAAATACTTTTGGGTGCAAATAATTTTTAAGTGGGCAGCTGGCATGTATGGATTTAAACCAGCAGTCTACGAGAGAAAGGCAGCAGGCACCTCTGGGGGAAAATATATATATATAAAAAGGAAACCTGCCTGTCTCTCTCAAAGGAACAAGTTTGGCAGAGCAGGAGATAAGAGAAAGCTTTAGTAAATACAAATCTTCACCAAAGCTCAGAGCCTGGAAGTATCCCTTGGCTCCAGTTAAGTGTAATGAAGTGGCTCAATTCAGTATTACTTGAGCAAAGGGGAAAAAAAAGCTCATCTGGACAGTAAAAGCATGAGCGTGTGACTCCAGCCCAGATGTGCGCTGCTGCACGGAATCGCAAGGCACTGCTGGCTGTTCCCTGATGGCTAAAAACAGAACCAAGCCTGAGGCTAAAATTTCTACCAGTTACTGAATTATCAAACTGATTTTTGCCACTGTAGAAAAAGCTAAAAGCAAGGACCATGGGCCCATTTGAGACTGTCTCCTAGACAGGCGTGTAAGCAGAGAGAACATGAACGATCAGAGATCAATGGTGATTGAAATAGCATAAAACCTCTGGGTAGAAATTTGACCCTCTCCTCATTCAAAGCCATCAGAAATAAGAAAAAAATACTTGTGAGGACTCCAGGCAGTAAAGCTCACATTGAGGACAGTGTGGTCCTCACATTCTCTCTTAAAAAAGAAAACATTTTTAATACTGACTCACTTGTGTCAGTAATATTTTCATCTCCCCATTCCTTCCATGCTTTTGTAAGGTAAGAAAAATAGTGCCTAGAAACTAGGCTTTTGTTTTCTAACCAAACCGCAGTTAATGGCCACATTTTGTCATAACACAAGCTGCTGGAGTTGTCAGTGGGATGATGCGAAGAGATTAATGAAATCCTCAGGATGGGTCAAGCTTGTGGCCAGCCGTCAGTGGTGTGCATTTTGGATTGTGTGAAGAGGCTTCACCAGATAGGGCTGAGGTGACATCTGGTTTGCTCTGAGTGGGATGACTCTGGGTTTTGAAAGAGGCTGTGGGCTGTAGGGGCTGACACTGGGAGAGGGAACAGATGATACATCTGCCGGATGTTGCTGCCCTTCTGCTTCTGACCCCCCAGAGTTTTAAGAGACTAGGCTGTTTGAACACTAGGATGGGATTTTTTTCTTCTCTCTCTCTCTCTCTCTCTTTTTTTTTTTTTTCTCCTTTGAAATATGCAGAAAACGGGTGTTTGCCAAAGCACCGGTTTGTAGGACAAGTGGTATCAGCTTCCAGGTGCTTGTCCCACCTTGGCCATATCTGACAGACTGTTTAGTTTCATCAGGCAAGGGCTACGCAGGCAAGAGCTTTATGTGGTACCAGTGCACAGCTAAGCCCTGAAGCTGGGCTTGATTCTAACGTGTAGCACTGATTTTGTGGAAGAACCAGCAAAGCCCTCTGTGATTTCTGATACCACTTAGGAGAGGATTGCCATGTAAGTGAGACCTTTACAAGGGAAGGGAAGAAATGAGTTTGTCCCTGAAAACAGCTTATTATTTAAACAGTTTTGTTCTTGAAACTTCCATGTTCTCACCCAGAGAGGTGTCAGGTCAGGACTAGGGAAGGCAGTTTATGGTTGATCAAAGATGTTAGTCCTTGGTTTGGATCATCAGTATGTTTTCAAGTGTAAATATCCTGCTAATGCAGACCTCAGAACACTCCCACACTGTCCAAACAACTGATCTATGAAAAACACAGTGGCCTGTGTTAGTGATCAAAGGAAGATACGGTACCTTAATGGTCGAAGTTTATTAAACAGTTTCGTTTGCACCCAGAATGAAATATGAGGACATGACGGTTGGGAAGATTCCTCCTACATGATAAGACATGTGTGGACATAAGTGAGTCCTGCAGAGCAACTGCCTGGGGACCATGTTCTTCTTCTACTGAACACAATTCCTAAAGGGTTAAGGCACTCGTTGGCTTTTAGCTGCCAGTTATAGTGGTAATAAAGTCTTCCTCTTTGCAACAGGATATTTATACAAATGTGATCCGAGCTTCTAACCTAAAGGGCAAATTGATTCAACGGCAGTGTTTATAGCTTAGAAAATAAATAACCGTCCTCAACTGGGTTTTGGAATGAGTTGTGTAATACAAATGACAAAGCTAGCATCAATCTGTTTCAAGTTGGGGTCAGATTTGTATATAGTGTGTATATATTTGTATATGATAGAGCTGTTTCCATGATGCTATAGAGAAGCGTCTGCCCACATCTCAGTTCAGCTTCCACTGTGAGTGTGTGATTTGTTGTGGTTTAGGCTGGTTAGTTTAGAGTAGTTTGAAAGTCAAAGTTATTCTGGATGAAACTTACTGGTTCCATAACCAGCTGGCATTTTCTATCAAAACTAAAGAATGCCATATCAGTGCCTTATTTCTTTTCTTTAAGGACAAAGTTAAATACTATGCCTTTGTCCTCTCCCCCATCTTCATGCCTCAAACTGCATTTAAACTCTGAAGTACTGTAGCCTTTACTACGGCTAGAACACCCCTTTTTCTTACAGAATTGTAGTAAAAAAAAAAAAAAAAAGAAATATATCTCCTATCCCTGTGACTTAGGATGATTTTTTCTTTTTTTCACTGCTCCTGTTGGTAAAATGTTCATTCCTTAGATCTGTGAAGCTCAAGACCTTAAAGTGGAAGTGGGGGGACACCTTTGCATTCAAATATCTATGTTGGCTTTACTGGGGATTATCACAGACCTGGAAGTTGAATTTCCATAGTCTTGGTGTAGGGAGACCATGTCCTGTATTTCCAGGCTCTGATTTTCCAGTCTTTGCCACATTCAGCCTTAAGACTCATGTTTCACCCTGCTACTCTTCCAGTGAGTCTGGAAGACTTAACCCCTGCCCTTGCAGATTTTGCTGCCAGGATGAGGCACGCAGTGATTCAGGGCAGCCTTTTCAGCACAGGGGAACTCTTATCAAACAGAGCGGTGGAGGTGTGAGGCTGAGCATATCTATTCCTTCTTGTGTGTCCCCATGTCTGGATGCATCCAGGATGGCTTTCCTCTCTCTGTCCTGAATTGCAGATGCCCTCCAGAGTGTCTCCCAACACATCCATTCTGTGCTTTTTCCTCTGCTGGCTGTAAATCCTTGCAAATTAGTGCTCGGCTGCTGGTCTTCTCTTCCACACCTTGGAAGGAACTTTGTTTGTAAGTTGACATTTCTTTGGTTTTCAAGAAGCTTTTATAGGATGTGCACATCTTTCCTGGTCCTCTGGCCCACAGAAGGCATAACTTCTTCAAGACAGTTAAACTGAGCCTTACTTCTCATGAAAAATTAAGCGACTGCCTTTGCTTTCCAGTAGAGACTACCTTTTCTTTCCGTGGGAGCTCATTCCCGGGGCTGGCATTTCCCTGCCTGCGGGTCTCTGTACAAAGGAGCACTGATCAATTAAATTTTGTATGGTGCGTTTGAATCTTTGGACTACTGGTCATTTAGATATACTAAGTTGTTAAGGTTTTGTATTGCATGTCTTGGCAGTACCTCATCCTGTGGGAGCTCCACGTAAGGTTCATTCTGTAAGTAATAAATACTTTTAAACTCAAAGTAGCAATTACATCTACTGCAAGATGATGGATGTACAGGTTTGAAAAGGCTGCGATTTCAAAGTTTTATCTAAGTAGAGTTCCGTTTAACTCAGACTGAGTCAGTTGCAAGTAGATTTATTTGTCCTTCGATAGTGGGTAGTGGAATTATCTTGCCAGCTTGCTATACGCAGGATAATTTTTGCAGAAAGTTGATGTCAGTGCAAACTAAAGACTCTGATCCTGAGGCGGGCAGAGGAGTATTTAGAAAGCGCATTAATTAAAATGTAGATTCCACACTTCTGTGCAAAATTCCCTTTTGAGAAACTGCTGCTAGGCAGTCTAGACTATTATGTCAACTTGTCTTTGAAGAAAAGTAAACAAAAAGGTTCAGCCGAGGAAAGTTTTAGAGACTTATAGTAATTAATGCTTTGGTAAATGGCTGTTGATGCGTAACAATCCTTTAAACACCTGGGTAATTGCAGGCTTTGAAGTTGGGCCAAAAATGTTGTTCCAAGATATGTAATTAAAATACAAGACCTTTAACTTGGTCATTTTCAAGGTGAGATTTCTGTTTGTTCTCACTGTCTCCCTGGTAAAACTTCTGCCTGGTCAGGGAAAGAAGGCCAGGGAGGGTGGGAAACTAAAAAAACTAGTTCAACAGATGCTTCTTTAAATTTAGCTTTTTATAGCTTTGGTGTTTTTCCTGTAGCAAAGTTCCATGTTGTAATGTGTATCCAGAACAGAAAAATTATTTTAATGTGAACATTTCACTAAGTATAGTAAGTAAGAGAAACCACTTGACCTGGTTACTAATTTGACCGAATTCTAATCTAATTAGCGTTCAATTAAAGAGAATTAACACCTAGAGACATTTCGTTGAAAGGTTAACGCAGAGGTTTCAGTTAACAAAATATTTATCTTAGAGGGGGGAAAAGCACTGAAGTTAAATGCAAGCTGTTTCTCCTATAAATGCCCTGAGTACATGGTTGGGATGCTGGCATTAAGAATAGTAGCTATATTTGATATTTATATCTGACAAATCGGCTCACTCTCTGAGGACACTGGAGCTAAATCCTGCCTTCTGAGTTACACAGGCCATATTTCTCCAGTAAACTGTGTACTCCTTTCTGTTTATTGAAGCCACTTGTGATTGCTCTGTTGACCTTTGCTTTTCCATCCTTCTTCAGAGTCTTCTGAAGGCCATGGAAACACTCCCATTTATTTCTTGGTACTCGAGTCCATACTTCAAGGCCTTGATCCAGAACCAAGAGCTCCTGGTTTGAGTTAGGAGCTTCTAATTTGCATCTTCCTATTTAATATCCTCTCTTGGATCAAGAGAGTTGTTTAAGCTCATGGCCTTGGTTTCTCACATTCACTTGTTTCCCTTTAATAATCTAAGATTAATGCATATTATTTGCCTGCAGCAGCCTTATTGTGGAAATCATTAACTGAACTCATCCATATGGTTAAGCACACTGAAAATAAAGATGAGACTGTTGGGCACCTTAGTGACAATGAGATGAAGTAATTGTGTAAGAACCCAGAGGAAGGTTTAGACAGAGAGGGTGTTAAGAAAATGCCTGTTTTGGTGATGAAATTTATCTTCTGTACACTGAATGTGGAGGTGCTAGAGGTCTTTTGATGTTCCTGACATCTGAGGTTGCTTGGACATGAAACCTTTGGACTGACTCTGGTTTCTTCAGCCTATGCTGCTTCCTGTCTCCTCAGTGATGGAGGATGTTTGATGGCTCAAACATTTCCTCCAGCCTTTTTTTTTTAGTTTTTCCTGTTCCTCACGTTCCCTTCCTGTTTCTCTCGGGTTCCATCTTGCCTCTGTTTTTCTAAAATGCTGAAGTTTTCAAATATCCTTCCATTAAGGTGACCAGGTACTCATTTGCATGCTTCCTCTTGGAAGGTCACTGCCTGCCTCACTGCACGGGATCAATGTCATCATTTAATGACTAGAAATTCAATACTTTGTTTTATGTGACTTGCTCCGTACATGATCCGTTTCTCACCTTCTTGTCCACTCTTAGATTTTTCTTTGACTGTGGGATTGCATCTACTTGTGTTTAGTGCTCTTCAGCATGATGTCTGACTGCTTCCTAACCTATTTGTTTTTTGGACATGGCTGTAAGGCCTCATTCTTGTCATGCATATATTGGTGAGGATCAACTTCCTCCAGTAGGTTAGTTGCCACTTTTGGGTGTTTGTTTTTTCCTTTCTCCAGCACTGCCCTTTGACTTGCAGGAAACCCCTGCTCATCTGCTGTGTGCACTTCAACTTTTTTAAAAGGTTGTGCCATAGGGTGTGGACCTGCTAAGCAAACACTGTTGGCAAAAATGGTCCCTGCCAAAATCAGCCAATGATCCAGCCTCAGGACGGGTAATAAGGCTGTGCAGCAGCTTTAGCTCTCATGTTTCCTATCTTTCTTTTGCAGTCCTATTAGGAGAGGAATGGAATAAATGGGTTTTCTATAGTCTTCAGAAAGCAGAAATGGGAGAAGAAAAAATTTGCAGTTCTGTAGGTGTGTTTCCCTCTGAGCATTGGGGCAAGAGTGAAAGTGGGAGATTCTCATCACTGACATCTGTCAGCACGTTTGTTGGCAACTGTGTTGCCACAAATGGCAGCAGTAGCCCTCTGGGAGCCATCAGTGCAGGAAGATGCCAATAGTTTCCTTCCCAACTACTTCTAGAAGCAGAGAGATGCTGGAATTCTTTTTTATGTGAGTAAATTCTTTCTTTCCTCTCTAATTTTTTCTTTGGAAATAGATGACTGAATATTCTTTTAAAACCTTCATGCCAAAATGAAAACTAGTAATAAACTGTATGCAATTCTGTGCAGCCTGATGAGGTTTGGGTCACAAATAGTAATTGAAAACAGGCTTAAACAGAAAGTATTCAGATGTGTTACGTACACATCTACTATGACCTTAAGTACTTGTGGGGTGAACCTTCAGCATTGGCTTCATGCAGTCGAACAATGCAAAAGTCAGTTGAAATTTTTTACAGAGAGAGTAATCAGACATTGGAATGGGCTGCCCAGGGAAGTGGTGGATTCACTGTCCCTGGAGGTTTTTAAGATGAGACTGGGTGTGGCACTTAGTGCCATGGTCTAGTAAGCACGGTGGTAGTGGACCAAGGGTTGGACTTGATGATCTCGGTGGTCTTTTTGACCGGAGCTGATTGAAAACCAGTTCTGTATGAGACTTTTTGCAAAGAGTTAACTGGACTGGAAAGCCCAGTTGTCCATTTTTCTTCATGTTATAAAGGAATTGAAATCTCTCCAAAGTGAGTGAGACAGACTGGGATAAAGCAGATCATTCTTGCTTCGTATGACTGTACTTTGGTTGGGCAGTTTGCTTATTATATTTGTGGAGGACACTAAAATGGGAGACACCCATAGAAAGGCAAGTCTGTGTTTTAAGTAATTTAATAATGGTGGAGGTTCAGTCTGGGTTGGGGGGTGGAGGTTGGGAAGGGAATGTTATTTGGGAGAAAGGACAATTTCATTTGGACGTGAAAAATCAGTGATATAAATACACCCTAGGAAGTGACTGGGTCCTTTGCGGTTCAGTAGCATGAATCTAAGGATTATAGTAGAGCACAAGGTGAACATGAGTTAACAGTGTGAGTTTTGTGAAGAAGCCAAAATCAGATTCTGAGATGTATGAGTAGAGGCACAGTCTATGAGACACAGGAAGATTATCCTTCCAGTGTACTCAGCATCAGAGAGATCTTGATCTGAGCTGGGTTGATAAAGAGCAATGAGAATAGTCAAAGTCTGTAAAACATGGCTTGTAAGGAGAGACTGGAAATATTGTTTTAATAAGAAGGGGATATTATTGTGACATTTAAGTTAGATAATATAGGGAAAAGGCAAAAATAAATTATAAAAAAAAAAAAAAAAAAAAAGGCAATCTGTGTTCACTCTGCCTTGATTTTGTTCTGTTCCGTTCCTAGAAGAAAGGACACAGAAGTCTCCTGGAAAAGAGGTCCATTTCAGAAGCCCAAGGGCAATTCTAGGGATGTTTCACCCCTTTTCACTTCATGGGAACCAGAATCTCTGGGAAGATCATGCCCTCAGTCTGGCTAGTACAACTGGTAGGTCTAGTTAAAAGCTGATGTAAAAAGCTGCAGCACAAAGGAAGCCATTTGTAGGGAAACTCAACAATGGACTTTATTGGTCCTGCTACCAAACCCATTAACAAAGCTATACTCTGCAGCATTGTTTCCAGGGCTGGGTTTTGTTAACCAGCTACTGACATATATATATGGCCCAGGGTGCTGATGTAACAGGTGCATTCCTCCTGCCAGGAAAGCGTTCAGTTCACTTACCAGTTTCAGCTAGCTCAGTTTCAAATACCAGTCTTTCAAGACTATCCTTCTGTAAAAAGTTTACTGTACAATGGGCTATAAGCATGGCATACATGTCAGGGAAGCTCTGCTTGAGCCATGAGACTTGTGTGCCACAGACAGAATTTGACAACTCTGACAACAGCTCCCATCACCTCTAAGTCTATGGGTCAGGCATCCTAAAGGCCAAATCGGGTTCCATCAACTGGACTACCCTGTAACACTGTCTTTCAAAGAGTGGTCTAAACCCAGTGTGTGTGGTTTGCTCACTCCAGTGCCAATGGCACCTGTACTGTCATACAAAGCTATGGAAGCAAAGTTACTCTATTTTATACAAGAAATGGAGATGGGGAATAGTGAGTTACAACTGCTTGCAATACTGTATTACTACGTGGAGGAACGGGTGTCTGTGCATTTCTGTTACTGCATGTATCTTTGCTCAAACATTGCCATTTTCTCTCTCTGACATTCACTCTGCTAAATATGTTTGCTTATATGAACTGCACAGTGTAAAATATAGGATCTGCCAAGATGTTTTTCTTGCCAAGGAAGGTGAAGCAAAGGGTTCATCAAAATGTTTCACCTTTTCCTTCTCCCAAGAAGAAGCAGTAACCCAGCAAAGAAATGACACAGTTGGAAAGGGACTTATTGCCCACTCTTGCAGCTACAGGAAATACTCCTAAATGAGCTCCTCTTATTGTAATCAGCTGATGTCCATATCTTCCTCAGTTGTGTTCCAGCAGCCAACCTCTCTTCCCTTCTGACATGTTATTGATCCACTGAGCAGGATTCTTCAGCTCCCATATTTTTAGGGAATGGGTAGTTGTACAAGTTTGAAGCTGACTTCCCGCCAAGTTTCCGAAACTTGACAACAGGACCTGCTTCCCAGAGAGGGAAGAGGGAAAAAAAACAAAACAAAACAAAAACAAGTAGCCAAAGACTATAGCAAAAATATATATATATTTTATATATAAAACAGATATATACAGTGAGACTATTATATATTTTTAACTCCAGAAACCCCAAAATGGTCTCCCAAAGGGAAGAGGGGAAGGGAGAAGGGAAAAGGACAAAAAGGGACAAAACCAGATCTACACAATCTAAAAACAAACCAACCCAATAACTAAAGAACAAGCCAAATCTCACCACTTCCCTTGAGAGAAGCAGGACAGCTGAACATGGCCCAGCACTCTCCCCTCACGCATGGCAGATAACAGCGGTCACTGTAGACCTCAGCTCCAGATAAGGAAGACCAAGGACAGGGATCCACCGTTCTCCAACCTCGCCGGAAAGGAAGAGAGCGAGGTCCCTCTCATTGTCTGTATTTATACCTCAAGTTTCGTAAAGGAATAGCATGGAATACTTCCGTGGTCACCTTCCTAGTTCCTTCCTGGTTACAAGCTGGTCTCCAGGAAGGCCTAGAGTGAAAACTATCACAGTAGTACAGTTCCACTTGCAACTTAGTGCTGACCAAAAGGATTCACAGATATAACAAGACATAGACTCAGGCTTGCAGAATCTTTCTTCGTGGAGTTGATCAATCAGTAAGAAGGAAAGAATGAAGTTCAGCTTGAGGTTCAGTTTTGTTGAAGGACCAAGAGTTGAGAAGCAAAACTAAAACTTCTGTTTATTGTAATCTAAAAATGCACCCAGTAAGGTTCTGAATGTCCAGAAGTATTTAATCTTTGAATCAGAACAGCACTTTCTATTCAAATAAAAAACATATGCTAAAACAAGTCCTTGCTAGCAGCTCTATTTTCTGTTTTCACAGACATTAGTCGTTATTAGCGTTGTAGTACAGAAGACACTCCATGCAGCAGGACTATCTTCTAAATTACTTTGGATGATAGACATAATGTAGTTAAAAATTTCACTTATCTTTGCCCTGTCATAAATGAAAGCACATATTATACTTATTCAAAAAATGGCTGACCATAGTTAGGTTCAAGTTACATTTTCAATGTAGAAATGTTTATGCTGAAAAAAAATAGATACTTTCTTGGAAGTAGTTTAATCATGTAAAACAGGCCATTAATGGATTTTGACTACTGTTCAGTTTTTAAAATAATTTCCCTTATAATTAGTTGCTTTATCATTCCTTTATGCTCCTTGCTTATTTTGAATTCCAGGGAAAGAAGACTGCTAAGTTGATATAATGAGATAATACCCTTCACTGGCATAAGTAAGGCTATGAGATGGACTACTACCCACATTGGTAATTATATATGCTCCATTTCCACAACTGGAACCAGAATGAATGCTCTACAGCATTTTACTGCCTCTGAATAGCATTAACTGAAAAAAACCCCAAGTGAGTAACTTGTTTACGTATTAGTGTTGGAGGAAGCAACCTCAGCTGGCTCTCCTTGAGTCTATGGAGTCAAACTCAGTCAGCAAGCACTTATCACAGGAGGAAGCCATTTTACCATCTACATACAAAACTACTGTGCCAGCTCTGTCATCCCACAGGGGTGGCACCTTCAGGTTCTACATGTCCTGGGAAGGGGTCAGAAGACAGGGAGGGCATCACAGATTTCTCCAGTTGTGAGATACAAGCTTTATAGGTGAACAAAATTGATGCTTCCATCTCATCCTGTCTGTGTGAGCTCAAAACACTCCCTGAATATCAACAGCTTTAGGGTAAGAGCCTATCTTGACATAGGAGACAAAGATGGAGCTCATGGTCATATGGGAAATAGATGAGTCCAAATCATAAATGTGCCCTTCTAGAAATGTGTTCTGACTAATGAATGGATGCAAATCCATCTGCTGCCTATTTGGCCACACTGTCCTCAGTGGCAGCACATATAGCACAGTTTGCTGTTGAGACCGAGAGGCAGAATTTCTGGTGAAAAGTACATGCACAGTCAGAGCAGCTCTATGCTGCAGACAAATGAAGCTCTCAACAGTCCCTGTGTCTGCACCAGCTACAGAGCAGATAAAAAACAGTTGAGAGGAAAAACATCGTGGTGACCCAGGAGCTCCACAGTCCTTTCTTGTGTGACTGCAAGCAGGGCTGCAAGCTGTGCCTCAGGAGCATGTATAGTGCCATCACCTGAAGGCAGGGGTCTGCCCTGCCATTTGGCCACCTGTGGCCCAGAGTGAGAAATAAGGATTGCATTTAAATTCAGTGGGAAGAGTTCCTGGTACTTACAGCATTTAAAGCTTGCACTGCAAAACCTATCAAAGAGCACTTGCTTTTCATTATTGCATTTTGGTGCTTTTTCAATGAAAAGACTTGGTCCTGAATGCAGCCTAGAAACATTAAATGGAAATACATATTACATGAAGCAGAGGTTTCCAAACAGATCTTGCTTTGGGTACTGCTTGCTGCAGCAGTCCTTGCTGCTGGCAAGAATGGCAGATGGAACTCTTGACCAGGGCTCCTAACAGCAATGGGAGCTGCCAGCACTGAATTCGTATCAGACCTATGCTTGTCCTACCTCCAGCTCCTCAGCCTCTCATCAACCCTCCCTAACACTAGGATGCCAACTATAAGCTTCCTAAGCATTCCCCAGCCACACTGTATTTCCTCCTCTTCCTCCTACCACTTTCAGCAGTTGACCAGCATTGGCAACAGACTGTCAGAAGGTGGCTTTGGTGGCAGAGACTGTGGGACAGCTTGTGAACCCGTACCAGCCTCATTGAGCACGTTTCTTCATAACACGGGGCAGTTTGAGTACAAGCAGTATTATACAGGCTGCAGAATCTTTGTGCCTAGGAAAATGATGAATTACAGCAACCAAACTCTTCAGAAAAAAGAAAAAAAGGTGTCTAAAATGTTTGTACATCTGTGAAATTTTGGGTTCTGTAAAAAGTTTTCAATGACTTTTGGATGCTCAGCTTTCCATGGCCTGTTCCTTGCAAGGCATAATACTTTGCTGAACGTGCAGCCCCTTAAAATGCCGGGCTTCTCTAAATTTTTCTTTCCCACGTCATTAAGTATTCTGCATTTATCATAAATGGCTAGAAATACAGGACTTTGCCTCTCTCTCAATCTGCATGTCATTCCTTTACATAGCTTGAAAATATTTTTCATTTAGTTTTTATTAATTTTGTTGTGCTGTATGCCCAATTAGACTATTTTGCTGCAGATTCAGAAATGAGAACAGTTCCACCTCCCTTGCATCCAGCTCCATTTCTCTTCAGTTTCCCTCAGGGTCACTGTTAGGTGATGATATGCAGTAATGTCCCCAGTGAGGTGCTATTTCCATTAGCTTTTCCCTTCAGAGGTGGTCAGAGGTCTGAATTCTTATATGATTTGTTTTCTTGGCTATTAGAAGATAATGTTCAGTTCTGATCCTGCTTTTAAACAGACATACTTCATTTTTGGTACTTTTTCCTTTTCTAATAAGATAGAGTCTCTTACCTCTGGTTTTAAAACAAGAAGTATGTTTTTGTGCATGATTTTTTTAAATCAGCATTCACTACTATTTATGTAAAATAGTAATAAAAGGAGGAAGAAATCACATGGCAGAACATAACATGCACATCTATGCACCCCTATTAAGAAGACCACAGAAAATGCTCTCAGACACATCTACATGAAATGCAGTTAGAAAGCAAAAAAATACCTCCTCCTGAGGAGCACGAGGTATTTTCTGTAGATGAGTAAATGTCTAAGCTCCATAATAAATGATGCAGTGTGTTCAGTAGATGTAAACTTTGCTAAATCAAACATGATTCAATATCCAATGTTCTTTGAGGGAAGAGAGCAGATGACAAGCCAAACATACCAAGTTCTCATTCTTCCCTCAGTGAAGGGTCATTTGAAGGTTTATATTCTTTTGTTCACTGAAATGGTGCTGTTTTTCTCATCATGAAATTCTGACATATGTACTACCTTATTGCACTTTAGCTTACAAGAGTGGCTATTCCCTCAAAGTTAGTATTACTTGGTAGCTTTACACTGACATTCACTTGAGGCCCTCGGTAGGCCTCTCAGAGAGAAGGTGGAGAGATGACCCTTTACTTCACCATCATGGACCTTGAATAAATTGTTGTAGAAGTGGTTTTGGAGACCAGTTAGTGCTAGCATTTCAGGGGAATCTGTGACCCAGATGTTTGTAGGAGCTTTGAACATGCAGTGACTGTTACTGGAAAATCAGATTTACTGCTCATATAGTCAAACCTATAAATAAGCATTGTAACTGGAGTGAATTTCAACCATCAGATGGATTTCTTTAATCTAGTTTTGTTGATTTTTCTATGTTTTCATTGTAAATTACATTTCCTACAGTTACGCGGTGGGCTGACCATGGCTGGATGCCAGGTACCCACAAAAGCTGCTCCATCACATCACTCCCCTCGTCAGCTGGACAGGGGAGAGAAAAAATACCATGAAAGGCTTATGGGCTGAGATAAGGACAGAGTGGGATTACTCAGAAATTATCATCATGGACAAAAGAGACTCAACTTGGGGAAATTAACTGAATTTATTAGCAAGCAAATCAGAGTAGGATAATGAGAAGTAAACCCAAATCTTAAAAATGCCTTACCTCTACCCCTTCCTCCTTTACAGGCTTAACTTCCTGAGTTCTCTACCTTCTCCTCTCCAGTGGTGCAGGGCGACGGGAATGGGGGTAAAAGTCCACATGTTGTTTCTGCTACTGCTTCCTCTTCAGGGGAAGGATTCTTCACACTATTTCCCTACTCCAGAGTGGGGTCCCTTCCAAGTGAGGCAGTCCTTCACAAAATTCTCCAAAGTGAGACAACCGTCACTGGGCTTGACCTTGGCTAGTGGTGGGTCTCTCTTGGAACCGGCTGGCATTGGCTCTGTCAAACACAGGCAGAGTTTCTAGCAACTTCTCACAGGAGCTCCCTCTGTAGCCTCCCCCCACGCCCTGCTACCAAAATCTTGCCATGTAAACCCAATAAAAGTTATCTACATTTAACTAGGTAAAGAGTCATGAATAGATATTACACTGTAATTAAAGTGGCAAGTTTAAAGCTGGATTAAACAGTATAATTGTCAGCAGATTTTTTTCTGAATTGGCATATTTTTCTCTTGAGCAAATCTAATTTAAACTCCTTAGGAGTGCTGCTTGTCCACATTGTACTCCAGCTCCTTTGGTGGATGTCATTGCCCAGCTATATGGTTGATTGCAATCTGATGTTGTAAAAAATTACATTTTCTCTCCTTCTTTTCTCTGTTTCAATTTAGAACTGAAGTAAGTCTCAGATGTCAAGGTCTTTTCAGAGTTAGAAATTTCACCAGAACTCCTGTTGTTTAGATAAGTGGTCTAAATTCAGGAGATGTATCAAATTCTTCTGTGAGAAATTTCAGTTTGCAATCATCTTGAATTTAATTAAAAAAACCAATTTATCTGAATTATTAAAATTGTTTTGAGTAACTAAAAACCTATGCAAAAAACTAATAGTCTGCTTTCTTATGAGAAGCAGAAAGCTGTGGAAAAATCCTCTCAAACTGTATATCTGAACATCAAGTATTTGACAGAAGTCTGCTCTATCACACAAGCTAAGTAGTTGACACTAATATTTTCCTGTTGTATGAGTAACTGATGCTCATTTAAGTAGTTTATTAGGGTGAGAATGGGAAACCAGTCATGTTGTCACCACAGTAGGACTTACTGAGTCTTATTTATCATCAGGAATGTTAGACTGCTTTCCAGGCACTGAAAGATCTGGCTTTGCCCATCAATGTCTACATTTGTTACCTGTCAGAGAAGGGTTTCATTCTTAGCTATTGGGGGGCTTGTATCCAATGCCCAACATGGCTTAGATTCTTACACTAGAAGACATAAAGTTGGAAATGAATGTAGTTGGGAAACAGCTAAAATTAAATTTTAGGCAGCAGCTATAGATTCTACATACTACCCATCTGTGTTTATAGACACCCTTGTGATATAGACTGCAGAACTCTTTTGAGCAGTACAGAGTCTGATCAAGCCGTATTGTTTCATTGCATTAGAAAATCTTCAGATAGTCATTACGCTGAACTGACTACATTATTCATCACTGCTGTGGCGAGAACTGAGGCATTGCCAAAGGCAAGAATCCTGCTTCTCCTATCTGGGCAACAGCCTTTGTTTCCCAGAGGGATGTTCCTGAATCTTGTGAAGCCAACTGTGATACAACACCAGAGACTGTCGTGGCATTTCAGGGCTCAGTATAGAAAATCTAGCAGACCCAAGGATGTGAATCTTGGGACTTTTAAAATGTATAGTTCTATTTCTACTTGTTTAAAAATAATTGAATAAGAAAGGGGTAACATTTTCTTTTCAGTCATTGTTCCCTCCATGTATATGTGTTTCCTTCAGGTTTTTTGATAGTATTGTGGAATTTGACATTAAAAGATGCTCTTCCAAAATGTTTCATCTTCAAAAAGGAATCAGAATTCCTCTAGCATTTTGGTCTTTCATTGAAAAACGAAAATCCAGTGTCCCCATATGACATGCACATATTAACCTTTTATTTGGTGAACTAGATCATTTCATATCATCACTTTTAAAAAGAGCATTGTGAAATACTTTGGATAAGACAGCCCATAGACACAATATAAACTGTCATAAAATGTCTGCCAGCTTCAACTCACTATTGCAGTATAAAGTTCCTTTGTTTCAACAGCTCCAGAGATGCAAAGATACACATCTTCTCCTCTCTTTTTATTCCACAGGAAATGTTTTCCACCAATTTTACAATGAGCATTATTCTTTGTATACTATACTGTCTCTATTTGGATTATTTACCTAAATGAATGCTAGCAAACCTCCTCACTTTTAAACCTTCCTGTCTTTATATGCATACATAATTTCTACTTATCTCACAGGTTTGTATACATAGAGAGAGGGTAGAGACCTGGTAGTGGCCATGATTGCAACTGACAACATGATTGTTCTTTTTGCTTCCTTAAATGCAACTCAATGAATCAATTTAAAATTTCTTTTCTTTTCTTTCTGATTTCCTCTTTCTTTATCTGTTACTTTCTGTTCCTCAGCCTCCTTCCTTTGTCATCTGCATGTGCAAGTGTTCTCTCTCAGGTTTGTTTTTTGTTTCTTTTTCCAGAGAGCTGAGGAGACCAAGTGATAGTCCAGGAGAAAATAGTCTTGTGATCATGAAGGACATATAGTTGCAAAGCATGTTTCTGTTTCAAATCCAGCTGCATGTCCACTTGTAAGAAACACACAGAACTGAGGAACCAGGCAGAAAAGGAGTCAAAGAGAAAATGGCACATATGAGTAAAAGCCTTTTAAGAGGGAAGATTTGTTTTGTCTGCTCAATGGATGCATGAGTTGCTCAAAGGGCCTCTAAGTGGTCTTGAAAGTAGAAAGTATGGACATTTCTCTCCAGCCATTTGGGCAAGGCAAGGGGCATGCTAGGAGGGTTCTGTGTGCTGAGGCATCCTGGAGAGGGAAGTGAGCATTGCAATATGTGTTTCTCTGGCATCCACTCTTCCTCAGTGCATCCCCCATGTATCCCCAATGTTTACATCTGATGCATAGCTTTTGGACTGACTCCAGGTGAGGTAGCTGTACTTGGGTCCATTCACCTTTACTCCAGTGAAGTTGTCCTCAGTCAGCCTGGAAAGCTGGTCATAAACAGCTCATCCTCCCTCTTGCCTTGCCCAAGAGGCATGGGACCTGGTGAAGAGATGGTATGGCTGACTCTCAGCCAGCAACCTGATGAAGTACAGCTTGTAGCAAAGAGGCTTCCATGGAGACGTAGGGGAGTATGCTCCCTTTGGTTGTTGGGCATTGTGAGAAAATGTGCCTTTTCCAGTGTCTGGGACTTGACTCAGTGTGACTGAAGCTTTCCCTGAGTGTTTGAATCTAACACCAGAAAAAAAATCACCTACAATATTCATCTACATGATAAAATCCCTCTCAAAGTGATTATATGAGAGAGAAAGATGGGAGAGTCATACTTTTATATAATCTATGTTCACATGTTTCTTTCAAGGTTAGTTTCTTTCTAGTAAACATTTCTTTAAAATTCCTTCTTACCACATCTCATTTATTTGCCACAACACATTCTTCATTTTTCTCTTCAGAGAATATCAGGTTTCCTTCTTTTCCATCCATGTGCTTAGCAGAGTCAAAAGGCTGGAGTTTGAAGAGTAGGGGCTATACAACTATATTGACTTCAGCAGTTACTCCAGGAATGCTTGAGAAAAATTTAAGGGAAAAGTTATTTTTAATAAAGCAAAGCCTATTCTCACAATTGTTTAAAGATTTGTGATACAATATAAGATCAGTCAGACAACGTTAATTTTTAGAAAGTACTCTTTAATTGTTTACAACCTCCTGCTAACTGAGAAGTTTGATATTTTGCGAGATTTATCCTTCTCATCACCCTGTTTTGCAATGCTTTCCTCCAGTAGCCCAGACTAAGAAACTCTCCTTAGTCACTGCTTCTTGTGGCTTTGACGGTCTCCTGTGACTGCCTAATTTTTTTTGTGTATTTTTATGTATTTGTGTACTTATAAATGAATCAAGAGGAAGAGAAAACAAACCTGAACTCTGCCATTTCCATTGGCTCAAATATGTAATTTTGATGAGCAGTAAAATTGCTAGAAAATATAGTACCAAATTTCATTATATTATCCATGTTGAATTGCACAAAACAGCAGAACTAGGTGGACAACATGACTGAGTTGTTTTCTTTTTAGAGTAGAGGACCAAGATTCCTGAGGAAATCTGAATGAGATTATTAGCCCCAAAAGTTAGTGCCTTTACCCTCTTGTGCCTGTTAGACAACAATTTCCTTCTTTCTTGGCCACTTTTGAGACTGTTGCTCTGCTGAAGTTGATATGCTGGCTGGAGCAGGGGCAATCAGAGCCCAGCAAACAGACCCTCCACTGGACACACAGTCATGGTCACCCAAATGTCTGGTTTAGTTGTGTGGTTTACACACAATAGTACAGCTTCAAAAGCAGAGGATTGATTATTCCTTTTCTGATGCTCTATCTTGTCTTGGATGGGTTTTTCATTGCTTTCCCTGAGAGTTCTTATCCCTCTTCTAATTTTTCCAACATTAAACCTATGTTTTTAAATTCTACTGCAAGATCCTGTTTTTATTCACACATTTGTTGTTCCATCACTTTAGCCATGCATACTCTGTCTCTCACATTTTTGTACTACAGATGCCATACTTTGCCCTTCTGTAACATCTACGCTGTGAGGAGTTGACTCACCATAGAAATACTTGCTTCCCTGTATTGCCTATGAAATGCAGTTTATATGGTTGTCTCTGAATAAAAATCTGCACATTGATATCTCCAATTATGTACATTGAATCTAATTGTTTTGATCAACACCAGCATCCTTGCACAATGCCTGCTGGGGTGAACAGCAGTGTTTTGACACTCTCATAGTAGAACTGCCCAGAGAGTTAAGTGCTAGCCCCTTGGTCCTTTCTCCTTGCTCATCTCTGCCTCTTTGCCCAAGATTGAATCTTGCTCCCTTTTTTCATATGCCTTTATTAAAAGCTGCTTTTTTTCTCCCTTTTTTTTTTTCTTCCCATTTAGTAGAAATAAAGCCTTGAAATTATATTCATGGGCATGATATATTGCTGTGAAAATTCACATCCATCCTCCCTGCCCTTGTCCATTCTTTGAAATACGACCACAAAACTAAAAAATAAAATTCCTTCCCCGAGTTTGTACTTCTTAATTAGTATATTTTTTTCTAGATTAGATGGCTCTCCTGCTGTTCATGGCATCAGTAAAGCAGTTACAGTATTTCATTAGTCTTAACGTAAGAAGTATTTGTTGGACAGCAAGTTTCATTGAGTATTGTTAATGTATGCATCATCAATAGAGGACAATTGAATAGCGTTGAATAGCCTTGTGGGCTTTCCTCCCTTCCTCCAAATATCTGCACCCTCCACTTTTTCTAGATCAGTCTCGTAGTTTTATTTCTATATCCTGCGACTCCTTTAATCCCTTCATATTATACGTCTGTATAACATGATGTGCCGGTGAAAGATGGGAACATTTCCTAGGGAAGAATCCTCTGCAAATGGCATCAGTGTGTTTCTAATATTGTTTTTCTAATCACACTACAGATATCAAATAAAATCAGAGATATCTTCAGTCCCTAGACACCTTTCTGCTTTGTCACATTAGTGCTTATCATTTCAGTCAACAGCTAATTTATAACTTGTGTTAGTGCTCTTGAAGAAAATTAGTGTAACAAAGCACAGTTCTAGACCTTTTGAAAACAAAGGTGATTATTTGCTTTAAAGAAAACCGACTGTAGTCCTTCATGCTCTTTCTCCCACAAATTTCACTTGCTCATGTTCTCACACTCACATACTCACAAGACCAACAGTGCATGTGTCCCCAGGATCAATTGTGTGTGATTGGGAAGAAAAAAAATGCTAGCTATTGAGTCCTCCCTAAATCTCTTGAGTTGCTCTTCGTTGGTGACAACAGGAAGCATTTTTATAGACTTCTAAAAACTTTTAGGAGTCAAAGCTATTGTTATTTGATCCCTTGACTCCAAATCTTGCTTATTTTGCCTTTCACGAATCTGAAGTTAATATCTGTGGTCTTTGGGTATCTTTAAGGCTCCAGCCCAGCTTCACACTGAGCTAGTGGCAAAAGGGAGGACCCATGTCATGTACCATAGTATTTTTAGCTGACTTGCCTGTGCTGTGGCCTTACTGGAGCGCAGGAATTGAAGTCTTGATGCAAAAATCACATTCCTCAGGGTTTGTCAGTTTGATCGTGTCCTTGGTTATCAATGCATGTACCTCAAGGATTGTTTACTTATTGGTCTATAAATATGGCTACTCACAGGGAATTTTCAAAGTTGCCTCAAGCAGTCATTGAAAGGATTTCTATTTATTATACACATTATAGACTTATTTATAGGTTTTGGTTTATGTGTAGTCTACTTCCTTTAATGGAGCTGGTCAACAAATTCTGAATACGGTTTGCTTATTCCCGATGGACTTCTAAAAGTCTCAGCCTGAATAACCAGTCATCTCAGATGGCACATTATCAAAGCACTCAAATAGAGAAAGTCCCATCCTGTGCAGTTTGACTTTGGTAGAGTGACTGAAGCATACTTTAAACATGGGACAAATAAGTTCCATATCACAATGGTTTGAGAATTATAGTCTGTTGAGCTGAATCAATTACAAATGGAGGGTCATTCAAAGACAGCAAAACATTTAAACTGTAATTTCTCATTTTGCAACAATGAGTCAAATAGCATTGCACAAGCTCATCTTCTACACATTTTTGTTCAATGTCTATGGTTTTTAGCCCTGGTGTTAGCTATGAACACGAAAACCCAATACGCATGTTACATATTTATTCTATTTCAAGGTCAAGATTTCCTGAGAGGATAGAGATATACAAATAACTTACATTTGATATGGCTGAGTATTCAAGCAGCAGTGCTATTGTGAGTGATAACAAAAGACAAAATGTAAGTCTGATACTTAAGGCTAGAACATGTTGTTTTTCAAATCTTTTGTATTAATATGAAGGAATAGAAATTTTATCTTCCTCAAAAAAAAAATCTTTATTTCTCTGTATGTTTAGTTCATGATATCAGCTTTACAAAATTACTCAAACAGGTTTGCAATAAAAGAAAACACACTAATGTGCCTACAGTGTTAAATACTATTTCTTGATATACGTCAGTATCCAGAGGTCGTTGCTTTCTTGTCAGAGGGAAATCTTAAGCACCTTTTTTTGTGTTTAATTATACAAGCTTTACATTTCAGTAAACAAATCCTGACCTCACTTAGATGCCACTTTAGGGCTCTTTTTATAAAAATGGCTGTTTGGGGATTAATGCTGCCATTTGTTGTCATTCTGTGTGCATGTATTGTCATGTCTAGTTTGGATTGTAAAACTTTAAGTCTGGTGCATGTTAACAAACATTAGTATGCACATACACTTTTAATTTCTTTGTCTTCTGCTAAATCTAGAATTTCATACTCAAGCTAAGATAATCCATACCAAAAAGACATTGTCCTGCATAATTTTTTTGGTTCTACCACATAATCACCAGCTTTATGTGAAATTATTAAATAAGATTAACACTTTTAAAGGTTCTAGGGCTGCATTATGCCTTAACTAAAGCCCTTTGTAGGGGAGGAGACCACAACATGTTCATGGGGCTGCAGTGCTCATGAAGCTGTGGTGGGTGGCGTTATACTGGCTTCATATTGTTCCAAAGTGTACTGGGAAAATGAGTGGAATTTTATTCAGGTTTGTGTTCAAAATGAGGCATACTGCACTGGAAACAAAAGCTCCCAAAACCTTACAACCTACCCTGTTTAGTGAGGAAAGATAAAAAAGGAGACAATTTTTCTCTTGATCTTTTCCCTTTTCCTCCACCTGTGTTTCCAAGGGATGCGTTTATTGAAAGTTCAAAGGAAAGCATTAGGCCAGACAGTCTGGGCAGAATATGGCAACCTCTATTGGTGCCTAGCTGCCTAACTTGGTTAAACCATGACTTATGAGATCACTTCAATGACTCTGAAAAAATGGTCTGAACAAACATACTGACTAAAGACAATAAATCTTATACATCATAATGCTTAATTTGTCATCAAAGATTCACCACTGGTCTTGGTTTTTGTCAGTTGGTCGTCTCATATCCTCTCCACTGATCTTCAGTGGTGCATTGTTTTTTCCATTTCTGTAAACACTTGCAAAGTAATGTAATGTACGAAAGGAATGTACGAAATTACCTCCTGAGTTTTCCAAACAGGAAAGAGAGCTAGTCCCCATGTCTCATTTTCTTCCCATCGGGGGTAATCTCCAGCTCCAATAGACCTATTCTCTTATTTTAACAAGCTGCCAAAGAAGAGCAGATCTGCAGTGGAAGCATTAACATCTATTCCAACAACAATTGACAAAGAAGACTTGCTGCCTTTGCTACTTTTCAATAGGTGATGTGTGTCCTTGGCATTTACCAGTCTCTGGCAGATCTTTTGCTTGTACTATTAGCTTGCAGCACTGTGTACATGGTCACACCCTTGCTTCCACCCACCAGCTGCCTGCAGGGATAGGAATCTTCCATGGAGAGCAAGGAAGGGAATTTGAAAGGGATGGGAGAAAAATGAAATGTTACTTGGGGAGTGGTCCCTTGCTCATGCATCAACAAATCCCAAATCATAATAAATCTTAACAGGGAATCAGAAAGGGTTCAAGGTTGCCATGTCTGAAAAACTGAATTGTATTTTCCAGTAGTATACCCGTATTGCAATTCTTGTTACCTTACATATTCAAAGAAAGAAAAGATTACTGCCAGCTCCCTCAGACAGAGAATTCTATTCAAGCACAGAAGTGTTCCCTCTTGGAAGTGTTTTTGTTCCCAGGGTGAAAATTCAGGGTCTTCTTGAGAGATCAATATGAACCACCCACGAGTTGCAGGATCCTTTCCTTCTGCTTAGGAAAATTTCAAGAAAGGCTAGTCAGAAAATCAAAAATGTTTTATTTCTTTTTGAAAATGCTCATTCCTCAAACCCAGCACTTTTTACAAGGACATTTTGTCTTCAGTCAGCTTTTGGCAGAAACATTTCTCAGCCCTCTGCTCTCCCAGGAGCGGATTTTATTCCAGAGACATAGTGCTTGAAACTAGTTGCTTCTCTATCTATTTTTTGCACAAAAGAGAGTCTGTTTGGAAGATGTAATATCCTTTTTTCAGAGATTTCATGGGATACTCTGCCCCAGCGTCACCCTCTACAATGTGGAGTGTCAAGAGGCTGAGCAATTCTACCATGCAAGGAAAGGCACCTGGGAGACTGGGCACATTTTCTTACATGCCAGGAAGAGATATACATGCTCTGAGATTCCAGTTATCATCTCACATTTGATTTGTACTTCTGTGCTTTGTTCTCATCATGTGGTATCTTGGCATCCTTGGAGGTAGCTACTCAAAGACATTATCCTGAGTGTCACTGCAGCCATCCAACACTAACATCAGCTTGTGTTGAAGTTAACCTGAGCTGAAGGACTGACAACCTCTATGTTCTCTGTACTTATCGAGTGCAGCCAACTGCTCAGCCCCTGCTATTTGGACCAGTCCAAGGCACAGCTAACCTTACATCTGCTCCACAACCTGGTCTCACATTTTGAAACCCGTCTGTGTTATTCATAATAGTGATAATGCAAGAAATACTATGTTTTCCCCACTGAAAACTCAAAGTTAAAAGCCCATCACAGCTGCTGCAGAGGCTTCACCAAAATCCATATCAGCAGTTTCTGTTTTAAAAACTTTTTTTTTTTTTTTACCCAGTCACACTGATGCAGCTGCAGTTTTCGGCAGAGCCTTCTCTGAGGCTGATTTGCCATTTTTTCTCACTTTCCATTAAAAAACATCTAGGGCTTTCAACACCTCAAGACTTAGTTTTTGAAACTCTGAAACTGAAGATTAAATATATCACAGCATCTGGCAAAGCTCTGTTAGTGCCAAGGTCAAGTATGTTGCATTTTTAGATGAAGGAAAGTGTTTGTTCTCCTACTGCATTCAGAATGCCAGCTGAAATTACAGAAAGTTACCTGAAACTTACTGTGTCAGTAGCACACTGTGAGTATCTCAGGGCTAGTGGGGGCTACCTCATGAATTTGAATTGGTCTGCCAAAGGCAGTAACAGTGGGTCCAAAGACATTCACCTCCAGTCCCCCCAGGAGACCCCCGATTCAATTCCTCCCATTCAAGGTCCATGTTCCTTCAAAACCAGAAACAACTGTGCTGCTCAACATGTGGAGAAAGAAGAGAGTGGGCTCTCATGGCACTCTGGTAAGATGGTTTTCCCTGATGATTTAAGTCCTTCTTTAAAAGCCTTGGCTAGGCCACAATGGGTGACCACACTGGTCCCTGCAGGGCTTTACAAGAGGAGATCACAGCAAACCAGGGAAGGTTGTTTCCATGCCCCAAGAATTGTGGCAGTTCTAGGAGAAGGCTTTGAGAAACCCTTGAGAAAGAGGGAAGAAAACCTCCTCTTAGGACTTTTAGTGATGTGACAGGAGAAAGGAAGGGAACACATCATAAGGTTAAAGGTTTTGTTTTCCCTTTCTTTAAAATTTATTTTTATTATATTTTAATTTATTTTTTGTTTTCTTGGTTGTTGTCATCTGTGAGTGCAGTTCCCACACATCTCAGAAATAAACGGGTGGGTGAAAAGGATATTTTTCTCCAGCTGCCCTTGATATCAAGGCAGAGATGAGTACTTTCTAAGGTAAAGGATACCAAAGATACAAAGACTGATTATCTAATATCTCTGCTTGACATCTAGCTTCTGTGTCCATATATGCGAAAAGATACAACCCCTTCCCTGTTCATTTCAGTCAGTGTCTGTCCTAGTGGATGTGAAAGTAATTTTGTGGGTTTTTCTGAAATTCAGTGCATATAATTTAACAACAAAATATTGAACTAAAAATAAAATCAAAAAATCACTAATAGTGAGAAGACATCAGTGACAATACCCTATCTCTTCATTATTACAGCAGGTATCCAAAAGAGTAATACAAAGTGGTCTGAACAAAGAAAGGTGAAAATCATTGAATGGTGGTTGGTGCATTTTATTCTCTCTGGTGGCTCTACTTTAAGCTGGACAGATACAGTAATTTTCTGAGGGCATCTCTGACAAAATTCCTACTGCAAGGGCTTTCCCAGAGTAGAATCTCATCTGATATAAGATTGTGAGAACTCCAGTGCTAAGTGAGATCAAAGGTCCACCTAGCCAATATCCTATAGTAGTCAACAGTAGATTGGAGAGTAGAAGGAGAACAAAGGGATAGGAAAAAAATTTGTAGTGGTGCTTCTCCAAAATAACCTTTCCATCTCCAGAAACTTGTGCCTCAGAAGTCTCCTGAGCTAGATAGAATATTTAATTTTTTATAACTTTCTGTTATGTGAATTTTGAAATCTTTTCCTGAATTAATGCACAGTTTTAATACCCACACTGTCTTTTGATAAAAAATTCTTTTGTTTAACAACATTGTGTGGAGAACCGCCTCCTTTTTGTTTGTTTATAATCTGATATCTGCCAATGTCAGAGGATGCTCCCTTGCTCTTGTACTTGGAGAGGGACAATAATCACTTTCTATTTGTCCTCTCCTTGGCACTCAGGACTTTATTCACCTCCAGTATATCATCCCTCTGTTATTTCTTTTCAGGTTGAAGATACCACCCCTTGTAGGGAAAAAAATTCATACCTATGCCAGTCTTCTCTGAGCCTTTTCCCAGTTCTGCTGTGTCCTTTTTGAGAGGGGCAACCAGAAGTGTACACAGTGTTCAGGATACTGACGATTTTATAAAATGGTATTACGTTTTCCAGCTTATCCTCTATACCTGTCCTCAGCATTTTTAACATTGTTTCCATTACTAAGCATTAAGATGGCATTTTCATAGGACCATCTGTTATAAACTTTTATTCATGAGTACTCATTTCTGAACCCATATTATTATATGTGAAGTTATGATAGGATTATTTTTTTAAATGTGCATCGCTTAATGTTCACCTACATTAAATTTCATCTTTATTTAGTATCCAGCCACTCCACCTGGCAAGATACTTCTTAACAGTTCTGCCACCCTACTGCTTGTACTCGAAGCTTTCAGTTAATTTAGAAAGTAGAACATGTATTTAATTATTATTTAGGTTTAAGAACATATTCAAATTAAATACATAACAGAGTTATAACTGCTTGGTCTAGTTTTCATATTCAGTAATGCCAGGCTACCTGTATATTGCAAATCTGTAAGAGAGGATGAGAACTTTTGCCCGGAAATGGCTGGTGATGTGATGGTGGGTGAGGGGTGCATCTGGGCATGAGCTGAAGCAGTGTGACTTAAATAATCCATGTTTTCTTCTTCCTTCACTATAAATAAGCTGCTTACTTTGGTTAATGCTACAGTGGGAACAGACTGCACATCACGTGTGACATTGCATATGTGGGTCAGAGGTGTTTCAGCAGATGTAGCTGACATTTGAAGTCAGAAAAAATCTGGAATCAAATGCCTCATTCTTGGGATTGAATAAGAGTCCTTTTTTTTTTTTTTTCCTTTAAAAATACTGTTTGGAATGAGTAACTGGTGATTAGAAAAGGATAGAGAGCATTGATCCTACTCTCAGTCTGCAGACTTTGACCCATTAGTTTTTCTTCTCTACCAGGCTCTGAGCTCTACATGGGCCACAAGCATGCCACAGAGGGCATACACAGGGAATGTCTTTCCCCAGGTTTGCCTGATCCCTGTGTTACCAGAGTAACATGAGTACAAGGGAGAAAAGGGGCCCATCATTTTCCTTGTTCTGAGCCTAAACTCCCACATTTACCATGAAGTGGGCTTTATTTTGCAGCATTTTCAAAACAGAGTACAAGAAGAAGAAAAGATGAAAGATGACTAAAAATTACAAGAAGGCAACCTAGAATTCATCCAAGACACCTTATAGAAGCATAAACTTTTCCCCTCTGGCTTCATAGCAGGATTTAACTGCCAGGACTCAAAGGAAACAGAAGCTAATTATCAAATGAACATTGTCTTAGTATGTTAATGAAGCGGTTTTGCTAATAGCGAGAGACCTGAATTTTAATACATTTTAAGAGCTCCTTGATTACGTGTTTGTTAGTTGTTATGATCATTTTAAATTATCTGTGCATGGCTTTATAATGGGTTAAAAACTGTATTAAGCACTGTATTCTAAACAGGCCTTGATGAGGCAGGTGAATAGTGCAAACATTGTCGCTAGGAAATTCACTTCAAAAGAAATGTAAACTAGTTAACCTAAAACGTGTCATCAGATCCAACAGTCACACTTAGCAATGTAAGTAATTTTTTATGTACCCACCAGCCACTTCTTCAGAAATGCTTTTTCTCATGAAAAGGATATTCCAGGATCTAATAAATGTTATATCAGAGTGTTTCTGTATGCAGTAGAGCAGGTCTCAAAACATATTTTGCTGTTGGAGTTAGGGGAGGGAATGAAGTAGTTCTGAACGTACTGAGTTAATCCATCCTGTCCTCGGTAATTACAAGCACAGTCTCGGGGATTTAATTCAGTTGCCCACATATATATTTATTTTGTTCTTCCCCTTTCAAAGAATCTCTCTAATTGTCTTTAAGCATGTCTGGTACCAGAAGAAATAAAAAATACTTTCCGCAATGACACCAGCATAAAAATTTGCGAACCTAGATGGCACTTTAATGTTAGAAGTTTTCTTCATCTCCTTTTCCGTCAATTTAATTTCAAATCAAATCATCCTGGACCATTATCCTTCCTTCTCTAGCTTGTCTTCAGCCAGCTGGAAAAGATTCTGTGGACTCTGTTAACTGAGTGGGATCTGCTCATCAATAAATTCATGACTGTCACTAGCTCTCTGGCTTCACTTTTTGCAATTTCTTGAAACAGCCAAGCAGAGGTATCAGCTCCAGAAGACAGCCTCCAGAACCTGAAAACCCAATGTCAGCCAAAACACTGACAAAAAGACATCATGGTGGCTGTGTGGACTGAGAGGTTGTAGCTTCTGACAGGATGATGATGTTTTCTGTGGGCTGCTTACATGCTCGTGTCTGTTGGGAGATTTTTTCCTTCCACTGTCCTGATTATCAAACTTGATTTCCTTCTATGACAGTGTAACCCACCTAGCTGATATAGGAAACTTGATAGATGTAGTCTTTTTGGACTTCATCAAAGCTTCGGATCCAGCATCCTTCTGGACAAAATCTCCAGCACACAGCTAAATAATCGTGTTACATGGTGGGTGAGCAACTGGTTCACAGGTCACGCACAAAGAGTTATAGTGAATTGGGTGACATCAGGCTGGCGTTCAATCACCAGTGGGGTTCTTCAGGGCTCCATTTTAGGCCCTGTGCTCTTCAACATCTTGATTAACATCTTGGACTCAAAGGAATACCAAGTAAGTTTGCTGAAGACACTAAATTGGGAGGAGCTGTCTAATCCCTAAAGAGCAGAAAGGCCTTGCAGAGAGACTTCAGTAATTAGAGAGATGGGCAATCACCAACTGCATGAAGTTTAACAAGGGCAAGTGCCAGATTCTGCACCTGGGATGGGGCAACCCTGGCTGTGTGTATAGACCAGGAAAGAAGGGGCTGAAGAGCAGCCCTGCAGAAAGGGACCTGGGAGTCCTGGTCAGTGACAAGTTGAATATGAGTCAGCAGTGCCCTGGCAGCCGGGAGGGCCAACTGTGGTTGGGGGGGCATTAAGCACAGCCTTGCCAGCAGGTCAAAGGAGGTGATTGTCCTGCCCTGCTCTGCACTGGTGCAGCCTCATCTTGAATATGGTGTGCAGTTTTGGGCACCGCAATATAAGAAGGATATAGAGTTAGAGAATGTCCAAAGGAGGGCAACAAAGATGGTGAAGGGCTTTGAGGGGAAGCCATATGAGGAGCAGATGAGGTCACTTGGTGTGTTCAGTCTGGGGAAGTCTACAACTTCCTCATGAGGGGAAACAGAGGAGTAGACACTGATCTCTTATGACCAGCAACAGGACTTGAGGAAATGGCATGAAGTTGAGTCAGGGAAGGCTTGGGTTAGATGTCAGAAAAGGGTTTTTCACCCAAAGGGTGGTTGAGCACTGGAACAGACTCCCCAGGGAAGTGGTCATGGCTGTCTGAAAAAGATGTTTTGTCATCCTCATATACTATGTAATAAAAAACTATGTCTACAGGACACAGACTTCCTCATTTAAATAGAAGGCACACATTCTTCCCTTATTCAGATAATGAAAGTGCCTGGAAGACTGGGCCTTTGCAGTAGTTTGATGAATATTTGGGCTACCTTAGAGCACCAAATCCTGGCAGTGCCTAATTAATGAGCCAGTGATCCTTACCTTTCTCATGCTTGGATACCTGACTTAAATTAATTCCTCTGGATTAAAACTCTGGATCAATGGTAGAGATAGGCAAAATCTTAAGGCTAGCACAGGGATCTGAGACCATCCAAAACTGAAGCCCTAAACCCCCTCTTAGGAAACGATCTGAGAGGATGCTTAAGTACAGCATGCTTGGCTTTGACAGTTTGCAAGATTAAATATGTATTATGTGATTTAAGGAAATTAATATAGGATTATATTGCAAATCTTATCATATTAGTTTTCTCATATAATTTGAAAACTCTTAGTATCTCCTTATATCTTGCACCTTTGTGGCAATTTGCCAGAAGAAGGAGGAAATGCAATCTTATTTAACATAACTAGCGTTTGAAAATCTTAATTGTCTGGCTTAGCTTAATTTATTTTTAGGTCATACTGCCCTCTAGGGGATCAGGCAGATAGTGAGTGAGTTTTGCATAATTTTTTTAATTCACAATTTGCAAACATTTTTTTTTAATTCACATATTTTCCTTTGTACTGCAGTAGAATATAATAATCCATGTATAGAGCTCGTAATTTAGCATTTTAGTTGTAATGTGTGTTCATAGTCTTGGGAAGCATCTTTCATAATTAGCACTGAATCTCTGCTTCCTCGGTGTGGTGTTGACCTCCCATGGACATGATATTAATCTTTTTAGATTAGAAATTTTGTATAGGATCCAGTTGATACAGCTAAATCTTGGGAACTTACCCCTTGATTTCAGGTGGTAGTGCATGAAAATTATGAGAAAACTTACATACTTAAATACCCTGTGTAAAGAGCATATACATTTGTACAACAAATATAAACTATCATTCAATGTTTTTATTAAAAAGAAGCGTTGCACCTGTTTAAAATAGAACATACAGCAGCAAACTCACCATATCAACAGTTGTGACTGCTTTTTGATGGAAAATAAAAGTAAAAAGAAGGAAAATAAAGAGAAAAATTAAAGTCTGGCAAAGAGAAAAAAAATTATTAAGAAAATTGGCTGTTAGATGGGCTGAGAAACCCACAGGCTTTTTGAGTGGTGTCAACATCTGCTAAGGAAGGAAAGTAGCCTTCTACAAAAAGGTAGTAGGTCAGATATATAGGTGGCTAATTATCTCCATAATGTGAAATCTTACCCCCTTAATTTTCCCTTACTGATGATGTATTCCTGCCACTGACTTGCCTTCATCCCATTTTAGTTCTAAAATAGCAGCATAATCTTGGCTAGCCAGTTTGAGTTATGTAACAAGGCTCAGAACTGGGGCTGCCTCACAAAGTCATCATTTCATTTTGTGTTTTGATAAATGGAGCCAAGTCGACTCTGCTGCTTGGATTTTTGTCTTGATGCAGCCAGGTCATGTAGTAGCAGGGTTTTCTTTTTTTGGAAAAAGGATCTTAGTCTGGGAGCTCACAAATCACTGATTTGTGATGCACCGAGGACAAGTCCTTCATCTAGGTTTTCACTTGGCTGCAAGAGACTCGGCTGATGCTGTCCTCATCTTGCTTGCCACTATTTCAAGGCAGATGCTGAGGGAAGTTCTCATTTGGTCCTGGTTAATTTTAATCTTACTGTGAAGTGAGTGGTCTTAGTACTGCAACAATCCTCCAGTTTCTTTGTTATCCTCCCTACAGTACAGCAATCATCTGCTATGACCACCAACAATTACAAAAATATCAGTCTGTTCTGATGCCTTTTCAGCATCACACTGGGTTCTTATGAGATTTTAAAGCTGTAAGCCCCACGTGATCAGGCTTCTCATGTCAATCTTAGCTTACTTAATACTGTTCCATGTTAATGGTTCATGAGATATTCACCTACCCATTCTCTAGCTTCACTCAGCCATGTTTCTGCCTCCACAGACTTTTAATAATTCTTTATCCACTTAATAAAATTTGTTCTTATACATGGAAGAATAAACAGCAGAGACTTCTTAGGCAAAATCTTTCTTACATGCTTCCTTGCATGGCCATAGCAGTAGGGATTCATCTCAGAAGCATTTTTTTTATTTGATTGGGACAGCTCTATCATATTATTTGCTTTATTCAAGCTTGTATAACCTGTATTGTAGCCCATGACATGCTGATGGCTTCTGCTTTCACTTCTAGTGTCCCATCTGAGTTGTGTTATGCTCAGTGGTTCCACAATAACTGGCTTTTCTGAGTCTCTGCTGATTCTCACCTCATCATATCAAAATCTCAGAACTGTGTATTTTCTGTTTAGGAGTAGAGATATCTTTGTTGGCTCGTGCTTCCTTGATAGGTCCTTCTCTTGCAAATACTAGTAACCACTAACATTCAATGGCACTTGTACTGAGGTACTACAGTGGCTTGATGGGTTGTCTACCTGCTGATGTGCCAGAATCTTGGTTTAGGGTCACAAACTGGAGAAATGTTTGGTCTTGGTGGTTCGAACAATACCTCCTGTGCTAGGATGTAGGAAATGCATTTCAGTGTTCTCCTGAGTCTCTGGTTTGTTCTGGGCTTGTGTAGATGCCTCATTTTCCTGTTCCAGCAGGAGTAGGGAAAGCTCTTTCTGTGCTAATCTGGCTCCACCAAGGCAAACAGAAGTGTCTTCACAGTTTACTCATGCCCATGGGAAGACATTTCACATAATCACAGAATTGTTAAGGTTAGAAGAGAACTCTGGAGATCATCTAGTCCAGCCCCCCTGCCAAAGCAGGATCACCTGTATCAGGTGACACTGGAACGTGTCCAAGTGGTTTTAAATGTCTCCAGAGAGGCAAAACACCTTCCAGTGCTCTACCAACCTCAATGTAAAGAGGTTCTTCCTCATGTTGAGATGGAACTTCTTGTGTTTTGTTTTATGGCCACTACTCCTTGTCCTGTCACTGGGTACCACTGAAAAGAGTCTGGCATCATCCTCTTGGCACTACATGTGTTGGTGAGATCCCCTCTCAATCTTCTCTTCTCTAGACTAAACAGGTCCAGCTCTTGCAGTCTCTCCTCCTAACAGAGATGCTCCAGATCCCTAATCATCTTTGTGGCCCTCTGCTGGACCTCTCCGGGAGCTCCTTGTCTCTCTTGTACTGTGGAGACTAGAACTGAATGCAATACTCCAGATGTGGCCTAAATAGGGTCAAGTAGAGAGGGAGGATCACCTCCCTTGACCTACTGGCCACACTCTTCCTGATGCACCTCAGGATACCACTGGCACTTCTGGCCACTGCCAGCTCATAGTCAGCTTGTCACCCACCAAATTTCTCTTTCTATTATTAAGTTCTATTACTGCTCTGTAGCTATAGCTATTGCTTTCACCCCCAGGCTTATGTCAATGTGCAGTTTCCATAGTCGTATAATATGAACTATTCCTACTCACCTCTCTGCAGATTAACAGCAGTTTGCTTTTCTTGCTGGGATTATAGACTGACAAGCTCCATGATTTGGTGGGGATTCCATTGTCTAACTGCACAGTTCAACCGCTGCTAAAATGGCTGTCTTTTCCCCAGGTCATGAACTGGGATCTTGCAGATCTGCAGGCACTGACGCAAGTGCTCTCACAGGAAATATGTGTGTCCTCTGTCTTTGGCTGTACCAGTGTCAACAGAGTGGAGAGGGCCAGGGTTTGGTCCTGCAAAGCTATTTGTGGAAGCTTAACATCCTTAGAGATGCCCTCAGGTTGTCTTGGCTGTCAACTAATCACGCCTTTTCATTCCTATGGGTCCCACTGGCAGACCTGTTCCAACAACGGTTTTCAGCCTGTGTGAGGCAAGAATGCAGCTGCACTGGTTACCTAGGGAGAAGCTTGCTTTTTGAGATGATACATTCTCCGCTAGTGTTAGAGACATGGGCAACCAGAGTTGGACTACACTTCCCTCATACAATTGAGCTTGTCCCTCTGTTTCCACATAGGCAGCCTCTTTGCAGGGAGTGGTTGCACTTGGGGATCCATATTCTGTAGGAAAATCCAAAGTAACAACAAAAACTCTCCTCTGCTTCAGAAAGGGAGTTAAACAAGTAGAAATGCCCTGGGGAGGTAAAAAAAAGTATAAAAAAAGATGGGAAAGATGGGAAACCCACAACTGCATTTTGGAAAAACAAAGCAATGCTTTTGCACTGGAGTCTTAAAAAGAATTCAGTGAGGCCAAGCGGATGTCAGAAGAGCTTTCCATACTCTGTGCTGCTGAGCACAGTGTGCTGCCCCCAGGCAGGTAGAAGGCATGGAGGGTAAAAGCTAGGCTTCACCATTCACATAACCAGTTAAGAACCTGTGTGGCTTTAAAAAACTCCTTTAAATGTAATTTAAGGCACTTTTTACATAATATATTTTCTTAGATCTTGCATGCCTGCATGAAGAACTTCTTGACTCTGTAAGTGATTCTCTGATGAAAACAAACAAGGGCTGATGGTGACTAAAGTGCTCCTCAACACAAGAACAGCACTGCAGCCAGATTCTGCCACAGCCATTCTTGCATTAAGTAGTGACTTAGTCTACAAGTAGGATTTTTAGTCTCAACCTGAGCGCTGCTGGTGAAAGGTGCTACTCAGCCTGAAAAAAGAACCTGATTTACAACAAGAAATACAAGCCAAAACAACAACTTCTCCAATCACAATGGTTGAGTGAGAAGGTTAAGATTTAAGATGCAATGCTTGAGTTAGAATTTGCCTTGGAAAGCAGGGTTAGATCCTCTTTTCTGCAATTCTCCTTAAGCCTCCTGCTTGCATGCTCTGAGGATCCAGTCTGCAAAACTGGACTCAAAGCCATGGTTTGCCCCCCAGGCCTACCACTAGTATTGCTTGTGCACTGATTTACACTGACAAGAATAAAATCAGAAAGCAATTAATCATCTTGCCCAGCCTCCTATGTATTACCAGTCATTTCACGTCACTCTGTCTTGAGTCTTGAGTGGTCTCCAGTCTTCTTTAGAAGACTTCTTACCTTCACTCATTACTCACTCAAAAACACTTCCAAATAACATGTCCTGCTCCAAGATTGAGTTTGTCTGGCTTTCAGCCTCCATTTTTGTTATGCCTTTCTGCCTATACTGAAGAGGGCTTTGCCTCTATGTACACTAGAGCACAGCTGATCCTACAGATCAGCCTTATTACTGCAGAGGAATAAAACCCCATACATCTTTTCACATAATAATCAGCATAATAATCCTATGTGTCTCCCGAAAGAAATTTTTATGCTATAATGAAATGGTATTTCAGTCTTGTTTCTGTTAAGCCCAGTAGAAATAATTTAAACATCTTTTATCCTTTTATTTGGATCTTTCTTGGATTAGTTTGTGGCTCTTGTTTGCATGTTCTCCTAAAATGTGTTTTGAAAATATGGATACAGTCAGTGGACATAGTAATCTAACACCAATCACTTCCTTCCTCTGAGCCTCCAATTCATTCTTCAAATCCAAGGATTACACTGGCCTTTTTTATCCCATATTTGTAAGGCAGTTTCAATTGAACTCATTTACTAGATCTCCTTAAGACTCAGCTTCGCAGCTATCTTTTCCCTACTCCTTCTGTAGGACCAGTATTTTTAAATCCTTGATGTGGCAGTATTGCAATGCATTTTTTCAATACTTGCCTGTGGCAGTATTGAAATGCATTTTTTAAAGGCCCATCTTTCAAAGGAACATGGGCTGCATTTTATGACTGCTTTTTCCATTCACATTCTCCCCTATACCTTGGGTGCCAGGGATGGGAAGGGAATAGGATGGCCCTTCTAGCAGTAATGAACTGATAGATTAGCTCAGACATCTTGCCACAGAAACACTGAACCATAGAATGGTTTCGATCGGAAAGGTCCTTAAAGATCTTCTGGTTCCAATCACCCTGCCATGGGCAGGGACATCTCCCAATAGACCAGGTTGCTCAGGGCCCTATTCACCTGGGCCTTGAACACTTCCAGAGTTGGGGCATCCACAATTTCCCTGGGCAATCTGTTCCAGTGTCTCACCATGCTATTGACAGGACATAGAAAAAATCCTCTTTCATATATGTATGTTTTAACTTAGGAAAAATAAAGTGAAGAGCAGGAAAAATACAAAACATTGCACTACTGCCTTCTTAAGGAATTCCAGCCATGCTGTGCACTAAAAGAAGGAGAGATCTCATAGGAGAAATTCAGTGTGATCAATTGATTCAAGACTATGTCAGAATAAGTAAGCCCAAGGGGCTACCTAAATTGCTGAATGTCCTGGCTTTTGAAGGGTGGACTTTGCAAATAAAAAGACACTTAAATATATTTGCATATGTAACACTTCTTATTTATTTCCCCTAGGAAACAGTATCTGGATGAGCAGGAGGCAGACCATGAGCTTTAAATTAAAGTAAAGCAGGTGATTGTTTCCCTGAATGAGACAGGTCTTGACTATCAACCTAAAACGACAGGTCAATGCAGAAGCTTTTAGACTGTATACTTAGGCTTCCAAGTACACCCCTAATTGTGTCAAGTGCTAGTTCTCTGGAATATGAAGTGTCCAGCAACACTTCATCCTCAATGCATTTACTTGCTTACTGTAGGATTTTTTCCTCTTTCTTGGCCTGTGAGGGAGGTTCTGACAGTATATTCGGTATATTTAGACAGCTCCTACCGCAATGTGGAGCCCTTCTCCTGCTGACAGGCTTAGAAGCTGTTATGCTATAGATAAATACTAGTTCCATATTTACAGAGTAAACAAACAAAAAAAAAGGAAATTATTCCAATATAAATAAGGCTTAAGAGGACCTGAGGTAAGGTGGACTTATTTATTTTCATTATTCTTTCAATTACTTTTGTTTCTGATAGCAAAAGGGGGGTTTTTTTGAAGTTAAGATCTGCTATTCTTTAATCCCCAGGAAAATGATTACTATCATTTAAGAAAATTATATTCTTCCTAATTAAGCTGTTTTCAGACAATTAAATTGCTTCCTGATTTTCATAATTGTCTCTTTGCTAAGATCTACCTCTTTCCTGATTAGCAAGGTGGAAAAAACCTAATGTTTTTACTCTGTACAATATTTAGCAGTTAAGAAAGAAGTTCCACCAAATATAATAAGTCAGACTCTTCCTCTGCATGACCTGACCTCTGGCTTCACAGAGTCAGATCAAATAGTAAAGGCAACCAGAAGGATGACCAGAAAAGTAAGAAGAAACCTGTTTTGAATAGTTCTGTGAACTGGCAAGCTTAGGAGACACGATACGCTGGAAGGCCAGGGTGAATCTCTCCATCGCCCTTCATCTTTCATGAGGTGAAGACTGGCTTCCCAACCAGCCCTTGTGAGTCAGCTGTGGGTGATGCACTGTCCAGGCTGCTCTTCTCAGCAGTGCAGCAGAGGAGCAGGTCAAGGGGAGGTGTTTGAAGAATGCTAATACCATGGCACTGACTGTTTCACAGTTACAGAGCACACAAAAATCACACAGTCAGTGACTGCATTTCTTGTACTACTTCAGCCATTTCACCTGCACATCGTCTGTCCTTGCAGTGGTCACATCTGAGACTCCAGGTCTCCCAAGGGCTGTATATGGATACTCCATGACAATGCACTCTTACTTTATCTCTTTCTGTGTGCACGTTCTCTTCTTTCTCTCTTTCATTTGCTTTTTCTCTTGCCTTGATTTCCTTATTTTTTTACACTAGATCATTAACTGTTAATGTAAGAAGTCTAACACTCGTAACAATATGTACAGGTGTCCTAGGGAACTAGGTGTTACAGGGTCTGGGAAATGTCGTGTGACTTTGGCCTGTGAGAGGTTCAACACTGGAAGTCCTGTGAATCTTTCCACATTTGTGGCATGGTATCTGCAACTTCATGGAGGCTGTTCCAGTTGACACAGAGGGTCAACACCCTTAAACTGGATTTTGAAGGGAAATATGTGGATGGGGAGTCATTGTTTCAAAAGCTCTGTTGCTAATTTGGAATTCATACACTGCCAAGGGGCTTGTTATGAGAAATAAAGGTAGCACCTTAGTCAAAGACTATGAACTAGAGCTGTGTAAGTGTGAAAGTGAGAGAATATATTATATGTATATATTAATGCCAAGTGATTAAATTAATCAGGTCAAACCCTCAGCTGGATGATACAGGTTTTCCTAGAGCTATGGTGATGAGCACCATCTGAAGAGCTGGCTCATGATGCTTTTAAAGGTAGTGCTAAAGCTGAAGGGATATTTCCACCACAGCTAACCACATGAGGGACAAATTATTTTACAGCAGGTCTTTCAAAATGCAGACTTCAACAATCCTCATGATTTTCACAGGTCTGCCACTGTAATTGTTTCGGTAGCCCAGTCCTTGAGGTCAAATGATGAAATTAGAACATGTGCAAACACATGCCATTTTAGTCCTCACTGAGCTTTAAGATCTCTTCTGAAAAGGCAAAATAGACCAAGCAACATTTAAAATATAACGAAATTGTTCTTCAAAAAGAAACTGGGAGACAAATGATTGTCCTTTTCTCTTTAAATCTCGTGATTATTCACATTGGCCTCATGATTTTTGATGTCTGACTCACTGATTTTTGATACTCATGTAGCATGATCTTGAATGGGTAGCATAGGCTCATAACCATAAACACAATAATATAGTCAGAGATATTCATGTGAATGTGAGATATCTCTTACAGTCTCCTTCCTCTCACATTCACAACCAAATGAAAGAAGTCCTAAAAGCAAATGGTTTTGCCTTCATGATGTGAGGAGATGTTTTGTTGCAATATCAAAGGTCATTATTATTAACTGCCTCTTCTGTCTTTCAAATTGTTCCATGAGAACTGATGTTATATGAGCTTCATTTTTCTATTAATAATTTTGTGAGAGGAAAATAATGGCTGCCAAAGGGTGGTTGTGGCACAGCCAGAATTGAAAGAAACACAGATGACAGAGCAATGGTTAAGGAACAGCCATCCTGGAGGGACACGGGGGTAGGAAAATGAGGGGAAGACGCAACCATTTAGTCCACAGCTTTTACCAAATAATCAAACCTCTGCTTCCAGTCTCATTTTGGTTGTTCTCAGGAATGCTGACATTCTCATATTCTTCAACTTTATGCTTTTTTCACCTTGCACTTTAACAGCCCGTCTCAGAGGGTGGTAATGCAGTACAAATAAGTTTTTTCTGTGGATAAGAATCCTGCAGAAAATACCATGTGTGGGAAGTTATCCTTCCCAACACCTGCATGCCCCCCCCTAGACTGAGGCTGAGCTAGCTAAAGTATGTTAGAAGTGTGATACACAGATGATCAGTAAGCTCTTTGCTTGGCATCCCTTTTTCATTATGCTGTCATTTTAGAAAAGTGTTTTTATAGCCTCTGCTTGATTTCCCATCAGATCCCGCCCTCCCTGTGATTCCTCCCTTCCTGCTTCCTACAGAATGTGGCCAGCTGGTTACTGCTAAATTTAAACAAAGATGTTCTACTTGTAACTCTCTTTGCTTCATGCACACAATATTACTAGCCTAACTCAGCTAGCAAGAAGTACTTCTATTTTGATGTGCACAGGAACTGCAAGCCCAGATGAAGGTCAATGAAGGCTGTTGCATAGATAGATAATGCTGACAGAGAGTGCTCTAACTGGTTTTCTGCAGGAAAGTGCTGATTCAGTGGAATCAAGACATTTGAGGGGTATATAGAATTCTGTTCAATATGTGGGGGCATGAGGGAAACTTAAAATTGTATGTCCAATGAAGGTCTGCAGAGCAGCTCCATGAGCAGCAGCAAAGCATGGCCCAGGTCTCCATCAGTGCTCTAATTCTACTATGCTGATGCACAACAAAACACCCAACACCTCCTGTGAAATGGAAATCCTCCTTTCTAGTCAGCTCTAATTACAAACAGCATACCATGTTTAAACAACCAATAAAACAGGGCATCAACAAAGAAGTGACTCATTGCGTCTCTGAGATTCATGCAGCATCCAAGAGCTCGAACATCAAGGAGAAAACAGCAGGTAGCTTAACTCCCAACATCTCTCCCCTGCTGTTGTTATCATTGACAATGAAGGCAGTGTTGTAAGAGCAGAGTGCAATGGACAATTCATGCACTTACCGTATCTTGCGCTCTAGCTACAGGCGCGTGATTTTCTGAAGAAATGATGACAGTTTCAAACATATTCTGGCAGATGCTCACAAAATCAGAGCTCCTTTCACTCAGTAAATGACCATAAAAATGCTTTGAAGGTGACAATAAAAAGTTATTTAATCATGTTCAAAACAAAAGCACCTGCCAAGTCAATATATCATTTTTTACATGATTGGCTGGTACAGTGACAATAGCAAAAAATGCAAAGTGAGTCTGTTAGGAGCAGCTACTGGCCTGATTCTGTACGAGGCATAGCCTGATGGTAGAGAGAGAGAGCGCAAGAGAAGAGGAAAAAAAAAAGCAAGAGAGTTACACACGTATTTCCTCAGTCTCCTGATTTTTCAGCTCTTTTCCCAGCTGTTACAAGGTGCCCTTGGGAACCTAGTCTGAAGATGTCCTTAGCAGCCCCCATTTTCTGTAAAGTCAGAGCAAGAGGGAGAAGCGACAGTGACCAAAAGAACACCTAAGAACAGCCTGGGTGATATTCATGCTGCTATAGCACAGGGGAAAATGTGCTGTGGAGAAGGGTGGAGATCTGGCCTTCTGGTAGCATTGCAACCTTAGGATTTCTTTAAACTGATAGTTGTGTGGTGGTAGAAATAGAGACATAGAGTGTCATGTGCAGCTGGGTGCAGATTCTTCAAGAACTCCAGAAGTGACAGCACCTGCCATTAATAGTGTGGGCTGTAGGGCTACCTAATATAACAAAGAAGAGCCTGTACTCTTGCTCAGCCTCACCACTACCCTCTCAACTGCCTTTACCCCAAATTCAGCAAGTCTTCTGGGCAGGCCACTTTCTTGGTAGCTGGCACACATAACTATAGCATTGAAGGGCTTTCTAGCTACAACTCGTGCAAACCCAACTTTTTGATACTGATTGATTGGTTCTTTCACAATTATCTGAAAGTAAAGTAGCCCAAGGGTGAGGATAATTTACATGGGTTGACGTTATTCTGGTACCTGAAGTCCGCCATGTAGCAAATTTAAATATTCAGGTTTTAAGGTTAAAAGGGCTTATTCTGAACAAACACTGTCATCTCTAATATGTTATGAGCCATGAGGATCCCCAGAATAAATTCTCAACTCAAGGCAAACTTCTATGATTAAATGTGGACATTTTTGTTCAAGTACTCCTTAGAGTTTTTTTGTCACCAAGTTGTGGTACAAGGGACTTATTATTCTCACTGGTTAGGAGTCAGGACAGATTTCAAGCTAGGTTTTATCTAACTATTGGACCTCATTAAACTTTGCCAGCTGAACAGAAGGGCCTTTTATGCCCAAGATTATGTTTGCTCTGTGAGTGCTTTAACTTACATTACTTCACCAGTCTCTTTGGTAAGCTAGAATAGACAGGACACCTACACCAACCTTCACTTCACAGGATGACTGCCAAGCCTTCACCTTTCCTGCAGTTCTTGCATAACAGTTCTTGAGTGCTTCAACATCTTTCTTAAAATGTAAACACAGAACAGTATTCCTGTAGTGGCTTGAAATTTCAGTGTACTCAAAATTCAACTCTCTGTTGCCAAAGGAACATTTAAAACTACAACACTCAAAGCCAAAAACAATAGTAAACTCTACGTTTCTTTGAAGCATAGATAAAGTTTGCTTTCAGTAGCCAAATATAAATAGAAAAATGTTGAAGTGCTCTCAAATATATTTATTGGTACCATGAAAACTGCTTGGATAACTTGGTCTGAAGGTTACTCAGTGGTAAAATTAGTTCCTCAAGATCATTATAATAGACATGAGTGAAGAAAATAGTGAATTACTGGTTTAAAAAGAAAATATGAGGAAGGGAACAGCATTAACGGAATCTCAGCCACCAGTAGAAATCAGGTAAATCAGGCACAGAGGAAACACTTGTGGTGATGAAAGCAGAATTTTGTCATTGAAGATACCCACATTAGCATCCAGAGGCCACTGTAGGGGAAGTAAAGTGAAAAGCTGAGTAAAAACAGTCATGTTCACCTTTTAACTTCGTGTACAACCAGCACAGAAATAGCACAGACATCTGATAACATGATGCTCCCAACTGGTGCCCAGCTAGCAAAGAAGAGGCATTTTTTGAAGTGTTATGGCAAAGCAATCATCATGGATGATATTGCAGATTTTGCAGAGAGTAGAGGTGTCAAATTAGGAGCTCTATGTGAAAGCACACAGACAGCAGAAGGATTTTTTCTCTTCAGATCAATATTTTCTATATATTTTTAAGTGGCTACATTGATGATTTAGTAAAATCGTGATTAGTGTTGAGTATCATAAAGTCATTAACTTAGTACCAAATCCCCCCATCCACCCAATCAGGAAAATAAAGAGGTAAAAGGAAAACTGCATTCCTAGTGCACAAAGCTGGATGTTCCTGCCAACAAATATTGCAAAGCAAAATACTGTGACTGTTGGGAATATGAAGAAATAATTTTTGTCCTCACTATGAACTACTGAGCAGGACTGTCCTGCACAGCAGATGCCCCTGAGGAATTTGGCTGACTGCTCAAAAGCAGCATGGAGACTTCCATGGAAATATACCCTCTGTGCACCCGAACTGGTGAAGAGATTTATTCTTTTTCTTGTTGCTATTGGTTTGTCTACATCTTTTATTTCATGGTTTTGTCTGTTTCTTTTCTCTTTCTAATTATTCCTCATCCAGAACCAAATTCTGTCATATTCTGAAAAGGATATCTAACTCTTCAGTTTGAGAATTAGATGTAGCAAAGGCCTGTGAAGAATTAAATGATTTGTTCTCCTTGTGTTCAGAAAGGCAGTCTAAGACCTGTGAATGTCTGAAATGGACTTGTTCTTCATATCGGTCCTCAATATTAAGAAAGATATAGCTATGTTCTAGAGAGATTTTTGCTTTTTCCAAAATACTTCATGAGCTCTTTTAAATGGAAGAGGACTGGAGAAAATGGGATGAAAACTGGCACAAATGCCAACATCCTTGGTCTAGAAAGCTGATTTCCTTCACCATTTAGAATGCAATTGTAAGCCTGAATGCAATGAAAAGTAACCTGATCTCATAGCTCAGTAATCTGTACTTAGTGGCAGGCAGAGGTCTCTTACGCCTGTTACATCTTGTAGTGGTATGATTTTTAAAATTACAATAATAATGTTACTTACAGCTGATCTGAGCTACTCTACCCTTGAGTGTTTCTCAAGCAGAGGTCTATGCTTGAGGAGCTTAAAGCAACTTCTCTGATATGGTTAACTCTGCATCCATTGCCTCCTTTCTCACAGGAAGCTCCCTTTTAACTAAAATGAGTGCCACGGTTTAGCTCCAGCCAGCAGCTAAGCACCATGAAGGTCACTCCTCCACCAGTGGGATGGGGGAGATGAGGGAGATGAGGACAAAAGTGAGAAAACTCATGAGTTGAGATAAAGACAGTTTAATTAGGAAACCAATAACCATACACACAAACAAAGCAAAACAAGGAATTAATTCACTGCCTCCCATGGGCAGGTGTTCAGCAGGGCTCCATCACGTGTAACAGTTACTTGGGAAGACAAACTCCAGAACTCCAAACACCCCCTCTTCCTTGTTCTGCCCACAACTTTATATGCTGAGCATATGACATTCTATTTGGTCAGTCGGGGTCACCTGTCCCAGCTATGCCTCCTCCCAAATTCTTGTGCACCTCCAGCCTTCTTGCTGGTGGGGCAGTATGAAAAGCACAAAATGCCTTGATGTAGTACAAGAACTGCTCAGCAATAACAACAACAACAACAAAAATCTATATTATCAACATAATTTTTGGCACAAATCCGAAACACAGCCCCATACTACCTACTGCAAGGAATTTAAGTCTATTCCAGCCAAAACCAGCACAGTGGAAGCCTCCTGAAAGTTACATGAGGTGCCAGGGGTCCTTCTGCCATTGCTGACACTCGTGGCACTTGACTTTTTGTCTATTTTTTTTATTTATGTCAAGTAGGTGGAGTGGAGTCTTTGTTTTGCAATTCTTTGGTCATGGCAGGAATTCTGGGAAGAGCTCACTACCTGATTGATGGCCAGTATGTATGGGACTAGTCCAGCAGTCAAGGGTTGGAAGCACCAGCTGAGGAAAAGGAAAATGTGTTATCTAGGCTTTTGAATAAGAGCCTGAGTACCATTACTAACGCTCAAAAACTGCTATTCCTGACATCCCAGCTGTTTCTGTCTTCTCAAGAAGCAGCAGTTATCAGACATTCAAGTCCAGTAAGACACTATCTTCAACAATGAACTGTAACTTGTGAAGGTCACTGAGTACAGGGAGAGCCAGACCTATGGTTCTCCACAGATAGTGTTGGGCACCATCTGTTTCTGAAAGCAAAGTGAGCTCACTGTCCCCCTTCAGCCTAAGCTGGGCTCTAACCAGGGGTGGAAGGTTTAATCCCATCAAATGCTAGGAGGTAGGAGGGGCTGAAAAGTCCGAAGAGTTTCCACAGACCTGACTTGTACTTGTTAACAACACAGTCGGTATGGGTCATTAACCGAGAGAGGCATACTGCAAGGCTGCAAGGAGCCTTTCCTAAGTCAGCGGCAGGATAATTTGGTGCATGGCAGAGTTCTGCTTAAGAGGTGATGTCTTCCATCTGTTTTAATTTTTAAAATGCATGGTGCATATATCCAAAGACTAATGATGGGCATGCTTTGGCAGGGACACACTCAATTCGTTCATAAAGTATTACAAAGAAGCTTGATCATATGCTCTTTCAGAACTATTGTCCATTTTTTGGAGGTGAACTAGTTATTTGTTTTAATGCTTTAATTCTGAGTTAAAAAACAAGTGTCCAGGGGCTACCACTGAAACAGGGCTGGGCCTTTGTAAAGTCAGTAATTTATTTATCAATTGAAAACAAAGCACATTGGAAGTTGTTTGAAGATGTTAGCAATGCTTTTCATTAGCTGAAGATGGCATTTAAATCTTGTTCATGGCATGTTTATTCATTAGTTTCACTGAAATCATAGGCCTGTTTTCAGGGTGAAAGTAACAGTGAGATGCAGCGGGAAAAGGCAGAGACTGTGCATTCACCTCTGAGGAGGAGACAAAAAAATCCAAACCATCAGCTGAGATGATTTCGTGCCTTACTAAAAAACAAGCCAAAGTGACAGAAAATACACTGAAAGATGCTAAGTTTCTTTTGCCCTAAAGCTTTTTAATGACACTTTTAAAGAAGTATCTCCTAGATGCACCTTAACCATTGGTAAGGGTAACTATTTTCCTTGCTAAATGCACTAAAAATTTGGACAGATTACTTTGATTCTGTCAGGAAAAAACAATATTTTCAGTCCCACCCTATCTTCTTCACAAACCTTTCTCTTTACTGTAAATCTCCATAGTCTACTGAATTGTTTCATTATTTAATACATTCTTCATTCTACTTGGATGCATCAAATTAAGGGGGCTGCTTTTCTCCTTGCTTGAACCTGACTCTACCATCTTCTCTGCACTTCTGCTGCAGTGACTTCTGGTCAGCCTGCAAGGGCACCGCTTTAGTCTTTGTCGGTGCTCGGGAATCACATCTTTCCCTTTCCATGGGTTTGGTAACAAACTGCGCATTTCCCGGGAAGAAACCCTCATCAGGCGACATTGCAGCTGCTGACGAGAGGAAATCACTGCAGCCTGGGACTGGGAAGGGACATCCTCGGTCCTTGTCAGGACGAACAGTAACTGATAAAAAGCAGTAATTCAGTGAAGCCCTCCTGTTTTACAGAGCTTTCCTATGGCCATGTGTGGGCTCCCCGACAGGAGAGCACCCCAGACAAGCAAAGAGCCAGGGAGACACCCTTCCGAATGGGATGCTGCAAACACTCGGCAAGCTGACCGAGGGTAGATTTGTGCTGAGGAGGAGCAGACTTCTCTTGTTGTCTTTTTTTTTCCATTTTTAATGACGATATCCCACTATTTTCACACTGCTGCATAACTGGATCACAGAGAGATAAAATGGAGGGCAGCATCTGCATTTTTGAAACTACATGCAACAAAGTTCATTGCTTGAAGTCCGGGTCCCTTCACCCTTCCTCCCTTCCCCCTCCCCCCCCCCCCTCAGTTTCCAATAATTATTTATTATAAAGGGGTTTTATGATACAAATTTGATAATCTCCCATACACATTGGCACTGTTCTAATTGGAGTTGTAAGCCCATAAAATTCAAGCCCTTTGTTTTCATGAAGGCCACAAGGTTTTAAAAGATGCTATTGTACCGCCTAAACCCCATAAAATTGTCACTAGGGACTGATTAAACAGTCCTGAATTGAAACAGTGCGGATTTTGTCTAGGTCCTTTTCATGCGGAACAATGCCCTTTTCAACCCCCAAGACAAAAGGAGGTTTAGGGAGCGATTCTCTGGGAGATTCTTCTAAGATAACCCCATCCATATGGGAGACAAGGTGGCCAGCAGCTGAGACCAAAAAAAAAAAAAAAAAAAAAAAAAATTTTGGATGGCAAGAGGAAAAATAAAGGGAAAGACAGCAACAAAAATCAAAACCCACCAACCAAACAATAAAACAATAAAACCAAACCCAGGTGATACAGAAGCTGTGTTTCCCCAGGTCCTTCCCGCACATCCCAGAGGCCCGGGCCGCTCTGTGCTCCTTCTTAGCACACGGCCCCCTGTCCAAGCAGGGAAGGAGACGCAGGTGGAAAGACCGGCGTCCCTGGATTCTCCCCGGCCCGTCCTGCACTGCAGCTGGGTATGATCCCCCCACACTGAGGCCAGAGGCGCCCCACCTGGAGGGGGCGCGGCCCCCGGGGGAAGGTAGGGCTGGGAGGCGAAAGGGGTTCTATTGCCGCCGCCGTCGCGACGGAGGAGGCGGCCAAAAACACCCACGTGAACCCGTGTGTCCGCGTGTGCTTTTGGTCGCCTCTCCCTCCGCAACGCGGCGCCCGGCAGCCTTGCTCCCCGCGGGTTTTCCGGCATGTGTGGAAAGCACGGCACATCCCAGGGACACATCTCGCCCGAAGAAACCTTCTTCCAGGGAATAAAGTAAAAAATAAATATAAAAAATCCACCCAAATATCTTCTGCGGGTCCCTTTTCCTTGACAGCCTTTCCTCTGCGGGCAGGTTGTCTGCATCAGACCCCATGGGTCTTTGCCCCAGATACTCCCTCAGCGTTCCTGATCCGCAGGTCCCGTCCGAGAGAACCTGGGTTTGGCTTTGTGGGATTTTTTTTAGGGTTTTTCCCCATTGGCGGTTGTCAGGACAATTATATTATTATTTTCACCCCAAAGTAATAAAATCGACTGTTTAACAGAGTTTCAAAGCATAATTCTCTTGGCTACCGTTTCCCAGTCAATATTTGGAACGGTTACAGGCTAACGGAAAGATTGGCTTAATTCTGGATGCTGCCTTAGCTGCTCTAAAAAAGACACTGTCGCTTAAAACGCAAGGTCGGGAAGACTCTGGGCTCACGCTTCCCGTAGGAATTATCAGCAAGTTTACAGTGAGATGCTTACAGCAAACTTTATTCGCCATTTACAGGCGCATGCAGATAAAATAAACGAAATTGAAAGTTAAATTCGTCTGGCGCAATCAAGACAAGTATTTAAGCTTTTATAGCACAGGAGGCAATTCTACGAAACAGTCCCAATCGTCAAAACTACGCTTCTCCGTGGGGAAAAAATTAATTGCCAAAAACTGTTTTATTAGTCACTGGAAGAATCAGCTATTTTAAAACACGCTAGGTCGCTAGGATGATCATTATTTTTTAACTAGGAATCTCTCGAAAAGGAGCAGGAGGAGCGGAGGTTTTACAAAATTCGCGCCTCACGCGGCATCCGCGCCCTCGGGCGAGGCCGGAGTAGGAGAGCATGGCCCGGGCCAGCTTCGTTCCGGCCCGCGGGCCACCGCCCCGGGCGCTTTGCCGCCCGGTCTGCCCGAGCGCGGCCGCCGCGGTGCCCCGGCGCGCCTCGGCGCTTCCCCGCCCTAGAGCCTGGGGCTGGAGCGGGTCCCCCCCCGCCCATGGGATGAGTCCGGTCCCAGAGGGCGAAGCGCCGCTGTCACCATCCCCAGGAGACGACGGCGGGGTGCGCTAAGTGCTGGTACGCGGGGAAGACACCGAGGGCGGCAGCGGGCGGGCAGGCTCCGTAGCCCTGCAGGGCGAGGGCGGCCTGGGCGCTGCATCCCGCCAGGGCGCAGCCCAGCTTGGGCCGTGGGGTGGGTGGCGGTGGGCTGGCGGGGCAACCGCGGCAGGGCTCCCCGTCCCGCACCAGCACCGGTACCACCACCCGGCGCAGCAGGGCGGGCGGGCGCGGCGGTGGGCTGCCAGGACCTTCGCTGCGCGCTCGCTTCATCTTGTAGCGGTGGTTCTGGAACCAGATCTTCACTTGCGTGGGGGTGAGGCTGAGCAGCCGGGCCAGTTGCTCCCGCTCCGGCGCCGAGAGGTACCGCTGCTGCCGGAATCGCCTCTCCAGCTCTAGCGTCTGAGCCTTAGAAAAGAGCACCCGCCGCTTCTTCTTCTTCTCCTCGACCTCCGAGCCGCGGACGGGAAGGGACCTTTGGGTGGAGTCGGGCAAGCTCATCTCTGGGCCGCTCTCGTCGGAAGCTGGGGACAGCGAGAGGGTTAGAGAGAAGGCAACCGGGCCCGGGGAGAGGGGCAGGCATTGAGGAAGCGATGGGCCGCCGAGAGCCGAAACGCCTCTAGCAGGGAGAGCCCTGGCTGTTTACCGGGCCGGATTAATCCCAATAGTCAACAAGAGATATGAGCCAACCCCTTCAAATACATTAAACCTAGCCCACGGGACAGATCGGGCTGTGTCCCAGCCAGAAATCCCCGCAGGGGCATGAGCTCTCTGCCGAGCACAGCCTAAGGGCTTGCGGAGCTTGATTACCTTAATATTGAACTTATCCCGATGGGGTTCCCACACCCATTCAAAGGATGATTTCCCCCTGTGCACACATAGATATACAATAAACGCCGTATATCTGCGAGGTGCGATCAATCACAGCTGGATTTGCGAAACGCAGCCTGCCCTCCACGGTGAAAGGTGCGTGGATCTAGGCGGTGGCGCCCAGGGCACTCCGCCTCAGTGCTGGGAGTCCAAGCACGGGGTGTGTGCTCAGCTTTCCTCTGCGGAGCGTGGGGTGGCCTGAAACCCCTCCAGCACAAAAAAAAGACAGGATTTCTTGCAACGGTGAAAGGGGGGGAAAATAATCCGGGAAGTGGACTTAAACGATAAACGGAGAGAGACTGGTGAATACAGCCTGAGGTTTTGCTTTCTGCCATAGCTGGGAAGATACACAGACTTACAGAAAAAAAAAAATCTTTTCTCTCTTAAGCTCGTGGCCGTGACGTTTCCGCTGTTTCATTGTTGCAATTCAGTAATATTCTATAATATTCCCAGCCTCGATCCCCCCGATCCTGTAGGCTACTTACGCTGGCAATGCTCTTCTTCGCATCTTCCCCAGAGGAAGCGGGGAAACAAATAAAAAAATAACCGTGCGGAGATGGCGAATTCCTGTCCGTTTCATACTCACAGGGATAGTGATTTCTGTCTGTTTCTATCCACCCTCGGTACGGCGAGCCGGTGTAGTTCTCTGCTGAGTGGTGATGGTCAGAGGCTTGCTTTATGCTATTAGCATCTTGCTCTGGTAAATCCAAAATGCTCCTCACTGTAAAACTGATTCTGCCAGATGTGGCCATGGTAGGTTGTGCACAGCCCCCCCGCCTCAGAAAATACTACCGCAAACCGAACCCCCTTTCTTAAAAGCTGCTAGGAAAAGTCCGCGTCTGGTTACTGAGGAATCTCCAGGCTCAAAAGGACCTTCCTTTCCATCGCCACCTAACCCCAAATATTAGTGTCGTTTACAGAGGTGTCCTGTTTATATAAACAGTCCTCCCCACTGCAAACACTGCCCGCTTTCAAACCGTCCCTGTCTATAGGATGCTAAGTACCTGAATTAGTCAAGTGCTAAAGCCCTAATGGGAGTAGGTGTAACCCCCCTCTCCTGCCACCCCCATGAGAGAATAACCCGTTACCTCCCAAAGACAGCAGGAAACAGGCTTCATCATTACATATTCTGTCTGATTAGCCAAAAGTGGGGACAGATAATGGTAATTGTTAGCAGTGAATAACATCTTGGGTGGCATGTGGATGACCAACAACCACCCCCCTCCATCCGCCACCAAAGCCACCAGCGTCCCTTCTATCCGCAGACAAAGTGAATCCTCTCAGGACATCCGCAGAGCCTGCCGAGAGCCCCCTTCCCGCTTCTCCCTCTTTATTTCCCCCCCCCCCCCTCTTTCTTTAAACCTGGAAGGAATTTAAGTCGTCATTTGTTTTATTTCCCCGGGATGTTTGCAGTTCTACCTCCAATTCTCCCTCATGTTATTGGCATGTTTCCTACCCCCAACGGGGCATTTTTCACACCTCGGCTGAGCTCTCGGCGAGGAAGGCTGGCAGATGTGTGCATTGAGGAATGGAATCTCTGGGTTGGTTTGGGGGGGGGGGGTTGCCTCTACCTGCGCATGGTAGATGGAAGGTGCACCTTTCCCTCAGGAAGGGTGATGGCGTGAGCTTGGCAAACTCGGTCCATAAGCAAGAGTCGGGACGTGGAGTAGGGAAGATCTTTTATTTTAACATCATTTCGTTTGGTACTAACCCAGGGAATATCCCATCGGGCGAGATGTGTGAGTTATTCAAACGATTCCAGCTGGGAAGAGGGAGAAAAGATGAAACACGGCGTGTCCGTTTATCCGCGCGTCTCCCGTCCCTGCCGACCGCCATTTCATCTGTCAAAAGTGGCAGCAAACGACCCCGGAGACCGGCGCCCCCCGGGAGGAGGGTGCCGACACTGGCTCGGCACGGTCCGGGGACGCCCGACGGCAGCTCCCGGGGACAAGCGCCTCCTCGCAGCCTTTGAACGGGTGTCCCCATCCCCCCGCGAAGCTGCGGTCGGTCTTTGCGAGGACATACAAGAAAATACAGGAACTTGCAGCCCGGTGTGGCGTTCAAATTCAAACCCGCAATGACAGGGCTCGGTCCCCAGCCGCAGGGCAGGGGCAGAAGCGACTGATGGGGGTGATGTTCACGCGTGTCGCGCTGCGTGGGTCAAGCCGTGGGGCGGGAGGGGGAGGAGGCGGGACACGCTCCCCACTCGCACGCCGTAGAGGCCTTCCCCAGAGCTGCCCGCCGGCTGCGCGGGAGGGACCCAGCGCCCAGCTAGAAAACCGGTGGGATGCGAATCCAGCTGGATGGAGCAAAGTCTGGAGGGCAAGAGGCATCCAACAAATCAGCCCTCCTTTGAACGCAGGTCGAGGCGCACACAGCTCATCCCCGACGGGGAGACAGCGCGAAACCCTTCCCTGAACGCCTTGAAACAGAACGCAGACACGCGGAGATACTTTTCTATCCGGCCGCTTTGTCTGTTCGAATCTCCCTGTCCAAACAGGCGACTATAAGCTATTGTGTATAGATTATATTTATCCAGCCCCTCTCTCGTCCCCCAGGCCCGCTGCCCGCCTGCCCCCGGCTGCTACGTCCCCTCCCCGCCCTGCTCCGGGTGTCGCTTCTGGGAGCAGTTACACTTCTCGGGGAAAATGTCAATAGAGAAATAGCGACAAGGGAGAGGTGAGATTTATTTCCGCGAGATTTGTGGGCGAGATGAACGGGGCACAAGGCTCCATTTGGCCAACTTCCCGCATTTTTCTTCGGGACTCGACAGGCTCCATATAAACGATTCCCAGGCCGTGATTACTGCAGCCACCTATCAAGCGTGCCTGGTGACAGTAGTTATCTCCCAGCTCCGAGCACAGCCTCACAGCCATCCTGGGTGGTCGGAGCGAGGGGAGCACAAATACATGCCAACTGCTAGGCCGTGAACAAAAGGGAAATGTAGCCCTATGTCCCGGACCTGTTGGAAGCATTTGTTCCAGTCAAGATTTTGCATTTGTTCAGATCTGGAATAATAGGTGATTGACGCCTTCCCACAATGTGCTTTAACTCTCCGGGATAAATCGGAGCTTGTTCCTTGTTGTCATGGTTTTCAATAGGGTTCAATGGGATTGAACCACTATCGACTCTGCTTTACGTCTCCGGCAGCCCTGTCCATACAAATTTATTAGTTACGTCTTTTTAAATGAGATTAAATTGAAACGACGTGTCCGTCCTCGGCGGAGCGGCTACTCCCGCGGCCGCCCCTGTGTCCCCTCCGGCTCCGACTGCCCGTGTCACCGCTGGGGCAGTCCACGGCCGGCGGGGAGCGGCGCAGTTGGCGCCGGTCCGGCCGCCCCGCCCGCCAGGTACGGCCACGCTCACCTGCCCCGGCCCGGTCGGCAGCGCCGCCACTGCTCCGCGCTCCCGAGCACCCCGGCTATAAAAGGCTAGAGAGAAGTGCTTATTAATATCTTGACCCCGCAGGCAAATATTTGCTGGATGCCTGCGCTGGAGCGGAGTTTCGGGGGGGTGGACTAGAAGAGAGGAGGGGACCAGGGCGCCACAAACTTATACAGTATCCGAGGTGGCTCTTAAGAGGAGTTTGCCAAGGACATTCTAAAGAAAGTACAAAAACTTTGCAAGGAAAAAAAGTCAGGATGAGAGAAAGAGAGTCTACTTGAGTGACCTCTCTTAGCCTTTTAATCTATTTAACATCCTAAGCCCACACTGATGTGTAGAAATAACTAAATGGTACTCTTCTAGCCTTAAGAGCTCTTCAGCATCAAATATTTGCACTTACTCTTAGAGTTTTTCTCAAATAGCGCAAGACACATTCCCCTTAGACAGCCGAGCTGTCTAAATATACCTACACATTGTTATCTGCGGGAAATGGTTCGCTTCAAAGGGAGAATGTAATAACCTGAAATGTTTCATCTCTTGTTTTGCTTGGGACCGACGTGGATACTTTTCAGCTCTGGCTGCTCGGCCTCCTTTCGTGGTTTGCCGGTTCAGACTTCATCCTCTCCCGCCCCACTTCTGCGTGGTGCCGGGGGGACATTCTTCCCCCAAGGACCCTGAACCCGCGGTTCCCCTGGGGGCAGCATCCTTTGACCGAGGGGTGGGTTTGCCGCTCGCCTCTTTGCACAGGCCGCTACGACGTGGTGTCCCCGGCATCCCACCGATAGCCGCCTCTTCCCCGACGGCATCAACAGGGACGAGACGGTGCAGGCATTTCTCCAGCGGTGCTGAAAGTAAGCGGCAGCACCCACGAGTTTGCTCCACCCGCTGGTGCAGTGGAGAGCTATAGCAGCCCGTCTCTGTGGGCTCACGGGGTGAGGCCATGTTGGCCTCCGTAGACCTGAAGCATATGGCTGTGCGTGCCCGACCACCTCGTCCCTCCAGATAAATCCATAGAAACACTTCGGCTTCTCTGCCTGCTTAAATGAATTTTCAAGTTTCCAAGGGTGTAAAGAAAAAAATAATTAAAAAAAAATCTCTGCTTGTTTGCACATAGCATACAACACGCTTTCCAGCTCACTCCACGATGACCGTGCTTGCTTACAGCTCTCGTGAAATGGGGTAGGAGAGTGAGGATCCCGGGAATCCCGTGTCCCTGCTGAAGCTGGGAGAAGTGGGGGCGCGGTCGCCGTGGCCCATCACCCGCGGCCGCCCGTGGAGGGAACTCTGCAGCGGGGCCGGGCTGCGGGCACCGTGGCGAGCCGGGGTCTCACTGAGGGACCGCGGGGTTCGTGCTCGAGAGGCGGCCAGGCCCCTTTGAGGATATCCCGTCCCGTCGGGGCTTCCGCTGCGCCCTTGCCCGACACCCCTTCTCACCAGCCCCCACTGTAAAAACACCTCCGACCACCTGAGAAAATAGTGGCCTTTTTCCTCCCCCGCCCCGTCCCTATTTGAATGGGTTCATTTATTGTGCTCAGTGGAGGATTGCAAAGCAGCTTTACCAAATCGATGTATGTGAGATGCAGAAACGCACAATTTTCCTAAAACAGTTGATCGCCTTTACACTTCGAGGGAGGAGGAGAGAAAGAAGAAAAAAAAATATTGTCAGTATAGCGACTGTCAGGCTCTGATTGGTGTAGTCCCGGCTTTAAGGAGGAACGAAAGGATTATTAAGCAGGCAAGAGTCCACCTTATTTATAAAAATAAAGAATTCTTTACTTCATTTTTTTCCAATAATGAACATTTACAGAAGTTTACACCCTTTTCCTTCATCATCTGAAAACAGTATCTTTCCCTCTCAACCACAAAACGTCTTTAGACTTTGAACTTTACTGTGAGCTCTTCCTTGTCTTTTGCTTTGCAATTGATATTCATTATGATGCATTTTCTATTTGGAGCAATACTGTGGAAGGCATGGAATATTTCCCATAGGAAAAATTGTTTTCTCTATATTTCTGTATGTTGTATTTGTCTCTCCTGTAGAGTAATGTAATTTGCTTTGCCCATTTCCTAGTGCATCCTATCAACTTGCACCTTCTGTAGCTCCTTTATTTCTTTTTTCTTTTTTTTTTATTTTTTTTCATGACTATTCCTTATTCTAAGTACCTATGTACATCAACTTTAACTTATTAAATGAACAAACTTAAACTAAACTTCTTTCTTATGTAGGCAGTTTGGAAGATTCTTATTCTCTGGTGCACTAACTCCCATCAAAATTATGACTCCCTCTGCTATCCCTTTTATTTTGGTTTGGTTTTTTCCAGAGTTCGATTAAAAATAAATACTAATTATTGAATCTGATTTGTACAAAGCATGCTATCCAAGGCTTACACTTTCTCTGAAACTCTCCATTTTCTATTCTGCATTTAAACAAGAGACTTTACTCCTTGAAACAGGGATCCCCCACAACAGGGGAGGATTCTGGATTGTGTTTTTCACTTGGTCTGTGTGATAATCCTGGAGGAGTTATTTTGCAAATTGACTGAAAGCAAAGCAGCAAGGGAGAAGACTTACTTGCTTTCTAAGTCAGTTTGGGACTAGCTTGTGCAGAGCCAACTGGTGTGGATATGGGCAAGGCTGCCCAGCTGCCTGGGCTTTCCTTCCCTTGGGCTCCATGGAGCCTACTAGAGAAAGACGTAGGGGGTGGGACTTTCGCTTCCAACTGGTGTTACTTGGCTCATGGAACTGCAACAGTTGGTCTGTTAAGAGCTGGCTGGAGTACAAGCTCTGTACCTACTGTCACTGCAATGCCACTCGTCTTCTTGCGCTCTCAGCTTTCATGGAATCTATAGAGGGGCAGGAGCAGGTTCCAGCCAAGGGGCAAAGCATGCCCAAGACAAGGTGTGATCTTGGGCCCAGATCCAGCTGCTGTACCTGGAGCTCTTCCCCTCCCTGTATAACACACCTGTGCAAGGTGCTCAGGCTCCAGATTGAAGGTTTTACCTCTGAAGCCCAAAGGGCAGCCAGTAGCACCAATGACCTTGAAAGGGGGCTGCTTTCAGGCAGAGGCAATGACCATGACCCAATACATCTAGTATTTTGGCATCTAACCACCCTTTACTTCAGTGGGAATTAAGACCCTTGATAGTCTGACCCCAAAACGGAAGTAGGTGTTGCTAGGAAAATGGGGTGAATAGTAAGACAAAAGTGAAGTCCTTAAGGAGTTGTTGAGAAACTGCAATAGAGGACAAGAGTTTCTCTGAGGGGAGCTGTTCTGTTGACCAACACTGTTAACAGACCTTTACAGAGACAAAGGGCGTTTTGTTCTTTGGACAGTTTAGAAGGGTATATTTTTGATTTCAATGTGTAATTCTTTGTCCTGCACTGTAAGATATCAATTCCATTTTCAAGTAGTCATAAGTAGTTATTAAGTTCCGATAAATGTCCTCTACTAGTTAAATTCTATTGAATTATTAGAAAAAATTTGGCAGCAAAAATTGCAGACTTTTAAAAAGTCCCTTTATTATTTTCACAAGGTTTTATTTTCTTCCTCTGTGACATGCCAAGTCGCCAAAAGGCAGCAGTGCTTTGGCTAGGAACACACTGACTGACTGGTCATCACATACACTGACTTGTGAGCAGGCTGCTGCAAAGTCATGAATGTGTTTTCTGTTAGTGAGCCAGTAAGTTGGGCTGTTCCTCAAGCCTTTATGTTTCATAAACCTCCTGTAGTCATAATTGATTTTGAGACTTTTGACCATCTATCGAATTTAGTTGAGGCTTTTTTTTTTTTTCCCCCCCAGATGTCAGGCAGAAAATAAGATAATCTTGCACTTTGTGAAATCAGGCTAAAAAGCACTCAAATGAAAGTGTTAAGGGAAAAGTGTCTCATGGCCATTTCCAGAACTGAAAGATTTGTTCCTGATGCTGCAGCTAAAAAGATATGAACACAGAAAGTCCATTCTAAAATTGTGGATTCTTACCACTCTCAGGCTGAATTTTCCTTTTATTTACATGCTGTTGACTACAGCAACCTTTAAAATATTGAGTAAAGTAACTCTGCTGACTTCAAGAGCATTCAGATGGGTAAAACCATGGTGGCTTGGGCATGTCACACAGTAAGTGACACAGAGGTTTTGTCTGTACAAGTTACCATGAGAGAGAAAGAGTTACTTCCAGTCCACAGCAATAAAATTGGCTTTTATGTTTGACTGTACACAGGCCAAAGCCCAGATCCAAATGTCTCCATTTCCACATGTAATTAACAGTCTGAATCGGATTTTTTTCAGCTTTCTTCTGACTCAATACTTAGTTGCTTTTTTGCTCCTGCAAATGTATGTTGCAAAGAGGGTTGTTCCAGGTTTGCATAGCAAGAAGCTGGTTAATTTTCATTTCCACACCTATAACTTTATATATTTTATATATATACCCACTTTTGATACTCATTATTTAACATAATATTGGTCTTCAAACCTCACAGCAGATGGTTCATCTTCGTTTCTTCCTCAGTGTCTGTCTCCGTAGCTGTCTTGGTTTTCTTTTCTTCTCTCAACCCCTGATTTAGCTCTTTTTTGCCCTTATTTTTCCCTCTCCACAGTTTATGTTTTAAGAATCCAGGAGAACCTGTGGTAATTTCTATTACACTTTCTTAAATGCCATGACTGATTTTTCTGGCTTGTATCAGAAACAGTGTGGTCAGCAGGGCTAGGGAAGCAATCCTCCCACTGTTCTTGGCACTGGTGAGGCCACGCCTCGAATTCTATGTTCAGTTTTAGGCCCCTCACTACAAAAGAAGGACATTGAGGTGCTAGAGCATGTCCAGAGAAGGGCAGAGAAGCTAGTGAAGGTTCTGGAGCACAAGGCTTATGAGGAGCACCTGAGGGAACTGATAATCTTATCACTCTCTACACCTACCTGAGAGGTGTTAACTAGCAGCTTCCAAAATGCGACTGCTGGAGCTCCCATAAAAAAAAAACAGGAGCAATTTCTCGTAAAATTTTCAGCCAGGCATTAATACTGTTAAAAAAAGAAAGAGTAATTTTTACTTATGGGCAGCAATTAACAAAGTAGGTAAATCCAATTTGCTTTTACACCACTTCAGTCCCACTTGTCATCACACTCCTCTTCCAGCACAACTTCGTGGCAGTGCTCCAGTGCTAGGCACACAACCTGCTGCCTTGCGAGAAGTTAATCTTTATGAATACTCACAGATATACTTTTCAGGTTTTTTGACTTTGAGTGGACTTGCCTGTTGATTCAGAGTAATGTACTCCCCTTGAGGTTACTGGGCAACGTGCACTGGAGAGCAGCTTGAATTCCAGCAGATGCAGAAGCAGAGCAGAGTCTGAGTCTGCCTAATGTCCTACAAAAATAGCTAGCAAATTCCCTAGCAGACTTGTCAGAGAAGGAGCCAGCTGAGGCATCAAACAAATCCTGAACATACAGGCTCAGTGAAAAAGGGAGTACAGAAAGCCAAGGGGCTGAAAGAACACACAATAACTAATAGTGAATACATGACTGCTGACCCTCCCCATCTCTCCCCTCCTTTTCAAGCTGATCTCAGAGTAAGGTTGTACCTAATCTGTTTTCTTTAGGAGTGTGCAGTCAGCTCCACACATACAATTTTAAACTCAACTCAATCATCTGCTAACTTCTCTGCTGACTGACTGTGTGCTGACAACCTTCCTAAATTAAAATATTTGAAATCAATAAGTCTGGGCATCCTGTTTATGATAATATCACAGACTTTTGCAGGTCAAATACTAACCGCTTAAAATATCTAGTGGTCAGTTCTGTTAGAATTAGAGCAGCTCCCTTTTGGGAACTGCAGCTGAGTGTCACTGAAATTCTAAAAATTATGACATTCCCAAAATCAGATTTGGGAATACCCCTTCCTGCCTCTGTTCTTGGACACTGGATGAATGTAAAAAAACATTTTCAAGATTTTTTTCTCTCATATTGCAGTGCTTAAGCCTACTGACAGGAAGGAAGAGCAGTGGATGATTAATTTTAAAACAAAACATTCCTGCCAGCCTGCTGCAGATAAATGGAAGTTGTGGTGACTGAGGAATTTATGGAGAGTATTTCAAAGTTAAATATATTTGTCCCGTGACATCATTCTACTGCCATGACCTTTTGTGGTATACCTTTAACAATGAGTAACCTTTGTATAATAGTTTATACATTATGGAATTTGTTACATCAGTGAAAAATAGCTTCTTTTACAGTTTCTGAAGCAGACACATTCAATTTTTTTTTTAATTCCAATGTGTTTTCTTTCCCTGTTCCTCATCCAGTCAGCAAAAACATCTTTTGATTAACAATACGGTTGAAATTCCAGCTCACATGATCATATGTGTTATGCCCAACATCAAACACATTTACAGAACTTAAAGTTATGATTAATAATAATGTCTTTAGAGGGCTGACTTCTGTGAATTCTGATCTGTTGCATTGATTTAGTAAGCATTTAAGATTAAACATTCAGCATAAGATTGCATGATCCATGTTTAATTTGATAAATATTTTATGTTTCTTTACAGCAGCAGCTGGTTTATTTTATGTATTTAATTAAAGAAGTGCTTTGTAAAGCTGCTCTGTGCTCTGGTCCATAATAAATGTTTTCTTTAGATTAGGGAAAAGTTCAGCTGTGCTCACATAGTTACATTATGCATGCTTTCCTGCTGTACCACAGGGGGGAATTACATTTGCAAACAGAAAATAAAAATGGAATGACAGAGAGGGAAAAGCAAACATTCTTTCTAGTGCATGTCTTGCAGACACATCTCAAAGCACTAAAGATAAATGATTGAAAAAACAGTGTTAGCAATGATTCTTCAGACATCACAATGATTAGCATCCAGCTAATGGCTGATGAGCCCAACTGTGTCATGCATGTGGACTCTGACCACAGGGAAGGTACCAGTGCCAGTACTGTCAGGAACTGGAGGGGCCACGTGCACAATGGCTGAAAGAGCGACCACCCAAAGTGACGCATTTCAGTATTGAAGATGCACAGAGACCTGTATCAGTTGACCTCAGCCTGTGACCAGCGGAGTAAAGAGTCACTAACTCAGAAAGGTAACTTGGGCTCTGCTTTTCAATGGCTTTGTAAATCAGCATAAGCACCTTATAACAAATGCAAAAACTTTCTCCGTAACCAAATACAACTGAAATGAGATTGGGAGGCTGGGGCATTCCTTGAAGCAAACCTCTAGCAGCACACAGAGCCCCAGCTGCTCTTTTTGTACAGTACTGTCTGAAACACCATGCAGCAAACAAGCCAGGCTGCTAGGCAATATTGCAGTGCTCAGTTTAGAAGTGTATGTCTGCACCTTCTGATTGCTTAGGTCACCAAAGTCAGCAGTCTCAGAATCTGTCATCAGGAGTCTTGAAATGGAGGTGGAAAACCAGGTCAGAAGTCTTAGTTTTACAGTGGCAGCTATACAGTGAGAAGATGCATTTTAACACGCACAGAATCAAATCTTAAGCTTCCCTGGACCTTGAAATAGTATTTTGTGCCACTGGGTGCTCCCAGGCAGCCTTTTTGCACTTTAAATAAGTGTTTCGCTGGGGATGCTGATAAAAGATACTTCTTCACTTAAATAATGTTACAATTTATTGTGAGTTTTGGTCCTCAGAGGGTTTTAGTTTGTTTGGATGCGACAGCTGTGTTGCAGCTGCAGGCAAAATATTCTCTGTCTTTCTTTAGTGTCAACAGCAACATTTTTAGAAATTTCCTGTACTTCCTCATTTGGTTCTTTTATTCTTTCCAGCTTTTATTTTATGTAATTAATCTTTGTACACAGCGTGTTTAAATTTGTGTTCTTCCTGCTCATTTTTGATTCTCATATGCTCTGTTTGGTGTTTCACTTGTGCAGTAACCACCACAGCAACTTTTCCTCTGCCAGATCCTCTTTCCCTTTTCGTCTTCGAGATCCTCAGGATCTGGCTACAGAATTTGCCTATGATTAGCATGTGAAATATGTGTTACATTTTGGGTACCATACCCAGTGAAGGGAGGCCTGGCTCAGTGCATTTTCAGATTTTTCTTCTGCATCTTTAATCCAATCATTTCGGTTATACTGACTATACAATATAACAGTGCAATACAGAATCAGAGCCTGGATTTTTAGTCCATTGTGAATATGCAACACTCACTGTCATGACTATTAGAGATATTCACATTTATTCAAGGCATCTGTGCCAGCTCAAACACATCCAAATCAATATTGACGAGTAAGCCCTCAATACTCTTTTAAATAAACTTAGTGTCTTCACAACAAAACACACACACACAATCAGCAAAACGGTAAATGAGAAATAAAATACAATTAGACCTATGAAAGCCAGTGACTACTGAGATTTTTTTTTACATAAAGTCAGATTCACAGTGTGGGTATATCTCTATAGCCCCATTGACTTTGTGGAGCTACCCAGATTTAACCCAGTTAAGTTACTGGCTCTAGTTATTTTACTCCTTCCTTAATTGCCTTACCATTCCAGGCTTACAGAACAGACATGAGAAATGAAAGCTTACAACACTCAAAAATGAGCTGAAATTTTGCAGTGCTGGTTAAGTGTTTAACTGCTCGTCAAGGTTAACAATGTGTTTAGTGTGCACACACGAGGGAAATCTTAAACAAGTGAATTTACAGAAACAAGTCTTTGCTAGACTGAGAGTATAAAGGTCTATAGCTACAAGGTAGAAGATAATAGCTTGAAAATATTGCTATAAAAATAAACCATAAATCTCCACAACCAGATTCAGATAATGTCAAGGGAACAGGCTGTATGCCAAGAAACAACAGGGAAGGTAAGACCTAACGCTGGCTCCTCTGCATCCAGCAGCACTCCAGCATGGACTGTCCACTCCCAGCCCAGCTGGATGCCTGAGTTAGGCTCGTCTGGCCAGAAAATTGCATCATACAAATGGGAATAACAGAGAAGAGAACCTGGCAGCACAGCATCCAGACTCTACAGCATCTCAGAGGAAGGACTGCACTAAATAGAGTTTTCGTCCTCAGTTCAGAAAGTCCTCTTGCTCCATTTTTCTTTTCTTTTTTTTTTTCTTTTCCCTTCTTCCATTCAGTCTCCTAATAACTATCCCATGGAATGACAGCTGGCACACAGCATCAGGTTACAGCTTCTGTATTCTTCCATAATACAGGTCTGTAAACTTTTGTTGAAAATCTGCCTCCTTTGTTCAATCCTACAGAGCTGTTTAAAGATATACTTGTTATTAAACAGATATGAATAAAGAGCTGGCAAAGGATGAGTTTGTATTGGAATTTTGGGAATCAAATGGAGAATAATAACATCCTAAAGGCTGAAGTCTGGCCACAGCTCACGGGAGTTTACTTCCAGAGTGCATTGGCATTAGGTTATGTCCCTTCAACCAGTGGAAGGGAAAGTGCCAGGACTTTCATTTTTTTCTTATCGTATTTTTGGCCTTTCAAAATTACTTATCATCCATTTTCTCCTAGAAAGCAGTAAACAGCAAGTAAGCAGCATGGTTTCTGTTCCCCTGGGTTTGAACTCCTCTTCCTCTCCAGCTTATTTCCTGGGACATAATCTGATATATATTTTAGCGTATCAAAAAAAAAAGAATCACTGTAATTAACATTCAGCATCAGTATTAGAGGAGTTATACAGTTCAAAAATGTTATATTTACATCAGAAATCTCACTGTAATCTTTTCAAGTAAATATTTTCAAGTCTTTTCAACATGGGGTTTTTTTCAGATATACTATGAAAAAAAATGCTGCAATGTTGCTCCTAATAATGAGCTAAGTATAATCATATTGTAATAGACAACCTGCTTCTAAGATCCTTTTGAGAAATTATATCCTGCAAACACAAAACCTAGAAATGAGCCTTTTTTGAAAGCTGTTTCTTTTATGTTCATATGATGTCAGGCCTTAGGGATTTAAAGGAAAAAATCAAATTACTATAAACCTGTGAGACTCACTGGCCCTACAATGGCCTCATCCCTTTTCTCTGGCAATACAAAATGCATTTCAAGGGCATCTTAGTTTAAATAACTACTTACACTTCTATCTTGCACAGTAATACTGTATCACACTGCAGTCTTGAAGAATAAAAATTGTTCAGGGTGCTCAAATTAAAAGGTAATGAAGAACGAGAAATATTGGTTGAGCCCTAAATACCATGAGGAATACTGATTTTTAACAGAAATATATAGCTTCAGGAAGGAAAAAGTTGGCAAATGTTCTCCTGCAACTTAGCCATTTGATTCTGTTCAGAAAGATTGACAAACTGAGCTGACAGGTGACTTTAAGGCCTTTAAAGCCATGTGTTGAGAAAAATATCAATCATTTCTAAGTCTGCTGGCTTAAACCTACAGCAGCAGCACTAAATCCTTCAGGGAATTAAGTTCACTGCCAATCCTCAGATACTCAGTCCATTGCAGGTGGGATGAAGGAGATCAATCTAGTCTGACAGTGATTCCAAACTAAACAGTACATTTTTTAGATTTTCAGTAAAACTAGTGGACAGAAACAATTCTTTCCACAGTGAGTGGAGGATTAATGGCCCAGTGCGTGCTGGAGCCAGTAGCTTGTATGCCACTGAAAAATATTCTTTACTAGAAGTCAATAAAAAGCTCAGAGAACTGAAGCTTGTGGAAATACATGTCAGTTTTTATGTACGTGTTCTGTGCGTAGGTATTATGTTGCCTTCTCTAGGGTAGACCAACTGGTATAGACAGTAAAAAATCATGTAGATGTTAGAGGCTCATGCATGAGACAAGGAAGCTGCTGGGACCTGGACACGGAAGGAGAACAGTCTGTTTTCACCCTTCCTGCATTTCCGTCTTTGTAACAACCTAAAATATTTCATGGCAGCATAAAGACAACACCACAGAAAGGGAATCCTAGCAATGCTTATTTCAAAAGTGTTTTTCCTTCCCACACAAAGTCCTTTAAGATTGGCAAGTAAAAAGCTTTTGTCAACCTTCCTCTCCATTTATTTCTCTGGCTGTGCAATGTAGTCTCCCTCCTTGCATCCTTCTGCAGTCTGCTGCTGGTTCTTTGAGGTTGTCTGAGGACTCACTAGGCTTCTAACATTTTATCTAAATTGCTCAGTGGAAAAATATCAGAATATTTCACTGAATCGGCTCGAAGTACATCACTTCTCTATGGTCGAAGCACTTCAATTCAGCTGTAGTATTTTGACTTAAGCAAAATAACATAGCCTAAACTGTAAGCACTGAAGTCCATGCAAAAAGACTGAAGTTTGCTGTCGGTTGGTTTTTGAAGTATTTTGTGTCATGAGCAACTTTGACCTTTTTATTCTGATTCTAAGCAAGAATATTTTTTTTTGAGGGAAAAGAACTTTTCCCAAAAGTGTGAAACAAAAATTATAAATTTTGTCCTGTTCTAATTAAAATAATTATTGTCCAACCACTGATTGCTCATACCAAAAATATGATTACTTCTCCCAGAATTTAGTCTTTTGACTATCATTGACCATACCATGATACATAGATTGACATATTTCTGCAGAAGAGCTGTTCTCCATAGTCAATTTAACTTTGATTTTAAACATAATGGAAATTTGCTTTTGTCTTTAGCTGACTACACTCCTCTTGGGTTTAAAACATTAGGGTCTTACTGTTCCTCTCCCATCTCAGCTGACCACAGGATCCCCAGACTACAGGAAATCTCCCAGAACGAAGAGAATGTTCTTTCCCTTTAGGTTTAGCCCTGTCACCGTCATGTTGTCCACTCCCCATCATTCATCTCCGTGCCATGAGGCTGGTGTGTGAGCCTGACAGGCCGCTTTTCTTCCCAAGCCCTTTGTGGGGCCATGCAGAGGTAGGCTGGGTAACTTGGTAAGCTGTGAAGTCTGTGCCTGGTACCTGAAAGGTTTCTGTAATTACCAGGATAAATATAGAGCTCAAGAGCATGTAGAGAAGTCAAAGCCAGTCTCATTCAGTGATGTCACTTCTATTGCAGAAGGGTCTAGGGGTTGAAATACAGTAATGTGAAATTATCTTCTAGCTGAATGGTGAGGCAACTCATGTCATCCCAGTATTCCATAAACTACTTAAACTACTTCAGAACCACAGCAGAGATTTAACTTAGTTTTGGTCCTCAAATGAGAAAAGCTATATAGATGAATCACGCAGGCCACTAGCTTTGTCTTACACTCCAAAAAGGGCTAAACTTACATTCCCAACATCTTTTAGACTTTTCTCTATGGAAAAAAATTAAATTGCTCCAATAAGCAACTAGTAACTGAAGAGCACCTATTATCTGAAGCTGAGAAGTTGACTGCAGCTCATTCAGAGGATGAAAAGCCCTTTGCATGTGAATGAAAAAGAGTGTGTGGTTTTCCTCAGCTGGTTCACCCTCTTCTAGTTTCATCATGACTCAATCCAACAAACTATATAAAATAAAATGCTTTAAAACCTTAACTTCAGTTAAAACTTCTATGGAATCAACAACAATTACACTAAATTGGACCACATTTATCTTTATTTGATGTCTGTTCACCTCAACTGACTTTTCATATCAAAAAAAAGAATGTATATGAACAAAACACAGCAATTCTGAAGCAAATCTGAGAGTACTTAGAAATGCTGTAATTAATTTGTTTTCCAGGAAGAATTTTATCAAGTCTAGGAAATTTTGCTGTTGTTGACCACAATGTGTCTTCTTGGCCTTTCAAAATCACAAAAGAAAGTTTCAAAGGGATATTGTGAGTTTTTGCAACTCAACAGCCATGTCATTCTCGATAAGTGAGATTTTCAGCCTAGCATATTGGGATCAAGGGAGTCAATGTAGCCAAAGGTCTGTCCCTATTTCTGCAAGGTAGTTCATGACCTCTAAAAGAGTAATCAGCTGAATTGTCACATACAAGGAGGGAAGTCTTTGTGTTGTGGATAAAAATTATTGCTTTAAAATGTTACTATGTCCAAAACCAGCCAAAGGTACTGCATAGGTGAGAGAACTACTAAATATGAAGAACTCACTAGAAAAATAATGAAGATCTCCTTGGAGCTGCTCATGTCCTAATGAAATCAGTGTAAAGTTATACAACTCCCTCATTGATGCCAAAAGCTCCAGCAGGGGAAAAAAATGGAGTGTGAAGAAGGTCAATAAATGGACATATGTAATATGTTAGCTTCACACTTACATGGGCAGAAAGCCCTCATTGCAAGCAAGTGGACCTTGTTCTGAACATGGAAAGGAAATGGATGTTCACAGAATCATAGAATAGCAGGTTGGAAGGAGAACTCAAGCAAAGGTTTGTCCAACCTCTCTTGTCAAAAAGACAAGATGACCCAGCACTCTGTCCACCTGGATATTAAAATTGTCCAACGTACAATGAACATTGGAAATTCTTAAAACCAAAAAAAAAGGAAAAAAGGAAAGGACTTTTTTCTTTTTTTACACTGGTATTGATTTTTTAAAATTTAAAGTTAAAGTTGATGGTAACTTTTCTGCAATTCAGTTCTATAAAATAGAACTACAAAACTTGATAATATTACACATATTTTGTAATACTGTATTTGTAAGCTCACAAGGCTTAGGGACTGAGACTAAATTTTCTATTTCCCCCTGTAAGATTTTTCTTAATGTAGAGGTGTATCAACAGAAAAATAACTTGTACTTTCACATGCACTATAATTTTCTATGGTCCCAAGATGTTTTACATTGTATAATATCTATCTATTTGAAAATTTTATCTTGCAAGAGTTTCCAAATCCCAACTAAATTATACATAATACACTTTCTGTGCCTGAAGAGGAAAAAAAAAATCCAATTTTGATTTTTTAAAAAATATTTTTCTCTCAATATTTCTAGTTTTTATCCAGGACAGAAAAAAAGAGATGATTTCTTTTTTCCCCAGTATTTTCAGCTTCTGAAAATCTCTCTAGTTTTGGATATTGGCTGGTACCACCAGTTACCTATAGTTCAGCTTGGATCTCGAGAAAATACAAGTTGGAAATATTTTCCATGGTCAAAATAGGCTCCCAAAAATCTCCTAGTTCCACTACCTGCTAAAGGAGGACCTCTTCTTCTGGGGGAATCTAGGTCGAAAATGTGGATGCTTGTGCTGTGCGTCACGGACACCTTGGTCCTGCACTTCCAAGGTGGAGCAGCTGGTGCATACACGACCAGCCTGTGCACAGTACATTCAGCACATTACAAATGTATCTGGCTTACTACATGTGCATAAGCCAACAGCACAGCAGAGGTGCACAGCATCTCCAGATACCTTATGAGCGAACAGTGCTGTTAAAGTACACACATGAGTTGTCCAAGGCTTTTAAACTTCTGGAAATTCCAAGTGGCAACATTCCTTTTCCATTTGGAGATTATTTATATCCAATAACCATGCTGGCTGTTATACTGTTCCCTTGTCTATTGAATAACAGGCTGGAATGAGGAAGGCAAGAGGAATTATTTATATTAATTATTTTTGTTTATATTCTGCATAAACCAAGTATTTTATGTTACTGACACTCAGGATTTCTGCAGAACCACAGGACAGACATTCCCACAGGAGCAACATGCCCTCTGCTCACAATAACCCCAATTTTTAACTCAACACTTCACTTCCAGAGTGCCCATGAGGCAAGCAGCAAATGTAGTGTCTTAACCTAATTTTTCACCTTGTCCTTTAGGGAATGACAGGAGAGAATGTGAAATCTTCAGGCCTTCATAGTGTCACAGTGAAGGAGGGCTCTGAAGACAGCACAGGAGCAACTACAAGTGAGCAGGTTATGCGGACAACTCATTGCCCCCTTGCTCATCTCTGCTCAGTTTCACAGCCTGCGGTTGCTCTTTAAGCAGAACATCAAGTGATGTCCGAGTCCCCAGTTGATACTAGAACAAGGATAGTTAAAGGCTTCCCACAGGCCAGCGCCTCCAACCCCGGCAACAAAGATGTTTTCCAGGTGATTCAGTGACATTTACAGAGAATTTGACAGAAAAAAGCTGACGGGGAGACCCATCAGCTCTGTGCTTGCCGCGGCTGGCAGCGGTACACAGGTATCTACCCCCCTCTAGAGGTAACAGCCTGAAGCATCTGCTTCACAAGCAAAAGCTGATCGGAGGTTACTGCGATAGTTCAGGCTCTCCTGGTTGCCACACAAGTAACGCATTAAGGACTCAAGTTGTATTTCTTGCTGCAGAGGTTGAATGCTCACATCTCCGGTTATTTCCCATCTGTAGAAACCTTGTGCGCCTGTCTAAAGTGGGTACAAACCGAGCATTGTTTCAGTGCGATTGTAAATTACAGAACTCTGCTCACGTGCAGAAAACCGTGAAAGGTAATAGGCAGCAGAGAAACCAGGTTTCTGACTCAGTGTTCACTGCATAGAAAAAAAATCCAGAACATACAGTAGGGGTTTTAAGTATTTTTTAATATTTTACCTCCTTTGATTCGATCTAAATCATACAGTCACTGGCCATGTCTAAAGGGAATAATTGTATTTGGGATTTTTGCATGTTAATCATAAGCCGACAAAGTATTATCAAACCCTTAAGAAAGCCAGCACATACATACATATAGACATATATGTATATATATGTGGAGCCTATGTGTCTGACCTGCTCTGAGCTCCACCCTTCCAAACAGAATCAGCATCTCATAGGAACCCTGGACTGACATAAAAAACCTGCAAGTATCACAATTACTATGCACAGACATGTCAGATTTACTACTACAGATGCGGAAATGTTGCATGACTGTTTCAAACCCATCTGACTCACCTGATGATAGTAGGCTGGAATATATTACAGGCACAAGAAACTGTAAGATTTATCATAAGTCTTTTACCCCATAATGTACCATCCTTTAAACATGTGGAAAAATGATGTGATGAAAAATCACACTACAGCATTAGAACTGATATAGCAAGAAGACACCACAGTCTTGAATTTAAGCTTTTCAGGTTTTATTTTGTCAGAAGGCTCCACTGCTGCAGCCCTTAAGTTCTCAGAAGTCAAGGTGAGTTTTGCTTTATGTTCAGAGTACGATGAAAAGAAGTAAATAAGCACAGTTACAATGTTAATGCATGAAGTTAATTTGGATGATGCAGATGAGGATGTCATGACTGGAAAGACAGAAGGGCTTTGAGAGAAGGTGTATCATCTACTGGCCATTCACTTCACTTAAGAGTTGGACTTAATGATTCTAACCCAAAGATTGCTCAAGATCTAGAGAGTATTCTGGAACAATAGGTATATTGTCACATGAGCTCTTTCTTCTCTTGTTCCTACACACACACCTATTTTGGGCCACTGCTGAAGAGATGATACTTTGGGGTGGTTGGACCTTTAGTCTAACACAGAATTGTTCTTTCTTACAGTATTAAAAGCTCCAGTAAACGTAGCATCACTGACTCAGTGTACTGTGAGACCAGGAAACCACGAATCCCATTAAAACACAGCTGGAATCAAGTGGTGAATCAACAGTCTGTCATGTGTCGCAACAAAGTCAACTCTGAAGGAAGAAAGGAGCACGTGCAGACATGGTGTTCCAGCCTGAGCAGTCTGAAGTAAGAGTCTTTCTGCCATGGCTTTAGGAAAGCTGTGTTTGCAGAGTGCCTAACTCACTGAGGTCATGGTTACAGCCTGTAAATGATGTTAAATCACTATTAAATCTCAGCTTTCCTGAGGGAGGTTCATTTTGCTGTTTTGCTTCTGACTGGAATTTAATTCCTTGTTATTCTCTTGGTTTTAAACACAGTGAGTCTTGTTTTATCAATGCTCTGCAGAAGAACCTCACTAGGTGAGCACCCTTGGGTTCTTCCCTCTAAATTCCTGGTCTAAGATTCCCTAAGAGTCCAGGAAGGCTCCTAGGCTTTGAATCACACTGGTTGTGGGAAAATGTGAACACTGACACAAATCCCAGAGAAAAGAGGAAAAAAAAAATCTCTCAATTAACTTGGTGAGTTCTCTGGGATTACTCATTCTGGCAAATACTGCATGCCTTCCTATCAAATTTCTGTGCTTTTATTTCAGAAAACTTCAGAACCCTGGGTAACAAGAGTAACTGCTGTATCACCTATTAATAGGGAATTCTCGTTTTGCTGCTCAGGGCTGAGCCAAATCCATAACATTTATCTCGTACTCACCATTAAGAGAAATTTCAGCTAGACTTGGAGCCAAATAATTCAGTGACTTTGTCAACATTTATTAGTCAAGTGATGGAAGATGAAACAAATTTGTTTTGATTAGGTCAATCTGAAGGAGTATTTCCATGCCTCATTTAGTAGAGTATTTCTTCCATAATGGAGAATAAATTGTTTGAGTCTTTTTCTAGGGCATTTTTCCAGAGAAGAGATTAAACTAGGTACAAGTTCATGGTTTGACTGGGGGTATGGAATGTTCAGATTTGCCACAAAATTTGATTTTATATGCAGATGCTAGGGGAGGGCTCTCCAGAAAGAGAAGGGAAAAAAAAAATATTTTCTGTAAGTTACTTCAGAAAACATGTTTACAATTACACCTGCAGGCCTTCATTAATATGAATGACATATGAAAACATTCACACACATATACCCACCATTAAGACTTTCATACAAAAAGCTCAGTTCCAAAAGGAAAAACAGGAATTTTAATTGATTATGACTTGTGGTGCTAGTTTAGCCAAAGGCATAGTCGTACTTGCGCAGGAAACAGATTGCACAAAACCACACTTTTCCCAAGCTGATCACGTGTTCCAATCAGGAAATTCACTTGGTTCTTGGCAAAAAATGCTGTGGTTTCTATGGATCTTCAGAGAAAGGCCGAGTCAAAAAGCAGTGATGTCCTGCTTATTCAGGGTCCTCTCTGTCAAAAATTTCTTCCTCACTGTCTCTTTTACAAATCGTGTTCCACAATACGTTAAATAAATTTAAACATGTATAGCCCTATTAAAAAAAAAAAAAAACACAAAAAACACCAAAACAACAAAAACAACCCAAACTTTGTAAAAAAGGAGTTTGAAAGCAAATTATTTTGTCTTACTAGTATAAAACTGAAAAGTACTTTTAAAAGGTCAGATTACATTAAGTAGGAAAAGAAATATTCCTTACAAAACAAATTTAATTGAGTTTCCTTCTAGACGAAACACGATTTGCAAAACCAAAATTCTGTTGCTAGGGGCCTGCCTTGTGTTGCAGACTATCCTCAGCTTAGGGAAGGCAATGCTTTTACACCATTTCTATGGTTCTCTGACCCCACTAGACTTTTATAAATAACATTTTACAGCTGTGTGAGTACAGCTGACATTCATTGAAGCCAGTGGAAGCAGAGCAAACTTGTACATCCAGCATAGATTAGAATTTCAAAGTAGAATTCTTCTTGGTGTCCTTTTATAGCGGACTAGAACCTTACTGTAATTCACCTTTGTTCTTTAGAACTGAGTCCATGATGGATGATCTGTCTGTAAATTCAAACCCTGTGAGATGCAGCTTAGACCTGGCTCCAGCCATATCTAATACATCTGCCTGGTTAAACAGGAAAACAGAGTGAGCAGGAACATAACATCTTCATTTTACATGATGCATTCCTAGACTACATGGTGACTAAAGAGTTATCTGTGCAGAGACACAAGACTTTAATGAGTTTCAGATGGAAGGTGAATTTATTTTAGGTGTATTAACACTGTAATGTGAATAAAGTGGTTAGAAAAGCCAATGCAAATACTGTGTGATGTTTTATAAATCTAGCTTGTAATTGTTAACATATGAAACACGCTTATTTTACTGCAACTTAAATAGCACAGTAAAAATTTGATTCATGAAGGCATTATACAATAATTAAGTGTGTTTTCTGTGAACTTAACCAATAAAAAAGTGCAGAAAGGACATGTCTGGAAGTTTCACTGGTCACTCTAAGTTCAGAACCTGGTGACACACAGGTGTTCTTGTGGTATCAGCCAGTGCCTGCTTGCAACAGGGAACTGTTTCAGTGTTAGACAGAAGTGTTTTAGACATAACCTTACACACTGCTACATGTAGTTAGGGTACTTTCTGTATATTTAAATATATTGTCTTCAGCAAGAAATATCTCTTGATTTGTTGGTCAAATATCTTACATAGGTGTTGGAAGCATGGAAATATAAGAGGTAGAAGTGTCTGCATTGTTCCAAGCTTGGATATTTTTTTCTTAAGAAGTAACTCACCCAACTAGTTCTTTAACTCTGTTAAGCCACTTAAACAAAGAGCCATTAATGGCCCTATAACTAAAAAAACCCTTAAAATAACTGTACCTGTGGGTGAGAAGCAGGTGTGATATATTATACCCCCTTACTCTTCTCTGGATCTGTGTGGTAAAGTAAATTACATCATAATTCAATTAGCGAATTAGTAATAAATGAGCTATCTCCTTGTACTTGCAAATCTCCTCTCTCTAAGGCAGGGAAGAAGGACGGAAGAATTTCCAGCTCTTTGCTTGCTGATGAAGCCCCGCTCATATCCATGAGGGTGCTTTAACACCTAATACAACATCCCTTGCAGCTGGAGTGTGCTAAGAGCTCTTGTACACTCCACTACAACAGCTCAGCTGACGGGATGTCAGTTGTTACTCAGTACTTTATTTTGTGCAATTACCTATATCCAAAGCTGGTCATAAATCAGACTTTCAGTCTTTCATGCTTTTGAGAGACTGAAGAAAGGAATCAAAAGCCTGTTTATCCTGACAGTCACAGAGGCACGCAGTAAAGATCATGCTCTGGGGGTGAAATTCATTGGGCTGGACTTGTAGCAGTTCACCACAACACTGCTGTCCCACATGCTGGGCTCATGATGGACTGTATTGGACTGTAAAGGTGAGAGGGTGGAAGGGGCTGCAGGGCTGTGCCACCATGGTGGGCCCCATGGCCAGTGGAGTGGGACCAGCTGCTCGGGAAAAAAAGGGAGTGTAAGCTTTCTGAATGTTTTCAGAGAGAGAGCCAACAGAAATCCAGGCCACTGATTCTCTTGGTCCTTTTGTGAAACTGTTCTGAATGCATTATTTCTGTGATTCATTCTTTTGCTAACTGCATGGGATCTATCAGTCTGACACATACTGAGTCTGCTCCTGATCTGGTTGCTCTGGGCATAATCTCAGCTATTGTCTGATTGTTAGTTAAAAAGTGAGTATCAATAGCAGAATTGCTGAGCAAAACACGCTCTTGTGTTACACACCCATTCCTCCTACAGGAAGTGATACAGCTAGTTTAAAAAGATTGTTTTCCAGGATGTCAGAGGCATTAACACATATAAGGATGGGAGTGTCTTGTGAAAAATCATGCCAGAAAAGATTTATATTAAATATTAGCTATGTGGAGTAGAACTTACAAAAGGCTGAAATTGTGTAAGTGCATTTCTGCCCATTTAAGCTCCTGTGTCCAGCAGCCCATACTACTGACTTGCATAACACTCCCACTCCATACCTCCCAGCTGGTACCTGGCCCTGAAGGTACCCCTTGTAATTTCAACCTAAATCCCCTGCATGCCCACACTTCTCTTGCTGGGCATGTGAGGAGCAAGGGAAATATTTTCTGCAAGGAAGCAGCTCCCATGTAAGCATCAAGGGATTCACAGAAGAAGTATCCTTTCACCTGTCTTGCCTGGCATCCCTGACCTCTTTCAGGCATGGGGAGGTTCTGAGGCAACATTACTGTTCCTAGGGCTGCCAGTATCAGGGACCCCTCATTAATACCGAACCTATTTTAAATCCTTTTCAAAACTGATCCAGTTTGATGGTTTTGAAGCTATTCTTCATGCCGCTTATAAGACATAGCTTTCAAAGCAAATGTGAAACATATTAGGTAAATTTTATCAAACTCTTCTCCTGTAATCTGTGACACTTTCTCACAGTTTGTATTTCAAGGTAATTTTTTCTACTGATTGCTGGTGTCAGAGCCAGAGAGGGGTCTCCACCGAGAAAAACGTAGGGCACCTGTTCCTCTTGCCATTGGTGGTTATGGGAAATAGGGAACTGCAAGGTTTTACTCATCCTTGTCAGCACTTCCCACCATCCCCAGCAGCAGACCAGGGCAGCTGTGACTGCCTCTAGCTCAGTCTTGAAAAGTTCCTTGGATAGAGAATCTGTAACTACTCTGAGTAATACTTCCAGTACTGTGCTACTCTTCTGTGAAAGAATTTTCAAATGTGATCTGAATAAAAGATGTATTTTTATTTTTACTGAATAATTGAAAATATCTTAAAAAATGTGATCTCAGCCAAATGTGTTTGTAACATCTTTCAAGTTTTATTGTTTTAGGGTTCCCCCCCCATCCCGAGTAGTCTAGGAAGTTCCTCCTAGAGAATTTCTAGTGAGTACATGAGAATGGAGGTTTATGAAGGCACTAAAGAATAATATGTGATAAGTCACATTTAAAATCATAGAATCACAGGATCATTTAGGTTGGAAAACAGCTCTAAGATCATAGAGTCCAACCTTGGAGCAAACACCACCTTGTCAACTAGACCATGGCATCAAGTGCCACATCCAATTATTTCTTGAACACCTCCAAGGCTGGTGATTGTTGATTATTAAACACCTCCCAGGGCAGCCCATTCCAATGCTTAACAAACCTTTCTATGAAGAAATTCTGCAGCTTGGGGCTATTGTCCTCTCATCCAGTTGCCTGGAAGAAGAGGCTGATACCGTGCTTGCTAAAACCTCCTTTTAGGTAGTTGTAGAGAGTAATAAGGTCCCCCTTGAGCATCCTTTTCTCCAGATTAAAATACCCCAGCTCCCTCAACCAGTCCTCACATGACTTACTCCCTAGACCCTTGTCGTGGGTTTACCTGGGCCAATTTTCTCTCAGCTCCCACACAATTGCTATAAGTTGAGAAAAGGTTTATGTAGACAAAAGAGATCTGATGTGGGGAGAATAATATTAGGATTTATTACTAGCAAGATAAAAACTAAAGAACTATATAT
>JAWWLV010000179.1:39034152-39049519 GCA_035041135.1 Platyrinchus mystaceus
CTAAAAAATCCATTGTGCAGGCTTGAAAGGTAAAAAGACCTTTCCCAGATCTTCGTTCGCGAAGACTGGCCACTTATTAAACATGTGGTCTAAATCCCTATTTACCATAGACCAGTCAATCTTGATCTTAAGAAAGACGTTTTATTTAATTTCAGAGGTTTACCATGATCTTGATGACTGTAGACTCTAAGCAGTTAAAAAATGTGTATTTATTTCAGATCACACCTATTATTATTATCCCCATTTTACAGCTGGAAAATAGAACAGAGAAGTGCAGTGATTTTGGGTGCTCAGTTTAAGACTCCAGAATCTAATTTGTCAGGGTACTTACCATTATGTAATTTTTCAGATATTCAGAGCAGAGCTCCCATTGAGTTCTACTGCAGTGTTGAAGAAGTGCTCAGCAGTTCTTCAAACCAGACCCAGGACTCTCAAATCAGGCACTCATATAACTGGGAACATGCAAGTGACTATGTGTGCAAAATTTGGTGTAAGACCTTACTGATGTCGTACAAGAGATATGTGGCACAAGCAGGGAGGGATGCATCCAGTCCTACAGACTGGCATTCAGTAGCTTTAAGCAAGATAGTCGTAATTGCTTTCCCCAGTCCCTGAACAGTATCCAAAACTCACCCTTCCATCTGAAACAAATGATTAGGGGGGTTGAGCATGTCTCCTTACACAATACTGACTTATCTTGAGCAGGACCAGGACTGAACATAGGCTGACACATCCTCTGTGGGAAAAGACTATAGTTTCCTCTATTTCCAGTGCATAGGTGTGAAAGGGGAAAAAAACTGCCCAGATAACTTCAGCTCTGGCACTTTCTAACTTTGCATATTTGCTTTGGCAGCTCGCAGAATTCTTTTAAGAGAGTGTTTGTAGGTAATTTCCTAGGTTCTTAATGAAGCAAAGTGGAAAAACAAAAATCCTATTATGTGGCATCATATTAACACCTCTATGGCTCATGCTTTCAGGGTTAGCTCTTACCTTCTCCATATGGACTTCTGCCCTCTGAGTTAACAGGGTAATTTGTAGCAATAAGTTGCCAGCTTCTCTGTGGACCAGAGAAGACCTTTTCTAGGGCTGAGACCAGAGCAGTGCCGTGACCCAGGGTTCTCATGCTCTATTCTCTGCCCTGCAGTGACCAGTGAAGGGGCTGTAGTCTCTTACAAATGCTTCCTCTTCTAGCTCTTACTCCCCTCTAACCATCTGTGTCCCAGTCCTGTTCCTTCCTCCTATCTGGCTTCTTCTTTCCAGACACTGCTTTCTCTCTCAGCCAACTGCAGTTTCTGTCTCCCAGCCAGTCCCAACTGCTCATTCTTTCTCTTTGCCACCCTCTTACCTGAAGGGGCTGGTTTGTCCCATCTGGGTTTTAAGTCCAAATCCCTGAGGGTCCCCACATTCCACCTCCTGAATGCAGTCTCTTAGCTCTAGGTTATGGCCATGCGTTAACTTTGAAAGCCTTATCCTTTGTTTACTTACCCAGTTGCTCTCCAGTCATTTTTGATACCTGGCCTGTATTTCTGTCTCATCATCCTCTTCAACTTTAGTCCTCCTGCAGCCATAAAGCCTTCCAAAAAGTGCTGAAGTAAATTACCTTCCACTGGGATAAAACCATCTGTCATCATCCAGCATCCTCCTTACTTCAGTTACTTTTTTTTTAATTGCATCCCTTCAGGAGTGTCCACATACATTTTTGCTATAAATAAGTGAGACATTGTTTAACCTTATAGCTAGGCTGCTCTTTCTGGAAGTAGTCTGTTAGATTAATGTGACTCAACCCTATAGAAGCTAGCAATCAGTTTTTTAGGGAACATAACTTTCTCTGGCTGGATAAGTGTGTATGTACGTAGTGTTAACATGATGCTGTGATTCAGTGTTGTGTAGCCTTTTAGTGGGATTTCAGCAGGGGTTTGTAGGAGAGGGCTGAGAGGTGGGGTCACTGTCTGGATTTTTTTTTGAGCTACCTCTGAAGAATGCAGAACCGACACTCCTGCAAGAGTCTGCAAAGCCAGACATTGCTGGAAAAAAAAAATCAAAATAAGGGTGTGGGAAGAAAGTACATACTGCTGTCTATAGGGTTTGCCTTTTAAAAGTAATGTTTCAATGTTTGGGTACAGCAAAACTTTTATCTTCAACACAAGAGGTAAGGAAATATGCATATATCCCCTTTTTACGTATATATCTGTACAGAGAGACTGATACAGAAGTAGACACAGTCCATACTATGGGCCTTATGTACCATAATCTCTGTACTTTCAAGTTCAGACCATCAGCCCTTGAAATCAGGAGAACATTTGCACTTAACTGAGGAAGACCTTGATCATGCCTTTACGTCAGTCCTTCGGTTTTGTCTGTGCTGAGCAATGGAGAGGGTGAAGTACTGGACATGAGTAAAATTTTATCTATGTAGTTTTCCTGTAACAAGCACATGGAGAGCCCAGGGACGTGCTGGTGTAAGAATCCCCCTTTTATTTTTAAATGGCATCCTATGTGTGTAGCTCCTACCTCTTATGTGCATGTGCATTCATAAATAAAGTCAAACATGACAAAAAAAAGCTGACTAGTAACAAGGTAATTAGTCAACCAAATGTTCCAGAACTGTCATAAGTAAGAAGAAATAGTGATCATAAGTTGCTTCAGCTCACTGTCAATACCAGCTTGGAGTGTGAGTATAAAGCTAAACTATTTCATATGCTCCACACATGAAAATGGAGATGGAAAGTGATGAGCTCTTTATATGCCCCTCTCCAAATAAATTTGGAGAAGAGCTTAGGAGGCTAAGCAGGTCCCAAATGGTTTATGCTGCTGAAATAGCCTATTGATGCTTTATTTTTCCCTTTAGATTTTCCACTACATTAAACATTTTAAACTACCAAATATTTCTTTTTAAAGGGGAATGGAATGGAAAGATGTCTTACATGATTTATTACATATTCAGAGGGAAAGACTCCCCTTGTAAATAGTTCTAAAAAAATAGCACCATTGATTTAAATGTTGACAAGTTTAATATTAAAGGGTCGTACTGTACCAAAGGTCTTTAAGGAGATTTCCTATTCAAAGGAGTTGATTTCATTTGGAACTGATTTCTGATAGATAGAGCTTCTGCTTTCAGGTAGTTGATCTCTCTCTAGACTTATTTTTGTGATTTTCAGTGCAACTTGCACTAAATCTTATTTTGTGTGGGTCAAGATATTTCACTCCCTGTTTCATCCTGCAGGATCCCATGTTACAGTCATCCTCACACTGCAGGCTGAAACCTAACCAAATGCATACTGGTTTTTGGGGACACATGGGTGTCACAGCACACAGGGAAGTCTGACATTGGAAGTCTGAGCTCTGACAAGACCTTAACTGGTGCTTACCCTGTCTTTGGCACACACTATTCCTGCTCAGGCTATCTGCTTGGGGGTTTGCAAGAAAGCACAAAGCCAGACCAAATCACCTTATGAGTGTCCAGCACAGCCTTACAAAAGGTATTTCATCCTCACAGTCCAGTTTTCCTTTGACAGTTCACATAGTGAACTGCCAGCCCTTCAAGAGGTGACTGTGGCTTCTGGCCACCTCCACACCTGTGCCAGCCCGGCAGCCTCCCCAAAGGAGAGCATTCCCCAAGCCACAGGGTGTTCAATATTTAATACATCAAAACCTATAAAGCAGCTCTTATCATAAGAGCAGGCTGGATTTCCACTAGAAAGAAAAAAAACCCCTCTGCATTATTTTTAGTTTTATATTTTATTTATATATTTATGATTCTAAAGTTCTTGTTTATTTAGGGAAATTTTTTTACCATTAAACTCGGTGTTCTGGAAAAAAAAATACTTCATTTAGAGAAAATATTCAGCCTGTTTTCTGTCTTTCTGTTATTATTCAATATGAAAAGGATATTGTAAGTGCATATTCAACTGAATATGTGGTTTGGCAGTGAGCAGCTGCTCAGCTGCCCTGCTTCTGCCTCAGAATTTATTCGGTCATAAACGAGACATATAAGCATTTGAGTTAAGATTTATGGTTACATTAACTGTATCAGAAGCTTTTTGTACTTAATATAAAACACACTCTAGGAGCTCAACATTGCTTTATTCCACAATACACTCAATATTAGACATGTTACCTCCTGTAATTACTGACATTAATAGCGTCAGGAATAATGGAAAGTGGGTAAAAAGCCAATGTGGTAGATGTAAAGGGGACTTTATAGTATATGTCATTTGGAAATATTGTATGAGTCATTAAATTTGTACTTAATATTTCTTTATTTGGTAATTAAGCAATAACCCAACAAAACAATGTCCTCACTTTAACACCACATAGGTCAGATTTTGCTATAAAATTAACAAAGGGGTTGCCACAGAATTCAATTTATATCCCATGAAAGATTCAACCCAGTCCTGACAGAGCAGAAGTGAACCCGTTGCAAAAAATTTTTAGGAGAAAGGGGGTGCCAGGATTTGCACAGCTCCTTCCAACACCTCCCAGTGACTCATGCAAGGCTTTAACCAGGATTGCATAGGAGAATTTTCTTCTGGGAAGGAGGCTGAAGTCATCAGCAGTTCAGGCATGAAATCTTATATGTCTGTCGTCAAGCCACCTTACATTTGCTGATTTGGAAATGTTATTTTTACCCCAACTCCCTAAAATTATAATTTTATACGACATCTATTTTAGAAGTTCCTCTTTCCTTCATTGTTCATTCAATTGCAAATAGACTTCTATTCTAAGCCTTCACTGTTGCTTCACAAGGGTCTTAAAAGACCGGGAAAGTACAAGACTGGTGTTTCTTTTTCAAATAGTATCTGCAGAATGGAGATACTGTCTGAAATGTTTAAGATGATGAATATACCCATAATGGTTATTTTTCTCTACAGTTTTTTACATCTATGTATTGATTAAGTTAACATCCAAGTGCACAGTGTAAACATATTATCATCATTCAGATGATCCTATTTTGGCTTAATATTAATAATATGTTAGGCTGAACAAAGAAGAAAATAGAAGCCATATTTACCTATAACCCTGTTCTATTTTCAGATCCCAAGGCTTTTATGTTAATAATAAAAACACCAGTAAATCCTCACCTCTTTGCTTTTTAAGCCTGACATATTGTCTTTGAAGCAATATTGCATTTACTTCTTCCAACCAGATGTGCAATTTATGGTTTTTTTGAAAGCAAACCTTAGCATTATAGAAGACACTTGTGCTAAAATAATAACACAAATACATTTTCCATTACTGGGTAAAGCCTTCTCAGGATAGTCTCCAGTCTCCTCCTCCCTCTCCTCTACCCCCGCCTCCCCCCTCCCCCCTCCGTGCCTTGCTAATATTCTTGCAACAGCTCGTTTCATGCTGGTAAATTGGGTGACTCATGTCACAGAGATCTTAATGGAGTCAGTCAGAAAAGAGAACTAATATAGTAGATGTAAACAGGGTAACATCTAAGACTGCAGCCTGCATTTGCAAGGATCACATTGCAAGGAGAAGGTTTAAATGCTACTTTTGAAGAAAGCTGCAATTTATTTCCTTAAAAACATACTCAAGGAGTCACATATGTGACCTTTTTCTACTTGTGCTAGAAACTTTATGTCTTTGTGTACACTGGAAAAAGGCAAATGGGATGTTTGGTTTTTGTTCACTTGCATTTTTATTAGTGTAGCTTGAATCCCTAATATGGTACAGAATTGAAAATTAAACACTTCATGGATTTTGAACATTTCAGCTGTGCTTCCTATGACAGAGAAATGCAGAACAGTGCTGGTGGACAATTCATTGGACCTTACAAGTTCCTTATGGTTGGTGAAGATGACCCAGCAAAGGTTTCTGATGCTGATATCTGTCTACGGTCAGCTACCCACACAGGTTCAGCTCACACAATAACCATCAATGCAGATCACTCCAACAGCAGGTTTTTTTCCTCCACCCTATGAAGAGTACAGCAGGTGCCTTGAGGCTCTCAGACATTGGAAGGTGTTGGTGTGTGCCTTGCCAGGCTGTAGACACTGGCAGCTGTACTTTTAGCATATGGTATTGCCACCCATCAGCCATGAGCCTTCAGGATTTTACTGGCTGGGAAAAGTGATTACTATTGCCAGAGGAAAAATCTCTAATCAGAAGTGAAAAGGAGTTACGGACTTTTACTCCTGCACCTAGAAGCGGGCATGTAGCACTACTCACCTCAGGGGAACACAGCAGTCCAAGATGTAACAGGAGGGTGAGCTGGAGCTGTCTTCTCCAAGGATATGTTCACAGGGACTTTCAGGCTTCCTGAAGAAACAGTAACCTCCCTTCCAAAGGCAGTCTGCATTATTACTCACATTTCTTTTCCTGTGTTTTCCAATGTGGAGTAGATTGAGTTAGTGGAATTTTCAGTACCTTAAAGTTACAGCTATGCTTTCCCTACAGATGAACAGCTTCAGAACTGAAGTGATAAATCACACTCCTACCCTTGACTCCCTGTAATATTATTGCTAATTGTTTCTACTGCAGGTGAACATCAGACAGGATCATGCTCACTTGTGCTCACTCTTGTACAAAACAGATAGTAGGATACAGAAACATTTAGCAAAATATGTACCGTGTATGTGATGTGGTAGTTACGTTACTATTCTCTTGGTAGCAGAATGAAATCTAAAAAAATAACATACTTAGAAACCAAAGGATCACAGTAATTTGAGTCTATTTTACCTTCTGATCTATTTGAAAAGTCTTTATTAAAAAGATAAATGACAATGGCAAAAATGCTGCCTTGGGAGCAGTTCAGATGTATACTAATTGCAAATAGCTCTGCACATTCATTACATATGGTATGGCTCCTCCTAGTGAAACCCTGCAGAAACAGTTGAGGACTAATTTTCCTCCCTTGCAGTATTTCCACCGCACTTGAACTATAGTTACTTAAGGGATGGGAAAAAAAAAAAAAAGGCTGTAGACACAATGCTCACACATTAGGAATCTAAAATTAATGTCAGTCCCACTGAGAGGGAATACTTAGGACTACATCAATTATCTAATCTATTAATGTTTCAGAAACAGATTCTAAAATAATTGATAAATTAAAACATGGTTTAGAGTTGACCCTGAAGACTTCCCCTCATCCTTGTCTGACTCTGAGTCTTGTCACTGCTATTTCATTGTATTACCTGTGATGGATGCAAAGCTCCAGTTGATGAACGGTTGTTCTTCCCTTACAATTAGGTACAACTCTGTTATGGAAATCCAGCTGGTTATTTCTAGACTTTCCTGAAATTACTCTCTAAACACAGCTGCCTTACAGCCATGGTAAACATTCTTCACAAAAGCCAGTTTGCTCTATAGGCCCCAAGGAATGTGACAGCTGGATACCTGGTTAAGCCTGGGCTCAGTTTCTGTTTCTACAGAAAAGCTGAAGTCTTCAGTGGATGTTGGTAAACAAACCCTGGAGCCATTACTTGATAGGGATCATAAGCTGTTACTCAGCACCTTACAATATGGAGTTGGATGTGACCAAAATGGAAGACAACAAAAAATTAGAAGTATTTAAGAAATACCTGGAATGAATAATCGTGCACAGAGCAAGCTGCTACTGAGGTGCTGTGCCCAGTTATTCAGCTGTTATATGTGTTATGACTTGGCTTGCTGTGCACCAGGCTGAGGTACTCAAGCATTTGTAGCTGCTAATTAAGCACAAGGCCTCTTCCACAATGTCCATATATGTCCAGACTTCACTGTAGGAACAGAAGGAAGGGCAGGAGGGAGAGAGAGTGGGATGTTGAACCAAGAGCTGTTGAACCAAGACAGAACCAATCCATTCCTGTTATCAAATATAGGGACTTTTTCTCTAGAGGACGAGTTAATTTTAATGTTTGGTCTCTGAAAGCATAGGCTAGGTAGATTCATGTTAGAAGCAGCATACACAAAAGTCAGTGGTTACTAGACAGTTTTATTTTAAAAGTGATTAGTTTTTCATTGCATAAAAGAGTTCATGTTTTCCCAGGAGTTTGATAGAAGAAAGGATATATTATAGCTCAAGCTCTTGGAGCAAACACCACTTGGCAAAATTCAAAGTGGTGAGGAGCCAGATCTCTCTGAACTTGCTGCCACTTTCTGGGATCTTATGTTTGCTTTTGTGATGGGGAGGCCTGTGAGACACTGGATTATTATATTAAGTATTAGCTCGGACCAATATGAGTGCGTGTGTGGGGTGGGGGAAGGGACAGGTCAAATTTCACAAAGGTGAGGTAGTGCCCTGACACAATCCAGCCCCTTGGAGCCCCTTTGGGCAGCCCTGGAGCAGCTGTCAGTCAATGGACACTGGGAGCACTGCCCCACACCACACCTCGGAACCCCTGATCCAGCCTCAGGTTGGATGGCACACTGAAAGTCCCACCTGGGGGCAGCAGGGGGCCAGAGCAAATAAAACCAGAAATGTGGTCTCACTGCCTTCAGATCCTGCCATCTTCTGGACTCCTGGTAGCTGGATCTACACTGGATCTAAGGCTGGCACCTATAATTCTGTCTTTTTCTCTCTTTCTTTAATTCTTCTTCTTCTCCTAATCTCCTTTCTTAATATTTTGGGTAGCATAAAACTGGATGGGCTGGATTTTTCTAGGTTGTATGGGTTAGCATATGCTAAGTCAAAGCTTTGAGGAATGCTTTATTTTGGTTGAATGTTGCCCTTTAAACTTTTGACAAGTTCCTTTATTTTCTGAAGTTTACCAATAAAAGTATCTCCCGAGAAAACCTGTGTGGCACCATCTCCCTTGTGCTGTCTCAAGGTACAAAAGAACTGAAAGCCCTCTAAAAAAATTCAGTGGGCAAATTTTTGGAGCCTTGTATATTTTTTAAGTAAAACCTCTTTGATTAGCTCATAGCTGAGGGTCTGGGGTCTTACAACACCATGTAGCAAGTTTTGGAAAGGATGCAGGTAAAAAAGCTATTATTGTTGATGTTGTAGGACCAATTTTATCTTTGTGACTAAGACTGAGTGAAACTCACTGCTGAATAATATATTGCTTTGGTGCATAATGGTGGAATTAAGCCCAGAAAGAAAATACCTGGAAACGTGGGCTTGCCTGTGGAAGTGTCAGGCACCACATGTGAGGCATGCCAGCACCAGGCAGCTTCTATACTGACTTGGCAGCCCAGGGAAGGCTGCATTCTGCCCGCAACTGGGCACAGCAAATCATCTTGCTGGCTTTAACACAGTAGTTTTCTGAGAGGACTTGTTCTTTCCATGTACTATGATCATCTTGAAAGGACTGTTGCTCCATAGATCAGTGGAAATGTTTTTAGGTTTGCATTCTCACAGGCAGACAAACATAATGACCTGAAGGAAGAGGAGAAATAATCAAAGAAGATTTCTTAAATGCTTCAAGAGGGGTCAAGTGACTCACTGGATCTCAGAAACTATAGGACTTCCAGAGGGCTGGTAAGTCAAAAAGGGTCTTCAAGCGCAGAGACTATTGGCACAGAAACCTTTGTTTGGTTGTGAGTGATCTCATTCAAGTACCATATTGATACCAGAGAAGGAGAAAAATCACAAGGTTAAGACTGTAATTCTGGGACTGGGAGAGGGAAGGATGAAAAAAGAGAAACCAGCTGTCAGGGTGAACTACACCGTTACTTTAAAGTGTATTGGTCTTGTTTCCTCTGATCTTATGTTGCAGCAAATAAAGGAATCATCATCAGCACTATCAACACAGTATTTGCCTTCTTTCAAGCAGATGGCACCATACACTGGATGAACAAGGTTTAAATCTGTCTTTTAATACTTACTAGTTATTCTCAAAAAATATGTGATTGACTCTAACATTAGATATAAACTCAAACATTAGATAGAAACATTAGATAGATATTAAGTGTACTTAGCCCTGCATTACCTTCACAATCAGATGGGAGATAGGGAAGGAGAGAGAGAGAGAGAAGTGGGGGGATAATCCTTTGGTGTATTAATACTCTCTGAATTACAATGCCTGCAGCCTTGTAACCCAGCAGAAAGTCCTCATCTCACTCTCTCTGCAATGTCCCATCCCAAATGCTGCAGATAAATTTAATCATGCAGAGACCTGAAGTACTTTCCAAAGGAAACAACCAATTTCTGTGACTGAAACAAAAGTGGAAAATTCCCAGCACAGTTAAGCTCAGAGACTTTCCTCCACCCCAACTGTTCACCAAGCAAGGATTATTCTAACCACAGCAATGTGAGAGAGGCTGCTGAGCCACTTCTCAATTTTAAATGTGAAGCTGCACTTTAAGATGATGGCTAGCAGACAGAAAGGGAAATTCGACAGCTGTGGTTGTAGGAACAATAGGGATCCGGCCTCACTGGAATCACTACTAGATAATATGAGATCACCCTCCGTCCCAGCTCCGGGTCAGGCCTGGTGGATCAAAGGCTGCAGAGCATCATGATTTTGATGGTGCAGGCACACTGACTAATCCAAAGGATGGGAGAAGGAGCTTCCATTACCTGTCTGTTTTCCTTCTCCCCTAGGGGTGCTTTCCCAAGACTAGAGAAAAAAAAATCCACCGCAGCTGGGGGAAACACCTCCCCTCCGGGACGGACGAGGTGCATCGAGGTCCGACCCTGAGCCCCTTTCGTACTCCTCAGCGTCAGACTCACACGGGACGTTTTGGAGGGAACGACTTCTCCCAGAGCCAGCTCTGGCAAACAGGACGTGACGAGTATTGCTCCAAATCGTTAATCACTCTTAATATCAACCTCGTAAGAGAAAAAAACTAGGTTTCCCTAAGAAATAAAGACGTAGTGCTCCTGCCTCTCCTCCCGGCAAATTCAGGCAGTCCCGAAGACCACGGGTGCGGGCAGAGTTATTTTTCTCGCCGGGTATTTCACCGTGTTCATGAAACACGGGACCCTTTTTCCTATCGTGTACTGTATAGAAATATTATAGAAATAGCACAATAGCCTCTCCAAGCAAACAACACCTTAGCAAACAGGAGGAGCGGAGCTGCCCCTTCAGTCCGTCCTCAGAGGGGGGAAAGCGGGGAGCTCCCCGCAGCCGAGCTCGGCAGCCCCCGCCCACTCCTGCCCAGACCTCGGGCTCTTGCCCGGAGAAATGTCACTCTTCAGACTCAAGAAATTATGTTTCTCTCTCCTCATATTGTTGTGATGTCTACCTCCCACCCCTTTCCCATCCGGCTCCGAGGTCCAAGGAGAGATGGAAAAAAAGAGAAGCAGAAGTGCCCGAGTTTGCTATGACTGCTTCTGACGCCAGAAGGGATTTAGGGATATTACCGACAGCTTATTTAGAGAGTGCAAAAGCACACCAAGAGCAAAATAAACGAGCAGGAAAAAACACGTTGGGTTTAAGCACACAGTCGGGGAGCACGGGCACGGGAGCCCCGGCAAAGGCTGCGCTGGTTACTCCACCGAATCTCCCGGGAAAGGAACCACGTCCCGCTCCCAGGAAAAGTCGCAATTCGTGTAAGACACAACTACGCTGAAAACACACACAGACATACATACTTATACACACAACTATATATATATGCACAACTATTTATAGACAGTGCAATGGGAAAGCCCCAGCGCATTTACTTTTCTTACCGCCGGAAGAGGAAGCGGGGACATATCTCGGCTCGGGAACTCTCCCTGCTCACCGGCAGCCGGGACCAGGGTTCTCCTTTCCCGCGGAGCCGGGCGGGGCATTACCCGCAGCATCCGCGGACCGCCGCACTCCCCGCGCCCAGGCCGTGCTGTCAAGGGAGAATGGGCCCGGTGCCGCATCCCCCGCTGCTCCTCTCTTTCCGAGGGGTGCCCCAGATGGAAGAGATGGATACGGTGGGCAACATAAGGCTACCCGGTGTACAGCCTCCCTCTCAGAAAGCTGACTCCTCCAAAGTGATAAAACCCCGAGTGATCGCGGATTTTACTCCATTCACAGCAGATGTTGCTTCACCGCGTCCACTGCCTCCGGGTGCGGGCCACAAAAACCACAAGTTACGACCCCACGGAAGCCGGGTAGCCCCCGCTGGAGAGGGGCTGGGAGAAGGGAAAGAGGCGCTATGAAGCGGGGCAGAAGGGGCTGTCGAGGGCTGCTGGCCTGAGCCACGGCTGAGGACAGTGAAAAACACCCGGTGTTTTCCGCAGTTTTCGCCTTGAGCTGGCGTCGGGCGGGTGTCACCCGGGGCGGGGAAGGGGCGAGAATGGGGGGGAGGCGGAAAACGATGCTCTTGCGGGGTAAAGGCCGTTGGATCCTTCAGTATCACGGCAGGGGTCGGACTTCATCACACAGACGGGCGTTTGGAGCAAGTGTCATTCCCTGGCCTTTCGCGCCCACAGCCTGTAAAATACTTTCCACAATGCCAATGAAGTTGCACGTCCTAACAGCCTAATACCTTTACTTTAGTCCAACGGATGGGCACTCGTATGCATGTAGCCAGATACATCTACCTAAAGAAGACGAATTTTAATGCACGCCTGTACATTCAAAGAAAATACTAGACAAGCACGAAATTTTATCTGCCTTTTAATAAAACATTCCTGAAAGCCAAACTAAAAACCCCCACAATTATTATCTGAATCTGCACCATACTCCGAGTGCAATTCTACCTCTTTAGCTTTTTTCTTGGAAGAATATGCTAAGATTTGTTTGTAAATGAGAAACTGTATTTTATGTGTGTAAGCACAGAAATACTAAAGGTAAAAGGCTCAGGAGTTTTGAACCTGAAGAAACCATCCACCAATTTTTTTAAAAGAAAGTTTCAGTTATTAATATAAGAAGCTGGTCTTGATAGCACTTTGTACCTTCTACGGTTCTGCAGCTGTGCAAATATAAAATGATTGTTCATTTTCAATACCAATACATTAACAATTCAACTGCTGTTATTTTATTATTTAAAATTAATTTTTCCATTCAGAACATCGCTATTATTTGGTCTTGTAACTACATTTAACAGGAATGGGATTTATAATAAATAGGTTTTTTCTTTTGGTAGTCACGATTGACTAGTGGAAGATATGGGTTAAAAACTACAAGGTAAATAGGACACCTTATTCAAATCCCGTGGAAGCCCCTGCCTTCATTCAAATCCCGTGGAAGCCCCTGCCTTCATCCTAAATTCTATGCATACAGAGAACAAATGAACCATTCAAATGTGCAGAACAACAGGATGCTGTTTGGGTTTTTTTCTCCTAAGTGACATTTCATCTATTACATCTTATTATAAGTAGAAGGTGTTTATACATATATGAAGAGAGAGATAGTTATTATGTGGTTCATACTCTGATACCCAGAGACTAAGAGGCTGTTCACAAAACTCTGGGTGATATAAGAAAAATGCTGGACAAAGATCTGCAGGTTTTGACAATGAACGGAAGCAACTGAGATGAGTTTACTAAACTGCTGAGCAGTTGCTGATGTTGTAGATACGGGCGCTAATTGATGAACCTGCGTCCAAGCCCCAACTCGGCCACCTTATGCTGCCTCTGCCCACTGACCAGCAGCAGGTCTTTGCAGCTAAAGCGTCACTTGCCTGAGTTGGGCCTTGGTTCGAGGTCTCAATCTGGGAAGCCAGAGAGATTCAATCAGCGTGGCACTGCACTGCACTGCACTGACCTGACCTGCGAGGGAGCTTTTGACTCGGCCTCCGGCCGAGGGCAGACGTGATTTCAATGATTTAGGATAAGCATCGACCTTTGTCATGGAAGAGAAGCCCCGATACAGGGGTGTGGGAAGTCGCCTGCCAGCATCTTCAGTCTGTTATGGGGACCTTCGCAGCAGCTATACTTGGACTCTTGACAACAAACTTTCTCTGAAGGCCTCTGCATCATTCTTTTCCCCACTGTTTAAGTCTCCTACAAGCATATAGGTCACAAGCATAAAGGTCTCCTATAAGCAAAAAGAAAAGCTTAAACCTCCCACAGCCCTTACGTTCCCCTGCCCCATTGCTGAACATCTTCTGACTATTGGGTGTTCGAGATGACCTAAAATGCTACGAGGAAAAATGTCCCAAATTGGAATATCTCGGCTTTCATACCTGGCGAGGAAGAAAATCTTGAAGAGAAACACTGGTAAGGCCGGGGCAGTGGCGAGGGCATGTGGTGAGCAGCAGGCCCTGTGACATGGAGCCAGGGCCAAGGGGCCAAGGGATCACCTCGATGTGCCGAGTTGCTGGCTGCGGGCCGCCCCTCTTCCGTAGTATCCTCTGGGCTGTACGCGTCCCTCGGGGCTGGATAGGGGTCACAGCAGGGGATCCCCTTGGCGGACACCTACAAGCTCTGGGGCTGGGACATGAGCGCTCCTAGCCTCTGGAAAAAGGGTATATGTGCAAAATCAGAGCACGACTGGGAAGCCATAATACCACTCATGCCACATTGTCCCTGCATTATTCGTTATCGCTGCTTTAGGTAGGAAATGCACAGAGAAGCCACTTTGAAATGGCGTTTTCTGACTCCGCCAGAAGCCCGAGGGAAAAATGCCCTCCGCGCCGAGCGACATCTGCCTCTTCCCGGGATCGGAATACCGTTTTGGCGGCAGTGGCGAGGAGCAGCAATGTTCTCCCCTCTCAACAGCTGTTCTTGTCCAAAGAAAAAAAAAATATATATTTACAGCACAATTCTTCATTAAATTTTGCGGCGCCTCAACGTTGCAAATGCGTTGGATGTGTTTTCCCCTCTTCGTTATCATACCGCAGCTGCAGGAGAGAACCATTTTGCAAACGAAATCTAGACTGCCCTTTGCGAAACCGGCCCCCGGGTCCTGCCCGCACGGGGCCAGCGGAGGCTCGGCGGGAGCGGGGCTGCGCCGACCGGGGGCTTCTGGCGGAAAAGCGGCGGCGCGGGCAATACGGCACTTGTCTAGTTTGCGGCCACGGTGGGAAATGACACTTTCATTTTCACGAGTGGTGTAAGAGGGCAGGGCTCGACCTCGCATCCGCCGTGTAAAAAAACACTGCGTTTCACAGCAGAAACTTGGAGCTGGAGAGGCAGAAACTTTCGTTTACTTTATGAAAACCCCGCAACTGATAGTGAACTCCGCTCCCGGTAGGGTTTTTGCTATTTCTTGTCGCAAATAATTTTTTCACATGCATCACCGGTCCTCTAGGGTCAAGGCTCACGTCCCACTGCGGCAACGCACAAGGCGGGAGGGGATGGGGCAGGGAGAAACCTCTCTCTCCTCTCCCTCTCTCTCTTTTTTTTTTTTTTTTTAAATTTTCTTTTTCTTTTTGTTTGTTTGTTTGTTTGTTCCCGTTTTACTCTCTCAATGAAAGAAATCCCTCAGGGCGGGAACGACCGAATTTTCTTCATGCAGTAAAACTTTAAAATGGTCACAAATCTAGGTCAACAAGCATTTTCTTTTTCTTTCTTTCTTTCTTTCTTTCTTTCTTTCTTTCTTTCTTTCTTTCTTTCTTTCTTTCTTTCTTTCTT
>JAWWLV010000179.1:39058367-39091415 GCA_035041135.1 Platyrinchus mystaceus
TTTTTTTTTTTTTTTTTTTTTTTTTTTTTTTTTTCCCGAGTGCCTTTTTCTTGTGGTAATAAAACTGACTTGTCTGTTGGGGCGATCTCGTTTTTCATCTCTGGATTTTTTTTTTTTTAATATTCCTGGTGATGCACAGTCCGGAGAGCTTCGAAATTTGCTGCCACGGATTTTCTTTATTTCCTTCTTTTATTCTTTTTTTCCTCACTTTTTTCTTTTTTTCCTCCCTTTGCATCGATTTCCCCCCCCGCCCCTCATTTTCGGGGGCATCTCACTATTATAAAGAAGCGTGCCTGTGACATCTGTCTGTGATGAGGAACGGCTCAGACGCCCCCTTCTGAGCCATTCGCCATGTTCGACAGCTGTGTTTGTGCATTTGCTTGCAGAACCTGCCTTCGGGGAAGTGAATCAGCTCGGAGGGGTGTTTGTCAACGGGAGACCCCTGCCCAATGCCATCAGGTTGCGGATTGTGGAATTGGCGCAACTGGGTATCAGGCCGTGCGACATCAGCCGGCAGCTCCGCGTTTCCCACGGCTGTGTCAGCAAAATCCTGGCTCGCTACAACGAGACCGGCTCCATCCTACCGGGGGCTATCGGAGGCAGCAAGCCTCGGGTCACCACTCCCACGGTGGTAAAACACATCCGGACCTACAAACAAAGGGATCCGGGCATCTTCGCCTGGGAGATCCGGGATCGCCTGCTGGCCGATGGCGTATGTGACAAGTACAACGTGCCGTCGGTCAGCTCCATCAGTCGCATCCTCCGGAACAAAATCGGGAACCTGTCTCAGCAGAGTCACTACGAGTCCTACAAGCAGCATCAGCCGCCCCCACAGCCTGCTCTCCCCTACAACCATATCTACCCCTATCCCAGCCCCATCACTGCTGCAGGAGCCAAGGTGTCCACCCCTCCCGGGGTTCCGGCGATCCCCAGCACCATGGCCATGCCCAGGACGTGGCCGTCCTCTCACTCAGTGACGGACATCCTGGGGATCCGGTCCATCACAGACCAAGGTGAGGAGGTGGTGGTGGTGGGGACCCGGGGCCGCAGAGACAGCGAGATAGAGCAGAAGCTTTTCGGTCTCCTGCTTCTGGGCTCCTTCCTCTCCGAGCGTCGGAAGGTGGTTATAGTGGTTTAATTCGGGAGACCTCTGGGGTTTTCCGCAGCACGGGCCGCGCACTGAGCTTACTCGAGGATGTGTCTCGGAACGTAAACAGACCAGAGGTCCTGGGATGGGCTGCAGGCGGACCAGCAACCGTCACCGCCGCCGCTCTTACCCGAGAAGTGGCGACCGTGGCCGGAGAGAACAGCCCGGGGTGCGGCGGCACCCGGGCTCACTCGGTCTGGTCCCGTCCTGGTCCTGACAAAGGCTCACTGCCGCCCTCCAGTCGCGGGCGCCGCCTTGGCGTTACCGAGAAGTCCGTTTTCTGTAGTTTTCACAATCAGGCCAAATTTGCTCCGGCAGGAAGTTCAAATGTCACCTAATTGCTTTCATTCTGTGTTCCATTTTCCTCCGAAGCGGTGGTCCAGGAAAACCAAAGCCCCAAGATTTGTCTCTTTTACCCCTTCCACCTTCTTTCTGTTTCTCTGCCTCGAAACTGCGTCGCGTCTCCCGGCCGCTCGCTATGCTTTGCTGCAAAGAAAGGGACGTTTTTTCCATTTCGGTCTCTGCCAGTGAACTAACAGTGAAAGTGGTTAAAACAACAGTCCAAAATAATTTTCGCCTAAAGCCATCTCTGTGTCCCACTCTTCTCTCACAGTTAATGGAGGGGATAGGGCTGGGGGCTGTGATTTCTGTTTCATTGAGTTTTTAACAGCAACAGTCCGATTCCACCAACATTTCAAATGCAAAACGATTCTTTAGGCATTGCAGAATAATTTTCTTTTTATTTCTTCAGAAAGGTGGTATTTTTCCAAGCAATACACACACATAAGTATGTCTTATTTATATTCATACATACAAAAAATATAAGTTTTGTCCTTCTTTGCCCTTCACAATATAAACTTTATCGTCAGACCACACTGTCACAAAAAAATGCTTTAAGAAATACACGTCTGTAAATCCCTGCTCTGTGCTGAGGAGAGGTAGTGTTGGCAACGAACATTAAAAAGAATGTTCTCATTCTTCTCTCACATGAGAAATGGAGTGTTTTTTTTTTTTTTTGGTGTTGTTTTTTTTTTTTTTAAAGTTAGTTCCTCTTTTATTAACACCACATTGGTAAGCAGGCTTCTGACTTTGCTGCCGGGTGCCTCGGTATCTGCCCCGTCTCCCTCGGCCCTCGCAGCGGCACACATCTTTCTACAGTGTGAAATCTCCCCCCTCCCCTTCCCATCAGAGAGCCGGAGCTGCGGAATGGCCAGTGCCGCAGATGGGGGCTGTTCGCCCTTGATTTATAGGATAAACTGACCTTGCTGACACGGAAAGGAAGCCCCTATTCATGGGAAAGTGTGAGATCAGCAGAAAAGGGCGCTCACTGAGAGAGCTCAATTTCTTAAGACAACTTCAGATTTGTGCCTTTCCTCAGCCCGGCGAGGGGCCGAGAGAGGTGATGTCGCGGGAAAGCCCCCTCCCACGGCGGCTCCAATGCGGCCGAGCGCGGGGCTCGGGGGAGGGCTTCCCCCTCCCCCACCCCCGCGCCGGGCTTTACGGTGGGGCTCGGGGAATTTGTCCGCCTGCAAAACATCCCGGTATTCCCTTACCGCGGCTAATGCGAGTGTAAAGAATAGGACAGTTATCTCTTTTGTTCCCTTCTTTCTTATCTTCCTCCTTTAATTTTCCTTTTTATTTTTAAAAATTTATTCATTTTATCTATTTAATTCTGTGTTTTGTTTTTTCCCCTCCCCAAATTTGTTTTGAGACCAGTTCATCTGCACCCGTTTCAGGACTTTTTCTAACGGGAGTATCGTTTGTCCTCTTACTCACATACAAATACCCACGAGGCGATTGCCGTAAATCCTTCTTAGGAGATCCCGGGGGACAAGTGCCTGGCGGCAGCTCTGTCCCGCCAGTGAGGGAACGCGGGAACGAGGGACCCAGCCGGCTCTGGGCTCGGCTGGTGATCGCTGCCACAGAGGGACCCGACTCCCTTCTGTTCACGGATCACCCTCTCCAGAGGCTCCCAGGAGACTCAGTGAGGTGTGGCGGGCAAGGGACCGGCTTCTCATTAGCTCTGCCCCACAGACTGCGTCCCATTGGGAGAGGGAGCCGTCTCCATCCCGAGGCAAAGCCAACTCCATCTCCCCATTCCGGCCTCTGCATCTAATTCCCTCTTCCCCTCCCTTGTTTTCTAGCAGTGAGCGACACTTCGCCTTACCCCAGCCCTAAGGTGGAGGAGTGGAGCAGCCTGGGCCGAAACAGCTTCCACCCGCCGGCCCAGCACTCCGTGAACGGGTTGGAGAAGAGCTCCCTTGAGCAGGAGGCCAAGTACAGCCAGGTAAAGAGAGAGGGAGGGGCGGGCGGTGGTGCACAGAGCCCCTGAGCTCGGCCTCGGGCTGCCGCCCTCGGTTTGGAGCCGGTGCCGGACTTCCCTCGGTTTTGGTTTGCAAAGACAGGCGACGTCGGGAAAGAGCCTGGCTCTCTCCTCCGCTTCTCTCTCCGCTCCCTCTCTCGGCCCGGCGGCCGCGGCGCCCAGCCCGCCTTTCTCCCGGCCAGAGGCTCCTGGCGGGTGGGGGGCTGGCGGGGTGGCAGCTATCGCGTCCCGGCCGACCCGGGCTGCCTTCGCACAGCCCGCACAGCAGGCGCTCGAGAACCGCCGACCGACCCCGCGCCGCCTGCCGGGGCTCTGCCCCCGCCTCGGCCGGGACAGCGGGCACGTCCCGCAGTCGCCGCTGCCCTTAAAGCCGCGTTTTGCTCTGTCCTCAGCGTGCTTTGTAGCCAGGGGAATAATTTGAAAATGAGATGTAATTGCTTCCTACATTAAGCATATTTAAACGCTTAAGTAGATGGCGAATATCCTACGTTTTAATTACAACACAATATAACTGTTACTTAATAAATCTCTGTCTAAATCTTTGTACTTGCTAATCAAATCCCACGCCAGGAGAAAAGCTATAAAAGACTCAACTGTTACTCGTTGGGAAAGCACAGGTTTTGAAAACGTTATTTCTGCGTGGTGGAAACATTTCAAAACGTATCAGAGGTCTCTCAGACACATTGACTTCCCGGCCACTCAGTTGTTGCGCTTATAACCAAGTTGAGGAAAAACCACGATCCCTGCTTAGCGTTTTTCCCATTCAAAGACAGAGGTTCTGGACATATTTTCTGAGTTCTGTGTCTGGTTTTAGATTCCATGTCAAGGAGACTTTTGTAGCTCGTGTTTGGTGCTGAGAGTAGCTGAATCATATCCTTTCATGTTCAAGATGTGGATCCCAAACTGCAGGAATGCTTTCAAAGAGGTGAATTAGGCAGAGTGAGAAATACTATAGACCCCAAAAGTGAACAGCCATTTTATGACACATAAACAATACACCACCCTGAATGATGTCCTGTTTGTTTTGTATTACATTTTTCTATTATCCCATTATATTATGTTAATTTCATATCATCACAAATAATTCACACTGTAGTATAGTGGTGACTGTATGGTTAAAGATAGGCTTAGAGTTAGATTTAGAGTTAATACTCCTCGTTGTACAATTTTCTTTAAAGATGAAAACAAGCATTAGCAGTCTTACTAAAAATAATGAAAATAGCTTGTCACTATTCTGTAAGAACGGCTGTACTGAGACTTCATTGTTTGGGCCTTCTGCACACGATCTTGTTGAAATATTCACAGGATCTTGCTCATAGGCTCTAAACCATTGCCTCTGTTGGATCTCATTTACCTCAACAGATGTGCTGAGGAACAATGTTATGTAAATGGGGCTATTTTCAATGCTGGTGTTGGAGACTTTTTTTTTTTTAATCTTTCAATATATATGATTTAATCTTCATAATATATCAGTGTTCTATTGTCAATACCAGTCTTACCTTAATGTTTTGTTCAATCTGAAAGATCATCTGATAAATGTAATTTAAACATACTTGCTATTTAAAAATGGAGCAAATTTTTATAAATAAAATGGAATTCATTTATCAAAGTACATTGTCCAGAGAGTTTAAAAGGCCAGACAAGCCATATTCAGAACCCTGCTCACGAAAAGAAGACACAGAGGAGATTCTTCCCAGCTCCTTCCCTGTAATATTATGTGTAAACATAATTTGGCTTTAGAAAGTTCTAATGTATAGACCAATCTATTCATGTAGTATTCAGACTTGCTTTCCAGAGAATTCATTCAAATGTGCATTAATTGCTTTGTCTGTCACAAATTCACTAGCTTACTAATTTAGAATGTATCCAGAAAAAATAATTTAAAATAAGGATGGGACAATGTGACTTTTTTGCATTTTTACCACACTCTTTTTTGCCAAAATATTTGTTCCAGCCAATGCAAAGTGAAGTTTATGAACCAAATTCCTGCTGCACATAGCACTGACTTACTAGCTGAGCATCAGCTGAAGTACAGTGAGTCTGGAGTGACTGACAGTAAAGACTCTGTAGTCCTTGGATTTCTGCATGGTCTCCTGCAATGTGTACTGTTTTGGGTGTAAATAAATTAGCTGTGGACAGGAGAGAACGTTGGTTCAGTTGTGTGAACCTAGCAAAGGGGTATCTGGAATGGTTGTACAAAATGGGGAAGCCTTAGTCATAATTTATATGCCAGAAGGACCATGGTGAAATAGGTTCTGTCTGTGTACTTCAGGGTAAATGCTATTTTCTTCATCTCCTTTGGGCAAAGCTCATTACAAAAGCTGGATCTTCAGGAGGTAGACATCAAATTTCCCTCAGAGAAGAGAAGTGACTGTTCTGTAATATTCCAGTTTTGTGTCTGTATTGCCAAAATCAGAGGTGCCTGCAACAGTAGAGCAGCAGGGAATCAAGCGTGCATATTTATCTTAGGCTTTCCAATTTCACAACAGGAGCAGATGGAATGTGCTCTGCAGCACATTAACAATGGATTTTGTGTGAGTGACAGGTAATTCTGCTGTTTCCAACAAATATCATCTACACATTTAAACATCAACAACATTCAAAGTTTACCTGTCCATAGTTTGCAAATAGCTCCATAACTACTAGGTGAGTGAAAGAATTGTTCCCTAGCCTTAGTCGTGGAAGATAATATTTTGCTTATCAAGAAATCCTCTGGAAAGTCACTCTGCAGGAGAAAGACTAGAAAAATTGGGACCAAAGAACAAGATGTTCTGTACTTAAAAAAATATATTTAATTTATCCCTTTTTTCAAATGATATACATTTGTTTTAAGACATGGGATTCTCTAAGATTTTTTTATGTAAAAGTCTTATTAACCTCCCAGACTTGTCAAACAGCAGCCAAGACTGACCTCTCCAAGGGTTCCTATGGCTACATTTCAGTCCTTGCCCCACAGATCAGTGGGAATGCACCCACAAAAAAAAGCAGGAAGACTTCACATTTTCACCTCAGTAATATGCAGTCACATTAGTTTAACATGGAACTCAACCTGTGGATGTAGAACATTTTTCACTTTAAGTATTATGAATTTCCTGGTGTCTCCAGGACTTTTGTTTGCGATGTTTTTCAGTGTTTGGGTTTCAGGAGTTAAAAGCAGACTATGATTCTGTACAAAAGATTCTCCAGGAAATTCCCCAAGACACAGAGGTGTCTTGTCAACTTTCTATTCAGTTTTAGTTACCTGATGTCTCAAGTTGTCATTTATACGTAAGCAATTGCATAATTTTCCTGGTGCATCATGGTCACAAATTTGTCATACGGCTTTGCAAACAGGGTGACTGTGAATCAGAGAAACTGAAAAGGAAAATAGATTTCTCTGAGAGCTTGACAGTTTTGGGTCATACACATTTCATATGGAGTTCAGTTATGTTGCAGTATTTATACGGAGAGGCACATTCAGTGTGGTTGAGCGGCTTCTACACTATTGATATGATGGGTGAATGTTCTGAGTATTTTTTGCATTACACAGTTTATACTGACAACTGCATTAAGAAAAAAACTAGCTGAAATGACTGCAACACAAACCTGTTTGTAACCTGCATTTGAAATGAAAACACTTAATAAACATGTCTCATATTTAAAATGCAGTTTTCAGACATCCGATGTTTGTGACTTTCTGGACTAACATCATGAGTGTGCAAACAGAAAAACTTGTGGTCTGAATTTACACATGTATGAAAACGCAGAAGATCTGACGTGTGTCTGTATGACTTGCTGAGAGGCAAATAGCTTGGAAATAATTTCTTTTTCAGAATTAGTTTCTGTGTGCATTGTGGGAAGCAGATGTGCACATTGCAAAGGGAGCTGATACTCATTAGTGGGAAAAAGCTTTTAACTGGGGGGTTTAAGAGCAAGTGCCTATTGCAAGGTCACTCCTGGAAATGGTACGTTGTTCATAGGCCTGACCCCAAACCTATTGGAGCTACAGAAAACAGTCCTCCTAATTCCGAACGGCTTGTGAACACGGTTTGAGTGAAGTCTTCCTCTGACATACTGGGCAAAAGCAGCAACTACCTCATGTCTGTCTCAGCTGAACTTTATCAGCTGTTAGGGGCTTGACTTTTCAGCTTTGCTGGGACATGGCTCCCTGCCTTTTGGTTGTGTTCTGACTGGGGGTCATGAGCTCCACGTGCTGTAAGCATATGAAGGGAAGGCTCCATTCTAGGGCAAGTGATTGCAAATAATTATGAGTGCAATTCTGGACAATTATTTGCACATAAAGTGTTGTCAATGTAGATGTTTAGTTCCTGATTTTGTTCATTTCTAGATGAACAACAAATTTTATATTTGGTGGCCACGCATATGTAATTGTATCTGCAGTGCTTATCGCTCACAACATATGGTAACTTCTTTGGGAATAAGATGAAAATGTAACCTTAAATGTTATGGCCAATTGCATGATCTTCCTACACAGGTTATTTATTGAAAATATTAATTAACCGATTACTTTTTGGGCATCCTATATTCTAACTCAGGATCCAGGCAGTTGGATTCCTGCTATGAGTCTGTGCAAAATCTATCCATGATAGAAGTCTGGACCTACTGCTCCTCAGTCATATGCAGGCGGGAGGTGAGGGTGAAGCTGTTAAGGACAGGTGCTTATTTGCTTTCTTGCCATAGTAGCTAGCAGCATTGTTAGCAGAGTCTGGTGCAGGGATTCAGACCTTGGCTTGGAGACTGTGGTTCTGTGTCACTCTCACTAGGATCTCCAGACCAGGCCTGTTATTAAAATATTGTCACTAAGGTGGCTTGCTCAAGGTCTAGGCATCCATGTCATTGCATGTTGTGGGTGAGGGGGATGAGCTGATCCCACTACATGCACCCGATTCCTTCCCAGGTGATCTGGATGGCACCCCATTCGAACCCCATTTGTGAGACCTGCCTCTTACTGGCCACCTGCTTCCACGGCCAAAACACAGTGCCCTGCCCACCAACCCACATGGCTTCAGGGCACTCCACCTGGATGAAACTAATAAAGAAAGTCAGAGAGGTGAGTGAATGGTACAATGACACTCAAACTGCACTCTGAGCACCCTCTGCTCAAAGGGAACCAACCTGGCAGGAGCTCTGCCACGACAAACAGGAGCAGGGTCTGTAAAGCAAGAGTGATGGCAGATACCTATCACAGCCATGGAGCAGAGTGCCTGGAGCAGGGGGATTAGATCTTCATCTGTTCAGTCTTCTGGTTCTTGCAGTATATTGGCAAGTACATAAAGACTGTATGGTGCATTTGAATTTGTCTGTTTTGGCAATTTTTCAGCTTTTAGGAATTGCCTACATATCTACTCATAATGACCATAGGCATTCAATAATTGATGGGCTGTGATTTCACCCTCCTTAGTTTACCAGCTTCCCAGTAACTGTCTCTGCAGTATCAGAGATTTGTTAGACATAGGAGACTGCTGTTTCGGCTATCCCTGAACAGGACAAAGTGGGGACTTTGCTAGGTTGACCTCATATTTGTCTAGCTTCTAGCCATCAAGGACCCCTTTGAAGTGTCCGTAAGTCTCCTCTTCCAACCTCAATTTCATTTAAACAACACCATATTGAAATTACAATACATTGTTAAATATATAATATTAAGAAGACATTTTTCATAGAACCTTTCAATAATACATTATAGTGTTAACCAACAGAGTAAAAAGAACAAATGTTTGTTCCTTCCAGTGTATTTGCTTGTTTAATGTCCATGTGTGCCTTGCCCAACTCCAGATTTGGCCAAAATATCAAGGGGGAATTATTGTGCAAATCTCTTCTAAAACTATGGGAATCTGTTGTTAATTCCCACTCAAAGGAGTTTGCTTATATGACATGATTTTTTTTTTTGCGCTTTCCTATTGTCCTCTTAAGAACAGTATATATGTATAAGGGAGACTTAAGTTGTACCTTTGTTATCAGAATCAAGCTTTGTGCTCACAGCAACCAGAATCTGTTTTCACTCCACTTTGAGATAGTCTGGCTGGGAGGTTTGTTAAACAGAACATACCCCAAGATCCAGCAACTTCACTGGAAAGGCAGTGGCTTCCATTTATATCATCCTTCTTAATCTGGAGTATAAAAAGAAAGCAACCATTCAGTGAATGTAAAGACCTGGCACAATAAGCTATGTTAGGAGACATTTTAGATGGACATATTAGTGTGTGCTTTGTGTACTGTATGTGGTAGATCTTGCTTCACTGTGAAAGCTGTCTATACCCATCCCGCTCCTGAAAAAGGTTTGGAAACCCTTGCTCATCTCTTTTCCCTTAGAATGTACTTAGGTATTACAAGAATCTCTGTCTGCCGTGTATCCACCATGCCTTTTTCTCCTACCTCTCTTTTTCTCTGTTGTTTTTTGTAGTAGATTCCTGTCTCAGAGGAGTGGGGGTTCTTTGGGGTTTTGTTTGTTTCTTTGTGTCTTTTTTTTTTTTGTTTCTTTTTCTTTTGTTTCTGCTGTAGTTTGTTTTAGAAAAGGCATAAAATGCCCCTGGCTCCTTTAGGAAAGGATTCGTGACGGTGTATAAATTCAAGTTACCATTACTATTTCCAAACCTGAGATTTTATTTCCCTGAAGAGGCTGAGATTTAAAGCTTGATAAGAAAATATAATTAAGAGCGATCTTGGTGCATGTCCCAACTACAGTTAAAACACTCAATTGATATTATCTGATTTCTTGGTTATTCAGTGCAGCTGGGGATGCCTATAAGTAAAGGAAACAACTTTAAATTAATAAAAAAGCACACTAAACACGGGGAATGGGTTCTGCTCATTATTAAAGGAATGAACTTTATTTTAGAAGGACATAGTGTGATTTTCTTATGCAGTACATTGTTACATGTTGAATTTAATAACCGGAGAAATAGCTGTAAAGAAAATGGTATGTTTTTAAGAGATACTGTAAAAGATTGGGTAGGTAATAATCTTTGGAATCTTGGAGCACTCGGGCATGCAGATAACTCTGTTTTAATTGGGACTTCAGCTAGAATACCAGCATTGCTTCCCACAACTTAACAGTGAAAGAGAAATACTGTAATTATGCATTCTTGAAAGATCTCTCTCCATTTTTCAAAGCTTAGTCTTCTGAGGTCAACGCAGCTCAGCTGAGCAACAGACCAACTCCAAAACGCTTGCCCATGTGTTATTTTTAAAAGCTTCTCAATTCCAATGTATTATCACTGTTCATTTTTGAAAATAATGGCATATGTTTCTAAGTAATATCCTACCTACAAAATATTACCCCTTCTGTTGAAAATTTTTTGGCTATCAAAATTATTTAATGGCAATGTCATAATTTTTCAGAGTTTGTTTTATTCTCTGCTGCTTACAGTGAAATTATTAGAAATTCAAGGGGGAATATGTTCAATAAAATAATGGCTATATAATATCAATAATAAAAATATGGGTATATAGTCTAAGATAAAAATATTTTTGCAAGAAACTTTTCCAGCACTATAAAAAGCAAACCTTGATATGCAGGGTAAACTCTGACTGGGTTATTCACATACAACTAAGCAATTTTATCACATTTTTCTTAAAAATATTTTAATAAAAAGTATTATCATAAGCTGGGGAAATTTACTCAGTGCTCACTTTTGTAATCCTCTTTCTTTAGGTAACTCTGACTTACCTGTGTAGGCACATTAATTTTAGTGGAACACTGGGCTGAACAAGTGTTTGTAGAATCATGTAATTTTTCTCATTGATGCTGTAGCACTGAATTGTAGCTTCAGAATTTAGCTCTAATTTAGTTTACTACAATTTCTACAAAAATATTAATTAAGGTTATTAATTTAAAAGCCTTTAAAAAAGCATAGGTGTATTACTTAGATTGTTTGGTAATGCCATTTTCCTAAACGGCACTTCCATTACAGGCTGCTGCTGCTGTTTTACTTGGAAAATTTGTTTATGGGATCCCTTGGGATCCCATATGTTGGTTTGATTTATAAATCATATTTAACCCTCAATTAAAAAGGGAAATTTAGCAGGTTTGCTGCCTTGATGTTTGCAGTTTGTGTTTGATTGCTCCTAGTCTTGTTGCCATAACCTTTTTGACTGGTTATATGCATGTCACTAAGAACATAAGATGAACGTGTTATGAACATAAGATATCCTCTGGGTTTTAATGGTAATTTGCTCTTTTGATGGAAGGGCTAGATATTCAACTCTGTTCCCTGCTATGTTTTTCGGTTGCTGTGGGAAAAATTACTTCCGTGGTAGCTACTTTGTGACTGTGTTTTCAGGACATTCAGAAAAGATTAATCGTTTGCAGAAATTGTTTTAAGCTTTTCATTTTGAAAAACCAGCAGTGAGAGGGTGTCTGTCTTTCTGTGGCGCTGTGGAAGCATCCCTGAAGAGGAAGCTACTGCCAGCACTCCACTTTGCTGGGGAGCTGCTGCTCCCAGTAAGGCAGCTGTGGTACTTCTGCAGATTTGTTTCACTTGCTCTCAGGGAAAAGCTCTGTGCTGGAGGATCAAGGCAATGTGCTGAGCTTGCTGATCCAAGGACAGGAAGGATTCATTCCATCCAAGTCAGTGTTAGAATTGAGAAATACATACAAAAGAGCAACCTTATTCACCAGAGGTGTGTTTCCTAAGCCATGACACAGACTGAACTTCTGCTGACTGCAGCAGGGGACTTTGGGCTGAGTCAGTGTCCAGGCTCATTAGGGTTGGTGAATTAGGTAAATCAAGCTTTGAAGCCTATGCTCTTTACAGAAACACTTTTTTTTTTTTTTAGTTATTTAGACTGCTTCTACCAAGCATGCACTCCTAGTCTATGCAATAAATAATCTATTTAATAAAATATTGTCACAATTATATTACAATAGACAAGTAATTGAAATAATTGTTAATAATAACTTTAAAATAAGAAGAAACATTTACATTCTTTTGGACACATATAAAACTGAGGTGGCATTCACTCATGGCATCAAATCTGCTGTAATTTGTATTTGTGAAGACCTGGAATGAGATCATTTGCATTATTGTTATTAATGATAGCTAACCTAAATACAAGTCTGTGATTTTGAATGCTGCAACTCTGTGTCATTTTCTAAAACATTTAGAAGCAACATGAGAAGGGAACACAGGAGATGGTCTAATTTTGATACTGAGAGAACACATATCTAGCAAGCAAAAGTCAGAGAAGGAAAAGTAACGAAGGGGATGAAACAAACAAAAATATTGTTAATTCATTACAATATAGAATTTGAATTTATACTATGATGACAGAAAGTGTAATCTAGCTTGTGTGTTTCTGCGGTTCCTCTGTGACCAAGGCAGAAAAAAACAAAGTAGTTTGTCTCATGTGGATTCATTGGGAAGTTTGTCCGGAAAGCTTGTACCCTGTGTCTCCTTACCATGCAAGAGAAAGGACACTGAAGCTGTACAACTCAGTATATAAGCATAACCTTCATAACAGAAATCAAGGTGTGTGTGGTGGTTCCTTTGGGTTTGGGGAGGAATTGTTTGACTTTTAGGAGTTCAAACAGCTAACAGAAATCATTTGTTCCAAAGACATTCCCACATGAGTTTGGTTCTAGACTTGTTTTTCATCCACCCACTCCCTCTGTGTTGCAAATCCCAAACAGACTGAAAACAATGACAAAAAAAACTTGTCTCTAGTTAGTATTGTATCTAAACTGACTAAAACTACAGATTTCATCCATTAAAGCTACTGAACCAACTCCTTTACTGATGAAAATATACGCAGTCTGCTTGTTTCAGCAGCATCATTTAATGTGACCTAAAGCAAGGCGTTGTGTCCATCATGGCTTTGATTTCTGGCCTGCATATGCCTTTCACTGTCACTGGCATGTATCAGCAGCAACTCCTCCGAAAGGCACCAGACCCAAGTCATGATCCTGACCCAACCACTGGTGTTTTACTGGTATCTTTGTGAGAACTTTTAACCGAAGTTGCGAATTGGTGGGAGGTCATGTGTTCTAGGTTTCAAACACAGCCCTAAAATTTTGAAATACTTATTCCATCAGTTGCCTCAAAACATTAACAGAAGCAGCAATTCAGAGCAAATGTTTCTCTCTGATCTTTGTGGAAGCTCCAGAGTAAGCACTTTCAGACAGGAACCCTTATCTCTTGCATGGCAGAGGTTCTTGTTCAGTTAGAGCTACATGTTTGTTTGTTTGCTTTAAAAAATTAGATTTCCCCTGAAAAGTGAAGGTTTAAATTAAGAAAAAAAATATTTATAAAACTTAAAAGCCAGGTTCAAGAACCTCTGCACTTAAGTTCTAGGGGTTTTAAAAATCCATAGATACCATTGGGTTCTTGCACTGCTAATTATGAATGTTTAGATTTTGGTGTTCATTTCCTCTGATTGAAATACTGCAGGAAGAATTATTCATCCAGTACATACAGGGTCATGGAACTTAATCCCCTCCATTTATTTTAAGTGAATGTCATGTTTGTAAAAAGTGCCAGATTGACAGATCAGATTCAACCCTTCTGATAACTTACACTTTGTATCTAAAGCTGTTTAGAAGTAAAAACTCTTGCAGTTAAAACTATTGGGTCAAGTTCTTCACAGATGAAAGGGATGAAAATCAGAGAGTTGGTTTTTTGTTTGTTTGTTTTGGTGGTGGTTTTTTTTTTTTTTTTTTTTTTTTGAGTAGCATAGTTTTAAATCACATAAGAGGAGGTTTTCCCTATCCCCTCATCTTTTAATTTGGGTCAGAGGAGGCCTTTGCCAGCTTTGTGGGTATGGCTCAAACCTCTCCTGAAGCAGATCCATGCTCTGGGCTGGGCCAGTTCCTACTCATCCAAGTGACGCCTGCTTGGCTGAGAGTACCTACTGGCATCATGGGTTTGAGTGGTAAAGCTTTGTAGCAGTGGAACAAAAATAAGAATGATTCACCAATTCAGTGAGGCAGTGACAACAGCTTTCCAGTGTTGTTGACCTCTAACATGTTGCAACTGGTGGTCCCTACAAAACTGCCTCTACATCCTATCCTCAGTAGCTTTCTCACATTCTAAATAGATACTATAAAACTGTGATAACAGTTGTATTTTGAAAAAGTGTGTGTGTGTGGTGTGTTAAAGGATTGTTCTGGCTGTTATAAATCAGGATATATATTGCTTTAAATTAAGCTTTTACAAAAACTAATGAATCTTTAGTCAAGTCCCATATGTTTTATCAACCAATATCCAAGTAGCACCTCCAGTATAATTCAATAAGAAACTTGGGCTTCTCCAGTAATTGTAGTTCAGAGGCTTTTAATTTACTTTGTGCCATAAGGCCATGGAACATGTGTTATTGGATTAAATATTTATCAGCAATGCCTGTTGATAAAATATTTATCAATAATGTCTGCATTACTGTGAGCTGTTCAGAAGCTCAGATTTGTGTCAAATCATGCAAAGTGATCAATTTCTGATTGCTAAGGAAGTCCTGGCAGCCTTGTCTGTAGGAGCTACAGGAGGCTGGGACAGGGGCTTGAACACTGGTGGACCAACAAAGAGATGCCTTGTCGGCACATTGCCTGGCACAGATTTAGCCTGTGCCCACTAGCACATAGCCAGACAGTGTCCCATCGTGGGGCTGGTCAGGGAACAGTCCAGGGACCCTGCCTGACAGGCTGTGTTGATAAGGCCACCCCAATTCTGGCACAAGAGAGGTTAGCTGAGGGGCTGGGTGTTGCATGGTGCTGCTCATCTTTAGGGCTGAAGAATTTGTCCTGGTTTGTTTTATTTACATGTACAGACAGAGTCATCATCTCCACGGATTTTTTTTTTTTTTTTTTTTTTCCTGGACACAGCATTGTACACAGGAGGAAGTGATTTGCTGAGGACCAAAATTTGCATTTCTCTACCTGTGTACTCTTAGCTTGTGGTGGTGGGATGGGGAGAGGTGCTTGACAAAGTGATTACATCAAGTGGTATTTTGACTTAGCATAATGCAACACTGTGCACAGATTTCAAGGATGCACTTACAATTGTGTTCTTCCTCAGATGAGAGTCTGTTAGAGCATTTGCCTTTTCTAAAGAGCAGCTTCAAGAGGACGTGCCTGGAGTTTGGAGAGCATCCTACAGCATGGCAGTCTGTACAACACATGGGAAACATTTTCTCCTCTCTGTGGCAAAGGAGAGTTCTGGCTTTTCCCATCCTTTTCTGTGGTGGAGGGCAGCAGTGACAACATAGGAGGCTGGAGGTACATGTGCCTCCTTTGAAGCCTAGGAGGAATCCTTTCAAAAGCCCAGCCAAGGGTTGGTGGGACACGACCACTCCTAGTGAGGAATCCTATTTAAAATGGGGCTTCCAGGCACAGCCTTGAGCCCAATGCTTGGTACCAGGCTCCTTGGCAGTGGGAAAGCCTGAGGAACAGTATAGTTTTTCAGTGTCCAAAAATACTCTTCTGAGTTTCTGAGGCTGGAGGTTTGTGCTGTCTGAATGGCTATGAGACTTCATGTGTTTTCTCCTTCCAGTACCCACCCCTTCAGGGTTTCTGTACTTCTCTGTGCAGAATATGTTTGGTTGTGGCTCTTGATATCCCAGTGTTACAACTGGCTTTAATGGCTCTATTACCTTTGTGCAAAGCTTTTTGTTGGTGCTTGTTAGAAAAAACAGAGAGCTGCTCATTCTTGTTTCATGTTTACACATTGGAAGAGGCTTGGAGATTGGCAGCTTCTTAGGGCTGGTCACACTTTTCACTTTTCAGTAAATTCAATGAAATAATTTTCCATGTGATTCAAGAATTGTACTGATCTACAGTGCAATTATTTTCAGGTTTATATTAATTAGTATTGTTGCAAACACTGGTATTTAGAGCTGAGGCTAAAGCGTAATTCTGAGACACAGTAGGGGATGTGTAATTGGAGTTGAAGGTCAGATCAGATACTTGGATTTTCAAAAGAATAAGGCAGGTTCAGCTTCAACAAAGTGTTTATGGATTTGGAATGACAATTATGTTGCTTCTGCAGCTGTATGTTTTATACTGATTAATATTCCTATTGGAGGCTTGTGGCTGGGATCCCATCACTGTTTCCTGCTGTTTTAGATTGTTGTACAGCAGAATTAGTGCTTGGTTTTCCATGTGACAATGAGAGGATAGTCCAGTCAGTGGAACTGGCAAAGTTCATTGGTTACATTGAGTTACATCGGTAGGAAACTCATGACCCTGAAAACAGGCCAGTGCCCTTTATGAAGGTAAATACTGGAAATTTCAGGCAGGTGCAATCCAGACAGGAATTGAACAAGTGAAATGTTATCACCATGTGAAGTTTTAGCAAACACAAATGTCTGTTTCATTTCTTAACTTTGCATTATTCAGGTTGGGTCCAGTTGTACCAGGTGATTAAAAATGGCAGATGCTACAGGATTTGCTAAATCAATACCTCTTCCTTCATATTTAGACAGGAAACATTTCTGAGAAAAAATGCCACTCCAAATCCTAAAACAAACACTACACAAATTGAAACTTAAGCAAGATAAATGATCTTCGTTTGTGCCTGTTGTGCTGAAGAAACATTTACAGGGTATGAAATAAACGACGAAACACTTTTTAGTTAAATAAGGAGTCATTAATTGTGAAATCCTACTGTGGTTGACTGAAGGACTCTCCCTTCTCTATTTAAACAGAAACCCTTCTCCCCAGCCTAAGGAAGGACCTAGGAAAATAGCTTGCAGGAAAGGACCCAGCCCTGCAATTGTTTTGTGCACAGAAGCCCTATTGAAACCAGGAGGAGCTATGAGCAAAGAACATTTGCAAGTTTTTATTCCAAGTACCTACAAAACAGATTTTTAAAACATCATCAATAATAATACTACTATTATAGTTCTGACTCATGCTCTGAACAAACAGCTAGCTACCCAAGAGTTTAAGATGTACCCACCTCCCCCAGCTGCTGGTTACCTCTTCACTCCAGGGAGTGCTGCTTTGGGATCTGTGCCTGCACCTGCCTGTGGCAGCTCAGGGCTGAGCCCACCCTCTCTCGGTTCCAGGATGGATGAGGCACTGGGATGGGGTAGTCTCTTCTGCTGCTGGTATGGCTGTGGTCACTGCACACCCAGCTTAAACTGCCACGGCACTACGCAACAGGGCCTGCAACAGTGGCCAACATCCTGCGCAAAATTTTGGAAAAGCGGGTAAATATTGCAGTCCACCTACTCTCGTGGCATTCATAGCTAAGTGGATTAAGGTGCTTAGCAAGAGAGAGAGGGGAGAAACTCATCACAAATCCCTCCAGCAGTAGCTCTAAAATATAATGATTAGATGCAGCCATGGACTTTTAGGAGTCTGTGAACAACAGCTTGCGGGAAGGTAGGCAGGGGTACAAGGGTCTTGGCAGTTCCTGCCCTGCTCTCGGCGTATGTTCCTTAAACATATGCTGCTGGTCCTTGTCCGAGACAGGTTACTGGGAGCAGTGTGAAGTGCTGATTGCAGAGGGAGAGATGGTCTTAAAAGCAGAAGGGGCCACTGAGCCCCTGAAATTCAAGGGAATGATTATGGGTTGCTCTCTGAGTGTCCCCACTCACCCTAGTTTTTGTACAAAGCCCCAGCAGCATCTGAGGGCAAATCTGATGTGTCTTACTCTCTCAGAAATGTTTTTCCCTTCTGTTTCCTTTCAGGCACCCAATGGCCTCCCAGCCGTCAGCAGTTTCGTGTCAGCATCAGCCATGCCTCCCTACACCACACCAGCCCAAGTGTCACCTTACATGCCGTACAGCGCCACTCCATCTAGCTACATGGCGAGCCATGGCTGGCAGCACGCTGGAGGCACCCCGTTGTCCCCTCACAGTTGCGATATCCCCGCCTCGCTGGCGTTCAAGGGCATGCAGACAGCCAGGGAGGGGAGCCACTCTGTCACAGCCTCCGCTCTCTGATGTAGGAGTCCAGGACCACCACGAGCTTGCTGGCTTGTCACCCCCTGAGCCTAGCTCACAGACTGCTCTCTTTGTGTTGGTGATACCCGGCATTTCTCCTCGTGACTTGTCTCCTGTAAGACTTTTGGGATAGCAAAAGCTGAAGACAACATGAGAAAGTGAGAGAAGTGTGGTGTTGCGCTCTTAAAGACCTCGTGTCCCTCAAAGGGCTCATGGAGCCTTGCCCCACTCTCTCCTGGTCAAACCACATATATTTATTCTTAATCATCACAAACTTTCTAAATGTGCAATTGTTATTTAGATTTGTGTAAAAATCAATAAAGAAAAATCACCACAGAAAATTCTGCTATGCCTTGAATCAGCAAAGGCTGCTAAATGGGAGGTGTTTGCTGATTGCCTAGAGAACAACCCTTTCATTGATGAGATTATACAATGCACTGTTATTAAGAGGTCATTTTTGGTTGTTTTGTTGGGTTTTGGTAATCAAATATAGAACTAAGGCAATAGGTGGCTCTCAGATTCTTCTATCATGTCACCATCGTAAGGCAATAGTAATAACTTTGTGATGTGTAAATATAGGTTTTAGACAGCATTTGTTTTCACCTTCCAGTACATTCCTCTTTCTTTCTTTCTCTCTCTCTTTCTCTCTTTCTTTCAGTTAAAAAGGTGATTTCTAATTATTTTCTGTGTCTTTGCATGGTGAGGTGATAGCTGCAGGTGATAAGGCTTAGGTAGGGTTTTTTTACCATGTTTTTGTGCTCACAGTGGAGGCTTCAACATCTCATGAAATAGTTATCTCTTTGGCAGAAGATGCAAGGGCAGAAATTCAGCTAAGTAATTCTCCACAGCTATACCCAGTCTCCCAAATTCACGAAACGCCATATTCAGGTGAAGAGTACAAACAGAAATGGGTGGAAAATATCTGACCAAACTGAAGACTGTAGAGAAAAATACTGTTAGTGTGCAACCTGGGCAGAGATGCATACAAAGCAATTTTAGTCAACAAACTCACTGAGAAACAGAATTGTACCATCATTCTCAGCTCAGTTGTGTTCAGCTTTTTTGGCCCCAAGATTATAGTGTAATTTTTTAAAGAGGAAGTTTTTTTTAATTTCTGCTTTAATGAATGTAAAATATGGCTCTTGGTAAAGTTTACATTGTTGTTCTGAAGCATTTTTTTCCCCTATAGGTATACTGGTGGTGGTGCTACCAACACAGATATTATTTAATATTAGCAAATTCCCTTTCTACATTTCTGTATCCAGTGGCAAGTACTCTGTGCCAGTTATTATGCTTTAAACTTTAATCCCAAGAGAGCAAATGTTCTGATCTTCGAAAATTTACTTGTTTTCCTTGGGCAATAATAAAGTTCTGACTATTGCTATGCTTTCCCCATGCTGTAGGTATGTTCAGAATATGAATGGGGGAAAAAAAAAATAAGCCTGGTGTGACATTTCATCCTTCATAGAATATTAATATATTGTGTATTTTTATAAATGTTTTTCAATAACTTAAATTACACTAGACATAGTTAAAACAAAGGAGAAAATACCATTCTTCATACATTGTTCTATCTGCAAACTATATTAAACCTTAATTTAGTGGGAAAGTAAAATACAGTCCCCTCTTAAAATGCAGTCCTCTCTTTGTGGATTTCCAGCTTTCATCACCAAGACAGCTGTGTGTAAATTTTCATAACAATCTTAGTAACCAGTACTTATGTCATACACAGTATGTCCACTAAAATATAGACAGACTCAGCTGGCTGCTGTCACCTTTGCTTTTTGCATTAAAAAAATAGTTAACGGAACTGCATTTCTATAAAGAACACAGGTATTGTATTCTGGCCCCAAGGAAAGAAAATCTGATCTTGGATGCTGATTCATGTTCTTCAGCCTCAAAGGCATTCAACAGCTGTTTAGCTTTAATGAGATGCTGAAACCCTTGTTATTCAGTAGAACACTTTTTCAAGAATGTTTCTCTGACACCACTAAAGGCAACGTGCACACAAGTGCGTTTCCACTCTGCTGCACTCTTAGTGACGTGATGGATGTTATTCTGTCTTTATGCCACTATAGCTGAAATAAGATGAGCCTTAACACCATGAGAAAGAGACTAGTTTAATTTTAGACAAGCTCTTCATTAAAAATAAAATGGGGAGAAAGATAAGAAAAAGATCATGAGTAAATAAATGATTAAGTTGGCAAGAGGACTTTAGTTTTCAATCTCGTTGTTTTACTGGATTATAGAATCATTGAGTAAGTCTTTCTATTGTTATCCATGCAAATCAAAAAAGGGACATCAAAGGGGAAAAAGAAAATGAAAAAAAAGGAAGAGAAGCCTTCCGTAGCACAGCTTTTTTGAACTTCAAGAATTCGCAAGCCTGTAACAAAGTTTGCCTGTATTAAACATTTTCCAAATTTTCCTGAGTAACATGAGGTCATTTCTGGAATAAAAGTTGTCTTTCCTGAAATTCTTATGAGATATTAGTGTGTTTTGGGAGACAGAGAGATAGATCCTTAGCTTGTATGAGTTGTTTGCACTATCTTCTCTTCAGCTAAATCAGGATAATTTATACAGCAAGGACAGGACATGATGTTAATTATTCCTCACATGGAAATACACCATCATGAACCATTTTTGTTTTGTGTTTGTTTAGGTACAACTCTCTGTGCATCTGCCTGCTGTACAGGATATCTTACCCCTGAATGGGAAATCAGTGGGGCTGTGTGCAGAAAGTGTTGCTCAGAGTGAGCAAAAGCACCTGACCTTGGCTCTTTGTGACAGTGTGTTTTTGCGTGAATTTTCATAATTTTTAAAAAAAATTTAAACCTATGGTGCAGAATACTTCTTTGCACAAGGACTTTTTTCCTTGCTTATACTCATGCGTAAACTGAAAACTGCCACATATCAGCTTACTAGCCACAGAATTTCAAGCCACTTTACATTAAATTAAAGAGAAAAAAGGAGTTGTTTTTCAAAAAAATAATAAACAAGGGTTAAATACTGTTGTCAAATACAAGGGCATAAATCTGGAGTGAACCCACTGAGGTGAATGGATGCATCTGGGAAATATGCAGTATATGGGGGTGCAGAATTTAAGTTTTCAATCTGAAAAGTCTACACTTCATTCCCAGAGTGTCAAATGTTTTCAAAGAAATCAGTGAAGCCTAATAATACTCCCTTCTATGACAGCCAAACTGTGTTTGCATGGTCCTTTGGTGTAAAACTGAAACACAGCCCATATTACACCAGGGGTAATAAGGGACTGGGCTGGCATGCTTATAGGTTAATTTTCCAAGCCCATGCTGTTTTCTGTTTTCTAATCATTCTCCTTTTTTCAAGGATCAGGCTGAGCTATTAACTGAAAAAAAATCATGTTGGAAAGGGTGTAAAACTGAAGGCTATATATGTATATACAGTATGTTTAAAGCATTTTATTTTTATATTTTGAATGCTCTAAATTAATAAAAGACAAATTATAAAGCATTTTGCTTTAGTTTTTGAAATTATCTTAGTAGTGTCTTCTCTTTGGCTAAGTACTGATAGTGAAATGCAACAAAAAGGAACATTTGCCTTAAACCCGTAAACCTTAACAGAGCTAATTTTATTGATTTAAGCTATGAAGTAGCATAGGTATGAGAAGCCACTATTGCCAAATTCAGACAAAAAAGAGGTTTATTGAGCATGTCAATACAGGCATCCTTGAAAGTGCTGAAAATGCATTTCTATTTTTAGCTTTTTACTGCTTTTCTAATGCATTAAAAACTCTTGTGAGATGAGATTTCACATATGAACTGTCATTTTCAAGTAACAATGTGGAAAGATATTTCTTTAGCATTGCTGAGAAACGAGATTTGTACCTTGTTAAGAGGAAGAACAATTAAAGTTAACAGTGTGAATGTAGCATGTGGAGATACAGAAACTTTCAGCAATTGCAAGATATATACTCATAACCAAGTTATATAATAGGAACACTTTTATAACAGAATAATGTGTAATTTTAAGTTAATGAAAGAGTTCTTTAAAAGAAAATGTAGAATGGCACAACTGCATGAACAGAAACCATGTTTTCAGTCAGCATAGCAGAATTTACTGTATTTTACAGAGATATTTAGAATGTCTGGTAAGAACAGGAGTACATCCCTGAAATATTATTTATATTTACAGTGACTGGGAAAAGAAACAATTCTAGCATTTTTTAATCCATGAAAAGGTACATTACTTTGAGGCGTATGGCTAGGTAATTACAACTGTGTGTGTGTTATCAGTCTGGATGGAAACTTGTTTCATCATCCCATGGCAGAAATGAAAGGCTAAAGGGGCAGTCAGGGTGCACTGAGCATTTTTATCACAGGACAGATGTTTTAGACATAGTATATGAAGGTGGACAAAAAATTCACAGTAAAACTTAATATGCCTGAAATTACATTTTTCTGTTTATTTCTTTAGTAATTTCTTCTGCGTCCCATGTTGTTTTGCATTTTTTACGTAACTCGATTTAGACTAATTATTTTCAGTATCTTCTGTGGCCTGAATGAGATTTCTACAATATATATGACTAAGAACAAGCAGGACATTTAATGGTATGTGTATTTTTAAGGTTGTGGCTGTCCTTTTCCTATCCAAACTCCCAACAACTTAAGAAGCTCTTCTGCTGAAATCACACTGGGCTGAAATGAAATTGGACCGAAGATTACTCAAGAGCTGCAGAGTATGGGTCATGTTCTTAATGTGGAGTTAATGGAGCTGTCAGTTTATACTAGCTTAGTATCTGGTCCCCCAGGATTATTAATTTTTTTCCCTGAAAATGCCCTGAAAGTTATTATCTTGCCATTTCAGTTGAAACTTTTAAAAAAGTGTATAGCTACATAGGGTGATTCTCTGTCAAAAATTCCTTTAAAAACTAACTTTTTCCTATGTCTCCTTTGTATTTTCTCTTGATTCAGCAAAACAATTACAAATATCAACAATGCTATTTATTTATGCACTTACAGAAAAGCATGTGTTTAAATGTTTTCTTGGATCATGTCCCGAAGATCAAATTTGCTTTGAACTTATTAACATCAGTGCAATCTGAGGGCTTTCAACACCGTAAAGGATAAGAATCACTTTTACTTTATTGAAGTGTATTTTAGAATGCACATAATTTTAAAGAGTACATTTTTCAGAAGTGCTACTTCTGATTAACTGTGTCCTGAAGCCATGCATAAACGTATTCATAAACCAAAAGCATCACTGCACCACCTGGAAGAAAAGATAATATTTTACTACATAGAAAATTCAGCATTTTCAAGATTTTATAGAGCATTTGTAGTGTGTAATATAAACCAGGATATGGCAAAGCCTTATTTGTAAAATGGATAATTCTACCAATTCCCTAGTACATTAAAAAGTCACCAATTCTTAAACCATACCAATTTTACTTAATATTAGACCATAAAGTTGACGTAAATAGTTTTATATTAAATCAAATTCACTCTCTGAGTGATTTTTCCTAATTTTTTTTTTGAAGATTAAAATTTTTCTTTGTTCTTCTACAAGTGAAACTTTTAATCCAAATATCTATATATATTTGTGTTTGTTTAGTTAGATTTGGCTATGAAAGAGCAACCTGACAGGCAGAATGACAAAAATTCATCACCAGGGTGATGAAAATGCTTCCAGGTAAGATTCAAGAAAGCTTTTCATTTGTTTATTTACCATGTCTAAAGCAGAAAAACACAGTATTGAAATGAGTATAATATTCCTGTGCGTGTACCTGGCTACAAATCTACAGGCAAAGTTTTGATCTCATGAAATGGCATTATCTGCTAGAATTGATAACAGTATAAGATCCCAGCTTGAAAGCCGTAAAGTATCTTTACTTTCAGTGAAGCCAGACTGTAACTGGGCTATAATTACCATATAAGCTAAAGAAAGGGGCATTTCATTCAGAGGGTATATGTATAACTAAACATATAGAGAAGCTTCTAATTGGAGGAGATGGGAAAAGAGAATGAGGCTGCATGAGTAAAAGTGTATTAATTGTGGGTTCCAGCACTGGGACATAAATCCTTTGCCTGTTGGCTCAGCTGGTGGTTTGGAGTGGCACCTCAGTCTTCTGCTGAACTGGGCTCACCTTTCTAGGAATAGGCTAAAACAACCAGGCACACAGAACTACCACATGAGTTTTCCCACATCATTTACCCTAAGGAACCATCATCAGACTTGAAATCCTCTATGAACAGCAACTCACAGGCAGCTAGACAGAGCAGAAATTTGCAAAAGGCTTTGACCAACAAACAAATTAGAGACACAATTACTAAGATTTGATTTGAACTCAATTTGAGGCTGATTGCAGTTCTCATACTGTATGATCTGTTTGCATATCTCTTTTTCTGTAAGCACTCACATTCTGAAAGAAGGAATTCTCTTTCAAGTCACAGTAAGTGTTTCATTGGAAAGTCAAATCTATATATTAGTCAATGGGGCTACAAAAGTATTTAGAAGAAAATTCACACTTAACTGACTTGCTGGACCTGGGCCAGAATGCATAGTCATTTGTAAGATGGAAAATTTTATTCCAAAATCTGCTGTGCTAAGAGGTACTGGGAAAGAAAACCCCTGCCTTCTCTTTGTCCTGTATGCAATCTAGTATCTTTGGAGTGTCAGGGAAAAGGCTTTCAGCTCCAGAGATCCTTTTTTTCCCATCCCCACCTTCTTCCTTACCCTGCACAATAACCAGGCATGGTCTAGTACTTAGCCAGATGGATTGGATATGCAAACATTTACAGACAAACCTAATGCCTCCTTTATACTGCAGAACAGACTCTGTACCTACTTGCTTTTACCCATGTGTGTTCTTGTCTATTAAACCAACTTGCACAATTGGAAAGAATTTCATAGGAATGGGATACTGTTCAAACTGGGGCTTCTGCTCTTTTTGACAGAGACTGCCTCTGTGGGCTGGCAAAGTCTAAGGGCCCAGTGCTTTGCTTTCATGATTAATCAAAACCAGTCAGGGAAAAATATTCTAAAAGTTAAAGAAGATATAGATCTCTACTACTGTATTCCCGCATTTGGAGTAAAAAGTAGTGAGAAGGGGTCAAACAACAACTCCAATTCTAAAATATCCTTTTCCTCTTCGTGTACCAGGCCAAACAAGTCTCTTCCCAGCTATCAGCTCTTCAGTGTTTGTCCTTTACATTTAAAGCACAGGAGAAGAAAGTAACTGGAATTTGATATGCTTGGGCTATGCTTTGACTAGTTGAGTGTATTTGTACTGGAGAGACTTTAACCTTTTAGGGTGACTTCACATAGATACAGAATAGTCCTAGTGAAACCAAAAGATCACATTAGAAGGAATAGGAAGCTTTAAGAAGCTTCCAAAAGTTTTACAGTTCTGATATTTGCATAGATGTACTTAGGCTTGTTTATGAATAAAGGAATTGCAAAAACCAGCAGTTACTTGCATCTGATGTGTATGTGTAAATGATTCTTTTTAGACACATATTTAGCTAAATTCAAATATCATACTATTAGATGGTGTTATTATCAAAATAAATCATTCAAAGTGAGAGATTCTTGATGGTTTATGTTACACAGTTCCATTTATTTGACTGATGCTTACTACATTTTTTCAAGAAACTGACAAATGGGAAGAGAAAACAAGAACAAAAACATATAGAAATGACATAAGGAAAATTACCTGGACCAAGCCTCATGATCTTGGGAAGCAAGCCTTTGTACAGAGCCAGAAATCTGTAGCAGAAGAAAAACAAACAAAATATTTCAAACAATATTCTTGCTCTAAAAGAAGAATGGAATTGTAGCATATGTTTGTTAAAATGCTAGCAGAGCACTTAGAGGCAATTATTTGAAATTAAACATGTTCAATAGCAGGCCGTATCTGGATTTTAACATTTTACAGAGGCAGATCAGATGACGAGAAAAAGTTAATCAATGTTCAGTCACAAAAGCAATGTTGTGAGCCTAACCAATCAGAAACATGACTTTAATCAGTGAGCTGGGTTTACTTTCAAGACAGGTCTGTTAACAACAGCTGCATACAGGGACAAAATGACTGATATAATTGAATATCAAAGCTACAACTCAGTCACCACTTGAGAAATATTTTTTAAAGTTGGAAAACATTATTACCACAAGGATCCGTCCCCCAATTTAATTCTTTCAGCTGTAATTTTAAAGGTACAGAGGCCTGTATAATTACAATTAGATTAAATTGAGAAATATTCTCTTTTCTGTTGATGTTTTCCTTTTACGAAATGAAGACCTGAAAAAATTACACGAGATATATGAAGTATGTATTTGTTGAATGGAAATTTTGACAACCCAATAATCATATTGTCTCTTGTTAAAGTTCACATATAGTAGGAATATATCACCTTGTAATTGTAAAATACATTTTCAAAATGTTACTTCGGGCTCTTTTGATATGTGAGTTCAGGGCGGCTTAATGGTCCTTGTCAAATTTGAAATGTAACAACATGGTTTTATGGACCTATATGAACTGAAACAGAGGTCTGGACATTTATTAAAATAAGAATGTTTTACCCTTCCTCTTTATAGACTGTTGCCATAGTTTTAAAACAGGTTCTGTACTTGATCTCTCCAGGAACTGGCTGTGGTCCTTGAATCCTACTTTTTGCAACATCAAAAGGAATGTTAATAATTGAGGCTATTGTTCCTGAGACTAGCCCAATTCCAAATTTCCTCAAAAACTCCAAATTTGGATCCTACAAGAGAAAGAGAGAAAGAAAGAAAGAATAAAAAGAGAAACGGAAGAACCTATGCAGGTTTAAGCACTATAAAGTAATATGCATTTAATCAGAAAACTCACACAACACACTCGTGTTATTTTAGCGGAACACATTAGGATTTCCTATGCTGGAACTTGTTTTCTTGACAATCCTATTGGCTGTGTTTTTACACATGGTCTAAATTGCTGAAGTACACATTTCCTCACACAGGATTTATAAACACAGTTCATAAAGAAAGACTGGTATGGCATATGGGGATGATTTGTATAATTGGGCTTCACAATGTACTTAGTATTACTGTATCAAAACAGGAGAAATCCAAGCACACTATTAGCTAATTGGCCAGAATATTTTACAAATGACAGCAACTTCCACCATGAAGCCTACTAAAACACTCATTTGTGTGTTGGACCCCCAAATGCTAAATTAAATAAAGGCTAATCTCAGTCTGCTGCCATTCCCCTCCAGGTTTTTTACATTTATTTTCACATGTAGCTGATCCACTGTACTGAGAAGTGCTAGCTTCCTGTTATTAACAATCCAACTCAGCACAACGGCAAGAGAGCCTCCACGTTCTGCACATTATATACGGTGGTAATTCACTCAGTTAATTGGCTGAAGAATTTACAACAGATTGTTTCTGAACCCTACTACACGCTCACGGTAAAAGTTAGAAATAGGTTAGAAGTGCATCTAAAGACTTCTTTGCTCACTCACAGTTCACAGTTCAACTGGGTTTTATTTGATCTTTTGGAAAGACCTCCTACCTTGGCATTTCTATGACATCAAAGAACCCAGAGTTTATCTGAGAGTCAAAATCTCTTGAAGCAGGTTTAATCCTATTTCTCTAGGTAGTGGAAGTCAAAGGGCAGTGTGTTCCAGGACATTTCCTATGCCCATAATTTTTTTTTTTTGCTATTAGTTTTCAATAGGCAGGACACTTTATTCATGAAGGTACTTTAAATATAGACAATCATCATTAAAATAACAAGTGATCTTGTCATGTTATAACATTAGCACAATATCAAAAAGCAACAATTTTTTGTTTCCTAAACCTGCACATTTTTGAATGAAAAAGAAAACAAGAAAGAAGTTTTCCTTTCCTGATTAGCAACAAGAAAAATAAATTAAAACTTCTATAATATGCACTGGATGAAATCCGTACACGTATTTAGAAAGAAATGTCAAAATCAACAGGGCTCTTTATTACTTGCAGAAAAATTCAACACCTTGATTTCACAAAACATGAAACGTACTGGTAATAATATTTCAAAAACTATAATGGCTTTTGGTACTGTAGTACTTTATTAGCAAAGATCTAAGCAACAAATTTCTGTTCATTCTGTACAAACTCACAGTGGTTTAAATGCAAATAGAATAAAGCCAATATTTCTGTTATCTAGAGAAGAAAGGAGGACCCCTTTTGAAACTGGAGGGGAAGCAGTGTGGCTGCTGTGTTTCAGCATGGTGCATATCTAGCTTCAGGCAGCAGGCATAGTATAATACCCACACCTGATAGCAAAGTACTATTCCAGACTCTAATAACCTACTCAAATCAGGCTACAGCAGGGAGGCTACCACTGCTCTGTTGACTTTTCACAGTCCAGAATGGTCTCAATTATTTTTGTTATGCAATTTAGATTGGTGCCAAGCATGGTGTGCTGCCCCCTATGCTATGCAATATATATCAGGCAAAGATATTTACTTGTTAAACATCACATTTCAAGCCTTGCTGCTCCTGACACATTCTTTATATTTGAATGATTGAACATTTAATGTTTTGGTGAAATCCCAGTGCCAGTGTTCCCTGCTTTATGATTGAGAGTGCCGCAGTGTACAGGATACAGTAGGTTTGTTCGATCAAGTGAGTATGTATTACAACATGACACTGCACTAATACAACTAAAGGGAAATTAAAAAAAAATTAGTCATTTCTATTCCAGTATTTGTGACACAAAAAAAGTTGAAAGGCAGTATTTTTCTCATTCACAAAACTGAACTCTAACAAAATGTACCATGATATACACTAGGTTTGCTCTGTAGCTTGATTTTTTTTATTATAAACCTCATGGGAAAAATTTTCTTAATGCATTAATCACTGTAATATCTGGGTAACTTATTTTGTATAACAGATTCCATATAAATTTATTTGTTCAGAATAATTAAGCTGTTTTTTTCTAAAAGCATATCTTAGTGGCATTTTACTGAGCTAATTGAGCTTTTCAATTGAAAAAGAGATTTCCAAACATAATTTCTGCCTCTGCCTACAGGGCCTACGTGGACTTGTCTGTCTATCAGGTAGGTGAAGGTTGGTGTTATTATGAAGCAGTGCCTTTCTTTCTACACCAAAATCTATCCTTATTTTGCACTATGGACAATGCCAAAATATTCCTAATAGTCTAGAATCCTATGGAAGGAGACTTAAGGATAAGGTATCTGTCTAGTGCTAATGCTGTAACTGGCTAGCTGAGGCAGTTATCATCACACTATTGTCACTAACTTCTGCACTATGCAGCTAAATGACCAAATATTATATGTTTCGTATGTTGTTCATTAGGAAAAAAGATTCTGACATGCTCCTCTTGCTTTCATAAATGGCAGAAATGGAGGAAAAACATACATAAATTCTGTTTTTAAGCAAAGTCAATTTTTTATGTAGTGTGAGCAGAACATATAGAATGCAAACTTGATTTTAGATGGTGCCACAGCACAGGACAGCATACCACAATGAAGTGAAATAATAGTTTGCTTATTCACAGTGGAATAACTTAGCCATGGTTGGATAACAATCTGTGATCATCTCACCTTTTTACCAAGCCCTTCACAATCACATTACCTGTACACCTTAATCCCTGCCCTGGGAGCATCAACAGCCATTAAAACCAAAGAGAAAAGTAGGCATCCCTGATAAATGCCATATCTATGCATGTCCTGTTGGATTTACCTGCTTTCTTGGGGAGAAAAAATTTCGAGATGTTATTTCTCTGCTTTTTATATATTACTTCTATCATAAATTTTTTTAATAAGTGGACACCCAATAAGTTCCTCCTGAATCATACACTGCTTATTTCCTTCCTTTATATTTCATAATTTCCAGCCACAGAAAATTCTATCCCTAAATATAGAACATATACACCCATGTATAGGAGTGTCACCCACTGGAGACAGTTTTAATACATCAGCTTCAGTTTCCAAAGTCCTGGGCTTTCCTCTACCGGCGACTTCATTCTCTTGTCAAAACCTCTGTTTAAATCTTTGATCACAGTCAAAAGTTTCCCAACTATCTTCATCCCTACTGAGGGAAGGTTATTTAATTCAGTAACTGCACAGATATTAATCCAGCAATGAAATAACCCTTTGGCAAAGCCATGTATGCTTGCAACTCAGTTACTGAAATTTTTTCAGAATAACTGAAAAATATTTTTATACTAGATAATGACTCACCATACTAGATACATTTTTATAGATTTAGCCACCCATCTTAGCTGCAATCCAGAGATCCAAAGGCAGGACACCACACTCATATATGCAGTAGAGAGAAGTAGGTACCTTCAAAGGAACAGCTCCAAGTTCATTTTTTACTCTTGTAAAAAAACAGAGGCCCTTTTTGGTCTGAGTAATAGTGGCAGAATATCTTACAAAGAAACTTAAAATGTAACACTATTTTTAATGAAAAAATCAATAAACCCAAAAGATCAACAAATATTAATTTGCCTAACTGAAGCTACTTCTAGAAGTTTTTGCTTCAGTTATTCAATGTCTTGTGGTTTTTCACTTCTTTTTTTTCCTCTGTTGCTAGAGGTACATATTTTATGAGAAAGAATACTTTCATAAATATGTTTTAGTACTTCTGACCACCTTATAGATAAATTGACTATAGAAGCCTAATGCTTGCTGGATAAGGAGAATACCAATTCCCAAGAAATTGCATGAATAATGAATAATAATAACAGTATGATGTTTGAAGTTGGCAATTACAAAGTAGTCTACTGAAGTTAGCCCAAACCTAATACGTAGAGTATAATAGTTACATTAAGTTTCTTTAACTTCTTTGAAAATATTAACTATAACATTAGCTTTATAAATGGGTTACACTTGGCACAAAAGTGGTAACAGTAATTTGAAATGACCACTAAATTTAAAAACACTTGCTCAAGATCACCCTAAGGGTCAGCAGAGAAGCCAGGAGTGGAGCTGAGAGCCTTCGCACTATATGCGGCAAATTCTACCTCCCTGTGTATGACAAGAGAGACTTTAAAAGTCAAGGCTTTGTTTTGTCCAACTCTGGTTCTGCCTTGGTGTAGCTTGGAGTTATGAAACTGAAGAGGGAGATGGGCCAGGAGTATGGAATAGTGTTGCTTGCTGTCCCTTTTGGCTAACCTAAAGTGTAATAGCATAGGAACTCCTACAGGAAATTAAGAGATGCCACAAGACCTGACCCAGGCCACACTGATTATAATTAAGTATTTGGCAGCAAAACAGGCAGTAAGGAACTGCTTTAGTCAGCCTGATAATTGGTTTTAATCCCTAAAAGGAGCTTCCCGTGGCAACAGACAATGAAAGAAAGGAACACATAGGTCTGGGGAAGGGGAGCTTTCAAGACAAAGAAGAAAAGGTATATTTAAAGAAAGGTGAGAGGTAGCTCTCAGGAAAGCAACATGGAACAGATGAAAAACTCAAATGAGTTGCTTTTAGATACAGACACTGAGCCAGAAACCAGAGGAGAGACAGAGTTCAGGTTTTTCCTGCTGAATCCTAGAAAAGACCTGGGAAGAAAGGCTGTCAAATTCTACTCTGAGAGGGAGAGGCTGGTACAGATAAGATGTTTTGGAGGTGTGTGAATTCCCAGAAGAAATCACCACTAAGGAGGAAAAAACTTTGTAGACTCATTGCAATTCTACAGAAAAGGTGAAAAAGAAAAGATGAAAGTGAATCTCATCACTGTTGTGATAATATCAGGCTTTGATTGTTTTAAAGAATATTCACGCTTTTTGTTTGTGAGTTAATTGAGACTTGACCAAAGTAATGAGTGGACTTCTATTCATTATAAGCATTGACATAGTAAACTTGAAGCAGCTCTCCCCTGTTGAGTGACTCTGCAGATGATCAGATGTTCATAAAATGTTGTGGTTACAAGCAGCTCAGCTTTTCATGGAATCATTTAGAGGCTAACTATGCAGAAAAGGGCACTGAAAAATGGATGTCTTACTGCTTACCCCTACATCCGGTACCTTTGTCAGCACTACTCATCTTCAGTCTCGGTTATACAGTAATTTACAAAACAGAAAAAAAGGCGAGTAGCCCTATGAATACCAGACCTAAAGAAGTTTGATATTCTATCAGCCCTTGTGACTGATTGATATTGATGTCGGGAAAGGTGCAAGTCCAGACTAAGGCTTACATGGGCTTTTTCCCATGGAACTCAGTGTTTAATAAGCCATAAGTTCCCACTGAAAATTTCCCTCAGTTGGGGCACTCATAAGGATCTCTCCTCCTTTTACATGATTATTTGTATGTATTACAAAAATGTAGCTATTTTAAGCCTGACTCTCTGCCGGTTGTGGCTGAACCTGGTTAATCAGTTTAAGCATTATGGCAATTTCTGTAGGAAAACAGAAGAAATTAGTATTTCTTCTTCATATTTTTGTTTTAACTGAAGATTCCTCTCCTTACACTTCATAACTGTCTTGCCTACAGAAATAACACAGTGTAGGAATAGGTGAGATAGCAACACACTGTCCCCCTTGGGTGCCAACACGTTTTGGTGATGATGACCTGGGCTGAAGTCTTTAAACAGTAGGGGCTGTCATTTCAACAGCCACAGGACACCTCACAGTGAAGAATACTAATCAATGGGTGACTTGTGATCATAGAATCATAGAATTAACTGGGTTGGAAGAGACCTCCGAGATCATCAAGTCCAACCCTTGATCCAACCCCAC
>JAWWLV010000179.1:39091515-39108387 GCA_035041135.1 Platyrinchus mystaceus
TAGAGAGTGATGAGGTCACCCCTGAGCCTTCTCTTCTCCAGGCTAAACAACCCCAGCTCCCTCAGCCTCTCCTCATAAGACTTGTGCTCGAGTACCTTCACCAGCCTCGTTGCTCTTCTCTGGATCCGCTCCAGTGATGTTATATTGGATACAGAACTGCCACCTTAATTTTTTTTAATTCCCAGGTCATTCTGAAATCTGAACTTGGATGGTAGCTGTGAGGTTATTTAATGACCCATTCTGATTCAGTCTTCTTCTAAATCACCTTGTCTTACTATTTACTCAAGTCTGTAGCGCTACATGCACTTTTCCCTCTCTGTTCCTACACAGAACTTCTATGTTGGCATATATCTGAAAACAACTAAAATGAAATCGTTGTCTGCTATCTTAGCCATCAATCTGAACAGCCCATTTTGGTTTACCATTTCTTCTTTTTTGCCTATAGAAGTTTAGAGACCCTTTCTCTTACAAAACAACACACCACACAGTTCTCATGGTCTGATGCAGCAGTCCTTGTATCAGGAGGCACATCTGTAACAGCTGGGGCAGGCAGTGCCCAACTTGAAATGAGTCGTGTAGTTTGCCAGGTTTCAAAGGGGTCTTTTAACAGGCAGTGAGGAAATTTCATATTGTTAAGAAATGTGACAGCCACTTGGAGGTGGCAATGAGCAAAGGTTTTAATGAAATCAGTGTTTACCATCAAATCTAATAATGATAAAAAACTGAAAAGCAAAAGCTGCTGGATGCCTATGAAATGTGCTATAAAAGCAGGTGCCATAAAACTGAGAGAGACAATATAAATTTGCAGACGAATTTCACTGCTAGGGCAGATGCATAGCTGTTAATGCTCTATGGTTGATACATTAGTGGCAATTGAAAGAAATTTGGCTTATTCCATTTTCAGTAAACAGAGCACAAGGTTGGTTGTAAATTGTCTGTTTAGTAGAATGGACTGAATGTATGAAAAATTATTCATTATGGACATTTAAAACCCATGCATGTAATTTATATCATTTGACCACTAAACATACAAGGTTTACTGTTTTTGGCAAAGTAAGCTGCAAACATCCCTAATCAAGATGCAAATTTAATGCACAGTTTAGAACTGCTGACAACTAAAATGCTCATTTTACATTTCCTTACATTTTCCACTTAAGGTTACAGATGGTGAACAGCAAGTACATAGTCAAGAGTCAAAATTATTTCACAGGTAGTATTCTTATTTCACAATTTTTATGTATTTGTCAATATTGCAAGACTGGCTTTCAGACTTTCTGGCAAAATATAGAAAGTGAAATGAAATCAAGTGTAATGAAATCAAGTATGTGAGAAATCTTGAGAAGTTACAACTGTTTAACATTCTTCAGGCTAACTGCAGACCAGCCCCAACCAAATTCCTTGTAGAGGTTTGATAACTCAGCCTCCAGTACCTGTCCACTGACAGAAGAGGTTTAAGTTACAGATCACAAATTATTATTGAATACTTCCATTTACCAGGAACTGAAGTGAAATTCAATATATTTAAACAGCTGAATGTAATGTTGGCTAGCGCAAGCCAGATGAGGTCTCATCTATATCCCCTTAAATTCAGGGTAAGATTTGATCTGATTTTAATGGGAGTTTTATCAGAATTATTTCCTATATCTATCCATACAGAACTGTCTATGGCACTGATGCTAGCTGGCCTAGAGAGTCCTATTAATTTTTTTTAGCACTATTAAAAGCTATTACCATTCAAAACATACTGGCTGCATGCAACCAGCCTAGTAGGAATGGTTCCTTGTCTGCACTAGCTCCTAAGCCACACCCAGGAACTGTGATGGCTGGCCAGGGCCAAAGCTGTGCCAGGGAACATTTATCAGTACAGATGACCGACTTACAGTGATTCTGCTCAATTAACTAGCACAGATATAGTCACTGTGCAAGCTGCTATACAAGACACTTTGCACTGGTCAAGCATAAGGCAAACCTCTGCACTTATCTGCAGCTAATGCAATCTAATCCCACATGGGTTAAATTGCCTTTTACTAGTGTGTGAGGACAGCTGGGCTACTGCCTGAGAACACTGAAATAATTTCTCTTTTGTATTTAAACCTATGTTGTAATGTTAAAATTTTTCTACATCATATAAAATCTGTATGAAGTGCTAATTTCTTTTAGATCATAAAGCTCTGAATCTTTCTAATAATGTAATAATTGTTTCCTATTTTTTTAAATCTGAAAGGCTAGGAAAGCATGCTTATGCCAAATACTATTGCTGTTCTTCAATTGCTATGGAAGAACATTTCAGGATTCCCATACGAGCTGCACATAAATCTCTGTTGTTACCTACATATTATTCTGAATCTTCTGCAATAGTGATTATATTTTTTTCATAGCTTGATCAACATAAATGTGTTTACTGCTATCTTAGTATCAAGCTATGCTTGTGCCTTGAGTTTTTAGAATGTGTGATTAAAGTACGCTGTAAAGTATGCTTAAATACTCGAAAAGAAACTTGTAGAAACTTGTGGGTCAGCTGGTCTTGAACAATTTAGTTTGCTGTAATGATCTGAAACTGAGAAGTGGAGCTTTTCTTCATTTACACAATGTTGCCAACAAAAATACCAGGTTACTCAGAAGTGCAGAAAAAAAAGAGGTGTTACTTCATCTGGGAACAGAAACTGATCCCTTTTGATGTAAATTGCAGCTTCTTATACGTATATCACCGCATATTATACCTGTGACTGTTTAACTGTCATCATCTAAAAGGCACATTAGTGAAAACACACTTCAGTAAGTAACGTACTGAAATCATTAATAAACCATTAGCTGTTGCAAATAGAGTAATTTAGAAAGTTGCTGATGCTACAATGTTTTCATTAGTAAAATTTCCCTTTATTGTAAAGGGAAGTATTTCCTTTGTTATTTAAAGAAATATAGGACTATCAAAGTTGCTTTAAACTAAATTAAAGTTATAGGAATTCTTATTTTTAGACTTATAAACTACATGAAGTCCCTGTGCATGACCCTGTATGTCCTGTTTTGGCCTGTCTCTCTCCCATATGGAAGAATCTTCCCACTCATCTGTCAACACAAGGTTGAACTCTCTTTTGAGTAAAAAAGCCCTTTACCTGGCCAGAATAACCTACCTACTGCAGCTCTGCCATCTCCTCAAGCTTAGCCTCTTTCTGAATACTGAAAGAAGTTCTAGAAACTGATTTTCCCCTTCTAATCCAGTTTGCCACAAAAAAGTGCATACATACTCAACATAACCATAAAATGCCTCTATTTCAATTGCTGCCTTTTCACATTGCTATCATGATACAAAGGGAAATTCATAAAAATGATAATTCCAATATGACTATACTCAGCTTTGCTTAAAAAATGAGAAGTACAAGACTTTCATTTGCTTCCATTAAAATGCTATAGATTTCTGCAAAACAGAGCTGTTTATTACTAAATACCACAGCTTTGCACAGAAAAGTACAGTGTTAATTAAAACGCCAAACCTCTTATCTGATTGTCTATTGCTTTGTATGAAAAACTTACTTTATTAACCGGAAGAATGTTTTTCACATTGAAGTAGAACCCGAAGTAAACCATGTTAAAAACTCCATGACGGCCCAGTGTTGCTGTAAGACCTTTGTTGAGTCCTTGGAAGCCCAGACCATCGGTTTTAATGATCTGCTGAGCTTGAACAAAGCTAGATGGTTGCTACACAAGTTAAGAAAAAGAAGGAAGAGATCATCTTTAGAAAAAGAAAACAGTAAACATAGCATCATTTCCATCTTGTTGCCACAGTGTTGTCAATTCTTGCAATTTTATCCTGTCTCGCCATATTTGTTATTTTTCCTTTCCTATGATCACATAAAACTCACAACTTTAATAAAAAAAAGATTACTCATTTTTCTGATTGCAAAACAAGAAGAAAGCATGACTTGAGTACTGTAAAAGACTAAGGAACCTGAAAACAAAAAAGGTCTTTAAATAATAATTTAAAAAATATATAGAGCAACATGTTGCTTTGTGTGAATTTTGCAACAGGGTTTTTTTGTTTATCATTGATGTTGTGCTGTTAAGATTACAACAGATGAAACCCTTACACAACTAAAGTATATAACAATTATTCTGGACAATAAGAAGATAAAAAGCTTCTCTAGTAAAATCAATGGCACAGGAATATGCATGATGAGGGAGTGATAAAAGTGACAGAATTAGAACTGCAATTTTTTGAGCCATTACGGCTACAGAAGAAAGTCCTTAAGAGCCACAAATTAGAGCAGAAAGGGAGGCTATAAAATATTTGTGTTGAAAATCAGTTTGGCAGTTCCAGATTCACTGTTATGAATAGGGTTGAAAGGGTGACTAAATGCATATATATTATCTGGGAACCCTTCTGGATCCTCTGAGGTGCTTCATGCTGTTCAGGATGCAAACCACTGCTTTAAGACACTGACTTTTTAAGGGGTTATTGGGCACACAGATCATTTTAAATCTTGGAAATATTGAAAAGAAGGTGATTTTTTTTAACTTTTCCTAAGCATCCAACTGGAAAACATGTTTAGCCCTTCTAATGAATTATTTGACTTAAAATTGTACTTAGGTTTTGAAAATCAGAGGACCCATTGAAATTCTAAGGTACAGGTTTAGGAAGCTGCCTTTAGAAATCCCATTTTGAAAATAATACCCAAAGGCACAGAAATCATTTCAGTCAGCCAATTTAATGAAAGGCAGAAAGGAGGAAACTTCCTCAGATCAGACACAATCTGCCTGACTCCACACACATTTGATCTATTTTTCAGTATACCATGATAATCAGAATTAGCTATTCCCTTTCTCAATATTTTAAATTTCTTTTTAGCAGCACTGTTGAAAAGATACTTTCAAAAAGTTGTTGAACTGAGTTTGGCTTTCTCCAAAGCATAAAGCCAGCTCCTAGTAACCAAATATATAATTAGAAAGGCAAAACATAACTTCCACTAGGAGGTTCAAACATGAAAATATAGAAAAATTTTGACTGCAATGCTGTGAACACTGCTAATTTCAATAAATTTATTTGTTTAATAGTTTTCCATTTCAAAATATCACTGTGGTTAGAATCAACAGCATCAGCCAAATGATGCCTATTATATCTGACACAGCATATGACTGCTTATTTATGTGAGTCACAAGTTTAGTCTTTAATACTAAGTTTCACTCTGTTTTTTCATATTTCATAGCTAATGTTATCCTAGCTAATGTTAACATAGCTAATGTTAATGCTCTGCATTAACATTTTACTATAATTTACCTTTTAACTCAAGTCAGAATCTATTACACTCAATATAGAAAATTGTCCAGATACTAGCAATAATATCCTTTCTCATGCACAAATAACGGAGATTAGATTTTAAAAAAATAACTAGTGGTCCTGTTTAAAGTAATTTAAGCTGAATACAGCAACTCTCAATAGTAAGGTATCTCTTGGTATCCCTTATCATGAATATGAATTTACTAATGACTCAGAGGGGAAGCCTGTCACCTGAGATGGGGTTCATTAGTCCAAATGTAGAGACCTGCAATGTCTACCTCTGACTTCCCTTTTCAGTCCTTTAGTAATAAAGAAGGCTTTCTTAGACAGCACTTCACTGTTACCAAAGTAGGCATCCTCATGTCAGCTGATCAAACCATAGAAGGCCTGTGGTTCATCACTGATGATGGGAGGACCTTAGATGGAGGAATTTATTGTATAAACATATGGAGTTAATTCACTTCACACAACTGTTGACTTTTACTCAATACAGACCTAGTCAATGGGATCTGGAGCCACATTCTTCTCATCATAAAGCAGAAACTTGTATTTGTTTAATTAATCACAACTCTTAAGTCAGGTGAGAAGATTTTAATCATCACACCAGTTTCTATAGCCAGTGGATTACCCAGGGCTACAGGGTAAAAGGAAAAAAAAAAGGAAAACCAAACAACGAGGTATTGGGCGTTTTTGCAATTTAGTTTAACAAAAAGTCACAATTATTTTAACCCGTAGCAATCCACATTACAAAAATGTTGATACGTGATTTATAGTGGCCTTCATCTTTAAATCTATCAACCCTCGAAAGATGATCTGGTAGCACAGAACAATTCAGCTGTCACCGAAGGGTGTGAATATTTGCTTTGGGGGTGTGCAGGAGTATGGGTGTGAGTGTATGTGTTCATACTCTTCCTTGTTCCTTTTAAACAAGATATATTTATTATTTCAATACAATAGTCAAAGAAATATGTGAACTGCATTAGGTTTCATCATGTAGTATGAAAGCACCACAAAGGTATAGGTACACACTTTACTTTAACCTTTTAGAAAAACAGTGCATGGTAATGAAATGTGTGTATCATTGCCTTACACTGTATAATATAACCTCTGGACATGCTTCTTCCAACAGGCTTGAGTTTACATGCTTTAGCATGGAATGTTCTTCAACATATTCTTAATGAGAACTGGAGATCATGGTAATAAAGTCACTGAAGTTTTTTCTAATTCACAGCAAATTTTGAAATTCTAGCACTTTTAAAAAGATATATTGAAAATTAATAATGTCTATGATTTAATGTCTATGATTGTGATTTCAGAACTTAATTTCCCTTGAATTTTTTTCACCGCAGCAAATAGTTCATATTTTAGATGCAAACTAGGTTCCTAGTGGAGTCCAAATAGCATTCTTACACAATTTTATTTGTATAATAATATACTAATATTTGGATTTTGTGAAAATTTGCATTTAAATTAAATTATAGTCACCTAAAACAAAACAACTCAGAGTGCTTTTGGACAGCTACACGGTGATTATTGGAGTATTTGGAAAATCATCAAGGAAGGGATGCTCTAACTAAAGTAAGTAATTGCATAAAATTTACAAACTAAAACCCCAACCATAATCCCAGACTTTGTTATAAATTTTGCAGTAGAGAAGAAAATTAAAAGGTATGAAGTGAAAGGATATACAGGTCTTTTGCAACTTTAAAGGGAATAGTTTGCTCAAAGTATAATACTGGTGTTTTTATACTCAAAATAGAGGTTTTATTAAGATAGGCCAATTACATCTTCACAAGTGTGACACAGAAAGATCCAGAATATATGCTTAGTTTGCTACTACTGGAGCAGTAGTAGTTCATAATTTTTATCTATCACTTTCCTGAGAGAGATCATCTCCCACATTGCTTTTCCCACTTTCAGTCTCTCTCCTTACAGGATCCTAAACTATTTATCCTGTACTTTACCTATCTGTTTCAGTGGCTTTACTGCTCAAGGTTAAAAAATGTCTAAACTGGAGACATGCAGCAACTGCTCAAGGTTAAAAAATGTCTAAACTGGAGACATGCAGCAAACAAACATCTCTTTCACACGCATTGAGAACAGAACAGAACAGAAGTTAACCAAACATTTTAAAAATTATTCTGGAAGAGCATACTCCGGAAGAAAGTAGGTACCAGCTAGACTATGACATGTGGAAATGGGTGGTTGTATTTTTCCAGAGTGTACCTGAGGAGCTTGGCCTAAAGAGATTGCGTAAATGGCGAAGTGATAAATCTCTTTACTGTGCATCCCCCAAAAGGGTTCAATTTGTGCAGATGAGTGCTAGAAGGCATGCAAGTATTAACTCAGTCAAAACTTAATAGTAGAATATGCAAAAATCATGCCTCACCAGGGACTCAGCCAACCGTTTCACAACATGCTTATGTGATTTGGCTCTTCTACCATGGTACAGCTGATTTCTCAAAAGATTTTGCAAAAGCCAATATGACAATTGTTAGTCTTATTCACTGAGAAAAGAAAGAAGAAACTGCGTTACTGCCTTCCTTCACTTTAGCCTGGAACATTAGAGGCTGGTGCTTTCCTGGGAACAGTTGATTTTGTTGAATCACTGTTTTCCAGTTTAAACTTTTACCCCTTTCAGCAATACCCAGAACCATGGACAAAGTTAGTTTTGCATGCTGACTTCTTTGGACAAAATAGTATTTGAATAATAAAACTGAAATGAAGCAAGAATTTAAATTATCAATGTTCTTTATTGTATAAAATTTTCCAGTTTGTTCTAATAAAAGCTAAGTCTTATAAATAATTTCCTCCAAGAAATATAGCATAAAATACACCAGCTGGACTCTGGATAGGGCACAGGGCCATGGTGTTTTATGCTAATCTTCAGTGATCACTTGAAGTCTGGAGCCTTCTGGGGTAAATGCACTTTCTACAAGGGACTCAGGTTTGTACTTCTGGATTGCCATTCCGCACAGTGTGGGGTTGTTGGCTGCTCTGGAGGGATGAAGGTGCACTTCAGGCACAGAAAATTTACAGTGGAGATGCTGACGCCTCTGACAATACTGTGTGCATCTCTGCATATCTCAATGCATTGTCTATAGAGTCTCTTTCCATTTCTGTTAAGCTTGTGGGAACATCATTTGCATCAACCCAATATATTATAGAAATTCTGCTCTAAATATGAACCTTGAAGTGCATTATGCAGAAAAAGGAGAATGAAGCAGTTTTCATACCTCTTTGAAGGCATTCTGATTGGCCTGTAAGGTAACCTTTACTACTTCAAAGGGGTTAACCACAACTGCCTCTGTCAACCCAGATCCCAAGCCAGCAACTGCAAATGCCTAGGAAAGTTAAAATAACAGTTAAAAATTAAGGTGTAAAACTTACCCTACATCAGATTATGAAACTGAATGATACAATGCAAATGGCAAGATGACACTAATGCAGCAGTATTTTATTGCTAAACAACTTTAGCCCTTGATTAGACACTGACAGTTCATGAAGACAATATAAGACAAGAGCCATAAACCAGATTCCAAAAAAGACAAAATGTCACAGCATTGTCCATGAACTATCTTTCCATCTGGAAGGAAAAATATGGTACCGAATTATTACAAAAGCATGGAAAAAGAATGGCCTCATGTTATCTTTGGGTGGAGTCTGAATAATAACACAAATAGAGATGCGGTTATGCAGGACTGGAAAAAATAAAATCTCTGAACTGAGCATTAAGCACATAACACTAACATACTAACTTAAAAATAAATGTAAGAAATTAAAATAACATAACAGTACTTAAGCAAATTGCACAAGTAGAAGTGAAGTTCACCTAGGTAAGTATCAATCTTAGAGTGGTTTATATGGGAATGAGTGGCACACAGAGAAATGTCTGCATTCACTGCGAGGATGAATTAACTCCATTTATTTAGAAGCTGATGGTACATTTCAGCCATAGGTATGGAGACACTCACTGCTTTGCTTTACATCATGGCACAGCATTTCAAAATACCTTTGTTTGTAACAAAAAATAGTATTAAAATATTCAAGTCAATTGAGAAAATTCAGAGGGGTTAAATTTAATGATCACTTTACACATTTATTGCTTCCACTTAACATACACAAATTCTGTGTTGACTGGAAAATGTCCCAGGACTAAAATACAATATAATGAGTGCATTTGCTGAAATTCAAAGAAACCAATGGAAAGGAAAAAACAATAGTGAGAAAAAACTTACTTAATACAGAGCTATTTGAGCAGGGACTCTTGAATGCTCAAGAAAAAGATGAATGGAGAGTTAGAACGGCAGTGGCCTTACTGCCTTTAGAGGAGACTGTGTTATTATCAAATCTACTTTTCCAGTGAGATAAGAACCTTTCATCATGAACTGAAGCCAGCAGCAGGATGGTGTTAATGTATGCATCTCTCTTATAACAATAAATGTTGCCTTGATATGAGGTCTGTTGAGGTACCTAGAAACATTCTGCCTAGTTTAGACCAGAAGCCCTCTCAGTCTTTTTTTTCCCTCACTACCATGGCTACCTTAGGGTCAAAAATGCCTCTATGGTAAGAGTATTGCACCAAAAATATCAGGGGTGTCAGATGGTTGCTGTATCTGTTATAAGCATCAAAGCAGATCTATAGGCCAGCCATTGCATATTTACATATTTGGCATATTTCCCCCCCCCGGGACAGAATAGTACTGCAGTACTACAGAACCTTAAGCTCTATTCTTTCCACTCAGCAGAGAACAAATATCAGTCTTTCTATTTACACCTAAGGATGAGAAGAACTTGCTGAAAAATACCAGATAAAATAGGAGAGACTATAAACGACTATGGGGTCAGTGGAATTAGTAAGAGGAAGAGGAAACTTGCTTTAAACTAGTTAATATAATTCTATGACCATTCACTCACAGCAATGAAAGGCAGATGTAAACGGAAGCAATACTGTTTGAAAGAGACCTGAAATAACCTTTATAAATCTTTATAGCGTAACCATAAAAATATAGTTTCATACAGTTGTGATGTCATTTTTGTGAAAAATAGATATTTATTATGATTTACATTCTTGCACCTCAGGAAAGTGTAGTTCTTAGAAAAAGTATATTTCTCCAAATGAGAAATAGCAGAATAAAGCTCTACATATAAAAATGAAGATTACACATGCAAGCTACATCTTAGTATTAAAGCCTTTCTGTGTATATGCATGTCCTGTATTTTGTTTTTAAAGCAGTTATGTTCTTGAGATGAATTCCTAGCTCCTCTGATATGTAAGAGAGTTTTGCCATTGACTTCAAAGGATGTAGCAATTTCTTATCAATAACTTATGTTTATGTTAGAAAGTCTTCAGAATAAGACTGAGATCTGTATTTTTGTTATAGTTGCACTGTGCCTTGCAGAATAACACTCTGAGGTTAAATTAGCAAACTAGTCACTATCACATGAATAAATAAATATTGACAATGTTCAACTTTTTTGTTATTTTGCAAGAGTGAAGAATGACAAGCTGCATACAGACTCTTTCATGTTGACTGCTGTCATCCATATTAACAAATTTCATGACATTGTAGGGAATTATTTTGAAGACATTTGATATAAAAAATCATGTATTTATTATTTTGTTAAATACTTTATCAATGTTTTTGAGGGACAAGCCTGTTCTGAAAAACTGTTGATTGAAGTGGACCCTTTAATATTGGTCTTCTTCTAAGAGAGAAAGCAGATGAGACTATTCAGTATACACACATTAAATTAGAACATGAAGTTCTGTATCCATACATACCAGTCCTGGAGGTAATGATGCATATCCTAGTAGCTTCTTGTATTGTTCAAAGGTGAAAAACTGTAAATAAAAGTTCGACTGAAATTGCAATGAAAAAAATTACAACATATGCATACTTATACATATTAGTAAAAATCAAACTACAATGGAGCTTCACTGCCTTCTACCCTGAGTAGCTGTATGCAGTTCTGCAAAACAAACATTAGCCACTTTTGTTTCACACTCTCCATAGCAGCGCAATAGTAGACAATCAGGCTTCAGAACCGATTTTATTAATATGTCATTTACAATGGCAGCATGTAAAATAAAGTAATTGTTATAAAAGTAAAAAATACTCATAAATAGAATGTGTCTTGAGATCTGATGAAGCTTTCTTGTAACTAGAGGAGTGGGGTGTTGAATCAGTCTTCCACTAAGAGCAGTGGGAGGGGAATCTTAATGACTGGTAAGGGAAAGTATGATAAGTTTATGAAGGAGACTGTAGAACAAACCCCATAGTGTTTCAAATTCATATTCTGCAAATCTGTTGCTGAAGCCACTGAAAAAACACTTCAGGTTGATGCTATATAAGACAGTTCTGAGGGCAGTGAAAATGATTTCCCAGCATGAGGAATGAGGAGAGCAAAAAATCTTGTAGGTTATAAAGCGTAGGTATTTGAATTCCGGATAAAACCCAAAGATATCATAGGTGTTATTACACATAATTTTCATACATGGAACAACACAAGGCCTGTAACTACAGCTCACTATTTGTGAGTCCTGTAATCTGTCCAAGAAGTATTCATGTCTTTGCATTAAAAAAAGTGGCTTTTACTCAGCATGTCCAGTAACATGGGAATGAACAACAAAAACCTGTCACAGTTTCACCAAGACTGCATTAGTGCAAGAGTTGACACATCCCGGTATAGCGGAAGTAAATAAATAGAACCTCTGACTTTCCTGCCTACTTTCAAAAGTTGAACTGTAACACTGGATTAGTTCAAAGTAGGTTGATTCAAAGGAAGGTAGGATAGTCTGAAAGTCTATGCATTTTATGTGCGCACAGGAGGCTGTGATCCCTCCATATATCACTTGCCCATGCATGAGACAATCGAACTGTTTCACCACAAGAGGAAGGCAATGGGCAGTGAGGTCAATGGAGATGTGGGAATCATAAGAAACAAAAGGAAATAGTGTTTTTAAGACAAAACAGAAAGACTGGGTGACCTATGCCGGGTCTCAGCCAAAGAAGACAAGCTTTGTCCCTCAGAATTTAGTTACTACAGACCAATCAGAACAAAACAGCTTTTCCATAAACCACATGCACAGGAACATGAATAATAAGCACCACATTTTCATTTTAACTTGTTTAGAACCTTGTCCTATGGCAAAGTCGATAATATTTTTCAATCAAGACCTGCTGCAAATGAAGTCACTGGAATCACACCAAAACTATCAGAGAATCGGGTGTTAATGTGTTAATAATGCCAATGATTTAAAGCAGAAGGGAATAAATATGACTCATAATGCAAAATCAGGGTGTTAGATTCTGAAAACTGAAGGGCTGATACTCTAGTCAGTGAATAGATACTTTTTTATACACTCAGTAGGGATTATTATATAATTTTGCAAAAAAGGTCCAAGAATTGGGGCCCAGATTTTAACTGCTTTCCAAATAGTGTAAGATTGAACATTTAGCTTGCAAATATCCTGCAAATATGTTTAAAATTGTTGCATTGGCCTTGACATTAATCAGAAGAGATAGAAATGTACTTAAACTGTAGGTCTGTCTTTTTTGGACAACTGAAGATCTTTTACAGGTAAAAAGAAGTCTCTGACAAAGTGGGTGGGTAAGCTGCTTCACTGAACTAAATTAATTTCTTATTGTGATAAAGTTTGCTTTATTCTCTCTCCAGAATCTTTCTTCTCATTGTTACCCTCCTAACCTTCAATGGAATTTCTGGTATTCCTTAATGTTTTCCATAGTGTTGCAGATCTGTAAAACAGTTGTAATAAAGGCAGGAGTACATTACCTAGCAATTTTTTGGTCTTTAAAATTTTACCTTTAAAAATCAATAGCTTCCTAGAGTCATAAATTAAATAACTACTTAATAGTAACTATGTTTTACATAATTTTTAAAAGAAAAGAAATCAATAGCAATAAAACTCAATATAAATGCTGCTGTGTGTACTAGGCAGGCTAGTAAACATACAATTTTGCCCCAGAAAATTATCTTACTGTATCATGAGAATTTATATAATGTGTCCACCCAAAACATTTTTAAAAACACAGCAGCATTTCCTTTTTTCCTCTACAGTTGTGTTAATAGCTTTGTGCAAAACAAACAAAAAAAAAAGCAAAAAAATTTCAGAATAAATGCATTTAAAACATGCTTTTGTGTATATAATAACCAATACTGTCCATCTGGCAAAGATACACTTTAATTGAAGTTACACAGAAAATAGCCGAAGTACTTACCAGATGTCTCAATAACTCTAAGGTAAAAATACATGCTTGAAACAAGATGTCTGGGAACACATGAACAATATAAATTTGCCCCAAAAGTTCATCTGTTAACCATTGTATTGGCATGATCATTTCTTTGCTCCAAGTTCAATCTAACAGAAAGTTATAAACTTTGACTTTTCATCTTCCAGAAATACCAGCTTTCTTTTTAGGAGGGAAATAAAAGGAGAGAAAAAAAGAAATAGCAAGATAGACATGAGAATAGAGTTCACTAAAAATGAAGCTGTATCTTCAACACTTAACTGGAAAACTGGGGCTAAATAACTTTGTTTTAGTAGCTGTATTTTTATTTGCAAATATACACACCAGATAAATCCAAGGTTCCAGTAGCACAGGTACATTTCTTCTTAGTACAAAATCTCCCTTTTCCATTCTCTACACACTTTTATGATACTATAACTAGACATTTTCCAAAAAAGGTCATTACAAACACAAAGCAAGGCTGCTGGAACCTAGAAATTGCCTCTCTGCCTTTTGTGCTTTCTCAAGTCTTAAAATCATTGGTCTGATCGTAGTCTTCCTCTAAATCTCACTGGTCAGTTTGGCAGTGAAGAAGGGACAGCTTGAGGCCTGTCAAGATGAGGAAAACTATTAGAAAAATAAAGGGTAAAGAGTGGGCCAAAGGAAGCTGTGACTTTTCCTTTGAGGTCATAGCCACATAAGGTTCATGGACATTTGAGACAGGATGGATTCTCTTCAGGTCAGAGCATGGGTACAAACTGCACTTTGGATGTTAGAAATTGTACTGACATATAAAATCTCTCATTGAATTCCTTCAGTATCCAGGTTCTTACAAGGACATTACTGTCCTGCCTTACTGTGATACTAAATTCTTCTAATGTAGAACACAGCTGATGTCTCAAGGTAACCTAAAGTCATCCTGATGTCCTTGGAACTGCATTAAATTTAAAGGAATAGTGAATATAATCAAAGAATTAAACTATTTAATTAACGCCCCTTCCTCTCCCCCCCATTTAAACCTAATTCTCATGGTTGCATGTCCAAGAATTAGGTAGAAAGCACCCCAAGGGAGCACCAGTAAGACGTTAAAGGAGCTGTGAGCTTAAGATGTACAAGAGGTTGAGAGAACTGTCTGTTTAGCCTGGAGAGAAGAAGGCTGAGATGATCTTATTTCTATCTTCCATCATCTAAAGGTTATACAGAAGACAAAGCCAGGATTTCTCAGAGTCTGACAACAGAAGCATGAGAGGCAAGAGGCAAAAGTTGCAACAGGATAATTTGTATATAATTTGGATTAGATATAACGCAAAATTCTTCACAGTGAAAGCAACTAAGAACTGGAGCAGGAGCACAGAGAAGCTGCAGTCTCCATCCTTGAATATTTTCAGAACTCTACTAGACAAAGCATCTGAACAATGTGATCTAACCATGAAGTCAGCCCTGCTTTGAGCAGGAGGCTCATCAGATGACCGCCAGAGATCCCTCCCAAGTTACATCTTTCTACGATTCTATAATTATACTGAATATTGTGCAGTTTAAGCCAATTTAATCAATTTGAGTAAGAAAAAGTTATTTGAGATTTTTGAATGACTCAGGAGAAATCAAACCTGGGTTAGTATTTTAACTAAAAAATATGCTGGAATCTAAAAAGCGCAGATTTACTTTGTCCTTTTTCAAAGGAAATGAAAGGGAGAGACTGATGAAACATTACAGGATAAAGAAAACAAGTTATTAGGAATCTTCTAAACATGATCCATCTATTCTTCACTGTCACTTTGCTATTAAATAGGACTTTGGTTTTCTTAGTTTTATTAAATATTTTTGAGGTAGGTGACATATGTCACTTGCATCTAAGATACCAATGCAAACATGAAGATGATACTACCAGAACTCCTTTAGGATTCTGTTACAAGGTCACATCCTGTCACTTTATACAAATATTATTCCTCTGTAAAGGAATTGGAATGTGAATGATTAATTGCAGACTAAGGACCAGAATCATATGCAACCTTTTAAGAAAGAAACCAAAAGAGAAAGAAAGAAAAAACAAGACATTCTCTAGAATAACTGCTTTTAGACACATTTGGTGCAACTATGGGAAACTTCAAAGTTCTGAAGCAAAAGGCAAAGAAACATTTGCTCTTAACACAACTGATGCTTTGATAGATTTAGAACTTTAAGATGACGTGTTTAATAACTAGGTTTTAATTAAAAATGTTGCATGACAACTGAAAAAATTGATGCATTGAGTATTTTGCTTAGGAATGTTACTAAAATCATGCTCAACAAATCAAAATAAAGGATAATAAAAGGAAATAATATCAGCATTTGTCAGCAAATACACGTTGGTAGGCTAGCATCTAGTTCAAGTGTAAGAGAGCTGGAGTAAAATGTTCCTTGCACAATGAGGAATTGAATCCATTACTGTCTTCTGTCTGTTAAAAAGTAAGAGTATGGAGTAGAGCACGCTTTGGAGCACAACAAAACTCTGGGCAGCACTTCACACCCACAGATATACTACTTCAAGTTGCTAAGTATTTCTTAGGGGCTTCTTTAATGGCTTTTTGTGTTAATTTATTAAGCTATTAGTTGTTTTGCAAGTTGCTAGGCATTTTCAGTAAAGGAAAATATCTAAACCAAAGGTAATTATGAGGCTAAAATAACACTTAAACTATTTTATTTTTTTTTGGACAATATAGAATAATTGCAATTTTTTCATTTAACATTAGATATATAGGTCAAAAATAGCTTAGCATTTAAGATTCTTATCCTGCACTCCTTAATCAAGGATAGTTTTTATTGTACTATCAACAGGAAACTTCCCTCCTAGTAAAAATCAGAGGATTAATATGCCAAATAAGTTTAAGATTCTAATTTCAATCAGCAGGGGATAAATAAAATGGTTTACAGCTGCCACTGTCCCTACTTATATTTTTAAAGGAGGAAGCTTGGGATTTTTACCTTCACCGCCCTTTTGGGTGTCTCAGCCAAGACAGGAGGAAATATTCCTTTGTAGAAGCCAAGTAATCTATCAAATAATAAAAAAAAGAAATTATTTTTGTATGGATAAAAAACCATATCATTATCATACTGCCAATTTTATTTTCACTTTTGAGCAGAACAACTAACTTTTCAGCATTTTCAGGCATAGAGACAAACAATGATACTCTCTGCTTACTTGCTAAATAACTAATGTGATACCAGGGGACCCCTGGTGGCCTAGCGGTTAAGATGCTGGTCTCTCAGCACCAAGGCCGGCCGCAGGTTCAAATCCCAGTCCTGCTTCAGGGTCCCCCGGGTAGATGGAGCTCATCAGCCCCTAAGGCCATCCATCTAAGAGAAGGTCAC
>JAWWLV010000179.1:39115965-39145425 GCA_035041135.1 Platyrinchus mystaceus
AGTCCCTTCACCAGCGTCGTTGCCCTTCTTTGGACACTCTCCAGCACCTCAATGTCCTTCCTAAATGAGGGGCCCAGAACTGGACACAGTACTCCAGGTGTGGCCTAACTAATGCCAAGTACAGGGGCAGAATCACTGCCCTGGTCCTGCTGGCCACACTATTCCTGATATCTGCCCTTTTAGACACTGCTACTAATTACTAAATACTAAGTCCTTATTTTCATAGCATATTTCACTTTTTTTTTTCACTGAGCTTTCATTGCAACACATGGGAATTAAGGAAAACCATAATTTTTTTTGCGGCAAGTAAATGTAATACAGAATAATGTTACCATGTGCCTCTAGTAACACTGATGTTATACTGTATGCTGAAAGAAGACCAAGTGTCCAGCTACAAGAACACTAGAAGCAGACCAATTAATGACAGAAATCCCTCAAATAAGTTAAGACAACACGGAGTATGAAAAATGACTAGTTAAAAAAGAAGAGACTGTTGGTGAAAGCTATTAAGATAATTCAGGAAAGTACTAAACAGTGGAGAAACTGGCTCAGAAACAATCAGACTGGCCAAGAAATGGATTAATAATCAGCATCAATCTACCTCACTTATTCAAAATGACAGTCATCAACGTATTTACTGCATGTGGGTCAGATTATGAAGTAATTACGATCCATCATCCATGTGACTGTTATTCTTACTGAGAAATAAGTTTTTCATCCATGAGTTTTAATCACCTCTCAATCTCTCGGTCAAAATCCTTGCTAATTTTTTGGCTTAGAAAGCTGAACTCTAAATTTATGTGAGTTACAGGACACACTTAAAAATAAATTCCTCAAGAAAGGGGAAGATGAAACCTTCTCCTTCCTTACTTGTGTCTATGGCAACAAAAGGAGTAAGAAAAAAAGGGATCTTTGTTAAAACTTATTTCTATTCAAATGATTGTCTTTTTTACTTTTATATACATTTTTACTTCTATACAACATGTCTTTCACATGTTTTTTGTGTTTTACTATGCCCAAGCACCTAAGAAAAAATAATCTAGCAAGGTGAAGATGTAGCCTTGCATTGTAACACACAACACAGCCTCAACAGTTTCCTGTGTGTGCAAAAAGGACATAATTTTCTGGATATTTTTGCCCAAGGATGATTAGAAACTAATCATTTGAGTGGTACACTGTTACCATGTACTGCTTGAGTAGATTAATTATAGATTAGAATAGATTAATGCGAATTAAATTAAATTGGATTTTTAAAAATGTAGGTATGCTTACACCTCCACCACTTACTCTGCAAGTGCCAAGGGCCTATGAAGCTGGGTGGACACTGCTGCTGAGGGAGTTATTGGGGTACATGAGAAGATGGTGATGCTGGGGAGTGGCAAGGCAGGACCCTGCCAGCTGCAGCACACTCTGCTCGCTCACACTGCTGCCAGCCCAGCACAGGAGCAGCAGCAGGGCTCCCTGACACCACTGACTGTGCCTGCTGAACACTTCTCTCGTAGTCAGGCCCCAACACCAGTGAACAAAATACCTGTTTGGCCCATGCTTCTAAGAAGCCTTAAGCTGGTCTGTTTGATGTAATTCCTGTTGAAATCAGTGCAAATGGCAGCGTTATTATCACTGGCAGCTGGTCTGAGCTCTTACAAAATTACCTGCATGTAATCACTAGCTGGGCTGTAGAATGGGTCTACATGTCTCATTTCTTATAACTGACAGCATTTCTTCCCCCAAAGACTTTCCATCTAGCTGCCCCTTTGTTTGCAAGAGGAACAAGCTACAGACATGCCAAAACAGCTTTGCCTAGAGCTTCTGAAACAGAAAAATTCTTCATTGCATTTTGGATTGTCAGAACTGGCAGACTGTTTCATTTGTACAGAAGTTTTAGTTGTTCAAACACTAGAAGAGAGTTTATGATTTTTTTTTTCTCCTTTTGCCAACAGTACTGCCGTAACTGGTATGACAGGAAGCAGTCACTGTGTTAAAGTAGCTCCATACCTATGTCTGTTGAAGTTAAAGAATATAAGAAAATGATTTTTAGTTTTGGTACCAGAGGAAAAAAAAAATGGACTTTTGGGGATGTGTGCTTAGAAATCTATACCAGACACTAAAAAAAGAAAATCATAGAGAAGATAATTAGATGTGTTTTATGGAAAGACTGGCAGCATTTCTCTGTTAAACTTATGCTGTGATTCATTAAATGAAAAATCATGAGATGAGCAAAATTTCTGTGCCTGCCCTGGGAACGTGTCTTATTTAAATTGGTTGTGACTTCATAAAAATACAACATTAAGTTGTTTTAATTTCATCAGAAAAAATGTGATTCAGGAAGGAAACTTTTGATTGCAAGTCAATGTTATCCTTCATTGGAATAAGTTATACTCTTCAATATCCACATGCGTAATCCCTAGGGAGTTATATGACTCCATGTATTCTTTCCCATCTGCTAGTTAAATATGAGATTCAAGAGGCTTTCAGTGTCATTATACAGATTAGTGACTCTCCCAAGAGGACTCTAGGTTCATGATACAGTGAATAACTTACAATGAGATTCTGAAGACCAACTTTCAGAGATCATTTTGTGTTTGTATGAGTTTTGCACCTGCAATTATTTGTGCTTGTAATTTAGGTTAGTTAGATGTTTTTAACTTACAGATGCAATCAGTGATGTAGATACTTAAACTGAACTGAACTGCAGGCAACCATAACTGCAGGTGCAAAATTTTGTCTGCAATTATTTGAATCCATAAACACATCCATCTTCCAAAGTATGAAGTAAAACTAGGCCAGTAGTGGTTTTATATAGTGTTTTTAACAAATTAATAAATTTGTAACATTTTTTTCCCAGTTCTGAAAAAAATGTCAAAACAGATCTTTTTAACATTAAAGAGAATAGGGCATCATTACATATATACAAACACGCGCATAATAATTAATTTTATTTCATTTTTTAGCATCTTGACCTTTGGGGTACTTTTCTTACTTCCTTTACAGTACCTGTATCAGGAAAATAATAAAAGATTCCTGATTTTGTAACAGCAATACTGTTGATAGTTGCACCAGTAGACAGTAAAAGTCCTATATACACTGAGTTTAAAGTGTGCGGAATTTGTAGCACTGCTTAGGTAGTGAACAGCACCATGAACATGTACACATGCTGGCACTTGCATTTCCACCTGTGGTATCCAGATATATCACAGGAGTGAAAGCTATTACTACATAGATGTGTGAGGGAACTCAAATGAATGACAACTACCTACCTAAAGACAGACACAACACCTGTGTGTGTCGCCAAAATGGGATTCTGTTATAAGAAAGTCATTAGAAAGATTTTAAGTAATTGGGAGCAAGAAAATTGAAAAGCACAGATTTCTTACAGTTATTGTAAGAAACTATAACAGTTACAGGTACAGGGGCTAGGTACAGGGACTTTCCCTAAGTACAGAGACAGTGTCACAGATATTTTCATCCACTATAGTGCCACCCTGCAGTGCCAGTGTGATACAGTGAGGGCACTGTGCGAAACCAAACTCCAGTGCCTTGTTCCAGACAGCTCATTCCAGGCTGGGTTACACTCTGTCATATTAAGATCTGCATTATAGATGCAGGAGCAATGCCCTCCTCTTCTTCACGCACTTAAAATGCCCTAAAAATACTATATGGGTTAATACATTTTCCTTAATGTTACTCCAACCCAAGAACAAATAGAGTAGACAGTTAATACTGACTTTTTTTTTTTAAATCACATTACATTTTAAACACGAAAGCTCCCGTTTGAGTTAATATGCACCAATGCTTCCAAACAGATTCCACCTTCAGTACTATGATAGTCCCACAGTACAATGACATTTATCTTGTCCTTCTCACACAATTTATCACATAAAGCACTATGTCATGTGATAACCTTCACAATAATAACTTTCACTCTGAGATTCTCAAAGAGAAAAAAGGACAAGCAAGATAAGGTTAAATGACTGAGAAACAAGGAAGATTTACCAAAGGATTCCAACTAAGATTTGACTGATAGACTACTAGAAACATATTTTGCAAAACTTTACACCAACAGTGTACTTTAATACAGTTACTGATGAAAAACTGCTGCAAGATTATGATGCAGATTTATGTAAATACCTTTTGATACCAGATCAACATGCAAGACAGATGTGTGAAGACCAGTGTAAAAGTTGCTCTCCTAATTATTATTAATTCCTATTTATCCTAATTATTATTATTGCTACTTATTACTCAGTGATGTACTCTTGTTTTATGTAGCCATGCCTCACCTGCCAACAGTCTCCTCATCTGCATAGACATCTGTAAAGAAATCTGACAGATTTTGTCTCAAAAAGTAATGGAATCTGTGTGTTGGTGATGTGGCAGTTTCTACTGGATTATTTATTTTTAAAAAAAGCTTGCAATGTGTTCTTTGAGCAGCAGACCTGCCTGAGCAGGTTTGACCTGAACATCTCTTTTGAAATGTTTTCTTTTTCTCAATATACTCTTCTGATCCAGCACTCCTTACAACTTGAATTCTTCTGCAGAAAAGAAATTTTGCCACTTCAGCATTGAATAAACACAACAAATGGACCCTCCCTCCTAAGTTACTTTTAAAAGCATACAAAGTATTTTACTTAAAAAAATGAACATTTAGCAATCCAAGTAAATGCAACACACTGTTATACAGCCTATAGCATGAAATTTTTTGTGTCAAAACTTTCTGCATTTTATGACTTAAAATAATAGTACCTTTATAACCATCAATATGTCAAAAAGAAAGTAATTTTGGATCAAATTTTATTTTCTTCTAGATCTCTAATTTTCTCTGCATTTCCAAAAGAGAATCGTTTTTCCTGTGTAGCTCACAAACATGCCACAAGACTTGCTCGGTTACCAGCTCTGAGCTGGATGTAGAACTCCGCCAGATTAGCTGGAGATTACCATTGCAGTTGCAGCTCTGCAGCAGTATTGTTTGCCATGATCGCACATCTAAGTGTAACTGCAATTTGCAACCACGTTACCTCCCTGTTCACCATCATCAGAGGGCATTACAAAGTCAACATAAACAACACTAGGCATGACTAAATGATTGCCTGGTATTCTACAGAGTTGATTTAGAGACGTGAAAACCTTATCTATGGTCAGCACAGCCAGCAAGGACATAAGAACACATTTGTGTTGTTTCAACTGGGGTAAGGACAACCTCCTCGCAAATCTATCTCCAGAAAACAGCTGTGGAAAACAAGAAAGTCTGTGCTACAAACAGTTTTGCAAGGCAAGGGTAGGCAGAGAGCTCCAAGTGCAATGATTTCTACTGTAACTGTAGCAGATCTTGAAGGAACACGTGGTAAAGTCGTTTGGAGCACTGGGCATCCTCAGACAATGCTCTGAAAAAAAGGCATCTGACTCTGTCAACACTCACAGACGAAGCAGTAGGTTCTTCTATGGGTTCTGTTTGCTGCAAGGTAAAAATGCTGGAAGCTCCTTAAATGTCAGTGAGCTTTTAATAAAATGCATTGTCTGCACTTCAAGAATGAAATACACAATTTATTATCTTGTACTGAAACTATGTAAAACTGGCAATACAGTGAAAAAAACACAAAAAACTCAGCAGTGTGGACAACAGCCTTGTGTTCTCCTTTTGCGTTATGAAAATTCAGACAAGGATGACTCTGAGACCAGCTAAAAATTATTTAAAAAGCTGCAAGATAAAAAAATCAGAGAACTCATAAATTGTTAAGCAGTAGTATTTCTGAATAGTTTATCTTAAACTTTCATTCTGTCATGATGTGCTGATTGGTTTATGATGAGTTTTTCCTCCAGGGAAGAACATACTTTTTAGTAAACAAATTTTTACTCTTTCTTGTGTAAAAGTGAGTAATAGAGCTCTTTATTTTAATTGAGTTTATACCACATCTTTTGCAAAGAAGTTTTAAGAGTTTGGATGACATAACTACCCCTTTGCTTTCAAAGATTACATATTCGTCAATTTTTTCCTTAAGCATTCAAGCAATTTTTTTACCTGTGGTTCTTTCTTTCTATGTTTCTGCTGTTTTTATGTATGAAGTCTATAATCTCAGTGCCAAGTAAAAAAACTTGGTACCATTAGTTTTCCAGAGGCAGAACTGAGCAGAGTACTCAACATTCAGGCTTTAAGCAAAAATAGGGAATCTAACTTATGAATACTGATATACTTCTATTGTCCAATGCAGATCTGTGCCACTGACAAACACAAACAACCTTTCATGAATTGTACATTTTGATTCAGGGTTTGTAACAGAAATGATTTTTTGATTTAGAGACACTTAAAAGATGGCTGAAGTATGTTCTGATAATGAATATCTAAAACTTACAAATGGGGATACAAAAAATTATAAATAATCAATACAGTGGAAAGAGAAATGTAATGTTTTCCATAGTCTCTGGGGCCTGCCCTACATGGACCCCTCCACAAACCACAAAGTATAAAGCAGTGCCTCATAATGTAATGAATACTTGCACTTTGTAGGAAAAGTACATTTACCATGTATATCCAGACAGAATGAGGCAGTGCATGGAGCCCTGGTACTGCAGCTCGAGTCTGCTACCATTTGAGCCAAAGTAGAACTACATTAGCTGGCACTAACAGCAGTTCATTTATCCTGCCTGCAGCAAGTTATTGGAAGATAGTACAGCACACACACAGCCAGAATCACTTTTCAAGGAAAATGAATAGAGAAATGAGGTAAGGAGAAAAATACAACTCTGTATGAAGTCTAATGTATATACCTGTCTAATGAATTAATTTTTCAAAATTATTTAAGCCTCTGGGAATGCAGCTTTCCTATGAAACCTTATCCTCAAATGGCACTATATCACAACAAGTCAAGCACATAGAATCATCTTAGAGATGACAAATAATGAAGTACTACTTGAGATTTTCAGCTTATTCACTCCATACTTGTTTGTGAAGATGTGGTAAAAAATGCTTTGGACCTCATTTTTAACCATTTTACTGGACATCTGGTGTTTGCTGCTTAAAGTTTCACTATTACCAGGGTCACTGTAATTCTATAGCACATCTGGGCCAAATTCTCTGGCAGTTTTTAGTGATTTCTGTGGCAGTGGAAACATCTGTAGCTCTGCGCAGTCCCACACATACAGAATTCTGAGGAGCTGCAGAATGCTCTTGGATCTTTTGCATTTCAGTGTCCAGGAAATTACCCACTGGTAATGGATGATCTTTCAGTATTTTGTTTTTTAATCTTCTGTGGGATATGTCCAAATCAAGTAAAACCACACAGATTCTAATCAGAAACATTTTATTTTCATCAGTTATTAAAGAAAACACTGGTGCCTCAGTCTTTATGTTTTCAGAAGTACACACAGCCTTTGAAAACATTTTCTTGGAAGTGGGTGGACTGATGCAATGTGAAACTGGCCTAGTCACTGAAAATGTTGAGAACTGCAAAGCCTATGCCTCGACAGTTGAAGAGAAATTTAGCAACAGCACTGTGAAACAAAAGGACCATCTTTTAACATTTAGCTATAGTATAATCTAAGATTTGGTTATTTGTTTTAAAATGATACATTAAAACTATTACTTGTTACAATGAAAGGTTTCCCAGAACCAGTTTTCTGGAAAAAATAGTTTCTTACTCCCCAGATCCTGAAGTATTTGTGCCAACTAGTTAGGACAACATCAATACATTACAAATGCCTGGACTTGATCCAAAACTTTGCTTGCAAAACAACAAAAAAACCCAACTAACCAAACAAAAAGAAAACTTTAACACTGGATTTCTCTCCAGTAGTGTAACACATCACTGATTAAACCCCCAGAGGAGTAAGCTAAACTTGTTCTGTTATTTGTTGAGTGACTGAGCAGTTCTTGTTGTATGTGCTTGGACTGGCAAATAGAAACACTGGACAAAATAAAATGTCATCTACATCTCAGCCTAATTCCTAATATGAATTAAAAGCTAAATTCTTAAGAATTATAGTAAAGATACCGAAGGAGGGCTATGCTACCATTACAATGAGTTAGCCTACAGCATTTTTTTAGCCTCAGAAAAGGTTTTTAAAGTAATTTTTCAAAAGAAAATGCAGTATGGCAAGAGGATTATTTGGAGCTATAGCAAGGATGAACCATAACAAGCAAGATTAAGTAAGAGCAGTGAAGAACTGACAACCTGTGTACATGGATAGCAACTTGGAGAGGAGAGCATAAGTACGGCTACTATAGGATAGAGGATCTATGACAGGAAGTAGGCCAGAGATATTTAAAATTCATTTAATAGGTGCACAAATAACTGCATTTAGTAACTGCTCGTCACAAGGCAAGTATTCTTTCAGTGATGGTTTAAGACATGCCTACACTTTCCTAACAAAGCTTGCCCAAGATGCTCAAACCATCTCCATACCACAGTCTTCCACACTCATTTGTGCTAATACAATTATCAGCAAAACCACACTTTACTCCAGATTACTGAAGAGTGGAGAAAGGAATTAAAAAAAAAAAAGAAATATTGGGAACAGTAAAAGTTAAGAAAGAGAGAGAGAACGAAAGAAAGAAATGTATGTGGAGATGGCATGACAAGAACAGAAGAAGCTAAAATGTTATACCTGTGATGGATGTGTAAGATGGATATAAGAGCATTTATGGTTTGAAATTTTGTTCAGGGTGACTGATGAGATGCTCAATAGGGATAAAACCCCCCTTCCCTTTGTCATATTTGTTCTCATACAGATTAAACACAACATTGGTCTTGAAGGCAGGGAATATGAGCAGCAAGCTAGGTGGAATGCAGAGAACAGCCAGAAAGAGCAAGAGATGATGCCTGGAACAGGAAACTTATGACATTCCCTACCTGACTGAGGCAAAAATTCCTTCCTTACCCCCAAACTGTAAATAGGTAAGACTCTGAGCCTCCAACAATAAACCAATCCCCCTCTCTCCAAATGGATTTCCTTTTTATGTCGAAAGACTAATCCATGCTATCACATCTTCATCTGTATCCAATCATGCTTAAAAGGAAGGAAAAAACCCCTCTCTATCATGCTTCTAGTCAATTGTGCATTAAGAAAAAATAATCCCTCTTGATCCCTGACAGTGACTTGCAGAAGTTCTGAAACATGACGTAAGTACAGTCATTACTGTAATGCAAACGTCCAAGTGTTATGGTAGTTTCAGGACAGTGCAAGATTTCCTGTTCTCAAAGCTTAATACAAGACAGGGGATGAGTTATGAGACTAGAATGCAAACTCAGAAGGGACCCCTTAGGATTCATCATGTTACTTATACAAGTTTTCATCTAGAAACTACATAAAATAATATTTAGAAAGTCTTAAGTAATGGCCCTCAAGAACTCCTCTGAATGATTGTTGCAGTGTTTTTCTAAATTCAGAGAAAGCTGTGTTTGAAGGCTGCATTTGCTTAACATCAGATCCCAGGTACTTGTTGTGGTGAGCAAAGCTGAAAACCCATGAACTCTCAGGTGCCAGAAAACTTTTTCCATAGGTGAAAAATATTTCTATACATAGCAATCACATAACTTTTCAGTATGGTCTTTCACGAACAGAAAAACTTAGCCCCTTTAATTTTATGGCACAAGGGCGATCTTCCTCCCAATCCAGTTTTGTAGACCTCTCAAATTTCTTCAGCATTTCTACACTCTCTTTGAAGTGTTGATTTAATTCAGTATTTTATCAGTTGTGCTAGCAAAGTTATATAGAGAGGCAAAATTCTGTACCTCCTAACTATTCCTTAATTGCACACAGCATTTTTCTTTCTGCGTGATTTAGAATTGCATGATCCTTTTTGCTATGGTACAGTCCTATGAGTTTCTGTTATGTAACTACCTTTAACAATTAATTCTTTCAGTGTTACTGCTTCCTCAAACAATGTTGTCTGCATTGTTGATATAGCACATATAATCTCAATTTTGATACCCCCTTGAACTACTTTGTATTTGGCCATATGAAAATACACAGTGACCATGAAAATTGGGTCTAATTCTAAAACAGTAATCTGCTCTCACTTACTGCTCCACCAGTTTTTGTGCCTATTGAAACAATTACAAACTTCGGAAAGTTCACGGGGAATAAAATACAATGCTGATTTTAAATGTCTATTTTAATCTCTACTTTCTGCATGCAGCTCTTTTTTTTTTTTTTTTTTAACTTAACTGAAACTCTTAATTTTTGTTTTTTACTTGATTCAAAAATATTAAGGGCTGGAATGAATTATGCATTTAATTCTAGAGATAACTATGGCTTTGAAGCATTCCCAAACCAAGCTTGAGAAAAAAGAGACTTTAACCGATAATGTTTCATCATACATATTTAAAGTTTGTGAAAGTATTAATTTCACTTCAGGGAAATTTTGAATTTTGTCATCTGCCTGGCAGAGAGAAAATTCATCCTGCTGCCAGAAAAGTCACTCTCCAAAGATAACTGGGTCCAGTGATTCCACAAATCCAATTTAGTCCATTTCAAGCTCCATTCTGTATGTTGGTTTGTTGAGTGAGACAGACTTTTTCAAGAAATGATTTATTTAATCAGTATTGAATATTATAGCACTGAAATCATGGAAGGTGAAGCCCTCTCATCTGATTTATGTTATCTACTTAATTTTTTTTAGGTGTTGTTAATGAATAATGCCATCAATGATGGGAAAATGGTTATACTTTTAAGAGTAATTATCTGTTATTTATTACATATTGCAACAAATTATATCCTATTTTCTTTTCATCCAATAGTAACATGTATCACTTTTCTTCCTCCATGTTAGCAAAGGACTTCCTAGTCATGATTACAGAAAATAGCTTATGAAAATATTAAAGAGTTAATATCATGTGGCTAGCTAGTTTTCAGTTAGGTAATCATGAAAATAGTGAAAATGGCTTGTGAAATTAAAGCTGAAGTTGTAAACTACAGTCTTACTGATAATAGCCTTACCAGTTCTTTGCCATCTTTTAAATAAACCACTTCATCTACTTCATGTTGTTTTTCTTCATTTTGCACTCCAATTTATACTATAATCACTGCCACAGTGAGACATTTTGGAGTCCATGGAGTATCTCCAAACCCTGGGCAGTGCACCCACCAGCCCCCCAGGCAGCTGCCTTTGCCTTTTGTGTTCTGTGCTCTGTCTTCCCAGGTGGCAGCTGCAGCAACTGCAATTTACCATGTTTACCTCCGATAGCTCTGGCTATTTTTGAATTGTGATTTCACCCACATTTGGGATAAATTAGCACTGCTGTCAAAGAGGAAATTATCCCACCTTCCTCATCTTCCCAGTTGCTCTGTCCTGCCTTCTCATTACCCTCTCCATTCTGCTGGCAAAAGATCTATGTGCGACATGATGAGCCAGATAGCGGGAATCCTTTCAGATTACCAACACATTTATTTTTTAATGGTCAGGTTAGTATAAACCTGATCATTTTTCCAGCATCCAAGACTTCTGACCAGGTGCAGAAGTGCGTGTGCTGGCACAAATGAGAGTGTGGCACAAAAGCAGGAACACACAGCTCTGGGCATACAGCATACACCACTGCTTCTTCTGGTGAGTGCTGGTTTAAAACATCCAAGAAGCTATGGATTTGGTTAGACAAAAATCAGGATGTAGCCTATTATGTTTTCCTCTTTAACTCTGAGTTTTGATGTATGGTTCACATCTTGCTGTGTATTATACTCATCCAGCTGTGCTACAATAATGGCACCTCTACCCTCTCATCAGGCAGTAATTTTGAATTAAAAAGCCTCTTCTGGGGATGGCTTCCAAAGTACAACACATACCACCTCATGAATGTGGTAACTGATATGTCGACATTCCAGAGTGCTAAATAGGTGAGGATGTTGGCTTTCAGAAACAATCCCTTGCCAGATAATACTTCATTATCTGACAGACCATCTGGTTTCCAGTCTGTCAATGCTATATTACTACAGTCAGCTCTCTATGCTTGATTATTGCCCAACATTTGTATTACTTTGTAAATAAAAGAACTCAAAAAAATGAAAAAGAACCTTCCAGAGACTGAGCAAGACAAATCACCACTTGCTCATGTACTTGTCCTTGTCATTTTTGGATAATGGCCAAGCACTGGATTTTTCTCCATGTGACTTGTGAATTCAAGAGTACAGCATAACCCATTGTTATCAGGAGAAAGATCACCAACTTTTAATTGCACAATATATATAAACACAGCTGGCCTCGTGACTCACTTCGTAATGCAATATGTTACTCCCTAAAATTCTGTTTCAGGTGTGACCTCAGGATTCTTTCTATTCCAGTTGTTGAAGTCTGAGATTTACAGTGATTTACTCCTAGACTACCATGGATATTTAAAGGAATATTTCTTTTCTGGGATTTCAGAAGGAATGTTTGGCCTGTGAAAGTGAAGCTATATCTCTTGGATATCCTTTTTGTGTCTGTTCAGAGCACCATGTTTTAAGAATGACTAATAAGAAGAGTGAGAAGTTTATAATTCCATAAGCAATGATAGTTGATCTCTTTACAGTAAAATACATATTCTTTCAGTGGGAGGAATTACGTGGGAATATAATGACATTACGAAACAATATCAGGAAGAACAAAATTTGCTGCATTTTAAAATAAAATTATATATTTAATTAGAATAAATATAGTGCTTTAATGTGTTTAATAATGGAATGAAATTTTTATAAATATTGTATTGGCTTCTAGATGAAGCTGGTCCTCAATCTTCATTTGTTACCAGCTCTCAGAATTTGACTTTTGTGCATAACTCCGTTTTCTACAGGAATCAGCATCTTTTTTTTTTTTTTTCAATAGTCTTATGTTAAAATTTCTAGTCATCCCTAGAAATACATGGTCTAAGTTAAACACCTGGTTCAAAACTGAGACGTCTAAGGAAATTCTACAGCTAAATAAATAAAACTCAGAAAAAAATATTTTTGGAAAAAGATTGTGGTTAGCTTCCAGTGAAAAACACATAAGTGAACAACTAAAAAAATGTTTAATGTTTTTTTCTATCTTTTTCCATAAATCGAATGCTTTTACAATGAGAACTCAAGGCACTAATGATCATGCTCTTATCCGATGTGTCTGAAGTCCTTTCTTGAACAATGAAACACAAATATAAGTGTAAGAAAGTTATGGTAGAAGAAAGACCAAACTTCTCCAAAATGTAGTTACAATTAGATTAACTCTATCATAAATGTCTGTTTTAAATTTAATTGTTCTCCCTAAGCCAGGTCAAACATGAAAAAACAGGAAACAGAAATTAACTAGAATAACCATTTTTTATTCCAGTTTACTACTTGGTGCCTACAAGACTTCAAAACAGATGCCTCTGAGCCCAACTTCAGTGAAGGCTGAATGACTGATTGTTTCGTGATTTCAGAACAATAAAATATTAGGTTAATGTTTTTATAGAGACATACTACGCATCTCAGCAAAGGTGCAGTAGCAGATACATGCCTGGTGTAACAGCAGATACATCCCAGGTCAAGTTATGCTGCAGTGGAATGTGCCTGTTATGCTGCACAAGAAGCAGCATGGCCACAAGGGATGCTCATGGAGAACTAAAGTTCCATAGGTATCCTTCCGAGACCATGCCAGGCTGCATTCATGCATTAGCAAAATAAGCAGAGATGCTGCCGCCCTGCCTCAGCAACATCTACAAAAACTTAACAAGAAGCACCACTCTTTACTTCTGCTGTCAGTGCTGACAAGGACAAGAGGGCACAGTCTTAAGCTGTGCCGGGGGTGGCCTGTGGCCAGACGTCCTACCAACTTTCTGATCACAACACTTGATCTATACGGTTTTGGCTAGACATGATTAGTTATGAGCTTGAGCTTCTACAGTGACCACTATCCCAGGGAGCTCACCTCTACTCTCTCTCCTCTATGGCTACCAAAAAAGGCTGCAAAAGGGTGGTTAGACCATGCTTCTTCCCAGGGAGGTTGGTGATAGAGAAGTGAAGACTGAATGTCTGGTTCAGGATGCTGTAACTGAAGCTGGTGTGACCCCAGGCATGTGTTATGTTGCTATGCTGGGTGAGAAACAGGTTGATGAAACTCTACAGGCTCAAGCCAACAGACTTCAGACTTCAATAGCTAATTCAATCAGGGGACAAGTGGGTTTCATGAGCAGAGGTGGTGCTGCAAAGAATACGCTTCCCAGCATGGGTTACTGCAAGACTCAGATTTGCTCTGCAGAGCAGCCACTTGACTGCAACTACCAAAGCTTTCATATCCCACCTTTTATTGGTGTGTAATTGGTCTAGTGGGGAGCACCTCTTTCATCTATGATCCATGGTTCACTGTCACCCGTTAAAAACAGTCAAGAAGATAAACACCAAATTTTGCAGGGAAAATGGTAGGAAGAATCGGTCACTTCTCTTAACCAGAAAGTCAGGTTCAGTAACCCTCTTCCACATCTGCAAGGCTTTCTTTATGGGGTTTTTCTTTTGGTTGTTATGTTTTTGTTTGGTTGGTTTTTGTTTGTTTGTTTGTTTGTGATAAATTTATTATCATAAAGAGTTCAGGGAAAAGAATTAGAAGCTGTGACTCTATCCAGATTCACTATCACTGAGTCACAGGCCATACTCTCTATGGATACATTTTGAAGTACAAAGTAGCAACACAAACTAATACAATTAGTATTTCCATCTTTACTCTCCTTCATCTATGGCTACCAAAAAAGGCTTTAAAATGGTGGTTAGCCCACACTCAAGCAAGTGGGAGCTGATGGTCTGTATTTCTCCGTGTTCGGAAGGAGTAAGAATCCTCAGTTCATGGTCAAGCCAGTTAAGCTACTGTATAAAGGAAAATATACTTCAGAAGCTATTATTTCTCAAAAAAGGTAGCAGACACAAATGTACTTTATGAGGAGCCCAATCATATGGGTGTGTTTTAGGCAAGGTCTGAAAGTGCCTAGAAGTGGATTGAGCCTACCTGCTGTCTCCACCTGGCAACTGCATGAGCTTTCTTACAGTAAGAGTTTTAGACTTAGGTGATAATATTTTTTGTGGACATGGCTTTTTTTTTGTCCCATCAGTATCAATTCCAAGCTTCCTGTTACGGTTCAAAGAGAGCAGTTTATTTGTGTTCACTCTGTTTTTTCCAATTAAAAGCATAATCACAGTTTGAAAAAACAGTAGCTTATAGCTTGTTCATGGAACCACACATTGGTTTTCACAGCACTAGACCTATTGGTACGGATTTTCTGGTTTAAGTGAAATGTACCTGTGCAGGATTGGTTTTATAAGCAGCTTTATTCATAAGCAATTCTTACTGTAGCTTTAGTAGCTGTTCTTGCAGTTTCCAAATTGTAGGGCCTTGTCCATACTCTAGGTTGCAACATGTAGCCCTTTGTCCCAGGATCTATCCTGGTAGGACTTTCTTGAGATACGTGGATATGCACAGTGGTGCTCTGACCACATCTTCCTCCCTGCAGCACTTTGGCCAGCTTTATCGTTTAAGTGTCTTTTGGGTAGGATTCTCGTCTTTGTAGGTTGCTAAGGAAACTTTGCCTCTAAGGACAAAGCAGATTTTGTCTCACACGTTTAAGGGTTATTTCAAAGTTCTGCTAAATACAAATAGGTGCTTAGTTTAGTTTCTTTTCTGATGAAGTACTGTCAGGCAAATATATGAAGTCAGTAGCAAACCCTGAGGGCTAACAGAATTCTTAGTTCAGCTGTTTTTCTATGGTGGGCAAGCAGTGTCATTTAGATGTTTCTGTTATAGTTACACATATACTTATATAAGTGCTTTTTAATTAACTTCTTCCTGTGAGAGAATTGCTATTCACAGGTGTTTATAGAGTGGTCTCATATGAATCACAGAAGCAGAAGCTTTGGTTATGCATCGGTTAAAGTAGGAAATGTAGACAGCCAAGGCTAGTTGGAAGGCTATCAGGCATCCTCACTTGTTACCATTGCTATCTGCAACTTTTTGTATGACAATGAAAACTCTATCTAAGATTAAGAACAAGACCCTTCACAAATGAAAAGAACTGGATTAAAAAATTTACAAAAAAATAGAATAATAGATGGTGACTAGCCCATATATTTTAGGTACTTTCTACACAGTTTTCTCTGAATTCATATTTTATACAATTCCCATGTAGACTTGTAGAAATGCCTGTTAGACATCTGTTGGCACAATGCATCCATATTATTTACATGACAGAATTACAGGTGTCTAAATTCTGCTTCTCATGCTGTATATCTTAAAACTTAGGGCAATTGTAAAATTAAGAAGTGTGTAATTTAATATGTTGTCTTAAACACAGGCTTAGGTAATATGCCAGAAAAACCTTAGGAAGGTAGTGCAGAAGAACTTGCAGGTCACTAATGAATGTGGAAAAAGTGCACTGTTTATATATAGAGCCTACGGCACTGTAGACTATATATAACGATCACACAGCAGGACAGAAGAAAATTTACATGCTATGCTCTGGAAGGCAATATGAGCTTCATTTTGAATCAAATTACTTACCTGGCACAGAAGGAATCAAGGAAGGTTCTAAGGAGTAGGTTAGCAGTGGCAGATTGTACTGGTCAAAGACCCTGGATTTTTTTTTTTTAATAGAGTTTTAAAGCATTTGTGTAGTCTAAGCAATAAGAACCAGGATCTGCACACTGTAAGTCGTTTGCATTCAAATTTGCTCTTTTCCTCTACTGAAAACCAAATACTATTGCTTACACAAAGCAAAAAGAATACATTCCAGTTTTTAGTCTGTTGCATGTTGTATCCTTTCACACCTCCTTTTGGAAATTTTGTTATTCTTTTCCTCCTATCTTTGTGTCATCTTTTGGTACAAAATGCTTTCCTTCTCTTTTTGCTTCTTTTAATACTACAGTTCACCAGACCCTTTCTATGTCAAATATCTGCCAAAAATGCATTTTATATAGGAAGTTTCTCAGCATTAACACACTAAGCTACACAAGTTCCAATGCATTTCTCCTGACTGACCCTTCTCTTCTTACCTTTTTTTGCGACATATACTTATTTTCTTTTTTATGTTTTATTTAGGTCATGTCCCTGTTAGCACAAAGGAGGGCATCACATTTACAAAACAATGGCAGGGAGTAAATTTTTATATACTACCACTAGCTAGAGTACGAAAATGAGGGTTGTATAGCAATTACAGGTTGAACTTAAAAGGATCAATTATTTTTTAAAAATAAGCATAAACATTTTGGCAACACATATAACCATCTATATGGTTATATGATAGTCCACGTCCCAGAAGCAGGTCATTTGAAACTGGAGTTGCTATAGCAAACATTCTAGCTAGTTACTAAATAGTTATGCAGAATTTCTATGGACGTGGATAGGAGCAATATTTTAGTAAATCCCCCCCACTGCAGCCCCAACTTGAACTGTTGTGCACATAAGGCTAGTAACAAACAAAGGGTAACACTTGCATGGCTTAAAACTGTGCCTTACTTTTCACATGCACTATGTTTACTTATATCCTGGAATATTAAAAGGAAATTAATCATCTTTATGTCACCAGAGATTATTTTAATGAATTAGAAATTCTTTGGGTATTGTATGAACTTCCCCAAAAATTTGCAAACAGCATGAAACACAATTCTGACTTTGGCCAGGACAGATTTTAATGTCCTCGATAATTTTTTAACCCTGTCTTCACTCAGAACAGCTTCCAGAATAATGCCAACAAGTAAAGAAAGCATAAAATCAGAGCACAGAATTTCAAATCTGGTGTAGGAATTCCTGGAATCCCAAAAAAAAATCTGTAAGAAATACTGTATGACTTTTTGAATACCTCAATTCTATTTCTGATTAGTTCATGAGTGACCTGTCAGGTTCTGTGTTTAGCTCTCTGTATGTTTCCATGTTTAATCAAAACACTTGCACAGAAAATAAACCTTCAGATATAAAGTAAGAGTTACACTAAAATTACTATTTAGGTGTAAACTTGCATATAGTGAGTAAGGAGGAACTGTATCTTAATGGCAGCCCTGAGTTCTGTTCCTTAAAAGAGAAAGAAAATTTAAGGCCTGATATAAAAGCTTTAGTGAACAGAATACTTTCCACTGACTTCAGAAGGATGTGAATCAGGCCCCTAAAGTAACAACTCATTTAGTACTGACTGCTAAATTTATAGCACTTCTTTATTTTCTTTGAGCATAACAGCATCCATTCATCACACTGCAGTAACAAAGCCGTAACCTGATATATGACAAATATTACAAGCCTAATGGCTGATGTCCATTACTGACGGGACCTGCTCACCATTTAGAAAAGATTGGCACTGAAGGATTACTGAGCAAACATAGCACCTGAAAAAACTTGCATGCAGGAGTCTGTCATCAGGTGTGTGATCGAGGGCATTATCCAAGAACGCTGGCTCTTATCTTCAGTTGGAAAGTGCTGGAATTGCCAACAATTCTCAACAAAGAGCTTCCGTCATGGAAGGCTGATACACCGAGCCAGTCTGGTGATGGTTTACCTTCCCAAGGCTTCATTCCTTTTTATGGATCACCTGAGACCAAGCAGCACACCAGTCGTTAATAGCTTAAATAGCAGGACAACCTAGCAAACTGATGACAATCAAGGGAAAAACAATCCTTTTTGGTAGAAAGACAAAATTCCAAGCATTCCCTCATGGTAACTTAGAAAGATCTACTTCGGAAACTGCATTTTCCCAAACAGGATACTGAGGAAAACTTTCTCGCCACTGATTTCTAGCATTTTGCAATGTCAGCTAACTTTCCTTATGTTAAATTGCTCACTAGTCAATTTTTCACCTTTTACACCAGTATAATTTTTCTCAGGAATACAATAGATTGCTTCCCCCCCCCTTTTTTTTTAAATGTAACTCTATATAAAATTACAACTTAAAAATTTCAGAGAAAATCTATGAAAATTGCTATTTGTTAAAAACATACTATTATTTTTCTTTTTGTTATATTACAAGTTTGAAAAATTACTAATTATTTGAAACTATTAATAGAAGCTCCTGGAGAAATTTTATTATTCCCAAAATTATGACAATATATTTAACTTGCATGGTAGATTTTAAAATGTAGCTGAAAGTTTTGGTTTGCTTTGTACATATTTCTTGCAGAAAATCTAAATTACTTTTGACACTTAAATTAAATTATCCATTTATTAAGAAAATACAAAAAATTTAGATTAAATTCTTTAATATGTTGTAATCCAATAAGTATAAGAAAATGTGAATATTATGTAAGTATACTATTTTGCATTTTGAAATACAGAGGCATATTACATAAGAATATACTAAAACAAAGGCTGAAATGCTAATTAGCTAGTATTTCAGTTTTATCCATGACATTTAGGCCAAATTTAGGCTTCTAAATGACAGTGGCAATCAAAAGAATAAATATTACCTATATACTAAATGGTAATTCAGATCAGAGATAGATGATATTTCCAAATAAAAGTGGTATAGAAAATGAGCTCTTAAAGTACTATGATGTTTCTGATGTTATAAAGTATTTTATACTAAAAAAATAGTTGAATTAAGACATAAGTGGAATGTATAATTTGTTGTAAAATGAGGTTGTGCAAATTAAAGAAGATACATATATCAGAATTAGATTTTGTTAAGCCAGGATATAAAATTAGTTCTTGTGGTATTCAAATTATGAAAAAATGAGTTTCATTAAGAAATGTTTTAACAGCAAGTGAGCCCCTACCAAGATTAGGATGCATCAGTAGTGAAGAAGCATTTGTCCCTGCCATAGAGTTCAACTGCTACAAAAACCAGTAAAGAAATGTATTGGATTTGGCTACCAAATTCCTATGATGTACAGGTGCTTACTTATTATGGAAAATTTCATTTATCAGATTAAAATAAGCCCTAAAATATAATTCTGTACTTGGGACACCCAGTGTATAATAGCCAGCTACAAAACAGCATATACACAAGTTCAGGCAAAGCTAAAACACACGAAAATACACAAACACTGAAAGCAAGCTGTAAAAAAAAAAAAAAAAAAAAGCTTGTGAATTGATCTTGTATTCATAACTGGAGCCAATGCTTCAGTTAGAGTTACTGCCTCATATGCTTCACAAAGCCTTCAGAAATTCACTACGAAGTTCCTGCTGGCTTACTGTGAAAGCAGCTTTCTGTGCCGGATAGACAGAATGCAATGGTGCAGTTTATTCACGCCTATATGCAGGCATTCCTGTAAGGAGACGCAGTGTGTTATACATGCACTACACTTGATGTAGACATTTTTAAAATTAAATAAAATTATTTTTATTGCATTAAAGTTGGTATTGATATTTATAGGGTAAAGAACCACAGCATACTGTAAGTAAAGTTGCTTAAGCAAAGAACATGAAAACTAAGAAACCAACCTCATACATATTTAGAATTCTATTTTCTTTGAAGAGGCAAATAGCATAACAAGCAAAATAGACTATTTTTCACAGTTTGATTATCTGAATCATATGGAATGCAATGTACCCTGAATTATGAGCACTATACAGAAACACAGTCTTCTAAAATATTTCCACATTCCATGCTAATTCCATTTTATCCTGTTTTATTTAAGATGCATTCCATTGAAAATCAACATAACTGTCAAATATTCATAGCAATTTACATTGCCTTTTTATTTTGAGTTGGCTCATTGCTTTTGGAATAGTTTCTTCTCCATGGTCAAGTAAAGGATTACTAAATTTCTCAACATCTGGATTACTAAATTTCTTTCAGAATGTGAAGCATAATATACAGGAAAACTTCAGCTTGGGTAAAGAGCATTGCAAAGAGAAGAGGGTGATGGTGTTAGAGATGAATGATCAGCCTACCTAGCAGTTACTGCTGCAATGGCAGCTCTACGATTCAACAAAAAGAACTCTGTCAGGGAACGACTGCCTTCCTAACAAAGAATTATTTTAGAAATTTCTTGTATAATACTATTTGTCTTACAACATTAAAGAAAACCCCAAAGTAATCTATTAGGAAAAAAAATTGAAGATACCTACACTTTTGAAGTAGAGCACAATAAAAAATTTTTGGTTAAACTATTATAAGCAGCAGTTTTACTATTAGTTTAAATTAACCTATCCTGAAAACAAGAAAATTATGAGTACTGAAAAATTCTACCTATTCTAATAGCTAGTCATAGTCTTACTACATCTTTGTAATTTACAGTTAAAACAATGAGCTAATGTATATAATGTAAAGCTCAATTATTTCTAAAGTGAAAAAATATTATTACTGAATGCAATAGCTAACTTTGCATAGAATCTTCATCTGCATTTTTTAGAGATTTAAAAATTTTAGGTGTTCAAATAGAACTAAATTATATATAGATAAAGAATTGAGGACTACTGTAATTAAAAGGATTGGCATAAAAGAGACAAAGCTGTGTTTTCAGATGTAACCAGTGAAGAAATTAGATGAGACAAAGACATGCAGATTAGAGAGAGGTGTAATAGTGTCATTACAAATAAGTATGAAATATAGTCTAAGAAATATGCTAAATGTATGTTGTTTGATTAGTTAGGTCAAGGCATGAAAAAATTGATGAGGATTTTTTCTCTTGATCACTTCAAACGACAATTTAGAAACTTCTATTTGAGAAACAAAGCTTTTGACCTAAAACACTGTTGCTCATCTCCACAGGCGTGCTTTCCACAACTAAAATAAAAATGCTTTACTTTGCATTTTATGCTGTCTGCCAGGTATTTCCTGTGAACATCCCATCTAAAATCTCCTGGTTCTAGTAACTAATGTCTGTAAAGAAAATCCTGGCAAAAGTGTAGTTCTAAGCTTCACGAGCAGCCATTTTAAACAGAAAGCTGGTTTTGTTGTGTTGACAATCACATTTTAAACTGATTCCTTCCAGATGAAAAGATGCTATTTCAAACGATGTAATAAAAGTGTGAAGTCAGCTGTTCTAAGGACATAAAACTGATTTATCTGTTCTCTGGTCACTGTTTTTTTCCTTGATACAGTGGAATTTTTATTTTAAAGGAAAGGTTAACAAATAATGGCTACCAGAAACCCAAACTACAGAGAAATAAATAACTCTTGCCTTCTAAAGAAGCACAACACATAACTGCAATTAATTTTACACCTCATGATGCCTCTACTACTAGGTTTATGAAATGTTAAAGGTAATGGCTAGATTACATAACTGATAAATAGCTAATTCTGACAGCTAACTACTGACAATGTCATCATCAGATTTCATTTTCCTTTGGTAAAAAAAAGAGATTTCAGATAGATTTCAGACCCTTTTATCTGCCTGTAGCTGGGTGCAACAACCTTGCTCCGGCTTAGATTTGAGAGACCACAGCTCTCCTCTCTTCCCCCCTGGCCCCCGCCTGCCCCCTGCATCTCTCTGTCAGGGCTTGAATCAGTTTCTCACATTTAAATACAGGTTTCAGTTCTGGAGATGTTAATGGCACTAAAGAGATAGCATTTCAGAATAAGCAAGTTTTTTAGGGACAGATCCCCAAAAAGCAGCATAATCCAAAAGCATGGCTTAAACTTAATTTAGCCACTTAGCCTTAACAGTAATTCCTGAAATCCTTGCTCAGGGGATACACAGCTGTGGCTGTGATTAAACTCAGAGGGGCTGTGGTTCCTGACCTAAGAGATTCTCACTAGCTGAAATTTTTGTACAGCCCTGGGCAAGCCAAGGAAGCCCTGGAGAAGGGCAAGACAGTCAGCACAGCATGTACAAGCTCTTCCCAGCTTTCTAACTCTAAGTGGCTCTCGGCTCAGCAGCTTGGAGGCACTGTGGTTTTGGGGCTCAGACGCAGCACCATTTTCCTGCCCAAACTGAGGTGAATGGTGCAGGGCAGAAATGTCTCCATAAGGGTCCCAGGAACAAACAACTGCTTTACCACTATGAAATACTGCAGCCTGTCATGCTGAATCAGTTACTGAACTGGGAGAAATTCATGTCCATCATCCTGCGCTACCAAATTTGGAAGATATAAACACATTCAGATAATTTAATGATAAAGCACAATATGATATTTTCCACACACTTGACTTAAAAGAAGGTTTATTATAAGCATAATTATCACACTGATCTATTTAAACATAAGGTTTGAAACCAACAGGAACCTAATGTGGCAAAATGATAAATACCCTTGAACGTTAGAATCATAAGGACTAAAAAATTTAGTTCCAAATCTTTAGTTCCAAATCTGATCTTTCACTAACTAGAGCAGATAGATTAAAAATGGATTGTAAACAGTTCCTGTAGGTATCTTTTTGCCACTGTAAGTATGAGCATCTTATAATGCAGTCATCTGATTCCAAGCAGCTATTGCTATAAATACGAATGTTATAATGAGTTCTAATTATGTTATAGTATTAGAAAACAGACACACTTGAGAAATCATATCTTTAATATTAAAACAACATGATTATGAAAATATTTGAAAAAAACTACAACAACTTGTACCTTTAAAAAATAAAGATCAGACTCCCAGTGTAAATGAGTGTACCTCCAGTGGCCTTAGCAAAAGATAACTAATGCCAGTTAATGTCTGGCCTATTTACTTCTAAGATGCTGTTAAGATTTACTTGATTTTATTGTGTTTTGTTCCTATGGGAAATAAATAAGCATGTGTTTCATCTTTAAAGTACATGAGTCTCAGAAGCAATTCTCTTATTTAGAAGTGTTCTTGTTTACTGCATTGCCATATATACCAGATTAAATTTTGCAAGCAAAATGTGTGTCTGTCAGTAGTAAAAATGTGGTTAGTCAAATGCTGCCCTTAGTTACACCACTACAACTTCACTGTATTTCAGACAGCTACACACATAAAGTTTTTCACATTCCAAAGCCATTTTTTTAAGTTTTCAAGTGTTAACATATGAAGATGGGGGTAGGGAACCTTCAGTCAGGAACAGAGAATTCCTGCTTGAATGGGATGATGAAAACCTCATGACAGTAACATCACTAAATACTGCTGACTATCTGGAGACAGTGTGGTTCACAGAACAGGGAGCCAGCCTTGCAATCAGGATATCCAGCTTCAGGCTTAAACCTGCCACTGTGTCCATGTAATGCCATCAAACTCCCTCACAAAATGGACTGCCGAATGAGTCTTCAGACCTCTTCTGAATTAGAAGTCAGTGTTGAATAATGCAATTTTTTGTGTAACACATGTTCCTCAGAGCTTTGATATGAACATGCTACCATGAGGCAAACAAACTACATAGTACCAGGCTGCTCTGTAAGAACTACCTCTGTGCATGCTCTAGTCCAAATCTACTTGACTCCCTGACATTTTACACCTCCATATCCCCACCTGTATATTTGACATAATGGTACTTCCTTCTTCTGTGAAGTGTTTTGAGATCTATAGGTTAAAAGAACAAATATCATCTTTGTTTCGTGACTCTGTAGTGTTGCAAAAGCATCCAGCCACTTGGGATTGCTGGCACTGGATTATTTGTTGATTTGTTAATTGTTGGCACTGGTTAATTTTATCTACTTAGAGACTAAGAATGCAAGAACATTTTATAAGTAGGCATACATACACATATGCACACACATTTTAAAACATAATGAGGCATCAAAATTTCCTGACATTTTTTCTACCTTTATTGTGAAATGAGACAAAATTGCATTATCAAATGTGAATGTTTATTTACAAAAGAAAGCAGAATGCACATCACCCTCACACAGATACTCAAAAGATGTTTCCTTTGTGATCATTTTTTATATAAGACCTTGTGAGCTTACTACAAATCAAAATCTTAAATTATCAGGAAAATTCAGTCAGTCAAATTTTATGTGTTCCTCTAATCTTGAAAGTAGTCTTTATGATGATGTTATTCAATATTTAAATTTCATGGCTCAATCAGAAGAAATTCTGAAATTCTTTGACTGTGGGGCACCTAGGCATAATTTTTACTGCAGATCTGTGAGACCAATTTCCCTCACGGATGTGTGAATCCTGTCTTCCAAACTTCACAGGCATGAGAGCACTTCTTGAGGAGCACTGTGCTCAAAAGTAAATTGACTAATTAAAAAGTTTATAAATTTAATTATGTACTACAAGAATTTGCCACGTCCCCACCCAGGTTCTGCAAGCTCATTCTCCCTGAAAATACACAAATACTAGCTTTTCTAACACTGAGCATTTCTGCTTTAAAGATACGCAAAGCAAGAACAAGGGTTCAAAAATTCAGCCCTAAGACTTTAATTTTTATTCATGAAAGCAAACAGATTCCACACAGGTTCACAGTTTAAGCCATTGCACTATCCTTCATAATTTCAGTTATAGTTCTCAATTCAACAGTTTATTATAAAGCGTAATTGACACTTTACGTTTCAGATCATATTATTTCACACAGAAATGTGATAATTATTTCTGATACTCTAAATCACAGGTTTTTAGTGAAGTCTGCAGTAGACACAAGAGTATGGCAGGAGGATGCCAGTGTAGCATAATGGGACACACAGAATAATTCTACAACATGACAGATGAAAAGAGGAAAAATTAGCAATATACTATGAACTATGGGGATGCATTAGGACACATACAGATCGACATTTTGGCGGTGTAATGCCCTTTTTTTTGCACTGTCAATCTCACTTTAGCAAGGCCGGTACAAGCACTATGAGTTTGAAAGTGTGAGACAGGCTGGTAGGACTAGAAGAGAGACGGATCTACATATAGATTTTTGTTGAAGTACAAGTGCCAGCAGACTCAGTGTTCAGGTGGAAGTTACTGCTCCTGTAGTGAAGGCAGAAGAGAAAAGGTGCCTGTACTTCAGTTTGCAAGATCACAGTCTCTGACAGTGTAGGTAGGTCTTTACTAAGAAACAAGATTCTTGAAGGTAGCAAGCAAGCATGGGTCCAAGTTCACTTCTGCTCCTCCTGGTGTGAAGTGCTAATAAAAAACCAAGGAGTGAGGCACATCTTAATCTACAACTTCTTGCCTCAGAGCACTGAAAGCAGAGCCTGAAGTCTGGTCTGTTGACACCACATGATGCCTCTAGTAAGTTGAAATGAATCTTCATATATGTGCATTGGGAAAAGGAATTTTTGGCATGACCATGTCACACTTCCCTGGTTGACAATTTTGTTGAACGTTTCAGGCGCAGTGTAGCCAAGTATTTGTATCTTGTGTAACTCTTATTTGGCAGCCTTATGTTAGGCCTCCTCATCTCAGCTGGAAGAGCACACATCCAGCTGGGCCCCAGGAATGGGCAGTGATGATGCTGGTGAGTGCCAGAGGCCGGTGCTTGCCTGCAAGACTGCCAGTCTCCTTCCCTGACCTGCTGGCAGTTAGAAGCAGCAGAGTATTATCTGCAGCCAGCTGGGAGAACCAGGCCTCAAGAGCACTGCTGCAGTCTCTCAAGCACTTGTTACCATGACAGAGAGTCGATGAATAGAGGCAGGACAAAGGAGAGTGCTAGCAAATTCCTTAATTGATGAATGATTGCTAATATCACCTAAACCAGGAGCCCTCCAGCTTCTGCATATTTGCTGATGATTCTGCACTCATCCAGCTCCTATTTAGTCTTGGCTGTTCTCCCACCTACTCCACCCAAAGAGAAAAGTTTTGTGCAGCTTTATAACCTAATCCCACTAATGTATGAGTCAGGGTGCTGCTTATTAAAAAAAGCAAAAAAAAGGTGTGTGTGGTCATACAGACAATTATAGGTACTAGAGAGTGGTAAGGTGGTGCCGAAAACAAGAAATAGTTATAAAGCCATTGGGCTGTGTAAATGTGGAGGTAATTGCTCCTTCCCAAACCAAATTAAACAATCAAATAACTCAGCAGAAGTAATGAAGTCTCAAATGATCAACAACAATTGTGTTTTGCAATTTCCCAGAACCATCCATTTCTAAGAAAGGCTAAGAAGCACTTTAAACTGTAACTTATTCAAATGCTGAATTATAAAACTGGAATACAGGACACTACTACCTTCTCTATTCCAGGCAAATTAACAAATGAACGAGAAAATAGCAGGTTTCTTGACCAAGTGCCTACCAAAAAAGCCAACTATAAGCCAGAACATTTACTGTTAAAATTATGAGCCCATGAAAATCCAAATTTATAAGAACAAAGTTGTTTACAGACTTGAAATAACAGCATCCATCATTTTAATGCTGTAACTCCAAATTAAGAAAGTGCAGATGGGCATAATTTTCTATTCTTAATATGAGACACAACACCATGTGTCTTTAATATAAGTGCAACATATACATTCAGCTAGAACGTTGGTTTATTCTTACATTTCATATTCCAACCTAAGTGACTAGAAAAGAAAAAGCAAGTGAATACAAGAGCAGCAAAGATCACGATTATATAAAAATTAGTTGTTTAACACAATCTAACCTCTTACTTGTAGGATCTAAAAAGAATGAAAAGTTTTCTCTATTAATGGTTTCAGTTAATCCTGTATCCAAACATTTTCCCCAATAAACATCAGATTATTTTTATGTTGGCTATAAAGCTGTCACTCCTCAATAAACAGATATGCTCCTGGTGGGTTTACCTCACTGTCAAAGATCTGTCAATTCATGCGTCATCTCATAAGTGAAATCGGAGCACCTCGGCTGCACAGCTCCTAGCAAATCCAGCTGAGCAGAGGCTGCAAGGATCAGCTGCAAGGATCCACACTGCTGCAGCCCCTGTGCAATTAGCAGCAACTGGACACTCCCAAAACAAGTTCACAAAAGCCCTGAAGTTAATACTCCTGCCTCCCTTTAATAGCAAACTGTGTGACCTTTAATGCTCTGCTTGACTTAGCCTTTGTTTAGTGAGTCTCAATTAAATTTTATGTTTTGTGGCTCCCATTTTCTTGTAAGACAAGAAAAGAGTTCAAGGGATAGATCCTTCTTTGAAGAATTTAATTTCCCGTGAAAAAAATTTTTTCCATCTAAAGAGCTGGTCAAAGTTTGGGAGAAGGGAGTTTTTTTAGGGCTTTTTCTTCCTGTGTTTTTTTTGTTGGTTAGAAGATTTCTAGTGTTTTGTAAAGATAAAGGAGTCTTCTCATGCTTTGAAATGGACAATATTCTATTAGTGGTTAGATGGGAAATATTTGCTCTGTTCTTTTCATTACAATGAGGAGAAAATCAGAGGGATGGTTAAAGAATCCTGGACATTATTTGTGATGCTTTCCATAAAATCATCAGATTGCTGCTGTGATACTGTAGTAACATACTACTAATTGATTTTCAGCAAGAGGTATTGCAGCAAATGAAACATTTTCCTATGTGTTCATAAAAATAAGTACTTCCTAGGCTCCATAGTTAAACTCAACATAACAAAGTCAACAAATTAAGGCATTATAAAGGTCTTGTTTGAACCGGGCTCTGACATCCACGCTTACCATAGTTGCTACTACTGAAAAACATAAGTACGAATGAGCATAAGCGGTATTTCCAAATGTAAACATTTTCAAGGGCAGGCCATTAGCAACACTTCTTTGTTTAATTAGGGTTTTTTTAGTTGTCAATTTAACATAAAATCACATATGCCAGAAAGGAATTTGGAGAGCTGGAGAGAGATGCCTAAACTCTTTATAGTCAGTGTACCCTGACTTAGATATTTCAAAAAATCAGTCTAAAAATGCCACAGACCAATGGGTTGTTTCATATTGCCAGTATGAAACAACCATGGAACATAGATGAATTTCTTATATCCTTCTCACAGATTTACACACCTGAATCTGAATACTTCATAAATTGATTTTGTTTGCTTAGTATCTAAGTGTGAAGCCCTTTCTTGGTGCTCTCATTTGCATAATTTTGTGGTCACCCAAGGAAAGGGTTATCAGGATTCAAGTTTTCCCTAACTAAAATAATTCACAGTCACCTCCCACTTCCTTCACAACTGTCATAATTGCCATGCTCCAGAAAACCAGACAACTATAGATAAGAATGTAAGGCTCATGGAGTCAAATAGGTTTTTCAGGATTAGCTGATTACTTTTCTTATTTTTAGCCAAAATTTAAGAGTATATTTTATCTAAGATTTTTCATCTTCTTTTTTCCTGGTGCTTACTATTGATGACTGTTTAAACCTGACTTTCTGACTCTGTCTAACTTCCTGGAGAAAAACTGGTATTCGTAAAATTTGCTTTTTTATGTCGATATTGACTGCTTTTGAAACAGGCAAGTAAAACTCTGTATTAGCTCTAGCCCCGCAGAAGTTTGTGCAATCCACTGCTAAACTGTGATTTAAATGTATAATATTTTCATGTTATCATCTGCTTTTTCCTGCTCAGAGATTCATGAATTGCTACAAATATTAAAAAATTATTCTGGTTCAGTTTCAGTATTGGGGCACAAGAATTTTACAGGAAAAAAACCCATAAACAACAAATTTACTTCAAAGCTGTCTCTTGATTTAGACTCATTCTCCAGATACGTCTACCCAACCTTAATTTTACATTTTGTGAGTCGGTCAACAAAATAAAAATACTAATGAGTTTGGATGAGATAAATACTGTTCTCATGATCACTGACTTAAATATTGAAACTGGTTCTGTGTTTAAAAATA
>JAWWLV010000179.1:39145525-39168796 GCA_035041135.1 Platyrinchus mystaceus
AAATATTTTTGAGAAGCAACAAATATTAACATATACTCAGCCTAGAAAACCTCAGAAGCCAAAAATTACCATTTTTGTGAAATGTTTAGCTTTTAAGCTTTTTAATGCCTTATAGTGATAATACATAACATTAACCTTTCAACAAAAATAAATTTACCACTAATAAGGGCAGATGAGACACCTACCTCTTTCAACACCTTAACAAAACTTCTCTGCATCTCCCTACTTTGTAATTTCAAATCATCTGGTTCAATATGTATGTACTTATGTAATATAGCTTAGCTAAGTCTCATTGCAAGAAACAAAACTGGTCTAGTTATTAATTTTCACTGCTCATGTCATCTTTGTTTTTCCAGCACAGCTTGTGGACACAAGAATTCTGTGCCTCACTGCACCTATGGTGACTTCAAAACCAGTTTCTCTGCCACAGTATACATGAACAGTTCCATCCTGATGAATATATAGGTGGGACTTGATGATCTATAGGTTGGACTTGAGGTCTTTTCCAACCTAATTGATTCTGTGATTCTGTGATATACGGATAAAAATTGGGTTGCTATTGTATTTACAAAGTTTATGGAAAGGCTGCCAGCTACTCAAATCTGGGATTTACTAATTAGAGTTACCTTGATTAAAGGCTAGCTCCCAAAGAGCTCCTGTGGATAACAGGCTTAACTTTAAGCATATGATTGATCCAATTACATTCACTGGCTTTAACTGGACTGCTCATAAAATTAAGCCTATATTTAAATGCCTTTCTGGATCAGAACCTAAGCCCTTTAGAGGAGCTCAGGCTTAGAGCAGCGGTACCTTCTGAAGGCAGTACGATTCAGGTAACTAATGACCATAAAACTTTTTTCCATATTCTGTCAAACTGAAAAGCTGTGGAATTTTGCTCACACAGATCCTGGAAACATTGTCTACACAGCTAACACAGCTAACTGGGAATGCCAGTTTATCAGAGCTTGGAAACAAGTGCTCCACTGATCTGGTAACAGCTCAGGCTGAGCTAGTTCTGAAAACCGGGACAAGAAGACAGCCTAGATACATAAATACACTGATGTGACCATCCTGCTCCTGCTGCTGCAGCACTGTTTGCACCACTGCCTCTATACAGCGGTGCATTCTGATCTTTAACATACCCTAATAGCAAAATTTGACATTGTGAGTCTAATTAAGACCAATTAAGACTTTTCAAATTGTGCTCATTATGTAAGACTACATGTTTGTTAAATTCTGGCAATTACAAAAAAAACACAAAGAGTGGAACATAAAGAGGATCTAATGTCTGGAAAATGGGTGATTAAGAAAGGTCTCATAAAATTGACAATTTTAAAAACATATACTCTTACCCCTCTCGTTGGAAAATAGTCCTAAAACAGTCCCCCAGGCTCTTGTAACTGGTTGGATCGGTTTTCCCTCTTTGAATTTGGAACCTAAAAAAAAATACAATTTACATCACAGCATGAGAAGTCAGGGATTTTAAGTCACTTTTAACTTTCCAATTATTATATAAAAAGAGTTTTAAATAGTTTTTTTTACGTCTCTGATTCATTATTATATACTGTTCCTGATATACTTATTAACACTGTTTTCATAGAAGCTGTTAAACCAAGGAAAAATAGAGCTTTAGTAGTAACTGTTTGTGTAGTTTATGGAACTCACAGTATAGCTATCACCTTTGACATTTACACCTCTTTTTAGTTGTTTGAAAAATAAGCTGTTAACCCTGTGCCTGGTCCAAAGACCATTGAAACTAATGTGAGTCTTCGAGTCAAATCCTGTTTTTGAAAACCTGAAATGGAATACTATCATGTGTTTCTCTTTTTATATCTGACACAATTATAACTGAAATCAAGCAGAGACATGAACAGGAATTAGAGCACCATTTATTTTTCATAATTTAATAATAAGATGAACAATAAAAGCAAGCAATGAATTATTCTAATTAAAACCTTATTTTCTCTATTCACATTTTGACAACAATAAAAATTTCAACATGAAGCTTATGGCCTTGAAAGTAAAATAAAGATTATGATTTAAGATTGTAAACATCTTATTAGTTATGATTTATGGATAGTAACAGCATGTTTCAAAACTACATTATTTTACTAAGTATCTCAGTTAGAGAACCCTATTTCTTTCAGTTTTAAAACTGCAGCCAACACATTCAAGTAAACTGTACAGAGAAGTTTAGAATACATTTTTAGTAATAAAACTTCTTTTTAAAATGTTCATTACCATATAGTACTAAAAAAAAAATAAAAAATTGATGTGAGCTATTCCAGCCTACAATAGCCGCACATCAGGCAAACATTACATTGATTTTATCACTAAGCACAACAATAAATCTACACAACAGTTTCAAGAAATAATTCACATTACATTCAAGTATGTCATATGCCACAGGTATGCTGCTGTTACTTATTCTAATCATGATACTGAATCTCATTATTATGTAAGAAATGAAGGCATTCTTAACTCGAGGTTAAAGAGAATATTCTCCCCTCTCACAGAACTCAGTAGGGTCAAATCAACGTTTGTATTGGGGAAAAATGCATTCATTGCTTTGAATATCGGTATTTCTGTGCTAACGCATCTAACATTTTACTCAATTTTTAAGAAAAAAAATCCAGTGATGTAATACAATTCATTGGGCAATTATGAAGGAAAGCCCACACCTTTTTTGAAAACTGTTAGAAGGAAACGCTAAGTCCCTCCATAGTCCTAATAAAAGTAGTTCAGGCACATCTGGGATCTCTATCTGGAGTAACCTCTTTTATTAGCACAAGAACTTGCTGCCAAGTTGGCAGAGAGAAGAATGCTATTCAATAGGCTTACACTCAAATAAGAGTTGATGCATAACATTTTGTCTGAAAAGAACCCTTGGGATGGCTAATAGTTGAAAAAATGCCTCAATGCCATCACACAAAGTCCAACAGCAGTATCACCTACGGAAGCTTTTACAGTGTGGCAATCTAACAATCAAAATCATAACTGAAAGTAGTTACTATGCACATTTTAATATATTTAAGACTTGATTGTTTATATCCCTCAGTTCAAAACCAAAACCAGCTTACTTTTTCTTAAAGAAATCTTGCATAAACTCCCCAGTAAATATCTTTTTCCAAGTATTTAAAAATAAAGTTTTCTTAAACCAAACTCTTTTCCTTGAATTTCAAGATTTGTCCTGCTGTAAACTCAGAACAAAATATCACTGTTTCTAAAACATCCTTTGCCCTCTTTCACCCTGCAAATGCTCAAGCATATCCTACTTGCACATGTGTAAGGTTCTCCACTAAATCATGCATGCACAACTGTTTGTAGAATTGGGGCTTTAATACCAGACTCACCGTGGATCTCAACAACACGGTGAACATAATTTTGTTTTACGGTTTACACATTGGCAACTTCTCAACTAAATTTAAATGATTTAATAAAAATGTATCTTTGACAGAAATAATGAAAATAATAGCATAAGAAATGCAATAATACCATATGTAATTTGTGTTTAAGCAGATGAAGAATAACTTTTTGCTAAAGAAGTTAAATCAAAGAAGCTTTACATTTATTTCAGATTTTTGTTTTAATGTAGGTAAGACCTTAGTATTAAATGAGTCCATTTGTAACACTGAGTCACACAAATAATATATTCCTTCCTTAAGGGTTTTTGGATCCATTCCTTCCCTAGTAAATCTATTTTATAGCTTTAACAGCAATCCTAAAATACATGCCAATTATGTGCTTCAACCTAGATCTGCGAATTGGGTTCTTTGATTCAGAATTGCTTGCCTCAATAAAATCATGTGTAACTTTTTAATGAACTAGCTAATTGATCAGCAGCACTTGTTATAAGAAGCTCAGGGAAGAGCTGAAAAAAATGTTGGGTTTTTTTTTTTTGGTTTTTTTTTTTTCCTGGAGACAGCGGCAGCAGCCTGTATTAGTAATCTTAATAACACAGAAGAGCTAAAGCATTTACTTAAAAAAAACCCCAACTCTGGCCTGTTTTTAATGGTTGTTTAGAGGAATGAACACAACTGGGGGATATGTCAAGGCTCTCTCTGCTTCAAATCCATTCCTTTCTGAAAGCATTATAAAACGAATTTCATGCGTTTTTGAAAGCTGGATCCCTGCCTTGTATCCTATTAGCTTTGCTGGACCACAAAAGGTAAATTCCCCTATAAATATCATTGGAGCACTAACTTCTGATCTAATTTATAATTTTGAAGTGTGATAAGAAGAATGTCCAGGCAGCTGTCAGCAACACGCTGAACAGACATATGTGCAGAGATGCTTTTCCAGCGCTGGGATGAATGACCTGCTACTCAGTACCAGAATCCAACAGGTGTCAGAAGTCAATGGACATTCCAACACGTTATGTGTTTGCTGCAAGCTTTATCACTTTAAAAATGAGCATCAGGCTAACTTTCCTTCCCTCTCATTTTCATGCTTCTTGGCTTTTTGGGCTGAATGCTGTGGTGCTGAGCACTCCCACCCTGGGAATGCTCACAGAGCTGAGGGAGGCACTTTGCCCCACAGGTTACTTCTAGCCAGGACTGGCCCAGGCATCTACTGCCCACCCTCTCAGCTTCTCACAATTCCCACCTTCACCTCTCATGCCATGAGGGACCTCACAATCTTCTTTTCTGGCTTGCACTAGAAGTCCAAAGGGCTTGGTCTTCCATATCCCCTTGGAATGAACAGTACCTTTGCAGTAGCTTTGTTAGATGCAAAAGTGCCCTGATATTGTTCAGAAAAAGAACATTAGTGTCCTTCCCTGTTCACCCCACCAGACACATGGTTGGGATCTCAAAAAGTAGGAATCATGTAAAACTATTTGAGCATTTGGGGTCTGTTTAAAAGGCAGTGAAAACTGCATGATCTAAACCCATGAAAATATTTTAACTTACATGCATTAATTAGCACTACGACTACTACTTGTGAAATGAATAAACCTTAACCAATAAAAATTGTTATTTTACTAGCATGTGTATTTTTTTATGATTGTAACAGTCCTTGATCAATAACTCTGAATAGGCTCTGCCCAAAATCCCATAATGTAGAAAATGCTTGAGTTCTTTCACCAGTTCTCTGAATTCCTTACCATTTAACAACTGATACAGCCTATTGTGGAGCAATGGCTCTACATATACATATCAGTTTCCAATGCCTAACTTCTTACAATTCTTGCTAGATTTTTAATAGCCAGTATTTCCTTCTGAGTTTAATAAAATTCTCAGTCCACATCATGCTTCCCTGTCCCCATTCCTATTGCAGAAGTCCTCCAAATAGTCTTTTCTAATACAATCAATACCTATAGAAGAAGGAGCAGATGTGTGTGTTTTCTGAAAAAAACCCCAAAATTATCTCAAACCCCTCTATAATTTGCTAAGGTTTTTGTCCTTATTTGCTAATATCTCATCAAAGTTGTCTTATGGATGTCCGCTACTACATGATCCAGATATTTAATGTTTAAAGTAGGTTCACGACAAGGTTACCTAAAAATCCTCCCCCTTTTATTTACTCCTCTGGTCTGGAGAGGGATTTTCAATTCACACTGAAATCGCTTTAGTAATCTTAAAGTATAAAAGGAAAAAATCAATATTTTCATCTCTAGATTGAAGTAGATAGAGAGCAGTTAAATCCCAGCTATGCAGGACAACCACAGTGTGATGTGGAGCAGACAAGACTCGTGAAATTCTTGCCCCTGGGTTTGCAAGGACCATACCCTCAAGCGTAAGTTCCAGAATCTCTTTCTGTCTTCATGCAGCGCTGCTGACTAGTTTCTCAACCCCAAAGTTCAGAGGGAAAAAACCCCACTGACTCAGAGAACCAAGCTTTGTACCAGGCTGCAGCGCTTGCCAACGAGTGGCAGTCTTAGCTGTACTTGGCTTAGTAGGATTTCATCGTATGTTCTACTCTGTTTTGAATAGAGCTCCTAATATTTCCATTCATGATTAGGATTTATACGGTACCAAAGCAAAGAAATTTAGGTACTAAGGTGTTTAGAAGCAATAAAGAAGGTAATTACACATCATAACAACAAACCAAACTAAAATATCTGTACAAATTTAAATTTAAAACAACTTTTAAATAAATGTACAGCTTTTGGAAAACTGAAAACATTTATAGCTTTTTCGCACTTTTAGTAATTCCCATGACTCCAAGCTGTAGTTACCCCACCAACATAAGTTGATAAAAAATGTATAGTATGAAGCTGTATATAAATATATATTATTTAATAGTTCACATGCTTATAATAAAAAATAACCACATTATATTTTAAAAAGATTTTGATTTGTTAATTTAAACATTTATGCAGGTGTTACTATGACTGCTATCTACCGATGCTTAGATTTCATGCAAAACTTTGGACTGCAAAATGGACCTTTTTATTTTACTTTTTGGCTCAAGTTTTTTGAGTTGCTTATGTTACTTACAGGATAATAACTAAATTGAGAGTATAATTCTGTCACTTATTTTAACAGTAGAACATATGAGCTGTTAAAGAGCTGAATATTAGTTTTCAAAACAAAATACTTAATTATTTTAAGCCAAAGATACAAATTTTCCTAGTGCAGAGGTCATATTTTAAGTACTATGGTATTGCTATGATGACTATTTAACTGCAAAAAACATATAAGAATGTAAAAAAAAGTAGTAACATAAGAAACAGGCAAAGAACAGAACTTATTCCAATCATTCTCCATAGTAGTTATAGACTTGCCTCTATTTGCAGTTACATTTTTGTAGTTCAATTTTCATACAGATCATATTTACTTTAAAACAATAAATCAGAATCATGGGTGGAGAAGTATTACCACTCATTACTGGTACTCTCAGCCAGTTCTCTGAATGTGAGTCTTCCTCTTAGACCAGAGAAAAGTACACTAATCAGAAAAAGAACATCTTTTCTGTAGGTCCTATTCCTGTTATAGATGACAGCATATCATGCCATCAAAAATGTGAGTGGAAAAAAGAAAGCAGTACTTTATAATACTCCAAGAATGGAATAAAGATTTTTAGACATTAAAGCTGTATTTTGTCAGCTACTAATGAAGAACTATTCTACTTTTTTGTCCTGCAGTAATTCTCCCATTGTGTGCTTGAGACAAACATACAGAAGGTATAACATCAGAAGGAAATTTTCCTTTACATGTTGTTTAGAAAATATTCAAGAAAAAGATAACTTGACCAGAAGCAGGTCAAATTAACTCATGTAACTGTTTTATGAAGATCTACTCTGGTAATTTTGCTAAAATTAAATTAAAATAACTGGTCAACAGTTACATACAAATAATTTAAAATCTTCCCAAGAAATAAATACAGCAGAAACTAAGTTCAAGCCATAAATATTTTAATAATCTAATTCCATCAATGACTGTGTGTGTGGAGGGGGAGTCCTAAACAACAACAAAGTGAAAACCACAAGTTTTTCATTCCACACTAAAAGCTGTTCAGAGAAACCTCATGAATACTCTTAGCTATGATGTGCAAGTTCCATTTTATTTCAAGGATGAAAATACTGAGAAGACTAGCATGTTTCACAACAAGGTGAAAGTACAGATTGAGGCTCCAAGCTGGTGTCCTCCCCACGTATTGCACACAGAGAGCAAGAGCTGCCTGTCTTCAACCCCAGCCTCCAAATCCTATAATGCTCTTGTGTTTCGGAGGTCCCAGATAAACCTGGCAGCTGTGGGCTTCTATGAGCTCCTCACAAAGTATCAGCCTTTCCTCACATTTAAGGACTTGCAAACAGCACACATTTTTATAATCTTTTAGAAATTGCTCTAATGTTATTCTGTGTGAAAAGCTTATCTACAAGTCTGCCAAGGCAGGAACAACTCCACTGGCCTCTCTGCTAGCGTAGTGGATATGTCCAAGGTACAATTCTGGTCACTGAAGCTTTGCTTTGGCTGGATACAAGTTCTGAGCACAACATAAGATGACAGCAGCGATCACATAAGGAAGCTAAATTTGTAAGATCACTCAATATTTTGTGCAATACGTGTGATCAGATAGGATGTGCCAACTGTAAAAGCAATAGGCAAATTTAAACACCACTTGTGTTTTTTGTCTATGTTTTCTTGTGTATGATACACTTAGTTACACTGGTGAAAGAATCTGCAGAAGCCACTAACAGTTAAAAACATTTTGGTTTTTACAGTGACGGTTTGTTTCTGAAACTTTTGTAATCTCAATTTCCTAAGTAAGAACCAACCCAGAAAATCTTTTTTGCCCCTTATCTAAACTGGACAAATCATTAAAAACAGTACCATAAGAAATAATTATGTATTGTCAGAGATGATGGAGATATTTTTATGATTTTAAGTATGGGTAGTTACTCATGACCTAATACATCAGCAGAAGAAATCTGGTTTTCATTAGTTTTGGATAAAGTCTTCTATGTTTTCCCTCAAAACAGCTTTTAGAGAAACAACAGACAAAGTGAAGAGGAATATAAACTAATGAATAAAAGAGATTTCATAAGAAATTAGATATGATATGACATGATATGATATGATATGATATTATGGCCCCAGTATCCAGTCTCGATTCATGGAAAAATGAGAATGTGGTTTGGCTGATTTCAGTGTGTAATGTGCGCCTGCTTAAAAACTGTCCAGTTTTTTATCTCAGTTTAATTTCTATTACAAAAATGTATATCCTCTCTTGACCTCTTACCATTCTTGTGTCCTGTGACATTACTGAACTATGACTCACTTACTGAATCTTTGCAAATTAGAGGCTTTAGAAAATTTAAATGTAGGTATGAACATTTCATCTATCAGTTAAGTGATATCAGATTAAAGGAATAATTCTGCTGCCTTTAAAAGTAAGAATATTCTCTATCACTCCAAAAAGATGAAAAGGCAAATCGTAACACAGCTTTGTAAAATAAAACATATATCTGATAAGCCAGAGAAAGGCTTCAAATGAGCACTTACTACAGGTCATTACTGGACGATACCTGATATACAAACAGTAAGCATTGCTCTAAAACAATTCCAATTTAGGCAAATGTAATTAAGATCTATATGCCACTGGAAAAACAAATTTTCTTCCTCAGCAGTTCCTGTAGAAAGGGCCAAGTACTTCTGCACAGTTTTTTCAACAAACCTTTTATTTCAGGGTCCCTTAAGATAATCACACAGCACTTCTCCTTCTGACAAGGCAGAAAAATTGTTGTAGTCTTCTGGCATGAAGATATATAGGGAGGATTTTTTTGGTGGGTTGTTCAATTCTTTTCAGTATTCATTAGCCTTTAAATTCTTTGATGAGATTGGTCCCATCACAGCTTAGTTTATTCTGATTTTTTTCTTGTATTAAAATGATTTAGCACCGAAAATTTTCCAATCACAGCAAAACGTACATTACGCTTACTTCTTATGGTCAAAGTAGAAAAGATAACTAAAAATACCTTTTCTCCCGAAGGAAAGAAATAGTCAAACAAAGAAATCCAAATTCACTTTCAGTGGAAAATGGCCAAATTGTGAGTTGCTGAAAGACGTGTTAGTTTTATGTGTTCACCCAACCTCCTTGTGCTGGAAAATATTTGAAAGGGAAACAATTTCATTAATATATTGTGGCTGAGATTTTTAAAATACTGGAAGTGATACAACCAGACTTACTTTTTTGAAAAATACAGCTAAATACCCTGCATTTGAAAACATCAACTCACACACCATTTCTCATTAAAATACAAACCATTTCAAGATACTAATAGCTAATATACATAACATGGACATCACCTACTATGCTTATGCTGCTTCCATGTGAAGATTACTTTTTTTTTCTATTAAATTGTATGGCTAAGTGACAGAAAATGTACACTCTTCAAATAGCAAAACAAAGCAATTCTGAGTTAAAGACTGAAACTCAACTCTTACCCACCCAGCTGTGCCCCGATATTACAGCTTATATGGAATTCATTATCAGCAAGTGCTGAGTGATCTCAGCAATTTTTAACATACAGTAGGACACAACAAGGCAAGTTAAGGATGAAATTTCCTCTGAAGCACTGTGACTTTCACTGCTGTGGTGTCTTACAGTAAAACCAGTAATATTGGAACACTTGCATTCTACAATACAGTTTATCAGAAATAGTGCACTTCCTTTTCTAAAAAGCATAACCAAAACTTAATCCCTTAACTTTAAGGAACATTTGCAATGTGTTCATATTGTAGCTTGCCAGTGTCTTTTATAATAACACATAAACACATATTCAGCAAATTTTGATGCAACACTAAAATTTATCCTACTAAGCAATGAGAAACCTTTGACACCTGTGAATATACCTTATTAATTCACTGTATGAAGGCAATACCAAAATAAAGGAAATCAGTTATCACAAATTGAGTGTAGTGGAAAAACAGCAGCTATTTTCAGACTTCATTATATCTATTTTTATTTTTTCTAATAACTCATATTTTTAACAGTTAACAACAAAAAGTAATGCTAAACAAAACTCAGAAGAACCTACAACGCAGGCTGTACACTGAGGTCAGAAGAATAATTTTGGGTATTCAAAACTGTGAATCACAGTTGTTGCTACAAAGCTGTCAGGATACTTTTTTTTTTCACAGAACCAAACAGCCAGAATCAACTACAAGTACTTGACATCCCAGTTTTAAGCACTAGAAAATAAGACTTAATGCTGCAACAGAGGTACTAACAGGATCTTGACAACAGCCTTGCAAGGCTGCACCTTTTTATCACAACACACTCTCCCAGCTGAAAAAACTCACTCATTACCCAGGATGGTGTGGAAAAAGGATCGTTGCTGCTTCAGGAAAGACAGTTGCTTGAAAATTGGCATAAAGTGGTGAAAATTAAAAACGAACATTAGTTTTTTTTCCCCAAACCCAACCTAACTACTCCATAAAGCAATGCACAAATCATTCATTATAATGAGTCATAACAATGATTTGTGATCTTCCAAGTTTTCATTTTACGCCCCTCTGTTTTTCCTTAAAGACAGGAGGATAGACAAAGACTGGAAACTTTGGGTCATATGGATCACAGCACCACTGCTATGTCTGGAATTTTCTTATAAATATCCTATTGCTCTGAGGTTCATAGGCCTGACTGAAACAGCAGGGACGATCTCATTTGTACTTTTATAGTTGTAGAGGGATTTGCAAGAGTTAACACAATTTTCCATAATATTTCTTACTGACTTCAGAATAAAGGGAGAGTTCCCTTTTTAATCAGTATCTGAAACATTGTTAAGTCTAAAGGGAAATAGGAATTCTTTCAGATTTAACAAGACTTTTCCAAGTGCTGATAATTTTAAAGGTACAAAACAAGGCAACTTTTGAAAAATAGAGAGGATTTCAGCAAAGCGTTTGTGGGTAGCAGTCACTGCAGTAGTCTGGAGGATAAACTTTTCAGCACATTTTAGTGCTTGTTTGCAGCCTTTTGCCTTTTGCAGATTATTTTTCCAAAATGAAGTGGTAAATTATTCCTTTTGAGTTCATGAAAATATTTGAATCTGGTAAGTATCATCTGGTTCTGTTACAGTGATGTCTATCTCAGAAAACAAACAGTTTCACTAGCCACCAGTGGGAAGCTAGAAAAGCTCCTTTCATTTTGTACAGTCACAGAAGTCTTTTAAAGGCATTTTGCTCACATTCTTCTCCAGGAAGGCAGGCAGGCAGGCAGAATACGCTAACATGGCTGATCTGACTCATATATTGAGCCCTAGGACTGAAAAATAGGAACAAGACAGTTTGGATGTTATCCATGCAGTATTTCTCTGCTACAGGGACTACTGTTTTGTTTCCTTACCATGTTCAGTACCTCTTCCATACATTCGCTTAGTCAAGTCTTCATAGTGCTACATGGATTCAGAGCTAAAACTAGCTGAATTACTGAATTGTTGAATACCTACTGAGAAATAAAAAAGGCGTGTTGAAAAATGACTTTTGGAAAAACGTGCTTCTGCATGCTTGCACAGAATTAATGGGTAATTACTATATATATTATTACATATAACAAGTAGGATTATGCCTTTGTTGGCAAATTGCTATGTCTTGTCTAATGCCAAACTGAGAAGAGTGCAATAAAAAACCCCTAAGTGTACAACATGCAGGCATGCCCCCTCTCTCCCTATTTTTCTTAGCACATGTGCTAGTGAATGGGAGAGGCAACCATAAGGCTAGCTCTTTGGAAGAAGAACAGCATAATTTATCTTCTTCCTGAGTTATCCTATGATTCTTTCAAAGACCTAGCTGTATGGTGGTTTTCCATGTGATGTAACACTGGCAGTAGGTTTAGCAGCTTCATTTTGGGTCTAATCTTTGTGCAATAAAGCACAAAGCATTATGTTTGTGCACATAAATAGGAATCCAAGGATCTGCAGGATCCAACTTTCTCTGCTATGGAGCCTGAAAGCTGCCCAGTCTCAAGTATGAGAAGGGCCTACTGTACCTAACTGTTGCAGAGTTCTGCAAGGACAATTGGTATTATCCTTGTTAAAAATCTACAGTTTGTCCAACTTGTGTTCTGAACCTCTTCCAAAAATAAAGCTGACCTTAAAGGTCTGCAGAAAGGAATCTCCAGTTTTATTACATGCAGGGGAGAGATTTTAGCCTTTTTCTGTTTCAAGACTCTCTTGAAAATGCCGCCAGCCATCCCACCTAACAGCTAAGAGATGTATCACCTGCCAATTTATTAGAGGTCACAAGATGCCAACTTGTCACTGGAACTGGCAGCAGAAATCGTAGTCTCAGAATTGACAAACACTACTGCTTTTGTTGCAAGAAGTTTTGACTATGAGCCTGTGGTCTGGGAAAAGGGCAAATAGGGAAAGTCAATCACAGGGGAATGACTAAGGGATGTATAGAGAGTGAGCAAAACTGTGAAAAAAGGTGGGACAGAAAAGAGTGTGGTGTTGAAGAAACACAATACATTGAGCAGATTAAACACCTCGAGGCACACATTGGTCAAAATATGAGCAATGTATCATATATCTTGTCATCTCTAAAACCTACAAACAAGCACTGCGATTCTGCACATTTCTCTCTCTACTACTGCATTCAATAAATAGTATTAATGTGATATAAATGCTATCTGAATTATTATATAGTATTCATTTACAGTACCCTACACTATCAAATTATAATTCCTAAATCCATCAGGTCCCATTAACAATATAAGCAGCTTAAAAATACATAAGAAAAAGACCTTTTAACTTTATATGGGGTACTTCTGAAGGACTTTCTACCCTAGGCAGTAAATATTACAAAACAGCATATAGTTTTAAGAGGTTTCCTAGACTTATACCACATCTCATCTCTAATATCAAGTGGCATTTCTAACGTGTCTTAAAGTCTTTTTTAGGATCAAAGATGCTCCTCTGTTCACTGTTTTGTTTAACATCAGCAATTGCTGTTTTCCTTCTCACCACTAGAGTATATGTGTGCACAGAAATAGCTTTCCTAAAATACACAGAGGAAATATGGTATGACTCAAGGAACTAATTTTCTTTTAAGGAATATGTGCAGGGAGAACGGTTCCATGTCTATACCACTGATAAAATTTATGTCTGAAGAATAGGTGGGATGATCAGAAAGGTAATGTACTTTCAGATCTGCTCATATAATGCCCTCTAAGTAGCCTGCAAAATTCCTGCCCAGGATCAGGCCTGTATTCTAAGAAACACTTGACCTGCCTAATTTCTTGTCATTAGGTTTCTGTCCCAAGGGCTATGACTGTGTGAAGTTTCAATTAATATATTGAAGAAGCTCTTAAACATAGATGATATGGTCAATTGCAAAAATTTATTAAATAGCATGTGCTGCCTTCAGAAGTGGAAAAATTCTCAAGATGAGCATCAAAACTCAGACTATATGAGTTGAGGAGCTCAGAGTAGAGGAGTAGCTATGAATGAGGAATCACATTCTGAAAATGGTGAAGAGAGACTGAATCAATCAGTAATAAATCCTTTTACCTCTTTTTGTCTCAAAGAGAACTTTGCATACATAAGAAAAAGAAATCTCTTTCTGAAAAAACCCAACTGACTCACATGGTATTTACGCAGCTGATTCACGAGGTACTTTGCAAAACTCTACTAAAAATCCATTTGTTTACCTGAAACAAGTCCTCATTACACTGCTAAAAAGCTTTAAAACAGAAGTCAGGGTGTGAAAAACCCCCACCAAGTTATTTCATGTATAAAACCAGAAATTCTAGGAAATGCAGATATGATGATTTGAATGATTTTATACATGCATGCATATATATACCCTTGTCTTCCCTGTAATTACAAGGAATAGAATTTTCTGTATTATGAAAGAAAAAAGGAAGAAACAATGGTTACACCACTAATTCTTCAAATTCCTTATTATGTTTGAAATACACTTGCATATTAGTTAAACAAACATAAATCAATAGATTGACATATGCCATAGAGTTTAGATACCAATTTAACACCTCTGCATAAAGTTAGAGAGGAGATTTACAAAATCACTTTGAATTTATTATTTCTAGAAAGGGTAGACAAAAGTCTTTGAGGATTAATTTCATGCTGTGGGTTAAATTTCACTCTCATGATAGGCCAACTATTGCCTGGGGCACTACAGATAATGAACCTGACAAGGGATTAGCAAGGAAACACTTGTGTTATTATAAATCGTGTACACTTCCCTTTCTAACCAACTTCATCCTTCATGACATTAACAAATTACACTCTTTGTCCATGTTTCAATATAATGCAAGGCTGTGAATGACCCTGAACCAATAGTACATTAGATAAGATCTTCTCAAGGTATAAATAACTATTAAATTTGGTTGAAAGATCCAGACCTCCTGAAGTGAGAATGTAAGACATTTTATGTCAGATCTCTCCAAGACCCAGAGAAACATTTTAATAAAAGATCTCTTTTAAGAGTATCAGCTGATAAAGTCTAAAATAGTTTCTAGAGAGATGTGGACAACAGAATTAAATGTAACACAGAATCAGAATAAATTTTAGGGAGTATTAATCTACCTCAAATAGCCTAAGACAACCCAAGCAAAGATGTTAATGGCTTGGTTTCTCTGTAAACAGGGGATTTACTAAAGAGCTCAAAACCATAATTTATTGTGTGCATGTTAGACTAGAAGTTCCAATAATGATTTTATGCCTAGAGCCAGTTAGAATATCTATGACGAAAATAAAGACGTTTTCTGTGTTTGATCCTTTCATCCTTTCTTTTCTTGAAAAGCTTCAAACTTTTACTAGTAAAAATCATTTGAGTTTCTAGACAATCCATGCTGTGCTGTGCTAGCATGCACTGGTAGTGAAATTGCATAATATTACAAGATTAAAGTAGAAATCGTGAACTGGATTCCTTATTTATACCCTCCCATACAAACAGAAAGGCAAGAAAGAAGTTCAAGCTCTGAACCTTCTCTTTTTGATGCAAATCCGTTTAGAACAGCATTCCTTGAACTTTAGAGATGGTGACATTACTGCTAATGCCTCCTGTAGGGAAAGAGAATCCTAAAAATGGTTCTAGTAACATAGTTGCCCCTCTGCGTCTTTCAGAGCAATCAAGCACAACCACAGAAAGTACTTTTTTGTACCCTATTACTTTCCCACCTCCTTTGAAGCCAAAGCCTTTTTGAGACAAACCACCTGCAGGCTATGGCACCACATAATTTCTAATCACCACATGCTAATCACCCATACTAAAATACTCAGAGATTTATTTGTGCTGGATTGCAAAAGGCATTGACAATTTTTATTTTTATTCCTCTTGTCAAACAGCCTGGGCACAAATCCTTGCTAATGCTCCCTTAAGCACTCTGAGGAAACATGACCTGATAAATTGTTCCTGGACCCCAAAGGTGTGAGCTTATGATGTTGGAAAAGTGTCCAGTTTTGTCTCTCTGCTGCTATTTCTGCAAGCGAGTGCTCTCCCTCGCTCTAGTTACAGAATGCCACCATGAGTCATGCTGAGCTATGCCAGATGACTCGGACCTACTGCCTGGCTGCTATTGTTCTTGTATGATCAAAATACAGAAAGAAGAATTTCACCATTGTGCTCTTGCAATGTACCAATATCATTTTCTGACTGCCTACAGTATAATATAATATATTTGCTGCACTTCCCTCTTAACTTTTTAACTGGAGAAGAAATAATACAATTGTATTAGGAGGCTGATAATGTAGGGTAATATACATTTTGTGTTTTAGAATTTGCCATTCTGACTCCTTGGCATATCAGGCTAGTCAACTGCTCTATTCACTTACCCATACAGCTGGGTCAGCTCTGTATTCAACAGTAAGACCAGAAGTTTGGCCAAAATTATTATTAAAGAAGGACAAAACCCCCTTAGAATTACAACTAAGCATGCCCTTATGCTAAAGAAATATTTGGATATTGGAATGAGTCCCATGGTCAGAGCCCTCCATCCTTTTCCAGGGCTGAAGATGCTGCAGACCAGACTACTAGGATTCAGGTGGGCTAATTTCTGTGAAGATAGTCAAGGATTGCTAACATCTTACATTTTCCACTCAGAATGCAATTTGGTGAATGGTTGTTCTGATGGCAAAGCCAGCTTAAGAAGATCACTGTCTGTTGCAGACTCTCTGTTTTGCTGAAGCAAATATCTATGAGGCTTATGCAGTAGAGAAAAAACAAACACATACCCCCACCCTCTATGACCAATTTCTGGTATTAACCCAGATTGCTTTATTTTTCATGATGAATTCAAAGCTGCTCTTGAGTGGATGCCTCAATTCACACCAAAATCACAGCTTTGCTTTAAATAATTTTATTTTCCTGATGCAGTTTGTTCTGTTTGCTACCATAGGATCTCATAAATACCATATTCAGCATAATATCTGATATATGTGAATACATGACCATGGTATGTGTCTCCCTGTCTCAGCAAGTATTAAGCTTAGAGCAGAAAGTGATGCCTTCATCTAAAGGGGTCAAGAGGAACCAGAGCAAGTAAAGAGCTGCTGGCAAATGAAGTGGAAATGGAGAGGAAGAACCTGGGACAGGTTGTTAAAAAGGATAAAGAAGAGACACAGAGGGAATGGATTTGGTGGAAAAGGGCAGCCACTACTGTAAGGTAGACATCATAAAAAAAAAAAAAAGAGACATATTTTTGGACCTAGGAAACTAAAAGAAAAGTAAGAAGAAATGGCAGGCTGGAAACAGACATAAATGAAATTATTTGGGCCACAAGGATCTGCAATGATTTATGCACATGCTTAATGATATATTCTTCAAAAAAAACCTTTTCATCATTTTCGGTGAGTAATTGCTTAATGAAAATCATGTTCTCTGCCTCTGGGTAGTTTGTTTTGGGAAGCGGCAGGTTCATTCTGTGAAACTTCTTAGAGAAATCTTTCAACTTGAGACATTCCCAAAATACACAATTCTTAAGGTAGATATATAAAAATGTTCAACAAGAAGTTGATTTTTTAAGATCCCTTTCTCCTTGAGAGGATACGTGTTAGTCTGCAAATGAATCAGGCTGCATCAGGAATAAGGATGTTGAAGTTTGTGTTTAATATGCACAAGAAGTTAAATGTAGTCATGTGGCCCTTGTTGCTGCAGAGACACATTATTGTGCAACTGACAGTTTCCTGAAAGCCACTAGCTATAAATTCAGACATATTAAGTTCACTTAGGATGTAACAATAGTGTACATTTCTCAGTTGGTCATTACTTGAACAAAAAATCTTAGATCAGCTTAAACCAATTTCATGCTACACTTCCAACCATAGAACAGTGCACATTCTACTTCGCATTAAACAATTTATGTTCACATCTGTCGCATATTACTTATTGCCTCTTTCCCCCCTTCCCTGAGGGGAGCTTTGTCTTTTGACAGCATTTTATTGTCTGTGCTTCTGGCTAAGTCTTGATTTATATAGAATAATTACAAGAATAATGTAAATTTATTTCTAATTTTGATATTTCTATTTAATTTTCATTGACTATGCCCATGGAAGAAGAAGTTAAAGAAAATCCTACCAACAAGTGGAGTAAAAGAAAGAAGACATATACCTAATTACTAACTATCACCTGCTTTTATCACCTTGTTTTTCCTAAAGAAAAGCAGAATTACATGTGATAGGTAAGATCTGCAACTATCTTATAAGAGATCTGCCACTAGTTGTCAGCTGGCCAAACTGATATCCTGAACTAATATTTGCCTTTTAAAGACTGAGGACTTTCTATTAATATGTGGCACATACAGATGAGATCAGCAGGAAGATGCTTTTTAGTTGACAACCAGGTGACAAACACTCTCATTAGGAGATGAATCTTCGATGATTGATACTCATCTCTAGTCTAACAGGCACTATAATGCAACAGGCACACTTAACTCTGAACAATTTTACAATTTTATATAAACACTAAAACCAGTGACTAAAGAGAAACTGAACAGAATTCACATGTTAATTGTAAGTCATGAAAATGAAATATTCAATCCTTTATGCCGGGCGCTAATAATTTACCTTGTGAACATTTTTGTGTCAGATTTTTTCAAATTCACAGCTAACTTAAACTTTGAAAAGAGAAGAGCTAGGCATTGCTTGACAAGCTGAATTAATGTGTCTATCAGCATTAAGCCCATGCTGCACAGTGACATCTCTCCAGTAGGTAAACTGCCTCTGAGACTAATGTGTCTTCACTTATTACTTCACTCCTCTTTGGCTAAGCTCTGAAGTACCAGGGGATATAAATGATCTTGTCTTCAAAAAAATTTAAAGCCTGCTGTAATACGGAATGGAAAATACAGAGAGCAAGGGCTCGTCAAAATGCAAAATCAACAGAGAGTGTCAGGAGGCAGAGCTTGCTGTCTGTAACGTGATCCTTCCACACACCATAATCTCCATTTTATTTTGCCTAACGAGGCAGGAGTTAAAACAGTTGACCTGATCAAATTCAGATGGCAGGCCTAAAGGATGAGCCCCCTGCTGCACTCTTGTCCCGACACCCTTTGTTACCTCCAAGTGAGCTGAGACCAGGCTGTGAACCATGTAAATAGGAGGTTTCCAGGTTAATGAAAAGCTGCAACACCCTACTAAATAGGGAGAGAAGGTTATACTTTTCTAATCCCAAGAAAGTTTCATGAACCTCAGCAATAAAGTTTAATGAATGCTAGTCATTTTAAACCTTGCAAATAGAGACTGGACAAAGAGTAATATTTTCCTGAAAAAAATTTCTATAAGCACTGCTCAGCATATATTATTAGAATAACATGAATTTGTTTTCTCATGATAAAATCAAATATATCAATTAAAAAGAGATGTCTTGGGAAAAGGTAGTTAATGGTTCTTATGAACTGATGTTTTTATTAGGTGATGGCATGTTTGCTGTTTCATTTCATTACTCATCTGCCAAGGAGTTTCTTTCAACACCAAATCAGAATATACATGCTACAATCATGTAACACATTCAACTTCAGTCCATGTGCTCCAGCTGCTGACAGAGATAAATCTTCAGAAATGGGCGAAACATAAAAATTTCTACATTATCTTTCAGCATGTAACATAATTTGCAGTCTTTCACACAAAGGAAATAAAAATTGGATTCGCCAACTATATTTTTACATGTCACTTGAAAGATGAGACTGTGTTGGATAGTATGTCTTTAGTGTCTACAGAGAGGCATGGAGAACCAGGGAGTGTTAATTTGTGCTTAGTGATTGCACAGCTTTTATTCAATTTTGAGTGTGATGGAGGGGAGCTAAATGTGCTCTGAAAAGATCACATAGATAAATGAAGTGGATAGGATATAAATAGAAATACCTCAATGTGTCTCTGGAGTTTCATTAATAAGTTTGAATACAATTCCTGGTTTGGGATGTCTGAAACATCTTCTAACATGCATTCCATATAAAAAAATATACATACTAACACACAGAGAACACATTAAACTGGACAAGCAAGACGTTGATGCCTGCATAGTCCAAAAAATACATGTGTGATTTACGCATTTTTTTGTGCATTTACATTGTTTTAGCTCTACTGAAAATTTATATTAATTTAATTTATCTGTCTGAAAGAAAACTGTAACAGATCTCACATCTGTCACGTTTTAGGCTTATCTCCTGTTATTCATTTGTTACTTAATGTATTACAACTTCGTGTTCAGATATCACTGGACTGTATTTTTAGCCTGTTTTTCCTTTCCTCAATTAGGCATTTTTGACACCACTTTTCATACATTCCAGTAATCAATTCCAAAGCCATTCATCAGGATTTCAGAAGCCACTCTTGAAAAATTAGATACATGTGCTCAGCATAAATGGGAATGCAATGATTTATGACACAGGTCATTTGGAAAACCCATGAGTTCTTCTCCAGTGACATGCCAGAAATTGCAACTATTACTATAGGGCTGTGATCTGTTTATTATACAGCTTATGGGTGGTGTGCCATTTCTAATTCATTTTTAATGTGTTACATTTTTTCTGGTCGATTTTTGAAAACAAGATTTACAGTTGTTTAGAGTTTGACAACAACAGTAAACTGCTGGTTTAGTTAATACGTTTGAAAATGGATTGATTAAACTATCAGCCTGTTTGCACTCGGTATTCAAGCAGTGCTGTTTTAATTGCAACTACAGCAGTCAACAGTTCTGTAAATCATGTATTATGCATCCCTTGGATGAAAAAAACCACAGATGCTCAATCTAAATGGCAAGGAAGAAATTAAATTCCTAGGTTCTCTTCAGTTTACAAAGGGTGGCAATCAACAACAAAAAAAAGGGTATTTCCAGAATTCCACGATCTCAGTTACCTGCTCAAGGGAGGGAAGAGTATGTTCCTGAATCATCCAGCTCACAAAGCCTTGTCATTATATCTACCAGAAAGGTACTTAATCAGCTCCTTTCCCTTTGGCAATATGAGAGTGAAAAAGCAGCTCTGTCACAGACTCAGCACAAATCCAACGAGGTTTTTCACCGTATCAAAACAGCCAGTGAATTTTTTACTGCTTTGGCATTGGCACAATTTCTAACCACTGGTTAAGGGTAAGTTTATAGAAAGTAGCAACTAAGTAGTTTATAGTATAGATGCAGACATGGCCTTATCAAGAATACAAGAGGGTTACAGTCCTCAATTCATGCTACTTCACACAGTGTACAATTCTGGTTGCATGACACACAAAAGCCTATGCAGATAAGCGCCACAAACATTCAGGCAGAGGGCATCTCTGCCATTGTGAATGTAGGGATTAAGTTGTGCCTAGCAAGTCTAGCTGAGACAGACACCACAGTGACACTGATGAGCTCTGCCTTTAGGCTGAGTCAGAATCTGTCCTAAACTGTAGTAGTCATCTACAGCCTGTTGGAATTAGACATGCACTAAAGCAGAACCCTTGCATACATTTTAAGTACTTAAGTATTATTCATCTTATTTACCATCATACATCTTTTATTCAGGTGTTCATTTTTAATCAGGAGCTAGGCTCCCTGCAGAATCAGTGCAGAGACATGCGTCTCCAAAGTCCAATTCACCCCATCCAAAGATGGGTATGAAGGACTGATGGAATGACTTGTCCTGCATAATTGTTCCTCTCTTTCCCTTGACTATAGATGGAGCTGTCTACCTTTGATACACTGTCAAGGCTCTAGCAAGTATCCTTAAAGAAGTGGTACACATTTGTCAGTGGTCTGTTTTCTTTTAGTTGGCTCTTTGCATTTTCAACAGGATCAGAGATATTTCCCATGAAAATACAACCAACTTTTCAAAGTAGAGAGTAGGTCATTTAAACTTGACAGCAAACTATTATCAAGTGTCCTCAGATCCACAACCACATCCAGAGGGTGCAGCATAGCTGCAGGTGTCCCAATATTTTGTGGAGGTCACCATAGGAGCGGCAATGGTGAAATTTGAATAGGTAGTCCCCTTTGGTCTGCTCTCTTTGCCCACAGGACTGCAATGCCTGGGGTAGACTGTGATCTTTGGATTTGTGATGTAGTCCAAGCTCTGCAGGATGACAAAGAAAGGAGAAGGTCTAGGGCAGGGGCAAGGGATAGAAGGAAGTTCAAAGGTGGCAGACTCAGCACCTCAGTGGTTTGAGCACCCACAAACGTGTACATGAGGAGGCAGTTACAGTAAAAGCCAAGGTTTGTCATATAGTCACTGGACTTCTTCACAGCGTATGATTGTGGAAAAGATCATGGAAAAAACCTAAGATTGTGGAGAAAATCTAAGACTGTGGAAAAGAGGGAATAAATAACAAAACCCTTGATGAAAAAAACGCAACAGAATTAGATGCCAATATGACTTTTCTTAATCTGAGAAAAACACTTATAAAACATGAAATTACTGAAATTTAGTTCATTAAAAACTGAAAACAAGTCTGCTAATTTGATTAAAAACCAATGTCAGAAGCACCCAGCAGCCACCAGGAGAAAATATTTTTTGTCAATTCTGGGGGTCTGCTCTGAAGATGGCTTGGCCCCTTTGTGTTTTGCTTTTGACCATCCCATGCTCTCTTTCCTCATTGTCAGAAGTCAGAGCTGAGCTGACTTTACATGCATAGTCTTACTGCTCCACACTCCTAGTGGCTCTCCTCCCTCCTGAAAAATACCAGGGTAGAGAAGCCTTGTACTGTCTCAGGAAGGTCTACAGCTCCTGCAAAAGGAAACTGCAATGAGATTGTGCTAATATAAAGGGGGAATCTAAGCAAAAAAACAAGAGGCAGGAGTTCTGGGATAGTAGGGAAGAAGTAGTTGTGCTGTAGAAGGAGATCTGTGCCCAGGAAAAGATCAGGGTCTCTGCTCACTCAGCACCACATTGTGCTGTGGCCTCGACCATGGACTGAAACCACCCTGGGTTAAATTTTGGCCTTGTGTGAAAGGAGGGAGAGGGAGTCAGAAGGGGAAAGAGAGAAGAGGAGAAAGAAGAATCTTACCTGTGACCCACAAAACCTGCTGAAGCCCACATCCAAAACATTTCACAGTAATATGTGGTAAAACTTTTTGCCATACAGTGAAACACTGAAATGAGTTCACCTATTGCTTGTCTATTTCTGCAATGCCATTTCACTTGTCCCTTCCCTGTCATTCTTTTAAAGGACTTCAAATTGTATCAATAACATTATATTTAAAGTTCAGATTAAAATGCTCAGGTATTGTAACACTGTACTGCAGCTTACATATGCAATGATTGGAGACTTGTTTAAATGCAAGGAAAAAATATTTCAAAGTAACTTAATGAGAAAGTGCAACCTACTATTTGTGTACAATAATAGTTTACTTTGTGCTTGATCCAGAGAGACTGCAACTTTGCAAAAATTTTTGGCTT
>JAWWLV010000179.1:39168896-39180447 GCA_035041135.1 Platyrinchus mystaceus
CCTACTATTTGTGTACAATAATAGTTTACTTTGTGCTTGATCCAGAGAGACTGCAACTTTGCAAAAATTTTTGGCTTTAATGTCAAAAAATTTATATAACGTAGTTCAATATGTATAACAAATTTTTTTAAAAAAATTGTGTTTTTTTATTTTAGTTGCTCTTCATTTAATTTCTTGAATTTTGTTTTCTTTTTTTTTTTTAAATTTTATTTTAGTTGAAGACAATAGGATTCATGAGCTGAAAAGAGAAAGACAAATCTGTTATCAGATTTTACACAAATGGTAAGACTTTGTTTGCTGGCACATCATACCAGAGGATGGTAAAACAAAAAGACTGTGAAACAGAAGTCAGAATTTAAGCTGCTAGGTTTTCCAAATATTTCCAAATCAATATCTTAAAGTAATTTTGATCTTAGAAAGTCCTCAGATTTTATATAAGAACTAAAAAGAGTTGCAAAGGATGCATTTACATTACTGGAAAATAGATTTTACCTAGATTATGTCTTATTAATGTTGCCAACCTTAATTACTATTTTATATGTGAAATACAGAGTCAGTGCAAGTATCTTTGAGCAGAGGAGTGTATTAGATTGGTGTTGTGGGTTAACCCCAGACAGCAGCCAAACTCCACACAGCCACTTGCTCACTCTCTCGGTGGGATAGGGGAGAGAATCAGAAGGGTAAAAGCTTCAAAATTTGTGGGTGAAGAAAATAATAGGGAAAGCAAAAGCTGTGCAGAAAAGCAAAGCAAGCCAAGGAATTAAGTCACTTCTTCCCATGGGCAGACAGGTGTTCAGTCCCCTCCAGGAGGGCAGGGTCCCATCACGTGTAACATTTACTTGAGAAGACAAATGTCACCACTCCAAACGTCCCTCACTTTCCCTCTTCTACTCCTCACTTTATATACTGAGTATGATGCCATATGGTATAGAATATCTCTTTGCTCAGTTTGGGTTACCTGTCCTGGCTGTGTCTCCTCCCAGCCTCCCAAGGAACCCCAGCATCCTTGCCAGCGTGGCAGTATGAAAAGCAGAAAAGGCCTTGACTCTGTGTAAGCACTGCTCAGCAAAAATATCTCTGTATTGTCAACCCCGTGTTCAGCACGAATCCAAAACACAGCTCCATACTAGCCACTGGGAAGGACATTACCTCTACCCCAGCCAAAACCAGTACAATTGGCTGTTACAAGCATCTTTCAGACGTTGTCTCCCACAAGCTTGAATCATTACAGCTGCTATTTTAAAAGGTTAACTCTGCTGTCAGGAACCTTAAGAAGATTTGGGTTTGCATTCAAATCAAAGAAACAGCAGAAATCAGTAGGTTCCTGGAGACAGAACCTTTTCTAAACTACTCAAGAACATAAGATTTACAGCACATAAGCTCCTGCAACAGTGACAACCACGGTATGCACTATACTACGTCATATGATGTATCATGTACACTGCACAGATATAACACCTCTATTTCAGTTACATTCTTCTGATATAGGTGGAAAAATTTCTTCTTTGGCAATATTTCTGGCTACATCACCCACTATATGATTCTGATAAAATACTTGGGATGGACTTTTGAAAAAAAAGCTCCTAAAATTACCTCAGGAACCTTGTGGGAGTATTGCCCATAATTTGATTTGATTTGAAGATGCTTATTCTTCTGGTTTTAGTTAAGCTTAGCTAGCTGTACAAGGAAGAGTGATTTCAAAACCAAGCATTTTTATCTTAATAACAAAAATAAAAATTCATTCCACAAAGGGCATTTACCCAAAACTGCCATGCACATGCCTTTTCAACACAGCTGATCTTAGATCTATAAGTGGTTTTAATCCTTGAAAGTTCAAACTCTTTCAATGTTTCCTCCATAAAGTTAACTCTCAATATTTAACAAAAAAATAGGGAATGAATAAAAGAATGATCCTGTTGTGGTACATTTATCTGGTTATTTATCACAGAATAAAACCTTAGTAACAACAACTGAAAGCATACTAAAGATATGTGTAGCAATAATGTCAGGGATAAAGACCAGAAGTAGCATACCTTTGTTTAAAATATACCACAGAAATATATTGAGCATTTGGAATTTATAACCACTGGGTGTTTATTAAAACCTTAACTTGTCTAAAGCTATTGTAAAAAGTGACCAATAGCACATATAGCTGCACTTGCAGAAAGACTACAGGAGAAAGGAATAAAATTAATTACCTAGATTTTCCCAAAATGTTATGTTTAACATATTTCAAAAATGTCAATTGATAAAACAATTTTGTCTTGTCATACCTTTGATTTTATATTCCTTATCTAAAGTGTATTGGACACATGTGCTGAGTACAATATTTTCTAAAAGCACATGCTTTATAGTGGGAAGGAAAATGCAAAATACCCAGATCTACACATGAATGCTAAGAAGGTAACAATATTTACAAAACTTTCACTACTGATAGATGCTTGTTTTTTCTTATGGTTCTGGAAATACCTTCAAACCACCAGTGAAGAAAGACCAAGAATTGCAAACTATATGCAAGTATAACACGTTGTCTGGTAAGGCAGATGGATTTTTTACTTTCCACCATGATCTAAGAAAAGGTAAAATTATGATCTTAGGATAAACACTGATCATCATTGATGATCATGAGGTATCCCAATTTAAAGCCACATGGACCCACTGACCTGAGCACTATGAAAGTATGTAAGGCTTTGTCTTGAGAATCTACCACAAGAGAGGAAAGGAACTCTAGTGCAGTAACTGTGTATTTCATAGATTCATGCAAAAGGTCTTGATCCTTGCATGGCACAGTGAAGATTTGAACTGAGGAATATGGAAGGAGATTCTTCTTTTGACACTTGTCAAGAAATGAAGAGGGATATGAAATGGTGTGAAGAAAAGGACTCTACTGTTTGAAGGGAGTAGAGATGAAGTTGAAACAAACAAAAACTATAGTCAGTGTCTGCAGTCACCAGGCCAGATTCAGCACCCCAAGGGGCAATATTATCTTTTGAAAAAGTAAAACTGATTCAGATTTTTTTTCCCTACAGTTCAACTAAAATGATGTAAAGGTCAAATGCAAGCAAGCACCCCCACAATACCAGGGAGTGAAAGGATTTAGGAGAATTTACTTTCAAAAGTCGAGAACACTTAACATATTGGCACAAACTGCATTGGGCCTAGGAAAAGACACATCTCCTGTTCTTCTCAGGGCTTTTATCATCCCTGGACACCCCAGCCTTCAGACATGTCTGTAAGAACTTTTCTCATACCAGGGAGAGTTTCTCTGGAATGCAGGAGCAGAAAACATCTAAAACTGTCTCCAAGAAAGAACCCTCTTTCCAGGCAGGAAAGCTTTCTTACGCAAAAACCCCTAATCTCCACATAGAAGATTTACAATCTTCTGGAATATCTACACTTACAATGAGATCCAGCAAAAAAACTTAATTTAGAATACTAGTTTGGAATTACACTCTTGAAGGCAACAGTTGAAGTGTCAGCTCCATTTCTGGCATTGGGGCATACTATACACATGACAAAGTGGAGATGCAGGAATACATCATGGACAGTGCTAAAAATTAAAAATATTCTGTTTCTTGACCACACATGATTCTGCATCTGCAGGATAGATGTAAATATGGCAATCATTTCAAGAATGGATCCATTCAACAAAATTTTTTAAATTTTTTTATTCCCGTGGGTAGCAAAAATGTGCTTTCATCTCATTATTTGGATAAGGGGAGTTGTAGCTGTTGGACAAATGAGAGGCAGAGTACTAGTGGCTACAGTACTCTCATTAGGATCTGGCAGAAACATATTCAGTTCTTGCTTTTTTACAATGCAGTCTTTAGTTGAACCATGCACACAAGTGAACATGCTGGAGGAATGTCTTATTTGGATCTCATATTTTTGGTTTAGTTTAGAGCAGCTTCTGAGCTTTGAATATAGATCATGCCACGGAGACTCAGAGGTCAAGGCACTGGTGTAGGTTTTGAAAAGGTCATGACTTCCGATTCAGGAAGGAGGAATTTGAACTGGTTCTCTCACTTCTTAGTTATGTGCTATGATGATGAGGTTATTGTCTATTCCAGATCAGAGCTCCCTCTGTCAATCTTATCTTGAAATTAAGAATTTGTTACATGGTTTCTTCATAGATACTTAAATATATAATTATTGCACATATTAATTTATGTTAATTTCAGATAAATATTTCCCCAATGGCTTTGAAGTTTTTAATTGATTAGCACCTGAATACTCAAGGAGCATGTGACTGCTGCTGAGTCCATCGTTCTTTACTTCAGTGACCGTGAAAATGAGGACAAATAGATCAAACTATGGTGAGCTTCTGTTTAACTACATGACGGAAACAAGCACAGCTGGAGGCAATTCTTAGCAAATTGATCAGAATTCCTTTACTTTAACTACATCTTAATTAATAAATAGACTTCCATAATTTTCTGCAATCAATATAAATGTATCTGCAAAACAAGTGAAACATTTGATCTTGAAATATTCACTAAATTGCTAAGTATATAACTTTAGGCACTTATGTAGCTTATCTTTCTGCCAAACTGGAAAAGAATAAATGTTTATAATAAAAATTTGTTAACTAAGAAGTCTATAGAAGATGCATGTTCATAATTAATTTCCTATGCAACAAAACCACTGGTTTTTTTATTCAAAATTCAGTATTAACTTCTGTTACCAGGTTTGTTTTCTGGTTTTGTTTCTTTGTTCATCTGCTTAAAGACATTTTTGTATCAACTTCTGGAAGTGGTAGTAATCTCACTGAAAATTTGAAAAGACTGTACAAACGTTGCTGCTCTTCTTTTGCCATTTTTTAAAGTAAGGACATTTCATGCAAAAATACAGACCTTTTCCTGGATGGATCTGTTTCTTTTGAGGGTTTTTTCAAACATTCTGTGAACAAGACAGGTCTTGAACTCCCTTTGAACATAACAGGCACTTGGAAAATCTAATGAAAATACACTTTTAAAAAATGTAATTGATCTGGTTTTCACTTTTTTTCACAATTAATTCTGCAGTTACAGGCTGGCAAAATCTGAAAGCAATAGAAACGTCCTATTTGCTAAAATAAACGAATACACTGAACTCTTTTTTTTTTTTCTCCTTTCCTAAAAGCCCATGTTGCAATCCCTCCTAAGGGACAAAAAAAAAAAATAACAAGAAAAAGATGGAGTTTGAACTCAAAGCAAACATAAAAGCTTTACTTACAAAAAGAAAAAAAAAATAAATTACACACCCCAATTTGTTTTCCAACCAGCCAGAGGAAAGCCTGGTTAGCATGTTGCAGAATCCAAACACCTTGGATCTACATGTTTCTCCAAAGTTTACATTATGCCTATTTCTAAGAAACAAAATAACAATTAGAGACACCTGTTAAAAGTGCCTGCTCTCTGTTCACACTTCATGTAGTATCTTAAAGTGACAGCATATTAAAATGTCAATGAAATTCTTTTCCATTACAGAAGAATTTATAACAGAAAGTGCAATTAAATTCCTGCTCCTAAATACTTGTACTTAACTTGTTTAGCACACAAGAAATGTACTGAAATACACTGGTGTAGAAGGGAAAACTACTGAAAATTAAATACTCCAAAACACACAACATAAAGGATATGGACAGGAAAAAATTAGTAGTTATGTACAATTTTATGTAGTTATTAAGCACATAATATATTTCTTCTACAGATAGTCTATCAATTTTAGATGTATAGGCCCATATTGTAAAAGGAATATTGCAGATAAAAGAAATACAATCATGCTGAAATTACTTATTCGAAATTTCGTCTTTGATTATGTTCCCACTATACAACTTGCAATGAAACATTCTTTGACTTTAACTCCTCCAGCATAGGAATATGTGCCTTACTCAGAAGTTTCTGAGTGTGAACTAAGCCACATTATGGACCATACCTGAGAAACAGAGCAAGATAATACACCTTCAAACAATTTATACAGATCATTTTTATAGGTATCATCCATACTGTGAAGCTGCATCTATAGCACCTTCACTGCTAAAAAAAGTTAAATGAAACTTCCAGCTTGATAAAGTGGATTGCTGTGGGAAAAATTAATTTTAAAAAACATTGTTTAATTCAGAAGAAAATTCCAACAAATAGCAAAGTTTAAATTTATCAAAACTGAACTCCCAACAAAACCTGGCTTAAATATTCCATGTCACGAACTCAAGCCCATGCAGATGGTCAGAGCAGAGCATCTAAAATATTCCAGCCCCATTTCAATGTTCAGTGGAGTATGAAGGGTGCTGCACAGTCTTGTGGCCGTGGCTTAGGGAAAGGTAAAATTTGACTGTCCCTTAAAAATGTTTCAAATTTTGCCATCTATCTAAAGTCACAGACATATGAACTGAAGTTCCAAAAAATGTCATATTGTCACTTCAAATTATTAACCAATATTGGGTGCATTTAACTGATTATTCTGAGCTACTGGACTTCGTATAATTAATTTAACAAAACTGTAATCAAGGGTATATTACTTTTTACCTGTCCTGACATATTGCCCCGGTAGTAGTAGAAGGAACAAAATTAACTGTCCCTCAGATATTTTTGCTCACAGCTTTAGCTTTAATGGAAGCAATGTCAAATACAAGTCTGTAAGCTGTAGTACATGAAAAGCCAAGACATTTTCATCTGTATCCCTTCTGCAGTTTCACACTAGCTTCTAGCTTCAACATTTAGAAATCTGAAAAGTTGACTGAAAATTCTGATTGATGTATCTTCAAAAGACATTTTGTACTAACATATTTGTCTTTGCTTCCTGAAATATGATTAATCAAAACTTTAGCTGACCAAATTTCCGTTTATTCTGAGTTTTATTACGCTCTGGATAAAAATCCTGGTTTATTTTTCAAATATGGAAGCACTCACATACCAGTATTTCAAGAAAGCTGTCTGTTTAGAAGCTAACTTGTCTGCAGATAGCAAAATAGCCTTTTTCCAAAGGCTTCTGGATATTTGTTCACATCAATTGAAATTGGTGCAACTGCATAAATTACGTCTTCCACCTGTGCACTGTCCTTGTGCTGTACCAGTTTTATGATTTGTCACCCAAGACTGAAGTTTACATTAAGCAATGTGATTAAATGGGGGGAAGGACTGTGGGCCAAGTTCTTCAAAGCTGCTATGTGTAGTTCCACTGCACTCAGGCTAGCCAAGAATAGTGGAACTGTTGTAGTCCCAGCACTCATAACGCAGCTCTGTTCTAATTGGCGCAGAATTCCTATTAGTCACAAGGGTCTGTACTGGCAGCCACAAAGAGCTGGAATGTAAGAGACATTCTGACCATTTACTTCTTTCCAGAATTATCTATTCCCTATAAGAGTTTGTGAGAACAGGTGAAGCAGAGTCATTAATTCACCTTTACACCACAAAGCACCTAAGGACTTCTGATCCCTTAAGAAAATTTTCCAGTGCCAAAACCTCCTTCCATGTCCCCTGAGCTATCAGAATAGCACAAAAAGACAAGAATAAGACCTTGCCCTTCCTATTCAACTGCTCTAAATGCTTCTGCTGTATACATTTCTACAAAGGCTACAAAGTGAGTAAGTTGAAATGGCATCATTAATGCATCTAATTGATCTCAAAATTTGGTGTGGCCAATAAAGAAACGGTTTCATGTATAGTAGCTTCTGTAGCAGAGTCAGCTGAAACTGTGTGGTACCTTGTTCCACAGGTGTGATGTTCTCTGGGATTTCATGTTTCTAATGGATGGCATGCTTTTCATGTTACTCATAATGCATGATACACTCATCATTATTCTTCTATTAATTTTTCTGATGATTCATCAGAAGAGTGGACTGAAAGGCACTGGCTGAGTCAGTGAATTCAGTCATTATTATCATGGGCAACTCTGTCATATATGCTTTTACAGGTCACTTAACCCAAGGAAGTGACTACTATACAGATAGTTAGGAGGCTTTTTGCCTCCACAGTATTATGCACCAGAAGACAAAAGATCAGAAGCTATCTGTCCTAACATCTAGTCCTTGCCAATGATCAAGAGAGGATCATCAGGTTGGTGTATGGCAAGATGACAAGTATTTGTTTTTTCCCTTTGTATTTCCAGATGTCATGATTCTGGAGCTTGAGCTTCCTGTTAAATATGTCCTTTCTCTCTCCTATATGAGAGCATCTAACTAAGGGAACAAGTTTTATATACGGCACCACACCTATTTGCATATACAGGTTTACTTCATAGCTAGGACAGAACTTCATGTTCCACTTTTCTCATGCTGTTTATCAGAACTAATTGAAAAGCTCACACATCTGCCTGAAGAAAGTGGTCTCAGTTCACTTCCTTCCATATTCCTCCCTCTCCAATTACATTTATTGTTGGGCAGTCTGTTCTTTTTTTTTTTTTTTCTTTTTTTCTTCCCAATTTTCTTCTCCTTGTTGAATTAGTTTTTGGCCAAATTAAAGGGCTGAATCTGCTGAATAGAAGGCTGGCATGAGGCATAAGGGTCTTTTTAGTAGCCATGAATTACTATATCTGCTGAAGCTGTAATATGAAATTTCAACCCTAGTTACATGTTTCACAGAAAAGTCAACAGCCTTTTGAAATGCAATCATTTGTCATGGTATTAAAAGCAAGCAAGTTTTGTAATATTGTGCAATTTTATTAACAAGGAACTTCAAGAATTCTTTATTCATTCAAATTTGGCCAAGTATTTAGACATTTGAATGAAGTATTGCAGAGCTGATATATGAGTACTTTGAAGAACAGAAATTAATATACCCATAATTTAAATGGTTTGATGCCTCTGACTTACGGTCTTTCACAATGAGTTGAATTGATGTAAGAGTTTGCCTGAAACAGAACAAGGAGGTTTCCCTTTCTATTTCTTCTCCCCTGTTCCTGCACCTTTTTCACTGTGTGGTCCTGATGCTTTCTCTGAGATAGTTCTGATGCCCACTGAACCCTTCTGGCAAGCTGATTCAATTCACAAATTCATCAGGAACTGTACCAGTTAAGCTCATGGGAAACTACAAGGCCTGCAGCTTGTGTAAGGAGGAGCATTGTTGACATGAGGGAGATAAGCATCTTGTCCTTTAAGCAACAATGAACAACAAAGTTGGAATTTCCTGTCCTGTGAAACTGAAAACTAAATTTCAGTATATTCCTAAATTTCCCAAGACATACGCCATATACTGTTACAACGCATTATTTTTATAACAATAGAATTGTAAGTTTTTTCCCTGCTTAGATATGTCAAATTATTCAGATAATATAACAATTTGGCAAGAAAAAAAGAAAGTATATGAATAGCAAAAGGATGTATTGCTATTCATTTAAAAATTCAGGTATCAATGATTAAATTAGGGAAGTATTTTACTTACATAACATTCTTGCATTATTTTTATTCCCCTGGTGACAGAACTCAACTTACACCTTCAAAGGAACATATTTGTCCATACTAACTGGACTTCGATTTCTAAGAGAAGGTATAAAACTATAAAGTCTGTTCTATCAGACAAGATAGAAAAACTGACATAGAAGAAAAAGTTCATATATAACTTTGAGACAGTAAATAAATATGTATACATCTTTCATCAGGATGCAATTTTGCATTACAAGAAAGCTGATCTAACAGTATGCAGCTACTAGAATTTTCTGATTTATCATCAAGCTAAATCAATTTTCCCTGCAGTTTTGTAACTGCTAGATCTTGCACACTGGGACCAAACTACAAAGATTAGAGAAGGGTGGCAAGGAACCAGAAACAGGACTAACTCTTAGTGTCAAACCACTAGATTAAATGTAATAGCATACTCTAATGAAGTGTGTACACACATGCCTTTCATGCATACCTTTAGCATACAGTTTGGTGGCTGCCACTGATGATCTGTCTGGGTTGCCCCATTAATCCTTGTATTGCCTGACACATACTTGTGTGAAGAATTAATTCAGGAAACCAAGCTGGTCAAAAAGAAACCCAGGCAGAAACCAATTAACTGATAAGTTTTCCACTGTGCCAGCACCCTGAACTAACACTGCATGGCAGTGTAAATGTCAAGGAAACAAAAGTAATTCCAAAAGAACTGAGCATAAAATGCATTTTAAAATTAAATATGACTTCATTCACTTTTTTCTAAGATACAAAATAAGTAAAAAAAAGGTTTATTTCTCCTCCCCTCCCTTCCCCTCCCCTCTCCTCATTTGTATTCCAGTTTAACAATTTTAGAGCAATTTAATTTGATTCTTCCAGTCTGTACCTATCTCACTGAGGAAAAAGTACCATGAGAGAGCAGAATAATCTAAAGACCTGCTGTCATCTACAGGCACTTTTCCCAATCAAATTTGCCTCGTTCTCCTGCTTCCTCCCTTGTACTGTCTCCAATGGTTCCTTGATTCTTGTGTTGAATTGATTCAGCTCACTAACCTGCTATAGAAAGTACTACCCAATGTTCCTCCTGGGAGAAACCATCTTGACCTAAGTTGCTACACCCCGGCAGATGCTGGATACGGTATCACATGCAGCACTCAAAAATATATCTGCCTTCTCTCTGTTACAGACCCAGAACCACATATATACCTATGGGCACTTGCAGTACTTGATCTCAACACTCTACTGCAGACATCTGTATCGCAGCCAGCGCACAGGGGACACATTTTGCCCCTGCTCCAGATTTAGGGAAATGGATAAAAAGGTACAAGGAATGACAGTACTTTTGTAGTTACAAAAATGTAGTACTGCTATGGATCAACAATCTATTACTGGGATACAGGAAAACTGGGAAGGTCACAGCACCTCTGAGGTACAATCCATTCTGTGTGTTGCTCTTCAGCTGGTGCTGTTGAGCTCTGCCCCTGACTTTACTTGGTTGTAAAAGCACAATCTAACCCACTGCCTTCTCACCAGGGAGTCATCAGCTTACTACAACATTGCAGCAGCTAAAAACTTGCAAATATTTCCTTAGCTTTCTGTTGTTTCTTTTTACTCTCTTGAGAAATAAATTCAAAAGACAGCTCAATTGTGCCAAGATTATTTTGGAGATGGTATTTTACTTGCATCCCACTCAATATGAAGAGTCTTGTTTCTCAAAACCCCCTCTAGACCTAGAATACACACTGATGCATCTGGTCGTAAAAACATACAAAAAGCATAGTTCATAAAGATACTATCTTTTTATTTATTTATAGATTTACTTGGCACTTACTGGCCTAATGCAGTTATTTTAGGGACATACTTAAATACAGAAATAATGGCTCTGAGAGCATTATTGGCATTGCTACAGTTACATTGTGCTTCCAACACATACAGCTTTATTCTCTTGTATCCATAGCTTTGAAAAGCTAGCTCAAATACAAGAAAAAAAGAAATGTAAAGAGGTAGAAAAATTATTTTCTGTTCATTGTAAATGAAGATATTAGACAGTGATTTTTCCATACTTAAACTATCTCCCACTCATAGTACCAGATGACCAACTACTAATAAAGTAAACATAGGAGGCTCCTTCCCTTCCCTTCCCTTCCCTTCCCTTCCCTTCCCTTCCCTTCCCTTCCCTTCCCTTCCCTTCCCTTCCCTTCC
>JAWWLV010000179.1:39180821-39203558 GCA_035041135.1 Platyrinchus mystaceus
CCTTCCCGTCCCTTCCCTTCCCGTCCCTTCCCTTCCCTTCCCTTCCCGTCCTTCTTCTTTTTCTTTCTAAAGTGATTCTTTATTTCTAAAGTGGTTGCTTCTTTGTTTTATTTTAGGCATGTTCCATCCATGGTTAGAAATCAGTCATGACAGTGGTCTAATGTAAAATTTTTGTCCATGGAGAAATCAGGCATGACCACGGTCTACCCCTGAATGTGATCTTAATGTTTAATACCACTGACAAATCATTAACATCTGTTAATAACTCACCCAGCTGCTTTGTTAGATTGTTTTCAAAAAATCTTATGTACACCATAGATGTCTCCAACTCGCAGCCTAAGTAACCTTTCCCAGCTGCTTAATCCTTATTTAAAATACCACTTTAAAATGCATACATTTTTAAACTATCCCATTTCTTTGTCTCCAGACAAAGTAACTGTGCTAACATCTGTTTAGTCCCACTCCCCAACTCCCATCTTAAATACTTATTTTCAGCATGTATTTTTCTTGTAAATAGAATCCCATGTACTTTCTCACCTCTTAGTCCTTCAGTTTCTCATTTCCGCTCTTGCTCTCATTCCACTCTATCCCTCATGGTTTCTTTTGACTCATTATATTTTAAATACAGGAATAATACAGAGAAAAAGATTATTTAAAAAGCTTCTTTGATTATCTCACACTAATTTAGGCTTGCAAAAAAGAAAACAGGGGCATGCCATGAATCTACTACATCTCAAGGGAATAAACAAAGGCAAAGGAGAACAATATACAATCAAGGGTGTGTAGGGAGTTGTTAGGGATAAAACTATGTAATGGAAATACTGGAACATTAGAAAATACCTTCTGGCTGTGAGAAGCAGTAGGTTATGCAGGAGCTTTCCAAGGGAATTAGAGGGGGCTTGTAACCTGGCATATTTTAAAACAGGCTGGGCAAAAGCTTAGGTTGGGACCAAGTGATTAGCAGAGGAGGGAAGAGGGAGAAGAAAAGGGTGAGGGAGAGGTAGAGTCAGCTGAACTCAGCACCAGGATAGGAATTTCTGAGTGCTAGTGCAACATGGGCAGAACATGATGGACGCAGGCTGTAACATCTCATTTGTGAACTGGCTGTGATTTTAAGTGCTGGTTCCACTGAAGTGGTCTAAACTGCCTCCAGTACAGCCCTGGATAAAGTGCTAGCAGTCCTGGTACCATTCCTCATTGCCATGAAATAGCAGATGAATAGGTGAATAGATGTCACTTGTCCAAAATAAATAAATCAGATTCATAAATGACATACAGGACAATCCACATTGCACTGAGCACCAAGTCCTAGTGGTATTTCTTTCTCACTGTTAAGAGTATAAGGGGCACTGAGGCAATATGCACAACTCAAAAAAGGTACATTACCGTAAGTTGTAGTAATTCCCCTTTTTTTCTGACAGCAATACAATGGTATATCCTGAGGCTATGAGAATCTAAACAACTAAAATAATTAAACACATTTATTGTACTTAATACAAACCATAACACACTGTAATACCACAGGGTATTTTCTTTACAAATATGGCTGTATTTTTCCAGATCTGTTAGCTGATCTGCATATCCAAAATGTTTCAAACTAAAGTTCATTTTTATAATTAAAATTTGGTCACAGCTTCTGACTCATGAAAACTTCCGGATTATCTGTAGATATCTTGAGATACTATAAAGAGAATCCAAGCATTTCTATACTGTCTCTAATGTCTTTGGTATCTTCTAACTAGAGAAACCAACAGTACAATGAGTATATTTTAGCAGGTATTTAGTCCTAGGTTCTCTCCCTTTTCTTTCTTTCCCCATCAGACAGTGTTATGAAAAAATAATTATTCTGTCATATCTGTAACCCATGGTATGATTCTTCAACACAGTTACAGTTTTAGAGCCCTTCTGTTAAATTTTCCTGTTCTGTCTTGCAGAGGGCTATTTGTAGCCTCATATTATAAATGGAAGTATTTCCATAAAATTAAGACAAAAACAAGAAGAAAAAATTTCAGAGCTTTCTTGGATTTAAACTGCGAGTGCACAATGGGCAGCCCATGAAATCACAAAATGCAGTCCACGCCACTCTCTTGCAACTGCATCACGTGTACACAACTAATCAACTGCAGGTTTTTCCAATGCTAGAGAATTTAAACATGAAGAAACTTCACTTCCTCTATCAAGGAAGATGCTGTACCAGTACAGCCAAATATGTCTGTATACATTTATTTTTTTAAACATGTAAATATATACATGCAGATTATAGAAGAGAAACCCTCAGGCACTTGTCATATTACAAGTTCTGCCCATGCAGTAATGTTTACATCAACTCTGTAAGCATGGGAAGTCCAGACATAGAAAGAACATTGTGCTATGTCATTAGAATGAACGCAAAATGTACATTAAAGGGACCTGAAATGAACTATTTTAGCTCATTGCCCGAACTGGAGGAAAAGCAAAATAACAAGCAAAAAATTGTTAAGAGAAAAAAAATGAACAAATACATCTTGCAAATGTCCATAGTCAAAAGGATTGTCAATAGCAGGATGGATAATATTCAGTATGTCTTTTAGCATGATTACCATTTATTTCTCAAATCAACTGCTCAAGGAATCATCTTCTACCAGACAGAACTGTGCTTGAGGAATGTAAAAGGACATATGGAAAGATGCACCAAACCAAAAATTTCAAACAAAATTATATATTACATCTTGAAGATAACTAAGGCCACTCCAAGTCAGCTTTGATCCAGCATCCCCAGAAACCCAAAACACCTTCTACCTCTACCGGGCTGAGAAGAAATCATGCAAGAAAACCATTACACATTCCCTCTTATCTGTCCTAGTTCTTGCTCTGGCATTCTTTCTCTTTTGCTCTCTTTGGTAGACTTGCTTCCTTTTCTGAAAAGCTCTTACTCTCTTCTAGTGCTGCCTCTCTCCTCTGTAGCTCTATGACGGTCTCACCACTCGCTTCCTGCACATAGAGCCATTTCTCTTCCCTCTATTGCACTCCTAGATTGGATTATGCATAAAATCAGTTTTTATCAAAGAAGGGATAGGATTATTTTAAAATCAAGAAAGAAATATATGTTATAGATCTTCCAATAATCTACACTGATTTGAAATAGGGGCATCATCAAGCAGTTCTGCTGTTTGATCACAAATAAATAACACAGTATCACATGTAGAGATGATGAAGCCGCATTTACAAAGTTCCTTTTATCCCAAAGGATCTTGACACTCTTATAAAATGTACATGTGGCATGCCTATGAATAAAAAAAGAAAAAAGCACATAGGAACAGAAATCACTTTGACCAGCACTGCAAATAAGAGCATCTGTTTAACAGTGCACATCAATACTGTTCTTTAATTCAGGGAAGGATGTGAATTGCGATAGTACATTTAGCAGGAATTATTAGCCCATGTACCCTTATTAATTCCTAACAGACTGTACCTAGAAGGAAAAAAAAAGGGCAAATTACAGAGCACTGGATCACATCCACATAGAAATTATTATAAACTGTAAAGTCCTTATTATAAAAAATTTGGATCTGTATGTAAATATTCAAAGTATTTCAGTGCTGACATTCAAATGCCAGAAACAGAGTATAAGCTGCAATATGCACACAAGCCCTGTGAACAATTGTGCCAAAGGCCATTGATAAATCAAGTAAAACTAATCCCAGAGAAAAGCCTTGACATTTGGTTGAAATAAGGACGTTAAATTGAGTTGGTCAGGAATTATTTTTACTTGATTTTTTTCCCCTCAAAATGAAAAAAACATTTTTCAAAAAACTATGTTTCAATATATTTTTGTAGACTTCTTTTAGATGACAATGGATGTTGTTCTCTACATTTTCAAAAAAAAACTTCTGTTTTTCTAGTTTAAAATTACTTACAAGCCATTGAAAAGACCAAAAAGTAAAAGGAAGTGAAAACTGACAAAATCCAAAATTAATTACATGAAGTTTCATTGGCCAAAACTCATTGTTTTTCCAACAGTCTTCTGAGAGTTTAACTGCTCATTTCAATACAGAATATTTTGGTATCCTGGTAATTTTCCCAGGACAGGAAGACTGTTTTCTGCTAAAAACTGTTACAAACCTAACTAGAGCAGTTTGAATCAAGCAAACTTAACATGGCCTGATGCAAACCAAGTCAGTTATGGTCACTTGGTAACGGTAACATTGTATGAGGACAATGAACTCTTCCTTAAACCAATGTTTTTCACAAACAGGCTCCACTACTGCCATTCAAACAAAAAAAGACCAACAATCAAAGAGGAATTAATGATATAAAGGAAGTAGCTCTTGCAAAACAACAGATGGAATGAGATCGGAAACACATGTAGTAAGCTGAACTTTTTTAATAAGACCAAAATGACAGAACTGGAACAAAGGAACAGAATGGATAAACATGCACACAAATCAGCAGAACAGTTGCTTACTAGAAATAGGTCTGTAATGCAGAGCCCAAATCTTGACTTGGATCCCAAATCATTTTCTAAAGTTGGGGCTTTAGATTCATGATGTTGGTTTAGAATTTTGCAGAAAGAGTAGCAAATTATAAAATCCTCATCATGACTATATGAAAACTTTCTCCAGTTTCTAAGGTGAATTATTCACCTTATAAGTGCTGATATTCTGGATCACATATGAGATGGAAAGTCAGTTCACATGAAGATCTGATCTAAGACTGAACTATGTAGAGGTGTTAAAATAGAGCAACATGGACTGCAGCCTCCTGAGATTCTGCCAAAGATGAGAGACAGCTTTAAGGAAAAAACAGGGACATTGGGTAGGTTGATCATGAAAACAAGCTATACTTATTAACTTATTCTCCTAGTAAACTGAAGTAAATGCTTTTGAAACAACGTCTCCTGGGTCTCTTTAGGTATTGATTTTGAAATTGCACACTCATTCCAACGTGAGATTGTGTTATGAAGACACAACTATGTCAAAAAATAGGAAAATTTGTTTAAATAAAGAGAAAAAAAATCATATGGAACTATCATTATTTGAGTTAACTAGAGAAGTATTAAAACACTGCCTGTTGAATATATGTTTAAATTGTTAGAACAAAAGTTACCCTACTGATTCTCCTGGTAAAATAATAAACTAGACTTTCTCCAAGTCCTTTAGATGGTATTTGGTATATAATAACATTTATCGGTATTTGAATACTTTGGAAGTAAAAAAACCCTAAATACTCAAGTTGTATGAACTAATCCATCTCCACTGAAGTCAACACAGATCTGGAGTACAATTTGGTATTAGTGTGATATGAGACAAATCATCTTTCTTTCAAATATTTGCCTCAAAATGCATAGTGATGTCAAATTACTGCCAAAAGGAAAGAGAGAAGTAAATAATTAATCTAATCCATATAATGTTTTTCCTGCTCACAGGAATTTCAAACACAATTTTTTTCAGATGTGTTATGTATTTGAAAGGTTTTGGTGACATGTTATTTTTTCTCTATTATTTGAAAGCAGTTAATCATGTATTTCTTCATTTGTGTTTTCTATTAAACTCTGTCATGTAGACAACTGTTAAAAAAATTACAAAATATGGTTTCTATTTCATAACTATACAATGCAAAAGGACAATTTCTACTTCGATATATGTTTCACAGTCTGTACGAATACTTGCACAGGCAACTTTGAAATTTTTTTTCAAGAACAGTGGAATCACCAAATTCAGCTGTATAAATACTGGTGATAATCGAAGTAAAAGAGAAAGTGCACGTAAAGGTAATCAACTCATAAACCTGAGGAAATATTAGCCAAAATTCTATTTCTAGTTATAGTTCTAACTTTCCAATATCAACCTTGGCTGCATGCATTTCTTGAGGTGTTAAAATGTAATAGCAAGGAAAATTTTATGTTAGGGCATGTAGTTCAAAGTTACGGAGCTCCCAAAAATGTCATTTTTATGCCAGCAACTCAGTAGTAAGCAAATGAAAAAAATGAACAGTTTTTTTCTCTGAAAATTCAAGCTGTTCAAGGCTAGGGGACTACATCAGAACATAACCTGGAACTGTCAGACAGACCGCAGTAACATCCTCCACTTATCAGTCAGGCTTGCTTGACTGATTCCTCAAACACCATTAGCTTTCCCTTGACTTTAGACAACTCCCTGTAATTCTCTCCCTTCCCCTGACCAACTACACCTATGCAATCTCTGAGCTGTTGCATAAATATTAATTTTACAACAATAAAATGCTATTAAACACTAATAAAATGCTATTCTGAATTTCGTACATTTGTTTAAGCCAAAACATATGCCACTAGGATACAAAGGATAAACCCTAGGTGGAAAAGCACTCTACTATTTTTAGTTTTAAAGCAATGTATACAGCAATGTCTTGTCCTATGTATCATGATCTAGAATGCCATTTTGTTATCCTTTGAAAGTCTGATGGATGAAAATTATATTACCGCCTGCATTACACTGAAGACCCAAAAAGGGTTCAAAATAAGCAAAACCAATTCTTTATCCAGACTACGAAACTTATCTCCTCCCTCACTTTCTACCAAAGAAATATCATCTCAATTAAAAAGTAGACTTTTTATGTCTTGACCGTATCCGTACTGAAAACCTCTTGCTACTGCTGTCACTTCTTATACACAGGCACACACAGAAAAACTTACCAGACTCTGTATTTAGGAGAAGAGCAGAGATTCAGTACTTTATTTCATCTACAGCTGGCTAAAATAATCATAAGGGTAACTGATAAATAAAACAGCTATTAGAGACTCTTCCATGAAAACATAAAAATTTTAACACATCTTTTTTTAATAGTGTCTCATCAGAAGCTATACCAATATATCTTGCAATTGAGAAAAGAGCTTTATTTCAAAGAATAGTGGAATTCATAGAGTTAAAACAATGGATCATGGTTATCTTCATATACCTAGCTCACATGAATTTTTTTAAGTAGTGATCTTCAGTGTTCTAATGGATTAAAAAATAAAATTATTTTCAAATGTATACTTAGGAAAAACCACTTCATTAAGCATTTGGATTGCCTGTAGTTTATAAGCATGCACTTATATATTGTTTCTCCCTTGATGTGAGCAGATAAACAAGTCTAGCATTGTTACTGTACAATAACAGAAAATTGCTAAACACAGAAAATATATTGCAAAATGGCAAAAAGAAGCCAAACCATTTTCCAGGGTTTCAAAATAATCTTTGACAGGAACAATATTTTTTCCCAATTTTTTATTAAAAACATACACATACACAAAATATCAACAAAGCAAAGATGCTAAGCCACCAGTCCACTAGATGTGAGCCTCTGACATTTTCCCTAAATTCCTTCAGAACAGTAACTTAGATCAATGAGATTTCACTAACTTGAAAAGACCATGGGACTCTCTTGATCACACAAACACTTTATAGAAAAAAGGAAGAATACTCTAAACACCATAAAAATTAAGCAACAAATGCTGCTTTTATATATCCTTTCACTTAACCAAATGGAAGAAAACCCTAAACCAAACAGCACAACTGTAATAGCTGGAAGCAACTAGGAAAGTAGAGATTATCAAAACTATGTTGGATTAAGTAAACTGCAGTACTTGGTGGCAGTGCAAGAAGGGAATAAAGTAAATAAAAAAGTATTAGAAAATATTCTATATCCAATGTTCAGAATTAAAACCAATGTTTCATTTGAACTTCTTCAAGGTCATCAAAGAATTAATCTGCTTTAATAAATTTGGACCACTGCAACATGAAAGGAAGAAGCATGATGTTTAGGAAAATAGAATGAAATGATGGATGAGATCAAAGGATATTCTATTCTTGTTTTTGCCACTGGCTTTCAAAATGTAAGTATTTTCAACTGCTAACATCTGCTGAGATCAGCAGAGGAGTTCCTGCAAAATCTGTGTGATATCTCTGGATAAATCTGCATCAACAAACCAGAAAAACTGTCACTTGGGTGCTGCCCACTTCTGCAAAGACTTGTAGCTTACTCAGTGGAAGAGTTAACTCAACTGAAGGTTCTTCAAAGGAAGAAATTTGTTTAATGGGTATTTTATTTGACTCAGTCCTTCTGTTTTACCTTGATCCATAATTAGATTTCTTCTGCACACCTACTGTTCTTTCCTTTTTTCTTACTTTCTTCTTTCTTTTTTCTAAAAATTCCACTGTTTATGAACTCAGACCTCACATTAAAAGGTTTCCTAACTTCGATTATTTTTTATTATATTTATCAGTATTACAGCTTTACAAACATCCCCATACACTCTTTAATGCTTTACACTTATGGATCTCAGATCTGATAAACCTTTTTACTACTAAAAGTGTGACAAACTCAGTAAAATCTAGAATAGAAATGGGGAAATCTGTCCTTGTGTTCTGAGAGTAGTTTCTGTCAGAAAGCTGAAAGTACATGTATTGATTGCCCGTTTATCACTACAAATGTTCAATTAATGCTTTTCCTGGCATATGATATGTGGCATACACTAAAACATGAATGATTCTAAGGATACACATGAAGTTTTTTCAACCAAGACTCGAGACACGAGGATGTGTAGGATGCCAACCTCAAAGGCACCAAAGGCATGAGAAATAAATCACTGCTGCTGCATTTATAGTACAAAAGTTGCATTTATACTACAAAAGAATATGATTCCTAGTTCAGTACAAAGAGGAGAATGTCAAGAGGTAAAACAAAAAGCTTGAGACCTATAGGTGAGTTACAGCAAAACTTGCCCAAATGAAGTCACTGAAGCGTATCCTTTGAGGACCATATGACAGCAGAGCAAGAAAGAATTTTTCTTTTAAATTTGGTCTTGTATTTGTTTTGCTTGTACCCTGTTGCTTCTGAGTCAATAGTTTCCATCTTGTTATGTAAGTCTTGTTTTAATAGCATAGTCTCAGTGGTACTTGGAGGGGCAGAGAGGACCTTTGAGACTACCAGGTGCATTGTCTCTAGATGAATCAACACATGGGTCCCTTCCAACTCAGGATATTCTGTGATGCTGTAACACATTCTATATTATGTAGGCATACAGAAGAATTGCCTGAGTAAACTCCAAGCCCCAAGGAGGACTTACACCACCTCAGCAGCAGATAATGCAGATGGAGCCTTAACAACTGCCTTCTGGTGTCGGGCAATGACCACAGAGAGATGGCTTCCTGCTGCCAAATGCAACCTGCAGAAAAAGGCATCTCAAGGTCTTATGCAAACCACAGAATGTGATTCAAACAGAAGCCAGAAATACATCAATAAAAAACTCACATAGTGGCTAACTGTAACTACAATCTCAAGCCATAATTGACAATTTCAAGCATATTTCAGGGACCACAGCTGTCCTCATCATTTGTTTGGGGCTGATTTATCTCCTGGTGAAGCTTTTCTACCTACACGACTGGGACGTAGATAAAGCTCCAGGAGCAGTATATGGCAATTACTGGCCCTGCATAACACACATGGCATGAATAGTTTTCTTCCTATTATTGTATGCTTCTCCATTCTGATTTTTCACATATGGTTACATTCACTTATGAATTTATATAAAACCCAAAAAGCATAGAATCTAAAAGGATATTCCAGAAACTAGAAATGCAACTATTCTTTTTCCATCTCAGTAATTCAACATTAAAAAAACGTAATTTGACCAAAATTTCCAGGTCATTTAAAAATTTACTCATGTAAGAACAAATATTCAGAAAAGAAAATAAGGACGGTTATTTAGCTTACAGAGAGAATATGGAACATCTTTTATTATTTTTATTGAAAGATCTGTGAAAATTATTTGGAGGCAATATAGTATCTCCCAATTACATATAAAACATTACTGCAAATGATACATATAGTAGGGGAATTTAACTATAGTCATCTTCATGTTATAGGATTGTGTTACAACAGTGAAAACACATGTCATAAACAGATTTAACACCTTTACATGACCTCTAATCAGAAATGTGTCATGCTACTCAAATTTCATCTGTTGAATGCTGTAGATACAGGTAAGTAAATATAAATGTCATTAACGACACAAGTTATCTTATTTGGAGAAGTTCAAGGATTTTATTTTTTGACAGCTTGCAATTTGAATATCTTCCAGTGTCAACAAAACCTGTTCAAGCACAATCTTACCTTGTTTTCACTACATCAAGGGGATGCATCAGGCAAATTTCTACAAGACCTATAAAAGAATAATAAAAAAGGCCCAATAAACATTTTGACATAGTTGGTAGTTTGATTTTCATTGACTCCAATAGTTTTTGAAATCTCAAAAATAAAGTAAAAACCTAAGCATATCATTGAAGATACAGTACTAAAACACCTAATGTATTAAACATATCCCCTTGTAGCATATAAGAACAGTAAGGATTATTTTCGACAGTAAATGGTGTTAGTTGTTCATTATTGTGGAGAAAGTGAGGACTTAAGTTATGTGATCAATTTAATCATAGCTTTTGCTCAGTTTTGTGACTTGAGAACAGTGGGAACATTTGACTGGCATCATAAATAACTACAATAAATCTTGCTGAGAGCAGCAAAGGAAGGGAGATCAGGTTGGTACTGGCTTCTCTGTCATATAAGACTAACTCCTAAGGACACTGCAGGACAGCGCTGGGGGCTCAGATGAACTTGGTGTTAAGATAAAACCTGATTCCTGAGTTGGGTATCTGAGCTCCAGCCTCACTTGCTCTTTGTCCTATCCTGCCCTGTGCTGATGCTGATGCCTAGTCCTGGCTTTTCCTCTTCCTGCTCCACTGCTCATCATAAGCACTTACATACACATGCTGGGAACTTTCCACATGCCTGAATAGAAGGTGTGAATTGCAAGGGGGCAATGCCAAGGTACGAGAGATCTGGAAGATCCCAAATGCACCTGTTGCCACCAGCTTCAAAGTTGGCTCTGTTATTTTTTCCACCCACCTGAAACCTCACAAAAAATCCATATGTAACCCAGGGAGAATTTTCTGCTTAAATTTTCTAGGCTTGCTTGCTTCTACTATCCATTTCATATACCATTCCAAAGAGCAAACATACAATAAAAAGATGTATTTATCAGGATCAGAGTAAAAGTGTATTTTTGAGATCTCTTCAGAGATAATGAAACCACTAAAAAAGTCTTACAGGATTTTCAAGTGTCAAGAAAATACATATACCTATATCCAAGATAATAATTACAATGTTTTTGAAATTTCTGTTCCCCTGTCTTATTGAGTCTTAAACATCCATCCTCCATCTTTTCATCCACCATAAAATAATTTAATGCTATTACACACACAACCAGTTTGTGAAGGCTATACTTATTACAAAGTTTGAGTGCATTTATTTTATTTATTTATCTTTATATTAAAAATAGTTAGTTTTTTGTAATAAAGAATGTGTCTTTTGGTGATTCACAGCTAAGTTTCTAAAAATCTTGATTCAGGAAAGCATTCTTAGGTTAAAATATCTGCAAATTCCTATCTTTATGTACACCATCTAGTCCTACTGAAATTAAGCACATGCTTATGTTCCACTAGATGCTTTCCTATTTCAGATGTCATTGTCTCAAGTTCCAGATCCTGTCCCTTTATTTAATGGCACAGAACACGTCTGATCTCAGGTGTTACTAATAGTCTCTAATACCTAGGACAATTTTTTACATGCTAGGCTACTCAGCTTCTTTCTCTTTCTAAGTAAGGTAAAGAAATTACTCTAACACAAAATGAAAAATCTCATTTTGAAATGTTCCACACACAAACTATTGAACAAATGGAATTTGCATTTTGGCCCTATTCTCTGACAGACTTGATGGAGAAAAGCTCTTGGTGGGCTTCACACAGGAACCAGGCCTCACCTGAGCAGCATACACTGCAGCATCAGAAACTTGAGTTCTTTTTGTTATTGAATAGAAATCTCAGGGAGACTTAAAGTTTCAAATTTTAATTATTTTAGAACTAATAAATTTAATGTTTCAGGTAGAACAGGAAAACTGTGGGGGTTTTTTAAAGCTTTTATCAGAGAGGATTAAATTTCGAAATATTATCTACTTTCTATTTCAACTTTATCCAAACCTTCTGAGTAACACAGGTACTTACTAAGCCTTTTACATTGAACCAAAGCATTAGCAGGGGAGGATTCTCATTATAGTCATAAATGTAACCGAGTTTTTAGCTCAGCCTATAATTAATACCTATATTTAAAAATAACCATTTATTTTCTGTTTGATATACTTCACATAGCAAATACAGATATTATTGATAATTGTTATATATGTAAGCTATTTATATAACAGCAAAGAACTGCAAAAGGTTTTCTACATGAATACAAATAACTTTTGGAATTAGTAAAAAAGGGAGGGCATAAACTGCAATGCTAGAAGCCTCAACTAAATGTATTTAACAGGCATTTACATTAAAGTTTGTAAAGATGTTAAAATGTTTAAACTGAGTTCCTGAAGTAAAATACTTGCTGAAAGCTCTAATTTAACATAAATAATTTTTGTTCTTTCCTATCATTCGACTCTAATGCCTAAAGATTGCAAAACATAAAATTGGCCAGATAGCCCCTGATCCCTAGCTTCTGCCACTGAGTTTGAGGGACAGTATCAGGTTAATATTTATGATCGTTGTTTTGCTGTATTTTTTTTTCACTCCATGTAACATGGGTTTGTTTTTCAATTCTGGATAAAAGGAAGACAACATAGGTGATATCAACCAAAGGATATTAATATTAGTAGCAATAAGATTCATTAAAATGAATGCAATTTTTCTAATGAAAGCAATGTCATCATTATTTCTGTGCAGATATATTTATTGCTGTACTTATAGCCCAAGAATTACTTCTCTCTTACTAAAATAAGGCCATATCACATGTTACATAAGGGAACATAGGCTGTAAGATTTCTATCCTGATTCTGTCCCAAAACCTCTAAACTACTCCAACAGCTGCCAACAGGTGCTTTGCGAGTGGAGCTGCAGTCGAGTGTTTCAGTGCTGGCAGGGGGCATAGTCTACAAGTTTTTCCCTTTCCAACAGCCCTCCTTTTCCAAATTCTCCTTTTCCAACCTTACCCTACCTCCCCACTCCCTTTCCATTCTTGATCTTCTATTCCATCTTGTTTTGGCAGATAGACCCTACAGCAGGGGGCCAACCATGGGGCCAAGGGTTGTTCACCCTATTCTGTTTTTGCAGCATTAATGACCATTTTGGGAGAAAACTGTACAGTGCCAGAATTTGGATCCATTTTCTTGGTCCTCATAGGATAATTTTTAATTTGGGAATTTTTCCAGTAACTGAATCAGATGAATTCCAAGGTCCTTGGCAAGAACTCTGTTTTGATAACTTCAGGATTCTATTGGTTATCTGGCTTTCTCAGTCTTTCCTTTGTCTCATCATGCAATTACACACTAGGTTTTAAACGATGTATAGTTACTTGATTTCACCAGACAGAATTCTTCAAAAGATGCTGGGATTATGACACAGCTCTCTGAAGAGCACCAAAGGAGTGCACACTGTGCAAGACACTAATGGAACAGCTACAAACACGAGCTACATTTTTCCATCTAGTATAGTAGTCATGCAAATCATTACAACATCCTACTTGATAGCCTGCCCAGAAAGTGTGGTGGCCCTACTAAATTACAAGCACTCTGAGATGTGCTCAATAAAATAAAATATATTGGTCTTTCTTTAGCTAATGTTCATCAGCTTTGTGACAAATTCAATTAGCACTATGAAAATCTAATTTACTAAACAGCTCTATCAGGGTGCAATATATTTTAACCTGTTACTCTGCAAAGACTACTGTTTACAAACTTCATTTTCATGACAAAGTAGTTAACACAGCTACAGATACATTGTCCAAAAAAATACTCTAATCATCCCATTGGGTCTCCTTGGTGATGTCACATGCGAACTAACCCAGAGTGATTTATGATGGTCTAATTATGTTTAAAACAACTCAGATCCAACTAGCTGAACAAGAGCCCAGAGGAAATATAGGAAAGAACAATTACTGGGTCATTCCAACATTTGTTGTCTTCTGGGTGGGAAAACATTCCCTGTGAAAACTGGATACTAACCATAAAACAAGACATAATCAAAATCTCTGTGTTGAAGAAATAACCAGCTGTCATAATTGACATACTTGAACTGTACACAAGTGGAATATCAAAAACCAAGAAGGCAGTCCAGAATTCTACTATGTAAAACATTCTGCTCAGTAACTGAGTCCATGGAGGGAATAAAATGACAGAAAATACTGACCCCCAAACCGACCCTCCTCAGTAAAGCATTTTCCCTTTCCCAAATAATACCTTCTGTCTTTAAATTGTTTCCCATTATGGACTACATTAAGTTTCCTGCTACGAGACTCACACTTAAAATTTCAAATTGGCAATCTCTTACATCTCTTCAACACAAACATTTTGGTGACTTGTGGGTATTTTGAGTTACTTTTTTCTTTGTTTCTCTATTCCATCACACATACAAATACTGTATCAATAATCATATATGGCTTGAGAATACTATGACTGTTTAGAATATGCTGCAATTATATATCTGGCAAGTGAAAGTCTGAGATTTCAGCAGCACAGGATTATAGCTCTCTTCCTTTCCACAAGTGTTCCCATACTTCATCTCTTCACTGAAAAGGCAGAAAAAGAATGAAAACAGTTCTTGCAAAAGAGCACAGATAAAAATAGAACCATTATGGCTTTGGTCTTCCTTAGGAGACAAATTCTTGTCTTCAGAATTTCATTGATCCTCAAAGCTATGAATTGAAAATTGTGAAGTGCCTGTGATACACACTGATTTGTCTTGCAAAGAAACCTGAGTAGCTCACCCTCTACATGTTTTCTGCATAATACACCATGAACACATATTCAAGAGATGTAGAGCATGATCCATGTGTTAGTTCAGACAACCCCCTACAGCGTAGAAGTCATTATGCACCCTCCTCCTCTTGTGTTACTCATTTCCCTGGAATAACACAGTCACTGGAGAAACACAACAGACAGGAGACTGGCCACAGAAAATGTGGCAATAAACACATCAGCACTGTATATTGTATAGCTGGAATGGTTTATATTTATTTTGGCTTTTACATAGATATAGTTATAATGTAAGAAATGATCATAAATATTTTATGCGTACTATGAATTTCCTTCTGAGAATATATGTCTGACAGAAAGAATCTTGTGTTGATCTTTGTATCCTAATAAAAACAATGACAAATTCCTCTTAAATATGCTTTTCTGATGGCCAAAACACTCAATTTGACAAGATGAAGCATGGAATCTCTTCCTGATTGTAACAGCACTATTTGAAAAAGAATCAATTCCTGGAAAAAAGCATCCCTGGAAAAAAGTGTCCCTGTGGTCAATCCTACACAGGCTCATTTCTATTAGCTGGCTGTCTGACTCCATCTTCACGGACACATAAAGCTTTTACCTGTTCTGTAAGAGTACATCTCCCTCAGAAGACTCCACAAAATGCTAGGTTCACTGTTATATGTGTGGCAGCCAAGGCCCACTCCTTTCCTAGGGCGGCAGTCCCATATTGTGCCCTCCTCAATTGTAGTACACATCAACAAGGCTCCAAGGAAAACTATACAGCAGTATGTATAGATTGTGCTGGAAAAGATCTACCTGCTAGCCTTCACTTAAGAAAGTGACACTTGTTTTAACTGTTGCCCAGGATTCTATTTAGTGATGTGGTATGGGATTAACTAATGGTACCCTGGAGCTCCTCATAAACATTAATTAACATTTTAGGTAATGAGCCAAATCAATGCTTTCCTTAGAAAATGTGGAGAAATGGAAAGTTACTACAAGAAGTACTCCATAATAGAAATGCTGCATTCATGAGTCATTCTCCCTTAGAGACCTTGTCTACACAGAGAAAATATACTAGAAAACATGTTAATTAAACAAGTTGTTGAATATGATTTTTCCCTTGGTGTAGACAAGGATGTCTGTGTTTAAAAATGTGTTAGCTGATCTCAGGAGGATCCCAGGAGAAGCTATTGGTTTACTGTCGCATTTTAGAAGAAGTCTTTTGTCTACAGAACGAGCTGTGTCATGTTCAATATCTTGTTAGGTAACAGATGCAACCTGTCAATGTAACATTGCTGTCTGGGAATGGAGGAAAAGCAGGATTGGGAACCGTGATTACCTGGCTTTCAAAAAAACCCCACTCAAGACTTCAGCAGCTGAAGGAAATTTCCGACATTTGGTCTACAACATTTGTGTTGAAAGTGGTCAATGTTCTTGCACCAATCTCTATCAAAGCAATTCAGTCTGTGTTGAAAAAATAATGGCGCCTCGGTTATATGGCATAGCAAATGAGCATTTTAATCTTCAAAGTTTCAAGTAAAGGTTGCTCAGGCGCAGGAGGATCACATCCTAGATGTGTGGAAGACAGGAGATGGCAATGAGTGTTTCAGGTAGCATGTTGTCTAGATCAGCTGTGGCTCAGCTGTAAACCCCCTTCAGTTTCCAAGTCCCAATCGACAGACCCAGCTAGAAACGTGCTCCTGTTCAATGCTCACATCAGACAGATCAAATCTCTCATCTCTGATGCTCACAATGCTTACCTAGAATCTGCTGAATTTCACTGTTCCCTGCCCAACTAAAGAAAGCATTATTATTACCAGATGAGAAACTGTTCAGTTCTGAAAATATAAGAGAAATGTAATTGTAGTCATTATTTTTGCTGAGCTTGAAAATAGGGTTACAGCAGTTGAGAAAAAATTGTATGGAGCTTCTTAAATAGTCATGCTATGAATACAGGATGATATGACAAGATAGTCATGCTATGATACAAGATATAAGTTGTGATTTATACCTGGGCACACATGCATAAATCTTTATAGGCTTTGGAAGGGCAAATTTCACCTTGCATATACACATGCATATACAAGTACTGAGAGGTTACTGCAGTAATAATAAAGCAACATTTGCAATTCAGAGTTTTTCAGTAAGGAACATATTGTGAAGCTGTTTGTCTTGATGCCTCAGGTACTTTGTTGGAAAAATGAAAAAATAGATGTAAAACCCCCTGAGATTATTATATTTTAGTTCCTTTTTTAAACTTATTTTTATTGTATCTTTAAATTGAAGAGAAATGGTTCTATCAAGCTATTGTATTTCCCTTTCATAGTAGTTCTACCGTAGTATGGACTTTTTTTTTTCAGTCTAACACACAGCCAAGCTGATATACATTGATTCCACGTAAGCAGACCATGTGTAAATATGCCCATCAAAACAATGGCTCTTCGATCCACAGTGTGTACCTGACTTACATTTAGCAGAATTCTGTTATAATTTATCAATGTATTTCTTTCCCCTGGCTAAAAAATATCTAACTGTAATATTTAAAGTATATATGCAAACTATTCTAAATTTATCACAAATTTATTCATTGTTTGTTTTCCACAATGTTTAAGGCACAATCATTCAAATGAGGACATTATGCTCATGCTACCAGCAATAACCACATCTTTATACTTACTGTTGCCTAGAATACAGCTCTACAAATCTTTTAACGTGCTTCATTTAAACTACTCAGTGCTCATTTATGTTCTCCAAATATTGTTTACTGAGTATAACCAAAGACCATCTTCCAGCTTAATCTGATTTTTAATTTGCTGATTACTTTAAAATGAAAAAAATTAAGTCTTTTTTCACAGACTTACCAACTTGATTAACCTCATGTCTATGGCTTGACCGCAGAAATACTTATATACATGCCATTAGACAAATCTATGACAATTTGGAAGATTAAGTTACGTTTTAAATTACATTTAGTTAAATACATCTATAGTAAGACTAGAAGGAAATGTCAAATCACCCAGGATCACAAAGGATCTTCTAGAGCTAGATCTTTTTGGAATAAAGGTTCTTCCAGACTCCAGTAGCATACACTACTTTCAGAGGCATGCAATTTCAACTGCAGTACTCACATAAAGCCTTTTTGAGGTAAAATGCTATGTAGAAAGGTTCTTTGTACAATAAGACCAATGAAACTTGCATTTATGGCATAGTCAAAAAGACAGTTTTAAAATTCCAGACTTTTCACACCTTTACCTGATCTTAAAATACCAAAGCTGTTCCAGTGAGGCTGAATACCATAGAGAGTTTGAGTATGCAGCCAAACCATGTAACATTTAGGTACTGACAAAAAAGATAATGGAGCAAAACACAGCACACAACATTAAAAAAAAGGAAAGTATTTTCTCCAAGTTCTTAAATATTATTGAGGAAATATGTCATGCATCTCTAGAATTTACCATTTAGAATGTTACAGGAATTTGCTTCACTTTAATTTCCACTTCAATTCCTATTTAAAAAAATAGCAATGAAAACATGAAGATATCACAAATACTTCTGGGCAAAGTCACTTTTTCCAAAATAACTAGCAATAAAGAGTTGTTTATATAGCTAACTGATTTTTTTCTTTAGTTAGTCTTTCGGATGCTGTATTGGCATTAAAACTTTGAGTTATAAAATAAACACTTGCAATTTACAAACTTCAGTATCAGAATCTCTAGACACAACTGAAAGGCTATATATTGTGCAAATTCTCCATAAATTTTTCAGCAAGGATTACAGGCTATTATGTCACTCACATCTGACATATTCTTTTCCTGATATGTGTCTGAAATGGAAGGTTTTTAAACTATGATTGAAGGGACCACTGAGGTCAGCACTAGGTTACATGATGTTTGTGTCACTACAGCTTCAGATATTTCAATGCATATTGAATCAATATTCTTGCAACAAAAATGTGTAACTGATATTTTCGTTGCTGTTATAGTAAAATGCTTCTCAATAAACTTGTTTTCATAAGAAGTTTGCCTATTCATATGTCCCAGAGCTGTTGTAATCTTCATTGCTAATGCTGATCTAAGAGCAGGGACATTATTCTATTTCTTGACACATTTAAAGTTCTCTAATGAATAAAGCAAACAGCTTATGGCTGCTTGGACTGTCACTCGAGTGCCCTGGAGGGTTTTAATGTCTTTAAAATAGGCCTCCTAGTTTGTATTTAACTGCCTTGTCCACAGAGGTCTGAGGGATAGAGCAGATCAAAGATGTGCTGGCAACATAAAAAGCAGCTGTCCTTCATTTACCTTTAATTAGCTACATCTGACCAGATTCTTTATGGCCTCTTTGTCACACATTCAACAGTCTGTAAGCCTTCTGACCTGTCCTTAAGGACTGTACCCTTACAAGAGTTTCAACAAAATGCAAATTAAAAATATGAGATAAAGAACTTTGAAAAAATATTTGGTCTCACTATTTTGGATTTATCTGCAAAAGCTAAAAATTGCTCGGTATTTGGAGTGTCGAAATGAAATGGTTCCTGAGCTTACATTTAGTTATTTATGGTTCTCTGTGTACTACTCAACACTGCAATGAGTAAATATCACACAACAAGGAATCCTAAAGAAAACTGCAAAGCAAGCAAGTACATCTTTGGCTAGGATAGTATGCTGCTCTTCCAGGAGCTGTGACACTCACTGTAAAGAAAGTCACGTACCTGCCCTCCCTCTACCCTTTTCCACATAGATACCATTAGTTAAGAGATCTGTCTACTTAGCACAGAATGCACACCAATATTCAGTAGGGTTTTGATTAAGGGGAAAGTTCTGTCATTGCTCCAGCATCAATAGGCAGTTCTTGTACATTACAGCCTTGTAGTGAGGATGCACTAAATGCCTGTATCATCAAACTAAGGCCCTTATGGAATAAAAAAGCTGTTTGCCACAGCAGCTCGAGTGTATGCTAACTGACTCGAGTTATTGGTACCTGATCACACAGGGCATTATATTAACCCACTGAGATGGACAGAGAGCACCTCTTCAAATTACCTGGATTTTGGGTTAGGTCCTTCCGCAAAAGATTAGCCAACAACAGAAAAATACTCAAAAGATATATACAAAGTAGAAAGGTTTCAAAAGCTGATTCTGTAGTTTAAGCTATCCCTTGATATTTTTCTCTATATGTAAAAGAAATTTATATCCTTTGTATTTTTTTACAAAATTCCAACTTTTTAGTCTTCCCTGAGAAAATTATAATTAATCACATCTCCAAACAAGTTAGCACGCCTTCAAAGGCAGTTGCGGAGAGGTACATAAAAAACTAAATAGCCTGCCTTAATAAATGTACAGTAGCTAGCAAGCAGGTGTGGCAAGAAGCCAAAACTTATTCTTCAAGAAAAGTCTCTATTAAGAGCAGTAAGCAGAAGTAACTTTTTCCCAGACTATGAACCTTGAGGGATTACTGTTACACCTCAACTTTACTCTCACAAAGTTCTCTTCTAGAATTGTACAGAGTGCTTGACCCACCATATAGCTGACACCTAGACTTACTCATAATTTATTACAAAGACATATATTTTTTGTCTTTCATTTAAGAGATTTGATTTAAAACAGGAGTCAAATATATTTCCATATATAACTAAAAGAGAAGCATGCAAAAATAAAATTAAGGGAACTTAAAAACACATTAAACATGCTTACTTCTGTCACCTAAGTCCTAAAGTTAAGGATAATTGAATAGGTATTAACGAGATGTGGATTCTTTTCTATCTTTTGTATCATCAATATAAATGCATATTGAAGTATCTAGATTTATGAAAAAATGAATTGACAGCAGCAGTTTCAGCTCGGGTGAAGAAAGCAAATAGAAGTACGCACAGGAATGCTGAATGTGTAACAGAAATAATGGTAATTTTCTATGCATTACTCCGTGTTACACTGAAAACGCATCATCTTTGACTGGGACACTCCAGGGATCCAAAATCTGTCAAAAAAAAGCTTGCCCAAAGACAAACCTAACTGCAGGAATGGGAATGTTCCTAAAATAGTACCATTACAAAGCACTAAAATAATGTAGTTTAAAAGCTTATTTTTCTTCTGAATCAGTGAACACAAACAATTCCTCTGGGTAAAAATAACTAAATTGCTAAAAAACTCACAATTTTTTTTTTAAAAATATACATGCAAGACATAGAACAATTACTGTTTTAGACCCTTAGAGAAGTCTGCTTTGGAACAGCTGCTGAACTGAACAATGCTACAAACAAGCAGGATTGCACAAAATGTATTGTGAAGTCTTTTACTCTGAGGGGACAAGCTATTGTAGAGTGAGATCTCACTTATTTTCCTTACTAAATATCAAGGGCTTAAATTTCCTGTTTGTAGGAGCAGAAACATTTCAGAACTATCAAAGGAGAGTAATTCCTGTTTGCAGATTTTCTATTGTTCAAGATCTAGGAATAATATTTTAGACAAAATATAACCCAAAATAAAGTGTATATGCTGTAAAAAACTACTTATGACTATAAACATATGTTTCAAATCAGTTATTTTCCCCTACATATAGTATATAGAAATACATGAAACTTGGCAAAAATAATAGCCGGGGAAAGCTCGGTATTGCATGGCCATTGCTTGGAGAATGAGACAACTAACGACAAAAAAGGCAAAAATTTCAGAATTAGTTTATAATGATATGAAAGTTTGAACAATTGCTGTACCTTAATATATCAAATTGTGTTCATTTTAGTTTTGTAAACTGGCTATCTACCACTTTCTTTGCTAATCTGTACTTAAATGATTTTTCTGAAAAAGTCTTGGTTCCCATAGAGAAAGCTGAACAGCTTTTTCCAACCTTTCCGCTAGTTGCTGCAATGTAAACTGAGCAATCCCTGAGTTTTCATTGGCTGTGAAACAATTCCATGGCTGATAAGACTTTATAAAATTTTTACAACAACCTAAACTATCTTTAGTTTCCTACCTATTGAAAACATATTTATAATATAATCCAAAAGTATAGGTAAACTAATGTTGTATAAATGTTCTAGGTCCATTCCAGATGGCTACTAAAGATTTCCTTAAAACAGGTTCTTTTTACTGTTTAAAGATGAATACTACTTAAAAGCAAATGTAAGACAATGTTTTTTCCCATTCCAACTGCTATAATTTAGACTAAAAGTACACTTTCTTAATTCCTCTTAATGTTTAATATTAAAGTTTAAATGTAATTGAATTTTTCCACTTTACTGGGGAAAATGGTGACAAAAATATCAAGTATAACTATATCAAAACCATTTTCACAACAGAGATCCTTAATCTCTTACAGACTTAAAATCAGCTATTTCACAAATGTGGCTCCTCCTAATAAAAACTTTTTTTTTTTTTAAAAAAAGCAAACATTAAGGATGCAGAAGTTTAGACTTTTATCCATTGTTTGAATATTCCTGAGATTTTCAAATATATTTTTGTTGGGGTTTTGCCTGTTCCAGTATTTATAATATTATACATTGACATGACTGTTAAAATTAGGTTGATCTAGTGTCATTTTAAGATTTGTGTTCTTGTTAAAAATTTTGTACTTATGTGCAGGCAGTGCTCAGCAATTTCATTGTACTTTACACAGGTAACTAGAAATTGAATATTTTTGCAGTACAGAAAAAAAAAACCCAACACATCTTCGATTTGTTGCTGTCCAAAATTTCCACTGAAGTTGTAACTTTTTTTTTTTTTCTATAATAGAGACAGGATCAAATTCCAAAAGATATCTCAAGAAGAATATATTCAATCTTCACATACCAAAGCAAAGTAGTATTGCAGTAAGTGTAGTTCTGCAAATGGGGACCCCCAGTGGCCTAGCAGTTAAGATGCTGGTCTCTCAGCGCCAAGGCCACAGGTTCTAATCCCGTTCCCCCGGGTAGATGGAGCTCGTCAGCCCCTAAGGCCATCCATCTAAGAGAA
>JAWWLV010000179.1:39203658-39235150 GCA_035041135.1 Platyrinchus mystaceus
AAGATATCTCAAGAAGAATATATTCAATCTTCACATACCAAAGCAAAGTAGTATTGCAGTAAGTGTAGTTCTGCAAAGAGATCAGAAACTATATGTATATATTATATACATATTATATGTATATGTATATATTCTCCAATGTCCCACTAATATTAATAACCAGTACTATAGGATTACAATACCAAAATTCATCCCAATTACAAGACGAGGCTTAAAACAACTGCTTTGTATAAAAGATATTCAGGACTGAATATCCTGATTATTAAGATGGAAGCAGTTTCCCAGCATTTCAGAAAAGTCTGCTTTATATACTTCAAGGAACTAGATTCTTGCTGCTAAGTTGACTAAAACAAAACGACTGATTATCAGGTATCTGTGGATAGAATAAAAAAATGTCTAATATTTTCTTGAATGTGACCTGTATACACGATGCTGTCGAATATTCTAAGGTATTCTACCACATGCCTTTTTTGTTGAATTCTATGTTGTGGCAACAGGTGATGACAGCACCACTATTTTGTGTTATTTTAGCAGTCACTGGTCTTCCCAGTATTTTTCACCACTCCCATTTGCTGGCAGTATATCATGGCAAAGATTCAAGAGAAATCCACTATGAAGCTATTTGTTAACTGGGAAATGTCAGTATGCAAAGCCATGTCTAGAATTAACCTGTATTTAATATTTTCAGGCATCCACACCCTCTCTTCTTTCAAAAACTTAATTACATCAGCAGCTTGCCAGCACTGAAGAAACAAAGAAAAACAAACAAACAAACAAAAAATCACCAAAGAAGAAGAGAAAAAGGTGTAGCTGTATTTAACACAAAGATAGAGCAATAATGCTCCAACAAAGGCATGAAGGAGGGCTGGTAACACTGAACTTGCCAAGAGACAAATGTCTTAAAAATATAAATACAACCATTTAAGAAGGAATAATTTTCCACCAGAAGTATAAGGACTTAACACCAATAACTGTAATGATAGAAATTTTGAACTTCTTTCTCTGGGAAAATATCTGATTTTTATTGGTCATTAACTATGTATGTCACGGAATTCTTAAGTATCCTTTCTCAGAGAATACACATTTTCTCCATTAAGGGGTTTAAAATGAGACCTTTTTTTTTTTCACAACAAAATGAACCCACAAAAAAAGTGAGGATTCTATAATCTCCTTGTTTATTTCTCTAATACAAGCTCTAATCACTGACAGGTGGTCAGTTACACATCAAGTAAAAAAAGGATAACTGTAAGTCTCAGTGTAGCTACAGTATTTTTAGAGGATGTTTGTCACCTGTAAAGAATGCCTCTGCCATAGTGTAGTGGGCCACAATATTGTTAATGCTAACACAGAAGCTCTACATCCCTTAGTTATGTCCATGCTTCCCCTGCAAAAATATGTGTATGAGAGCAAAGTAGTGTGATGCAATCAGCATCTGAAAAGTATTCTCGAGGTCCAAGTTTCTGGCATCTAACCAGTGGGTATCCTGAAATGTGCACTGCAAAGTCAATCCTCCATTGTTCAAATCTCTCCTCTCTACATGATCTTGAGCTAAATAGTACAATCCATTTTCATCTCAGAATAACTGGAAAAAAAAAACTAACAGGAAAATGAGAGTTTCTGTATAGTGACAAGTCAAGTATTGTCCTCTTCACAAACTGTGAAAGTTGAGAACAAGCAGGCCTGCAAATCCACCCTGTCAGGATCAGAACCAGCTTCAGTGTTTGCAAAAGGTAAATGCTGACATATGCTTCTTCTACATTATGACATCAAAAAAGCAGAAATTTCCTAAAGACATAGCATCTGTATTTTACATTATTATTAGAGGACTGCGACTAAAAGACTCAACTAATCCATTTAATTCCTTTTTGCTACCTCGTTATGTCTATATTTGGAATTAATTTAACACAACAGAAAAGAGTGACAAGATTAAGAAATTAGTGTTAAGGCCCCAAAACACCTACATTACATGCACTCTTACTTAAAACCAGCTTTTGTCTTATTTGGTTTGGACTCCTGTTCCTTGTTAGGGTTTGGAGAATGCTTGGTGAGCTGACAGTGGAGCAGACAGCATTTTTCAGCCTTCACTTTTGTCTGCATGTGGCATGACAGATCCAGATAAAGAGAAACATCAAGTTACAAAACATGAAAATCCTGTGATACTTGAAAAAACAAAAAATGACAGTTGAAAACGTAGACATCAGCAGGTACAGAGAATACTCAGTTTCTAATATATAAATTTTTTTATATTCCCTATATTCCGCACTTGGAGCTCAATGCTGCAGGTACTGTAAGTAAGCAACCCGGTCTAGTGAAAGACGTCCCTGCCCATGGCATGGGGGTTGGAACTAGCTGATCTTCCAACCCAAGCTGTTCTATGATTCTGTGATATTTAGTCTGTAATTAGACATGTTCCCATCTTGGATAGTCTATCAGTATAAAATTAGCCTGTTCATTCAGAGTTAATTCTGAGAATTCATTCTTGCAGAAACCATAAAAGTCTTTTTGAAAAAGACTACCTCCAGGAGCCCTGCACCCTGGAACCATTCCAGTAGGAAAGTCTGTGAGACAGCAGCCTCCCACTACTGAGTTGCAGGAGAGCATTGAAACTTGATACTTAAACTGGAGGGATATCATCTGTGTACCTAATTACCACCATTTTTATGGTTTATGCATAGGAACATGAATAAACACTGTGTATATGTTGCAGGACCATTAATTTATAAATTGTTAGAGTGCAACTTTTATTTGGCTTCCTACCATGAGACTCAATGAAGAAAACTTCACAGTTTTCCTCCAAAATAATTTCTGGGGCCTCTGCACCTGACTATTTATAATCATTGTAGAAGCCTGTAGTGGAGAGCAACCCATTTCTGACGACAAATGTAGGAAAAAAAGTTGTTGTTTTTTTCTTTTTAATGAAAAACTGTTCTGGGGAAAGAGACACACCTTTCTGAAATATTATAGTTTGTTTTAAATAATAGGATTCATCCACCTGATTAGGTACCAAAGCACTCTTTTTCAGAAGAACAAACAAGCCCCTCCTGTCACTTTAAAAATAGAATGAATTCTGAAGAAGAGGCTTAAAGTATAGCAAACAGCAACCTTTCTTCTAACTTAAGTACAGTGTGTTTTTCAAAGTTCAATATTATCAAGTGCTATCATAATTAAAAAGATTTTTTTCCCCCTCTCTTGAAAACTAAACCATCAGGACATTTTCTCATTAAACAGTCTTTGAATTGTGATTTGCCATGGACATCATCACGTTTCAGAATCAAGGTTCAGATGTTATGGTTTGCACCTCTGTAATGTTGAACCTGTGCTACATAGCAGATGTGTGCAGAGAACACAAACAATAATCAATAGTCCCAAGGGAATCATACAATCATAGAATGGTTTGGGTTGGGAGGGACGGTAAAGATCATCTAATTCCAAACCCCCTGCCATTGGCAAGGATGCCACTCACTAAACCAGGTTGCTCAGGGCCCCATCCAACCTGCCCTTGAACACCTTCAGGAATGGGGTAAACACAACCTCTCTGGAAAACATGTTCCGGAAGAATTTTTTCCCAACATTTAATCTAAACCTTTCAGTTTAAAGCCATTGCCCCTTGTCCTGTCACCATCTGTTTGTATAAAAAGTCCTTCTCTCTCCTTTTTAAAAGCCCCCTTAAGGTACTGGCAGGCCACAATGAGGTCTAACTCGGAGCATTCTCTTCTCAATTGAACAACCCCAGCTCTCTCAGCCTGTCTTCGTAAGTCAGGTGCTTCTTCTCTCAGATCATCTTTATGATCCTCCTCTGGGCCTGTTCTAATAGGTCCACATCCTTGTGCTGAAGACTCCAGATCTGGACACAGCTCTCCAGGTGGGGTCCCATGAGGACAGAGCTGAGGGGCAGAATCACCTCCCACAATCTGCTGGTCACTCCTTTTTTGATGCAGCCCAGGATGCAGTTGTCCCTCCGGTCTGCTAGTGCAAATTGTTGGTTCATGTCCAGCTTTTCATCTGTGAGAATTTCCAAGTCCTTCTCCGCAGGGCTGCTCTCAAAGACTTCTTGTCCCAGTCTGTACTCACACATGGGATTGCGCACCAGCATATATCCAAGGAATCTGGCAATGCATACATTACACAATGGCAACAAAAATTATTTAAGACCTGCATATTCTTGTTGTTCCCTGAAGATCTTGTGCGACATTGTCATTCATTAGCTTGCTCTGGGCCATTACATTTCTATACATCTTACTTATACTGGCACTAAGCCAGGACTGACTGTTCAACTCTAGAAAGCCCACATGTTTTTGCAGTTTTTAAAACTAGCATGACAACCACTCTGAAGAGTAGCTCTCACCTGGTACGTTAAACTGTAAAACCATGAACATTGATGCTGTTCTCTTTCTATTTAGCGCTGAAACTGAGACTATTTTTTCAGGTGCAACAAGAGCCAAATGAAATTCCCTAATGGATAGATGTTCTGTAGCCATATTTTTAACAGAACAGATCCATTAAACTTATCTAAAAATGTAAAGAATAACTGTGTGAAGAATTGAACCCTGTGCATATTGCTGGACAAACATCATAGTTCTGACAAACACTGGGTAGCACTCACGTCTCTCCCAGTTTAAGAAGAAATTGAGAAGTAATGCAGTAAGAGAAGGCCTTAGTACAGACAAACCACAATGGTTTTCCTTCTACATATGAATGCATCATAAATGACTCTGATGCAATATGGGAAAATATTGAAGTGGGAACAGTATCATATATCTGTAAAACTAGCAAAATATACAATGTTTACTTAGTTTGCACACATTTATGTCAAAACAACTCACTTCAATATATATTACCTGAACAAATTCTTAGACTGTATGTGATTTGATTCAAATAATTAGCTAAAGTACTTCAACATTAATATGTGACAATTTTTATTTAGTTAAGGAATCACCTGTAATTTTAGTTTGAGGAAATCCCCAAAGCTTTTTGCTACTGACTCTTTATCTTCATGAGCTTCACCAGTATCAGGTAGTGTTCTGCATCTTCTCAATGCACAAACCATGAATCATGAATAAATAATCAACCAAACCAATGGGAATCAATACTAGCAGATCCTGAAGGCAGGTTAACCTACATCTACTATACCAAACTGAACACCAGACATTCTTCATCTCTCATGATCCTTCATCAAATAACTTTATTTTCTACCACACATGAGCCCCCTGAAAAGGGAGGGAAACTGAAGCTTTGATTTAATAAATACTAATCTCACTGAGATTTGTAAAGTGTAAAGTGTAAAATGGTGTAAAATGCTTTTATACAGAAAATGTTTCTATCAGTTCTCCACTGACTACTCCCCTAATTTTTTCTTGCTCTGATGTTTCCTTTCTTACTGTTTCTGAGCCATATAATGGCAGGTATTCTCTTTAAACTGTTAGTGGTACTCAGTATTATCACTCAAATACAGTTTGTAAATCCATTTGCTGTATGTTAATTGCTTATATTCCTTGAGAAGCTAGGGACAAAAGGGATTAGAAGAAAGCAACCCTCACTGGTGCATACTCATAGGCACTGATTTGAAAATCTGACCCAACTCCACAGTGTCAGTTTTCCTAAATACTTGGATCTTTAAGTTTATGTGCATATTTGGAAAACAAATGAATAAAAAGGTTTCAGGAAAAGGCTGTAATCTTGCTGGATGAGGAAGTAATTTGATACACTATAAAAATAATGATTATGTACATACACATATATGTAGATTGTTTAAGAATAATTATTTCCCTATTTCCACTTTTATATTAGAGAATCAGTAATCTAATAAATAATTAGCATTTGTCTTTTCTTAAGTTAAATTAGCTAAATATTAATTACAGTTCGGAATTATACTTTTTAGTACAGGTCAATAACTGCAGGTTCTCCAAAAATCTTTCTGACTCAAAAGAATTCTCTCATTATTTGCCTATCAAAGTATATTATGATCAGCCAAAATCATCCTGACACACAAGTATCTTGCAGATATTTTTTCCTTTTTTTTTTTTTTTCCTTTTTTGATAATGTCTATTTCAGAAAGGAATTTATAATAAAATGCCATTTAGGGCATATTTCATTATGATTACTCTCATTGGGAAAAATGCTCTTCCATAAAAAAAATTGGACCATTTATTGAAATAAATGATAGCCAGACAGCAGTTGTAGATTCAGAGGCTGTTTTGTAACACTGGCTGGTGACCCCTGTAAAATTTCAAAATTGAAATATCTCCACAACTGTAGAAATCCTCAGAGACAATTTTCTTGGTAGATTAGAATTGTTCTCTTTCCCTCAAGTGGGCCTGACTTTGCTGACAAATACTGATGCAAAAAATCAAATTTGAGAAGGTGCAAGTGCATGCAACTCTTACTGGCATGTGTGCAACATAAAAATCTAAAAATGAGAAGAATTCCCACTCATTACATTTATCCTTAAAATATAAATTATTCAGATAGATAAAAAGAATGTTACACCCATGCTACAGAACATTTTCTAAAATGTCACAGTGCACAGCTAAGGAATAAAGTGGCATCTTTGAAAACCATTTATGTCTGAGAGCCCAATGGAATCAGAAGGGCAGGATTTAGAAATTTTTACAAATCAGTTCTATATTTATAGTTTCATAGATATATAATATGTGGTCAAAGTTTTTGCAGTTTTTGATAGTCAAATGTATTACTTATATTGTTCTATTTTTGCACTTACAACACAATGAAGTTATGGATTCAGAAAGTTTGAAATGTCATATAGTCATGGCAATCCTGTGTGAAAAGGAAGTTTTCACCTCATGAAAACTTCAGGTATAATCAGAAGACTAGATACCAACATTACTCTTCTTCAACATAGCATATTTCGTTATCCAAATTCACATATCCACAACAATAAATAGTGTTACTAGGGACAGAAAAGATGCTGTTCCTTTACATAACCAGCAAAGTATTCTGCTTACAGTATTGACTTCCTTATCTTCTGCACACCTTAATATTTTATGAACAGGTAAAAATAAAATCAAATATACTTTTAAGTCACATTGACTAGTAATTTTTGGGTTGATGTACAAAACCAATAATTACTTCTACTGCTTACTAAGTAAAGTTTACATGCATTCAACAGTAGTGAACTGTAAGAACAGTTACAGAAAACATGTGCAGTCTTGTACATGAAGAGTACAGGAGAGAGAGAGAGACAAGCTGGAGTGAGTACAACAAGAGCACTGAAAGTTACTAAGGGACTGGAGCTTCTCATGTATATACCTGAAGAGGCTGAGAGAGCTGGCACTGCTCAGACTTGCGAAAAGCAGACTCCAGGGGATCTTGCACTGTGTATAAATACCTCACGGCGCCGAAGGTTGCATTTTTTCAGTGGTGCCCAGCTGGCAGGACAAGAGGCAAGGGGGCAAAACCGAAATACAGGAACTTTTGTTTCATGTAAGAGTATTCTGTAATGATAAATCTGAACAGGTGCCCAGAGAGGTTGTGGAGACACTGTCCTCAGAGATACTGAAAAGCTAACCAGGCATGGCCCCAAGCAATCTATTCTAGCTGACCCTACTAGACAGTCTCCAGAGACATCTTCCAACCTCAAGCTATTCTGAGCCCCCTGAATTCATTGGCCATTTTTAACTACATTTACTAAAGGGATAGCTATCTCAAATATACAGAATTCTTTTATGGTTTTTTTTTAATAAATCGGCTGGTGGGAAGTCAAGCTAGAAACTTTTTTAGTCCAATAGTCTTATCAGTTTTTATTAAAAGTGAAACATGATTAGGAACTGTTTGGCAACAGTCACACAGCTAGTTGCAAGTGTTATTTACTAGTCTATTTATATAGCCAACACACCAAACTAGTCAAAGCTCCTACTGCCTTTGCCCAACTATAAGAGCACATGGAAAAAGCTAGCAATACTACAGGAGGGTATTTGGAAGGAACTCTGGAAGCACAGACAGAGTTCCTCAGGTATAAAGAAGAAAGGATTAAAGAATTTGTTGTTCAGCTAACTAATGAACTTCCATAAATTTTTCTGAACTAGACTAATAAATATAAATATCACTTTTATGTTCATTTTTGCTACTTAAAATGGCAGAAAAAACCTCACCTTCTTGCCTGTGCTGCAAAAAGGATGGCAGAATCATAACATTATATGCTAGTAGCGAGAAATGAAGATGCTATTCAGCTAAAGGATGACAGAAGGTGCAATGGGTTACATATGGAGCAAAGGTTTGTGCAGTCTTGGATATGTCTGAAATAAGCAGATAACTTTACTTGTAGATTCTGTGCTGAAAAATGGATCTCATTCTCATAGTGATGTCAGAAGGATAAATACATCCAGCATTGTGAGGTTCTCAGCCATTCTAACAGGAGAGGTAAGTGCTGATGCTGAAAAAACTGCAGTCATCTGCATCTTCCAGCTACTGCATTTTGTTTTAATCTTAGTATTGCATTTTTAATACCCTACAAATGACGATACTTTTAACTCCTCAGCCTCTGTCTGTCCATACCTTTTCTTATGCTAAGAAATCTTTGCTTTTGTGTTTCTAAATTCATACATTGTTTTTGCAGACGAAATAACCACTAAAAATTGCAAAGAATGAAAAATAGCTTTTAAGCCTTGATTGTGAATGATACAACTACAACTCATAATGAAACCATAACTTTTGTCAGTAAAAACAGAAATACTGCTAAAACTTAGGCACCTCAAATCAGCAATGACTTTGCTTATGTGAAATTAGGTGTGCACATAAATCCTTGCAGGATCAGAACAAAGGGCTCGACACCTGCTGAAGTTGACAGAAAAGCCTTGCTTTTACAGATTTCAGCAAGTTCAGAATCCAGCCATCAATTTTTCCTATGAAACACTGAATAGAGATGATGAGATTTTAGTAGCAAAGGCATTGTTTCACATCCTATTTTGTAGTACGAGCTGCTAAAAGCATGACCGACCTGATGTTTCTCTTGGACTGCTATAAATCAAAAGCAACTTAAGTGAAGTCATTAGTGTAATATGAGGAAGGTAAAAAACAGGCCCAGAGTGTTGGTACACGAAGCCATAGTGCACCAGCCTCCCTTAAAAAGAAACTTTTAGTTAACTTCTGTTCTGCTTAGAAACTATAGGTATGATATAACTCAGGAAAGTTTGCTTTGGGAAAAGCATTCCCAAGAGCAACTAACTATTTTGAAAAATTAAGATTCTATTTTGTTAATTTTAAGGAAAAAAATAAAATGTTGATAATTTTAAGGACTACAGGTTTCTAAAATTGCATCTGGTGAAATAAAATATTCTTTGGTTTTTACAAGTTTACAAAAATGTGTCTGAAACCCACTAATTTCTCTGTATGTACACCCCAAGAAAGCAGAACTATTTTTTTCAAATACATAGTTAAAAAGTCACTGCCAAAAAAAGACCTCAAAGCTTCTCTAGTTTATTTTTAAATGCCTGAGTTCGGTCATAAATATCCCAAAAGATAAGTTTATTTTGGAAGATACACATTCTTAACTATAAAGTTATGAATGGAGTTGCCACTTGGATTCCTAAATTAATCATAGGAAAATGCAACACTTTTGTAAGTAATATTTTTGCAATCTTTTCTCTCTCATTTAAGAACTTGGTAACTTCTTTGTTTAGTGTCTATTAGCCACACAATTGCTTAAAATTGTGCAAGATTTCTCATTTAACTGTTTTACAGTTAAACTGAAAGGTGCAGAAATGCTTCTTATGCACTGCAGCCAGAGGATGCATTATTTTGTTTTTGTTGTATACCTAAAAGAAAGTTATTATGCATAATGGGAATGCAGTTCACTATGCATCAAAATGTATTTGATCTTTACTCTCTGACAAGAAACAGGAAAATGAAGGATCTTAGGGAGGAACTCTTTCTTTTAAATGAAATATTCATACTCCATGTTGCAGTAAGAAAACAAATAACATTTATATACATCTATATAAAATGATGTCTCAAAGATTAACCACATTTTACTAGAAGCACTGAAATAAACCAGCCTTTAATGTCACTAGAGATCTTAAGTCAATGTACAAAGCAATCCTTTGTAATGCTCTATCATAAATTTTAAATGTGCGAGTCTTACATGGTCCTCAGCCATTAAACACAAATGGGCCAAATTCTATTCAAACTTGCACCATTTTGGAGAAGAAGGCTAGTAACCAGAGCATAAATCTTGCACAATTTCGCTGGCACTCAGCACTGTAAATCGTACTGATGTTTATTTACAGGAATGACATTTTATAAATTATTACAAGTCTGTTTGTCCTAAATATTTTAAATCGAGCTTTCTATAAGCTTCATATTAAAGCTTCTTAGCAAGGCAACCTATCAAATCAGTAAAGTTATTTCATTTTACTCTCATTTTAGTATGTTTTATTATTGTGCAATATACATTATGTTTATTTAATTTGCCTACTGTATACATTTAGGCATTTGTTTTAAAGACTTATTTGCAAATGCAGCAGAAGAATAATAGAAGCAAACAGTTTTACTATGACACAAAATCCTTTCCTTTATTAAGAATCACGATAATTTAGTATGAACATCCAATTATTCCACCTTTGAACAATAAGCAAAGTGACAGTGTAACATAAAATAATCTTATCCAAATCACATACTACCATCAAATGTATTAAGAAAAGTTTATTATAGACACTAAATGTGGCACTCTAGGCCTTTTTAATACTTTCACTTGGCTTTCAGAAACATATAAAGTCTCCAAGCCTGAGAAATTATGATTTTAATTATATATGTAATTATATATGAGAGAGAAAGAGAGAGAGATGTACATATATATATATATATATATGTAGGAAAGTTACTTTTTACAGTAAGTTTAATCTTGCACAGGGACACTGGCTGATGAAACTTGTCAACAGGCACTTGGAGACATAACCTTTACCCAAGCATAGAGCCGCAGTGAAATGGTATGCTAGGATCACTTTGAAAATGCATGCAATTTTGCATGGAAATACAACTCTATAAATTTTATCTTCTGTTTTATTTCCAGTGCCTCGGCTTCTTGAGCCTTTACAGAAAACTGGAAGTAACTAACTGCTAAAGTAAAAGACAACTGCACTATAAAATACAGTACTGAAAGTAATGTACCTCTAATTAAATCACTGTAACAAGTCATATAAACAAGGGCTAACTGCACAGCAAAATATTTTTTAAAAATAAAGCTTTATTAATTTAACCCCTTTTTTTAAAGACCAATACTACAATTATAATTTTTCTGCATATCTTACCTTGGGGTTGAAAACTACTTCTGTTTTCCCGTTATTTCCAAGATTGCTTTTCCATAGCTATTCATCAGACCATTATTAAGCCACTGTGAATTACCTTTCACAGCTAAAAACCTCTGTTTAATGATAAGGAATTTTATTTGCATTAACTAAAGTAACTATACTAAGAAAAAATTCCTTACCATATAAAAATTTAACTCATTAAAAGAAGCATGCACGGCCCATACTTTGCACTTGGAAAGAACACGTTCTTAGAAGTTTGTACTGAACTACTGTTTTAAAAAGCATCTACAGATAATAATAAAAAAGGTAAAAGAGCTGTACTGTCACCTAGTGGTTAAAGGTAGTAGAAAAGTATACCTAGGTTTGCTTTTTAATCTACTTATGGTTTTAACAACATTAAAATATACATCAGATATTATACTGATATTGAAGAGACAAGTAGACATCAAAAATTAGACCTATTGCTGACATAGGTCCTCTGAGTAGTATAAAGACAGACCTAGAGAGCCTTTGGCTCTGAACGTATCTTTTAATTGTTAGGTATTACATTTTAACTCTGAATGTAAACATTGCATTTTTAAGAGCTTGGGAGGCAGGAGAAAAGCCTCAGACTGAGAGGCTGACTGGTAGTGTAGACAACACATAGAATAAAGCCAAAAAAAATGCTGTGTAACCCACCTTTCTTTCGTCTTCTGCTGTGAACACACTGTCTTCTTTTTGTACTCCAAGATGTTTTTAAAGCAAGTCTGAGAAAGCAAGACTACATGTGTGTTGCTTCTGAGACAGTAAAATGCATCGAAACTATAAAGTTTAAGTCACTGAGGTAATAATTCACTCTAAATTTATGCATAGATTAGACCTCACACTGGTATAGTTTCCAAGTATAACTATATTTTTTCAGATAAATTCTTAACATAGAAACAGGTAAATATTTAATTGATTTTTTTCCAAAACTTTTCACTAGATCAGTTCCTGTAATTTAGGACCAAAGGAAAAGCTTGCTTCAGGATGTTGGTGTCAAAACTCAAGCCAAGGCAATGCTGCCACCTTCCTCAACCCTTCTTGTGCAGCAGAAACATAATGAAGAGTTGTATTAGTTGTAGACATATGATGGGACACCCATCCCCATAGTCTAATACTGTAAGGGGGGAAAAAGATTTTGGGAATAGTCATTTGGTTTAGTAGTCATTTAGTAGACATTTGACCACTAAAATAGATTTTTAAAGAAGGAAAATAATACCTTTTACTGAAACAATAAAGTTACTATCCTCTACTTGCATTCATTCAATAGCCATATTCTCAAGAAAATTTTCTATTCCAGCATTTAAAGCATTGGTGTAAACTCTGTATAACCACCTCATCCTTGCCTGTGGATTGAGGAATTAAAAGAAAAACGTAGCAAGTATAGATTTCCCTTGGACAGCCATTTTTATGAAGTCTTTTTTTGTAACATAGATTAACCCATATTAGTTTTGCAACAATTAGAAAATTCAGTGGGAACATGCATTAACACTAACAAGCACAAAGAATTATTATCATAAGAAACAAAGCATATGCACAGGAACTTCTATGAGATTACTTCATGGTGTTATATTACCTGACATTAAGTCATTGCATCCTTGTTTGCCTTCAGTGAGGCAAATAGATTTACTTGTTCTTAATGCTCCAATCTGAAGACTGATTAATTCAACTAAGGTTCACATTAGGGGGCAGAAAAAAAGGGAAGACAATATCCTACCTTATACTGCACTTTTCAGAAGACTTAAAATATGAAGCCTATGGCTTTCTAGTACCACAAGAATTGAAAAATACCAATAACAAATTCTTACTAGGTAGTAAACATACAATCAGCCTTGAATTGTTTTACACAGCTGAACAGCTAACCAACAAACCCCTGCAAACAGAAAAGCTGTGGAAGTCAGAAATTACCGTAAAACTGCAAAATATGGCTCAGGATTTCCATTCAACCATATTTATAGCAATTCAGTAATTTTTTGTTCTCTGTCTTGAGATCTAGTATTTTAAGTGAAAGCTTTCTTTCTGTATCCACCTTCACATGTTTACTAAAACAGTGTATATCACATCTACAGAGGAAATTAATAAACATTTGTAGACATCGTAGTCACATGAGTTGTAGTATACATACTTTCCTAGTGAAAAGTATACAGTTTTTTCTTGCACATCCTTTATATCATTGGCTTCCTAGTTGCAAATTGCAAATACTCAGCTTTAAACAGAACTAAGTAAACTTCTTGCACAGCACAAATTCTTTCTGAGTTGAAGTACTGAGCACAGGTAGAGGTGAACCATGAGTTTCATGGGACTATGTGCAATTTAAAGCCTTATGTGGCAAATAATATGATGCACTACTTCATCTTTGCTGTGTGAGACTTGTTCCTCAGTGTCTTCCCTTTTATGCTAAACTCAGTGATTAGTAGAACTGCTTGCAACAAATATTCATAATTCATATTCTGCAAGCAGTCAGCAGTATGTGCTTACAGCTTGTACTTTCAGACAGTGTTCTTACATGTAAACATGTTTGCTAGAGTATTCAAGGCTGGAAAGCAAACATCAGAGGGCATGATCAATCAAAGTCATTTTAAAAAAAGTTTTGGAAAAACATTTACAAATTCCTTCCTAGAATCCAACACCTTGTAACCCAGATTTTATAGAATATGGACTTCAAACAATATTACAATATTCATGATGTTGACTGATACTTCAAATGGACTATACCAAACTTTAAATTATAACATGAAGGGGTATCTCCAATGATAGATAAATAATAAATTATTTAAATTAAAGAGCTACTTTTGGTCTAATAATGTGTTTCATCCTGAGAAACAAGACAGTTAATAGTTTCACAACTATGTGTGTGGGGAATCCATTTTAATCCTTTGCGTCCTCTTTATAAGACATAAATTATTAAAACAAGAACAGGACATTCCAGAAGTTACTTGTTTCCTAAAGCTGGAGAATGAAGAGTCAGCACAGACTTAGTCTTTATTCTCATAGTATTTTTTGAAATACTTTATGAAACACAAATTAGGAATTTTTAAGGACTGGGAAAAGTACAGTACCTCGTAACAGGCAGAAAAAAAGAAAAAATATTTCACTTTGACAGCAGAAATAGATCATTTGGTGTCAAAGCAAAAGAGACAGACCGAACAATAAATATTAACAGAACAAATGAAAACCATGCCTTTTGTGCAATATTTGTAAAAATGGAATTATTTGCAACCTGTACTTCTTCACACAGACCTTAAAAGCCCTATGAGATACACACAGTGAGGACATATCAGTTTGAGGAAACTTTTTTTTTTGCCTGACCACATGACGGCAGTTCAACCATTTTCAAAACACACGTGCCCTAAATCATCCAAGTTAAGGCTGAGGACAGTGCAAAAACTGTGGAACTACTTCATAAAGTGGGTGAAGCAATGGAGATTGTTCCATAAAGGCTGTCTGTAGAGGGCAGAGAAATTTGGTTAGCAGGCTTTTGCACTGCTGGTTATCTACTTCCCTCACCTTCTCATTAAGATAGGGTGGTTGTGGCAGGGCTGGTCACATTACTGACATCCAAAACCTATCAAGCTTCTTTGAGCTAAAAATGGACACACTTATCCCCCAAGCTTCATGGGATCACAGTCTCACATCTTGTGCATCTCTTCTCTCTCATGCCTGACTAAAAAGGCTCATAGTTGAAAATACTGTAAGGCAAGGATTTTCTGTGAGATTTCCTGCTGGTCCTGAGTTCTACAAGGTTCTTTCACCTCTTGTTTCTGCTAAAGTGGTAAGTTCATAGACACAAAAAGAAAAAGAAAAAAAAATTTTAAAAAAATTTCTTAAAATAATTTTAGAAAAAAATTCTAAAAGAAAACCATATATTTGATCTGGGTTTAGTTTTTAATGAAGATTAGGGATTACTCAAAAGTTTTTTTTGATGTTTCATTTACTTTATAACAAACCCAAACTATCATAATCATGAAAATGAAAATTAACAAATGGTTTCATGTATCACTGTAAACAAAAGATGCAACTAGTCTGAGACTCAAGACCTTGTTTCAATCCTCAGCCCAACCACAGGCTTCGTGTGTGACCTATATATACCATTCTAATCTATCTGATGTTAGTTTCTTGGCTGTGTAATTAAGCTAGCATTTCTCTGCCTCAAAGGCATCCTATGAAGAAAAAATGAATAATTATTTGCTTTTGTGTTAGCATAATGAAAAAAATTAAGCAGACTCCAAAACTGAGAATAAGTGTTGTACAGCTTAATACAATATAAAATAGAAAATAAGATGTTGAAAATGGAAGGATTTCTGATACAAGCAATTTCAAGATTCTTCTTAAAAAAAAAAAAAAAAAAGAAAAAAAGAAAAAAAGGAAAGAAAACCCCAACAATCTGTTAACAAGCTGATAATTATATAAACCCCTAACAGAGAGACCAGGAAAGTTGTAAATGCAATATTACTTTTCTCAGCTAGGTTAATTACAGAATTAACCTGTACTAATTTTAGCAATGAACAGTGTTATTTATTCAAATACCCTTGCCTTTTGTAAGTTGTTTTTCTAACATACAATGTAATCAAAGACTAGTGCTAAGAGCTTTAAATCAGAATCAGCAATCTAGTAAATGGCACATGGCTGCAAGGCTTTATAATATTTCCTAAAAGCAGTTACAACTTGGAAAATGGAAGCATCATCTCTTTAAGGTCGAGCAAATACAATTAAAAATGAAGTGAGCTTTTCTATTGTCTGTTTCAGTGTGGACATAGCTTCCTATGAACTAAAAGATCGTTAAAAAGTTATTTAACTGCATTTAATTATGCAGAAACAGTTGTGATTTCTGCAAATTCACACCACTGTTAGTGTCTAAGTTTTAATAAACATCATTAGAACAGCAAAAGAGCACAATTAAAAGCTACACAGTTAATGCAAGTATTCATGAGAAATAACTAAAAATACTCTGGGAAAGCAAGGCAGGATTTAATCAATAACAGTTTGCTGTCTAGATACAGCAAACAAGACAGCTTATCTACAAATACATTTAACATTTCATATCATTGTAGCAGGTCAGTGAAAAAGGGCTTCAATCCAGCTATCTGACTACATACCTAGCTGGCAGAAGGGTATCACAGGCCGGGCACAGATTCTGCAATGATAGATGTTCTTAGCATTACTGCTGACACAGGCTGACTTGCCCAGTCAGGCTTTTAGTATTTCATGTGTGTCTCTTCATGTTTCATTGCATAACAGTTTCTTTTACACATCTCATCTCTGATAGCACTGTCATTATGGAAACATTTCTTTGGTAATAGAAAACCACAAGGTCCTCCTGAGTCAAAGGTCAAATGCAGTCAATTTATTGCAAAAAAACCCCAACAACCCACCAAAAAATCTCAGCTGCAAGTTATTCCTTCCCTCCAAGGAGTTTTATATTTTCCCTGTCTTTCGAAACAACCCACAAGTGATAATGAAATGCTTAAAGCAATATGAGAGAGAATCAGGTTTCATCTACCTGGACTGTCTGGCAGCATACTGTGTAACAATAAATGAGTGTTCTTAAGTCACAGCATTTCACTGGAAATGAGGCAGAACTTGTGTATTTTAACAGCTTTTTACAACTAGTAACCACTAGCAAATTTATTTTACTTTCTCAGGGAAGACCAGTGAACGTCCCTAATTTAAACTGAAGGGCCATTCAGCCTTGAAGACAAAAAGCACTTCTGCTTAGCACCTGAGTAATACATGGAATATGTACAGGTGAATCAAGAGGACTGGAATCAAAGATAGTTTGTCTTTGGCTGGTCTGAAAGGTCTGACTCATTTCCAGTTCTGTGATCATTTATTATCCAGAAAAGAAAGGCTAGCTTTCTGCAGTGCAAACACAGTGGTGGTCTGCAGCTCATGATGAATAGATTTACCAGGTCTGCTCTGAATTGTATGACATAGAGTTTTCCAACAGGCTCTGACACCTGATGTATGTTTAAACTTCCTAGCACAGAAAGGCCTGAATATCTACCTGCACGTACTTTTTCTGAAAGTTATTATACGCAAAATACATTCTTAGGTGGCATATTATTTAAAACAATGTTACAATACAGAGAAATTTTTGATCGGTAATTTCATGTCAGGTAAAGATTTATTTCCCTACCAGAATTCTGACTTCAGCATAACACAGGAGTTTGTTTTGGTTCTAAAACAACAGTTTCCATATTTTCAAGTTCCATGCCATACAACGTTTACACAAGAGTTGATTTAAGTTTGTATAATAACAGGAAATTGAAAGACATTGATGACTTTTTTTTATATACTCAAATCAGTGCAACTATTGAAGCATTTATCTGCACTGCCTTGTAATAAATAGCAGAAATGCCAGCCAATTATTCCTGAACTTGGGAGTTATATGCCAAACTAAGCATTTCAAAAGTCACAAAGTCCTAATTAAAATCAAAGTATTCACTGGAGGAATATTACAAACCCAAGAAAATTCCCTGGCAACACTTAACAGTTGTCAAATTGATAGTCACACTATTCTTTACAGTTTACTTGGTTTTGCAGGTATAAACTAATTTTACTACTGCACTGGAAGCCCATACCTTCTTTTAGTTTTAAAGAGCCTGCAGTAGTTTTAAGTGTTAGCACATAGGCAAAAAAATTACTAAAAGCAATATTAAAATATTATCATTAATCAAATATTTAGAATTATCAATTAGAAAAAGCCAAATCAACATTGATAAGCAGTCTTTGATCTGTAAGGGAAAGAATCAAAATACTATGCAACTGTACAACTGCGTTAAAATACATAAACCCATGATTACATGAAAAAGAACATAATTTTAAGTGCTTCTTCACTAACTTTGCTCCCTCTGAAATTCAGTTTAAATGTGTAGGATTGTCTAACTTTCTAAATAATGTGGTTTAGTTGATTAGCCTGATAAGTACACTAAGTCCAGCACACACAGCAAATGTGAATCCATTAAAAAGACAAAAGAAAGAACAACAAAATACCTTTTCAGTCAGCTCCTAATAAATCAAGGCCAGTAAACTCTATGTGGAACTAAGCAAAATGTTCATTACTTTCTATGGCATTCTAGAAATATCCAATATGCAAAAGGATGCATACACAGAGCATTAGAAATTGCTAAGTTGGCTTTTCAAAATAAGTTATATCACTCATCACTATCTGATCTTTAAGATAAAAATTCTTGCAACAAAAATCCACATTCAAATATTCTTACAGTTGTACTGAAGCTTATTTGCCTTGACTCGTTTCAAAATTTTGTAGAGCACAGAAAATGCCCTCTACTCTGCTTTATAAAGCTTAATTTCCCTCACTCAGTCCTCCATTTTTACACTATCAGTTCATGTATCTATGATTCTTCCAATTCTTTACATTCCTTATTACAAGGAAGAGGATGTCTTGAGTCTTGGTGGAAAAGAGTGCGCTGTCACTGACTCAATACTGCTATCACCAGAACATGACTGAAAAAGATTCTGAATCAGTTTTCTTCAGAAGTAAAATCAGGTACATAGAGTAGTTATAATTCAGCTAAATTCTTTCATGTAGGTGCCAGTTAGTGAGAACAACTCCTGGACAGATTAAGTCCTGTATCTGTAGAAAAATCTAAGAATTATAATATTAGACATTTTAAATATAGGAGTCTATACATTGAACATCAGACAGAAATCATTACTCAAACTAACAGACAAAGGAAATTCTCTTCCCATTGAATCAAGATGTAATGAAATTATACAGTTGGAGAGCTTAGGTATTTTCCAAAACTTTTCTCAAGACAAACTCAGTCTGAGGGTGAAAAGACTCAGATGAAGACTACACTTCACTTGTATCTCTGAAGAGGCCCATAAACTAAGATTATTTGATCCACTTAGATGCTACTAACTTCCCTAACTTTGTTTTTCTTAGGGTGGGGTGAAAAGCAAACAATGTATAAAATATTCTGCCTAAATGAAGAATAAGAGAACTTAGAATATTCTGTGATAGGCTTAAGTTGAAAGGGACCCACAAGGATCATTGAGTCCAGCTCCTGCACCACATGCCTGGGACACACCATGTCCCTGAGAGTATGTTGTGGATTTGGATGAACTGATACACTGCTGTATCTGAAACCTACATACACACAGGTCTTTAAGAAAAAATATGAGAAAAAAAAAAAAAATCTGAAGATGTCTAACCCCAATGGCTGGAAATGGAAGAATTGGAAAGATGGTGCCATTATTTAATAAATAAGTTGATTTGTTTCTTCTGTGATATCAGATCAGTGGAAGAAGGGTTGTCTTTAACCTCACTACCCATTCAGAATCTTACAGTCTCAACTGCAACAGCTAGTTATCTAAATACTGAATTGGTTTTGAAATTATGAATTGTGTACACTCAAAGCCATTCTTTAAATTCATGTAAAACTTAAGCTTTCATCTTAACTACAACATGTAGGTTGCTCTTACTTGTAATAAGTGTGAATTGAGAACATTTCCAGTTCTTAATCAATTTTATTAGCTAAAGTTGGAGTATCTGGATATTTTTCAATCAAAACTGACACTGATTTCAAAAGTTGGGGGTTTTTAAAAGTTGAAACATAATTAATTAAAGGATCCTAATACCAATGTGTCCTTAAAGATCAAGCTATGATTTTGTCTCCCTTGAGACTGCACATTTGTATTTGTGTTTAATCAGGAAAAAAAATAATATATCAGTATGTCAGAAATATTATGCAGTTTGCTGGTCCTCTTTCATCTTCTTTTTCTCCAAATATGAGGATCTGTATCAGTGTATAAACTCAGTGTACTCGTTCTGACAGAGAATAGATTAGGACAAAAAGAGAGATGCTTATTAAAAACATTCCCCTTCATTAGTTTTGTCAGCAAAACAGAATCCAAAACTGTTCTGACTGTCCTGGATCATGGAAGTATATGTACTGAGATATAATCAGGGGAATTATCTTGTTGTTATCCAACCAGGTCTGGAGAAAATCTAACAAATAATGCTAAAAAATAAGTAAGTAAAAGACCTGTGTGTATGAATGTTTCAGATACAGCAGTGTATCAGTTCATTGAAAATCAATTTATTTTAGGCAGAGCTATTCAAATTACATGTCAACTGTTATTTTCCGTTTCTGTTTCAGTAAAAGACTAATGTCTATAACACTTGCTTAGAAGGTTGATCCCTGAATCCTTTCTCTAAATATTGCTTAAAATTCTGGTGTATTGATTTAAAATTTTCAGTTCAAGTGACTATTTTAAAAGGAAAAATTAGTTCAAGAAAATCATATTTATAAAATAATCAAAGAGCATCCATGTGTTGATAACCATAAGAGAAGATAAATGCAAAAAAATTTTCCAGGAAAAAAAAAAAAAGAAGAAAAAAGAGACACTGTATGAAGTCCCAGATTGGTCATACATTTTGGTACTGGTCAATAAACTAGACCACCATATATAAACAAAACATTCCATTCAGCATTATGTCAACCTTTAACAAAAAGATCATCAATCAACTGCAAATGCAAGTTCTATGCACCTGTAAAATCTGATGGACATTCTTTCAAGTTTTTATTTCAACACTGTGTCTGTCAGAATTACCCCCCACTATAAACTTATTATTAATGTTGGGAGAAGTTTTCCAAATGTCACCAAAATGAATTAGTATCACACTGAGGCCAAGACTTGAGAGAGTCACCATGTGCATTTATGTATTTTCCCTCTAGTAATACTGACAAATTTATATCTTTTCCACGTCTGTTCCAGGTCTGGCAAAACTGCACAGTATGTGTCTCATTTATTTTATTAAAAGCTGGTGACAAATATAGAAATTTAGACAAAATTTGTTGAAAAATTATTAGCAACCATGTTCACCTATTAGATGCTCTAAATTAAAAACACAGTAAACTGAAAGTTTTTTACTGATAGTATGACAAGGTGAGGTAAAATACCTATTGTATTACACATCATTTCTAATGTGCTGTAGGAACTTTGCTATGTTTCACACATACATACAGGATGGTGTGTTTCACAATAAAGGACTCTTCTTCATAGTGGTTGAAGGGGCAAGAAAATAAAAAAACCTGGAAACCAAACCCAGACAAATTAAGACAAGAAATAAAATACTTCTTGACAGCAATGTTTTTTAGCCTTTAGAACAATTTCGTAAGTGCTGGTGGATTCCCTGTCACTAGGACACATGTTTTAAAAAAAGAAACAGATTTACACAAGGGAAGATATGCAGTAGTTGTTTCATCAGAGAACTCTACCACGAAATAGTGCTTTCCTAATTTGTAATCCTTCAATTTATATTCAGTTTACTACTTATGAACTTCATGTACAGAGAGAGCTATAATATACTATGAATAGCAACACGCTATCACCTATTTAGTTACTAATGGGTAAGAAGGCTAACAAATTTCAAGGTGGAACAGGCAATGGTGCTTAAAAGAAAAAGAGGTATTTTCAATTTCCACCTCAACGTCAAACAGCATATATATGCACATGAATTATTTTGAGAGCTATCCTCTTGAATTCAGTCTCCCTACTACATAAATAAAGGGAAGCACACGACTTAATCACGGGAGATTTTACAATACTCTTGAGAAACTATTCATTTTGGTATATTCATCTGTCTTCCAACACCAAAAACTGCATTTTTCATCTTCCTCTCCACATATACAACATAAAAAAATGCATTCTCCAAGTTCAACAATTAAGTATGCCTGATTACCTGTAATCTACCTAGATTTTCTATTTATGTTTTCCCTTATATCACTAATTCAATAATCTACTCTGACACACTTCAGTCATCTACAATTTCTTTAGTCCTCACTTTGCAACCTAAAAGGCTTTCATTACGAAGCAAGAAGAATCCTGAACAAATAAATGGTAACTCAGGTCAGAATTCAACTAATTTTATTCAAATGTTTATTAAAAAGGCAATAAAAGTCACTAAAGGTCATAACATGAGACCGTCATGCAGACTTCATTCAAGCAAAACTCCACCTTCTATAGACTTCAACAACAGTTTGCCTGAAGAAAACCTCACCATCATTTCAACTGTAGGTTTTATGGTTTGTCCTGAACTAAAGAATAGTCACTTAATGGTAGTAAGGACACAGATAATAAATGGATACATTACATAAACATTTAAAAATAAAAGACTTTTGCAAAGCAAGTTTTATGTGTGGTTTAGGAATTCTTTGCTGGACTCTGGAACTGTTTCACTTGGACTAAGTGTTAGATTTCTCTCTACAGCTATGTGAATCCTGCAGGGTGCAATTCACAAAATGAACTCCTGCAGTTTGATTCAGAAGAGACCTAATATTTCTTTGTTCACTTAAAGATTCAAGCATTTGGTCATCTCTTGAATTGTTAGCAAATTTACGTTGAAATATTAATCTGTTTAATCACTAATGAATGAAGGCCAAGCAGCCCAAGGACTCCTTTTGTATGTGTACATGGATGGTAACTCACAAAGCTCCACAGTCTTTGAGTCTACAGAGGATCTGACTAGGAATAGGAGAGTTTTCCTGCTCTCATTTTACTCCAGGGAACTCAAAAAACCCCGAAGAGCTTCTGAATCCGGAAAGTAAGGTGACAAATGCTAAAGAGACTCTAAATCAAACCATTCAAAAAAGACTAGTAATGGGGAAATCAACAGCTAGTAACTTGGATCACTCCACTCAAGGAGCAAAACTTTGAATTATGTTCTGAAGAAGCTGGGAATTAACAAGTAATGTGAAGTCCTGTAGATTCAGAGTTAGTCTTTAAATAAAAAATAATCATTACAGCATTTCAGGATGAATGGAAATGGTTGGCTAGAAAAAGAATGTTGCAGTTCAGTCACAGTGTAAATGGTCACAACCGTCATAAACACACACTAAGATTCTTTAAAGCATCAGATATGAATGGAGCTGAATTTTGTATTTGACACAAATAATTCATGCATCTCTTATATGCTTCCCACTTCAATTCTTTGCTCTGACATGCATCTTGATTTTTCTTTATTTAATCAGTAAAAACCTCAAAAAATATCTCCATAAAGTTAGTTCTTTTTTACTTGGCTTGGCTAGAAGTGTAGCCATCTGTGGCTATCGAACACTGCATTAAAAATGTACAGAATTTATAGCTTGCATTTGTGCCTCCTTGCAGCCTCTAGCAGCAAAAAATTAGACTGGAGGTATTAGGTTACACTAGCAAATCATTTGTTCACCAACTCTACAGCTAAGCTATCATTTATATTAGTAGAGTTCTATATCATATTACTCACATGCTGTGCTAGATTCTAGCATTTCTACAAAAATGGCTGGGAAATTAGTGTAAGCGATTGAAACTCATCCTGTTGCATTGAAGGGGCTGGTGATAATCCAAGGGTGAATCATCTTAGATCCTCTCCCTGGTGTGACTGAAATGCCTATATGATTGTTGATGAGGCATGATACTGCAGAAGCAGGGGGAATGTGAAGATTTCTGAAAAATCTTCTGCCTGTGAAAATCTTGATGCGGTTGGGAAGAAAGTTGTGAACAGCAATGAACAGGAAAGTTGAAAAGGTTCTAACTATTAAAAACCCAAAATGTCTGCGGAAAGATGCTCCATCTTCTTTTCATTAGGGAAGAAAAAATAAGGGTTCCCAAACTGGAGATTTTCTTACTCTATCAAAGGTTTTAATTCAAGGGATAGAACTCCTATTACATTTTTAAAACTCATTTTCTTTTCAGTAGTGAAAGTTTTCCTCTTCAGTAGCTCATTCAACCAGTAACCTTCAGATCAAATTATTATAATGTGATCTCTGGGAGCCTGCTTTTGAAACCTACTTGTACTCTGAATGTTTTGTAGAACATGGTAATAAAAACAAATCATGAACTTTGCCTGTGAAATTAATGTTACACCTAGTATTTCCTGTGATTCAAGAGAGAGCAAGGTCTATGTTTTATAGTGTTGGGGATTAGCTTCTCTTTCCAAAGAAAGGCAATGAAGATGGTGAAGGGCCTTGAGGGGAAGCCATATGAGGAGCAGTTGAGGGAAGACCTCATTGCAATCTACAACTTCATCATGAGGGGTAGAGGAGGAGTAGGCACTGATCTCTTCTCTGTGGTGAGCAGTCATAGGACCTGAGGGATGGCTTGAAGTTGTGTCAGAGGAGGCTTAGGTTGCATATTAGAAAAAGGTTCTTTCCCCTAGAGGGTGGTTGGACACTGGAACAGGCTCCCCAGGGAAGTGGTCACAGCACCAAGGCTGTCTGAGTTCAAGAAGCATTTGGATGATACTCTCAGGCACATGGTGTGACTCTTGGGGAGGGTCCTGTGCAGGACCAGGAGTTGGACTCAATGTTCCTTGTGGGTCCCCTGAAGGCCCAGAAGCCTGGGATCACCAGTGAAAAAATTCACCATCTGCACTGTCAAAGTAAAGTTCGTTGAATTATTTCTTTTGTCTTATGTTTCTATTCTTTTTCATTATTTCACACTTTTGTTTAATGTGTTGGAACTATAATAGCTTTTGTGTACTCACACTGTATAAAATACTGATCATCAGGTATCCTTTATGCCTATGTGCCTGACTGACATTTAATATGGTTAATGTTCATCAAAGCAGCTCAAACCCTTCGAGGCACTGAGAACACTGATAACAGTAAAAACTAAGTGTTAATTTACGAGCTGTTCTCTCTGCTTAATATAAAAGGGGGAATGCTTTTAAATCAGTGTTCTACAAGCTGAAAACTAATCTCCCTGTATGAGATGTCAGAATGAGGTAATATACAGCCAAGAAAAGCTTCATTTAAGAGCAGAATCAGTAGTTTGAATGTCTGATAAAAATCTTTAAGAAGATAGCTCATTAGAAGTAGTTTTCCTAATCAGAAAGGAATGTTGTATTAAATCATCATATTTTGAGAGTTTCTGGAAGCATATGTGTTGCAGATTTTCTACTAATTTGGAAGGCAGCAAGCCTCTATGAATAGGAAAGCATACAAACCACATCTGGGAATGCAGAAGTAGTCCTGTGGACACTTCCATGGAGGCATGAATGCTGGCATGAAGCCAGCTTTAGGATGGAGTTTAGGTGTTAGATCTAAAAATGATTCAGCACATGTGGCCACACAACCAGTATTCTTTAAAAAGATTACATTTTATCAATTACATATATTGGTGCTGCAAATCTATAAATCTGGCCAAAATTCTGCTTTTCTCATCTCTTGAGCATGGAAGATGAATACAAAAAACATGTAGAGTTGTTATTTCTGCTCTCACATGATAGCAGGAAAAGAAATAAAGGTGTTGGGTAAACAAGAGAGAATATGTCTCTTAAAAGCACTTTTATAGAGGAAATGCATCTCTGATTTTGCAGTAATGACATGTAGATGGCTGTATTATCATGTCACCAGAAAAAGAAACATTGTTTGGGCCCACTAATTGAGCTTTCCATGTCATAAACTATCTGGATTTCCTTCCAATTTAACCATCATTTGAGCTTCTTGAATTTCAATGCATTTTTTAAGGAATGACTGCAATAACTTCAAACCACTGATAGACTCTGCCCTTTATATTCAGTTGTATACAGGCTTAGTCTCCATCTGCACACACTAGAATAAAGGCAGTGAACTTGCTGAGATACGTGCTTGAAAAAAGGTTAAGGACAGTGTTTGTCACTCCTTCTTCATCAGCATAATCTGACTACAGTGTAGGCTAATTCAGGTTGTTAAAACATATGATCATAAGAACAGCTGTAATGGGTCAGATTAAAACCCCGTCTAGGCCCAGTACCCAACAGCAGATGTTTGAGAGGTTAAGAACAGAGTGAGCAGAGTGCTACTCTGCCCCCCCAAATGGACTTCAGTGATTTACAGCTGAGGGATTCCCTACACCAGAGGTGGTTCCTTCTGTATTTCATATTCCTCAGTATTTCTTTACAAACCTAAAAATCTGACTTGTTTATATGTCCTGTGTATGAATACTGCTTCATGGTGAGCCTTGCCACCATGCCCAGAAACTTGCCAAGTTCTAAAATATCTTTATAGAGGTAAAGGGGAACTGCACATGGTCTTCAGAATACGGTAACACAACAGTTGTACAAAGAAAAATAAATTTTATTCTTTGTTTTGTTCTCTGCTCCCTTGCAAATAATTACTAACATTTTTTGGATTGGTTTTCTTTTGATGGATACTAAGCTAATGCTTTTGCAGGACTATTATTTCTATTTATATTTTTTGCTAAAGGAATATAATACAAATATTACTACTTCTATTTAGAAGTGAGTATTATAAGCCCAAGACCTAACTACTGAGTAATAAGAGATGTCTCAAGCTGTGTCTTTTCATATGTAAAGCTAGGTTTTCCCCACCTGCCCTGCCAATAATTTACATTAACCAACATTGATTTTATCTGACATTCTACCATAAAGCCATGAAATGGACTTTGTAAACTCCATTTGCAGTTCTCTATAGTTGACCCTTGTTTAAATTTCTTTTGGTAACAGTATCACTGACAGACAGTCATTATTCCTCCCTTTTATTGAGAAGTCTCACTGGTGATCTTCATTTACCGTGAAAATTGACCATTTACTCTTAACTTATGTTTCCTTTTGTTCAGTTATTTATCCACTACATATATTTTTTTCCTTGTTTTCTAGCGGTTTCCTAAACAACCTTTGATGAGGACTCTTATCAAAAGTCTCCTAAAATTGCAACTATACTACATTCTTTGTACACACTTCTTTTGGCTCTCTCCGAACTCCCATAATTTGACTTCCCTTTGCAATGGCCATTTGGATTCTGCCCGTCTTCTTACTAGTTCCAGACTTGATTCTAGTTACTGCTAGAATGCATAGAACAGATACCAAATTCCTTCACCTGTAGTCCCCTGGATATTTCTTGAAATAATTTTTAAAAAGTGTCAGGAAAAAATCATCCTACAAACCAACAGAATAGTGTTGCTCTGATTTTGCTTCCTGAATAGATCACCATGGAACCCTGCAGGTCCCCTCACTGCCAGTCGTATGAGCTCTACAGCTAAAGAACAAATAAAATATCTAAAGAAGAGAAAGGAATAACACCTCCCTTTCCCATAACAATTACCTGTTTGTCAGATGAGGCATAATTTTATATAAATTTTTTAAGTAACTTGGCTAATTTTCAGCAAAGAGCATTTGGGGACACACAGGCACGTTTGCCATGTAGCACGTCTGTGCAACAGAGACCTCGAGGAAACAGTAAAAGTATCTCAAAGCAGAATAGCTGAATACAAAACACATTTTGGTCTACACCTCAGTTCTATATGCAAAATTACTTTTATGGGTTGAGATAGATGCTACTGAGGCAGATTTTTGCAACAGTCACTATTAATCACAGTAAATGTAAATGGAGTCATTAAGTTCTTTTAATTAAGTAGGCAGGTGAAATAAAATCAGTCTTCACCCAAAACACCAGCATATATAAACAAGCATGGGTAGAGATGTTTGGTTTTGTGCATTTGCCCACCAACTAAAGAAACTGCAAGAAGCCCAAGAAAAACTCATGAAGAAAGCAACAAAGCAGTGCTGAACACAAGAGGATGTTTTTTGATCCTGGGGTTTTAGATTTAGCAGTTTCTGCTCTCACTGGTGCAGCTGTCCAAAGAGATGTATTAACACAAGTGAGGAGAAAACGGGAACACTGTCAATTATGTATTGGAAAAATACATGGAGCAGCTGAAGGAATGATACTGATAAACAGCAAAGATACCATACATGGACTGGAAGGAGCATATGCAGAACTGGGGATGGAGGTGTGGGGGGAAAACCCATATGTCTAAATTCTATACCTGGAACAACCCTAGAAATGGATAGAAAGAATATCATGTTTGTCCATATGCCACTAATTCTATAAAAGGAAGAGTCAACATGGCTTTCATAGAGGGAACTTAAATCTCACAAGGCTACTACATCAAATAACACTACTCAACAAGTAAAGAAGAGTAAACTGATTGATAGATATGGGGTGCAGGAAGCCCATAATGTGATAACCAGAAGCAGGGGAAAGAGACTGGAAGAAACACTCCTAACCATTTACTCATGGTTGTTGTCAGAGGGAGCTCACAGGGCATTTGCTCTGAGCCAGTGCATGCATTCCTCTCTCATTCTATTCTCACATAATTTATTGAAGCTGAACAGTTCTGAGACTTCCAACCCTCTGCTAGATCTGGTTAAAATTGGCAAAAGAGTGAAAAAGTTACGAAGGGGAGTGAACAAAAGGCAACACACAGCAGGAATATATGAGCCTTCTTTCTCCACATTCCTAAACCATTCCAGCAAAAGCTTCTGCTGAAGACTTGGCCATGGTTTTTATCTTGAACTGTTTAGAATGTAAAAGGGCATTTTTCACTGTCTTCAAACATATTTGGAGTTAATGATAAAAATCCCATTGAAAGCATTTTTCTCTTTTAGCAATATGTTCTGTTTCCTGTGATACAGTGAAAATTAAAGATCCCAAACCCACACAATTACAATGTCTTCACTGATACATCAATATTTACATTTCTCTATTTTAAGTATGAAAGAGAAGATAAGTATCTTAATTAGGGTCATCAAGTAGTTTGGCTCATAAGAAGTATTATCTTAGCTGATTTCATGTAGATCTTTGCTAGTTTCACATATTTTTGAGAAGTGTTTATCTTACTAAAAAACACTGTTATTAAAAAGCAAGGAATTGACCCTACCCTACACTGAAGTGCATGCTGATTTAATAGGCCAAAATTAGATATTAGGACACAAGCAAACACAGACTTTTATACATGAATACTATGAAATCAAAACTCTTGACTCATTACATCAAGCAGTTAAGTTTCAAACTCTAATCACACCAAAACTTTGGAAAAATGACTTTCATTTGAATTCTGAGCTCTGCAGCTTGAATATATTTCTAGTAAAAATGTATTGTTGTTTTCAATTGTAAGTGGAGATTTAGAAGATAAATAGGACCATCTGCAAATAATTGCATTCAAGCACCTATCACAGATGAAAACAAATTCCTTCTAGCATCATGTGGGGAAAGCACTTAATTTAGAGAGATCCATAACAGCATTTAGATAGAAGTATAGTCAGTGTCTTGAAAGCAACTGGGTCTGGGTAAGAAGTCACGGGGAAAACCTCTGTGGCACAGGAAGTCCTTTCACTTTTCAGAACGTCATCCATCATGCTGGGGAAATGGCAGGAAAGTAACCTACTACTACTTAATAGGCTTCTGCATAGCAAGTTGCTTTGAAGCAGCAGCTGCCCACAGTAAATTTCACTGACCCTTAGAGCCTTTCTCCAAGTTTTCCAACTGTTTTGTCTCCTGAGTTACAACTCAGTGTTAGGTCCAAGTCACTAGCACCTGACAAAACTTAGAAGCTCCAACAATGTGAGAATGTAAAGCTTTCAGGGATGTTGTCTTTTCCATACAGCACCAGCAGAGAGACCTGATGCCATTACATTTACTAATAGAGAAACTTCTGCTCTGAAACGGGAACTATTTTAGAGAATGGCATCACACAACACACATGTGCACTATTACTGGATGCAAGATGAACAAAATGTTAGATTCCTGGCACTCTGTCATGATAAAAAGCACTATATCTTTTTCAATAAACCTTAAACATGTAACTGTAAATCTGCTGTTTGCACCAAAGTGGTGAAAATAAACATTAACATGCAATTATAGAGAATGGAAGGGTACAACGTTCTAACAGCATCCTACAGGCATCAATTCATTAAACCTTAAAATACTTATTTACTCATTCCCCATTAATCAAATGCACTCCTGTATTTTTTGTTCCAATGCCTGTGAACTCAGTGCCAGCAAATTACTTGTTCTGCTTGACTTCCTCCTTAAGCCATTCTCTCTCACCAGAGTTCGTGAAACTGAAGACATTATAACAGTCTCCTTCAAACAAATCCTATCAGTGTCTCCTCCCGTCCTTGCTGACACCAGATGTCACCTTTCTTCTTGCCTCTCCTTATCTGTTTTCTTTGGATTGCCCTCCCCCTCTTACTTTTCCTAATGCTGCTCATATGTTCCCTTCCTCTTATGTCTTCCCTTCCCAATATCAATCTGCTATGGCTTCTGTGCATGTCATACTACTACTATATATAAGCACATATCTTTCACAGTGGCACAGTTCATCCTTCTAGAATGAATAAATTACAAAAAAAAGGAGAAATTAATGATTTTTAAGAAGCTCCACTTCTTTTCTATAAATTTTGCAAAGTAGGATAGTAGTAACTTTTCCCATTTTCCTGTACCTCTGATTTCTTATTAGTTTTCCAAATGGACTAGTTCGAGAATAAAAGTTTCATTTAGCTTCAACAGTGGTGAGTAATCTAGCCTGATATAAATGCTTGGCATGCTTATGTTAGTGTTGGAGCTACAGCTACTCTGTTAATATTCAAGGTTAGGTTGTGTTAAACACCAAAAATAGAAACATGAAACACTATGGCAAGATCAGCACTTCTTTACACTTTCACATATTAAATGGAATGTAAATGTCCTCTTGGTTCCTCACATGAGTAAAACATGGTAGGGGTCACATAATGGCAGAAAAATATTCATTCCAACATCATCTGTCCCCAAATCACAGGTGGGAGTAGCAGAAGAATTATTTACATTTCTTCAAAATTAGCCTGGGTGGTTAGAAAACTAATATAAATTAAAATTGCTACCAGTATAGAGTAGACACAAACATGACCAAAAAAGAAAAATTTGTGATATGAAATAAAAATTCATTTCTTCATGTATTTGTGAAACTACTCATATCAATGTCATGGTACATAAACTCTGAAATTACCAGAAGATGTCCATTGGTACTAGGTATGGTAGCAGGAGTTAATCTGATTGAAAAAAAAGTACCTTCCAGTGCTTATTTGTGTCATGAGTTTGCCAGTCAACCCTCCCGGGGGCTGAGGATGGTTTTGCCAGGTGGATTTCCAGAACAAAAACCCCCAATCAAAAGTTTTGGTAACGCCTCTGCCAATTATATTTTTAAGAAACCGGAAAAGAAGGCTGGGAGGCTGAAGAAATAAGAGCCACGAGGGGTGGCCAGAGAAGAGGAAGCCATGTAAAGGTAGGCAGCTGGCCCCAAGTGGGGGCCAGGCCTCCCTCTTCCCCCAGCCATGGGCCGGGGGCAGGTCGTGACATTGAAGCCCCCCTGGACGAGATATGTAACAGAGTGGGGAGAAAAAGCTCCAAGAAACAACTGCCTGCTGCAGAAGAATTCCAGGC
>JAWWLV010000179.1:39250777-39300832 GCA_035041135.1 Platyrinchus mystaceus
GTGAGGGGGCAAGGGGGGAGGTAATATTAGACGACAACAGAGCATCTGTTCAGTTTTATTTTAACATACCAGCCGATCATGGAAAAACGATTTTTCCTAGTTGTTGGTATGAATGCAAGGATGGCATTAACATGGACAAAATGCCCATGAGCTACATTGACATATGCACCAGCAGGTATGGCTGGAGTATTTGGAAGCACCCATGAGAAAACTGGCCCCAGTTTTCTTGCAGTCCCAGCTCACCCGTACACCATCAAGAGGGAATTGGCTCCTGACACAAAAGTAGTTCTGCAGAGAAATTCCTGTACTCTGGATAGTGCACAGCCACTTTGAGAAGAAAAAGATATAGTTCTCACACTACTTTTTACACTGTTGGCTGGTGAGAATATGAAAAAAACGGTAAATTATGCAGAATGAGAAAAGTTTTCTGTCCCTCTCTTTGTTTCTTTTTTTAAAGCAGAAACCTGACCTCTTCTATGGACTTAATGTCCTAATCTGTTGCAGCCAAGAAGTTTATAAGAGCTATGTTATCAAAACTGGAATCATCAAGAAATTGTATCAGAAGACACTGTTTATGCACAAGTATAATTACACCAGTTTTTTTTTTCTTTCCCTCTTTTTGTTTCCTTTGCATAGATCCACATAATCCCACCTCTTCATTCGGGCAAATGCTGACAGTTGCATGACAAGGAATGTTTCCCTTTGTAAAAGCCTACTTCCTCTCTGTGTAGTTTTAGCCTAATTGAAATGTTTCCTATTAAGCTCAATCAAGGCAGCAATTATCTAATTACTCACTTATGCTTTTCCAGTCAAAAACTGTACAACCAAGCATACTAGAGGGTTGCATACATATTTATTACTGGTTTTATATGTTCCTGTTTAGGTTTAAGCAGCAATCAAACATTTTTACAGTACTTTTGTATTGCCCCTCAGTCAGTTTGCTACTATTTTCTACTACAGTAGGTCATAAAACCACTTCTATGCCTCCTATCAATTCTGTAGTAGGTAGACGGTAATTTCAGAATCAAGTTACAAACCCATTTCATAACGGGTTTTGCATAAGTGAATTTGTAAAGGTTAAATGATCCAAGGGAACTTTTAGTCTTTTAAATGCACCACACTTACGATAAAACTCAAGGGAGATTTTACAAGACCTCTAAAACCCCCACATCTTCTATATCTAGGTGGCGTCTTTAGAAAGATCCTTGAAATCAAGAGCATCAATGCTGCAGGTGATCTATATCCTTTAAATGAGACATGCAATTAACTTATTGCCATAAAGAACCATGGGGTCATCAATGATTATTTTTTTTCACTAAAGTACAACAAAAGTTACTCTACACACATGTACACCATGCCAGTCTTGGTTGGCTACCAAGTTCTTGCTCTATATGTAGACTGCTATAATTTTGTTGTTTCTCTGAATTAAAATACTTCTAACTGATAAATTATTTTTTTAAAACTGTGGAAGTTTTAATGCATGATACTTTGTTTCAGAATGCATCAAGAGCTTCCTGCTCTTAAAGGCAGGAACAGAATTGTATTCAATTATCTTTAGACAACCTTTATATCATGCAATACTTTCTAATTGGAATTAATTTAACTGATTATCTTTTCAAAAGTGACTTGTGACTTTGGACACCACAGTTCCTAGGCTCATAACCTAGCACACCATATCATAATAGCTATATTTTCAGAATGGTGCTGAGCAACCATCCATAGAAACCTAGACCTTTTTCTATATCCCAGTTTAAAACCTCAAAATCTATGTGCCTTTTTTATGGGCACTTGAATTGCATAGTTTGGATCATGAACACTTAAAGCTCCATTTGAAGCCTAGAAAGTACATCCCAGGTCTAAAATAATATTGTTTTCGAACTGAGCCTTCTCAGAGTGATCCTTCCACCATGGTTATTGTTATAAAAATACAGTATTCCTTCAGTAGCCTCATGCTGGTTGATTTTCATACAGAAGACTCTTTTCTGTGAGATAGATTATAGCAGAAACAAAGCCACAGAAAACTTCTGTCCTACATTGCAAAAACACAACAGCTTTGACTCTTCACATAAGGCTTTCTGCAAAGCATGACAAAGATGACTGAAAAATTCCCTTTGACTTCATGTGGTCCATAAAGAGAAGGATAAAACTTTTTATAACACTTACCAGTGTAAGAATAAAAGGCTAGGACATGCCAGCTAAACACTTGTTGCTTCCCCCAAACAGTATGTAGAAGGGCAGAAGACCGACCTTGCCTACCTTGTACTCTCACCTTCACGCCAGTGCTTGCCTGGGGAGACCACTGTGCTCATGTGTAAGAGAACAGCAGTGCTCTCTGTGGCAGGGAAACCTCAGCCTTCCTACAGGGACTTTGTCTTGGTCTGCAGAACATCAGCTGGTTCAAGCACATTCACCCTCTCCTCCTTCCCAGGCCACAGGTAGATCATCAAAGACAACTTGGTACTTCTTTCAAGTTCCAAGTTACTTTATCAGTAAAAACTGCTGCTAATTTATGGAAGTGCTCAACCATTTTAAATAGGAGGAAATAAAAAGTACCAAATATTGAACATCTCATGAAAACAAAATTAGACAAAATCCCCCTACTAAAACTTATCAGTCAGGCTGTAAGAATCAATGTTGCAGAGGATGATTCTAGAATTAAAATTGTACTATCCCCTATGCACAAGATATACTATGTGTACATGGGTTTAAAGCACACACACACAGTGAGTCTGGAAACACTTAGCAGTGACAGCCTACACTAGTGTGTAGGAAATTTATCTTTAATTTCTAGACCCAAGACATCTGGGACAAAAGTAGAACGAAATTGTGTTCATCACGTAGCTGCCCTTTATTAACTTGGAGACTACAATAAGTTTTTGTCATTATGTTATGAACATATCCTGTTGTCTACTTTTTAAAATGAAAATGTTCATTGTTAGGAGAAAGGATAATTTTACAGAAAAAAAAAAGAATTTCAGGCTTATGTTTTCATACCTAGAATGTAAATGGATGCCTACGCAGTATTTCATAAATTCAAGAAATCCACTGTTTTTCTCACCACTTGACTGTTACGTTGTTTCATATATATTATCAACAAAAATACAGCTGCCTGGAGTTTCTGGAAGATATATGCACACAGCACACACTCACACCCCATATACATGAAGGTAATATCCATGTGAAAAATTGGAGAGGTATGTGATACCCATGACTGCATCACCTGCCCACTAATCCAGCTCCCTAGGAGTTACTCTAACATTCCAAACTCCTGAGCAGCTTCAAACAGGTGCCACTGAAAGGAAAAATAAAGTAAAAAGGAAAGGAAAATAGCTCTAAACCTCCAAATATGACAGTGAAATGCTTCTCCTTTTCATTTTCTCTTATGTCTCTACAAAATATTTCCCTAAATTAAACCATGAACAACCTCTATATAAACTACAAGATGGAGCCAATTTTTAACTGAATTTTGAACTTCTACCTGTAGCAGTGATAAAACATCAAAATCCAGCCCTTTTCCTGGCAAAGTTTAACACTTGAACGGCATTGATTAAAAAGATTTATTCTAACAGCAGCAGCTATGATGAACAATTCTAATTTTAAAAAGCATCAAAAGATACAGAATTGCCAATATCACAATGCAATGACTGCTACATCCTTAAGAATGAGTACAAAGAAATACTCTAGCTGCAGAGATTTTAATTCAAATTCAAAAAAACCCCCAACCTTGCCATAGTATTATAATATAACAACTTCCAGGTCAAAACTGCTGTAATTATAGCAAAAATATGACCCACATAGTCCTTTATATTACACGAGAAAGACCTTCCTAATCTCTAGCTTTATTAGGGTTTGTCAATGATAGGAAACTTCTTGTTGCTACCATTAATAATCCAGATGGCACAGACCAGGATAAGATACAGAAAACTTCCTAGAGGATATGAACAATGACACATAAAAACCCTTAATCTCATAAAACACTCTATGGCATCATTGTAGTTTCCTGTATAAAAAAATAAGTCTGTGGCGCAGGTACACCTGAGCTTTAATCATCTCTGGTCCATACATTACATGTTATCAATAAGAAATTTTTATAGTGGTTTTTACTATCTCATATCTAGCCGGTAATATCAAGTCCCGTGAATAGCTCATATGTGTAACATAAGGACAAGAGGAGTGCTGCTGAATTCAAGTTCTAACTGTTAAGAAGGTGGGTACTCCAGCAGAGAAGACATCAGCCTGGAATTCTGTTACAGAAGATTATTTTCTTAATTGTTCATTCTTCTGTCAATAAGCTATCTGGATGACTTAAAACATGTTCTACATTTCTGAAGTACAAACTAACCCTAATACTTTTGACTCTTGATTTAAGCCCAATACAGCTGCCAAAATGCTAAGAATATTTTTTCTCTGGTAGGCTTGTCAAATGCTGAAATAGGCTGCCCAGAAGGCCTGTGGAATTTTGACCCTCAGAGATGTGGCAACTCAACTGGACATGGCCTGAGTAGTCTCATCTAACTTTGACCTCCTTTAAGGTGGACCAGATGACCTCCTTATTACTAGAATAATACAATCATGTAAGTGCTAATTGTAGTAGCAATAATATTAACAATAAACAGAGTCTAAAAGACAAAAAGTTCCACACTAAATATTTACTAAATAAAGCACTCAAAACTTCCTATGAATATGCACACCAAGTAAAACATGTTGAATTTTTCAATTACACCTCTGTTTAGATTTCCTTTGTCTTATAAAAAGTGATCTATCATGACAATGAAACAGATACTATTCATATGGAAATTCATTCCATCTCATTAAACAATTTAAATCATAGACTTGAATAAGGATAAACTTTTAATTTAAAAAGTTTAATTTAACTGTAGAGATTTCTTAGATATACAAAACAAATCTGACTTTTTTCCAAAGATAAAGCTTTGAAAAATATAAAGGATCTAAAAATTGTATGGAGTAAGCTTTTAAAAAAGTTTTGGTACATACAAGCAATACCAATCCAGAGAGAAAATATGAATAATGGGACATTACATCCCTGTGTTCTATTATGATTACAATCACATCATTGCTAAGTAATTAGAAAAACAATTAAGAATTCTACTTTCATGACACATGTTAATACTTAGAGAATTTTGACAATTAATACTATCAGTAGTAGGAGAACAAAGTACAAATATTATTTAACCTAAAAAATGTCTTCATACTGCTGAGGTTAGATGCAATGGAAGTAAATGGAAGGTTTATTAAAAATAGCTACTGCTTATTAATTTTTCCTGAGGCCAATAAGATTTAAATGCAGAAATGTGAAGAGCAGAGAGGGAAAGGACTAGGAGAATTAAAATCCTTAAAAATCTTTAAATCATTGCAAAGTCAATAAGACCAAAGGGGATTAAAAGCATTACAAAAGTCCCATCTGTACATATTAAATAAAAGAATGGATAAAACATATGTAAAATGTGAACTTTTTCATATTAAAAAGAACAGTGTTTCAACTATTATTGCTCTGTCTGATTAGCAAACCTCTTGCTATACGGATAGTGAAAGCTGGAAAGCATGATCTGTACCACTGATTCTCAAGAAAAACATGATGTCAGGATCCTGATGGTAGGTGGTCTTTGAAGACAATATGTTGATTTCACATAACACAGATTCAATTTAAAGTGTATGTGGAAATAGACAACGAACATCCAGAGCACAAACCACACAAAATTACCTTTGTGCACAGATATGTAACAGTGCAAATTCCTCCAAATTAAAGGTTAAACTGCTCCCAGAGGAAAAACAGTCTAGCCAGCCCCACAGCAATGTAATCACGTTACAGACCCCAGAGGAAGTTAGAAGTCATCAGGACAATCGCCTTTGGACTCCACTATAGAGCTAGACACTGCTGCCAGTAGCTGATTTTCCACAAGTGAGAATCTGTTTTTAAAAACAGCTCTAATCCATTTTGCAGCAAGCACCACAGCCTAAACGCTCAGATGAAGCAGGAAACGGTCAAAGTGTAACTGCCTTATTCATGTGGAACTATTTCCCATGTTCTCACTAATAAATATTCAGCCACGGTAGTTTTCCTTTTGTCATTTCACAGAGTATATGTTTGCCCTCTACTGTATAACTTTTGAGACTGTAGGATCTGGAAATTTATTTCTGATATTTCTTTTTCATTTTTTTTATTTTTTTTTTTAGCTCGCTTTGGAATTTTCCATTAAACTATCATTAAATAAAGAGAGAAATTAGTTGGCTCCACCTCTCATGTTTCACAGAATTACAGAATATGCTAAGTCGGAAGGGACCCACACGGATCATTGAGTCCTGCACAGGACGATCCCCAAGAGTCACATTATTTGCCTTGAGAGTATCATCTGGATGCTTTTTGAACTGTCAGGCCTGGTGCTGTGACCACTTCCCTGGGTAGCCTGTTGCATTGCCCAACCACCCTCTAGGTGAAGAACCTTTTGGAATATCCAACCTAAAGCTCCCGTGACACAACTTCAGGCCATTCCCTGGGTCCTGTCACTGGTCACCAGAGAGAAGAGATCAGTGTCTGCCACCCCTCTTTCCCTTCGTTTGTTTGCCTTCTTGCATTCCTGGCAACACCCCACTCCAAGTAGCATGGGTAAACAATGAACCTCTAGTGATACAATTATTCTCTGAGACACAGCAGTAGAGGACGCATTTAGCACCCTGGAAGGTGGGGATAAATCTCTTCAGGCTGGAGAGAATTCAAACCACATCTGCTTTTTGTGCTTGTCAATAACCATTACACAACAAAGAGCACAGCTGTATCCTGCTCTCAGGAGAGACATTTGCAGTTTGGATCCCAACTGGATGAAGTACTGGATGAAGTACTGTGCAACTCTAAAACATGTATTTCAACTGAAAAGAGGATCAGGAATCCCCCTCAAAAATGGAGCTGTTTTGTGCTAACTCTCTCTTCAGATACACTTAATTTTCTCCATTGACTGCTCCAGTTGCTTAACTCGCACAACTCTGTGCCTCTTTTGATACTTGAACACCTAATTTTTAGCAACTGTCATTCTTAAATTGAAGGCAGCAGCTAGGTGTTCTGGACATCCTCCTGTTAGGCTAAGGGTGAGATACTCTTTTTCTGTCACCTCCTAATTTATGTTGCAGACACCCAGAGCTGCCAATTCCTGCTTCCAGCCATGAGAACACTGTGAGCCTAATGGCACGATTTGCTAGCAGCTGGGCCTCAAAGTAAGCAGGAGAGAAACAGTATTTTTTGGTAACAGTGCCACAGAAAATAACCATACGCAGCACATGGCTACTTTATGCTGAGTCCACTCCTGAATCTCAGGGTGTTCCTGAGGTAAATGTGTGCTGTAGTTCAACTTCTAGCAGTCAAATAATTAAAGAGAACTTCCAGTCTAGCCCTGACAAGCTCCTTCCAAAGATCTAGAAACTCACTTCAAAAGAAACTGCCACAGAGCGTTTTCTCTAGAGGCTTTTCATTCAGCTTGGCATAGCAGTCATCTTTTCTGTCCAATTGTTTCTCAGCTAAAAAGCACATCCTTTTCTCAACTGCCAGGTTATTAGTTTAGTTAAGAGACACGCAGCCAACATGTCACACTTTCCAACTTGCTTACAACTCAGTCTTATAACACCTTCTTCTCTCACATGAGGAACCATTCCTAGGGTTCACTATAAAGTCATATTTTCTTTAGATCTAGTCTCAGCAAAAAATACTTGCCTGCTAACGCAATAATTGCCAAAGCATATTAAAAAGGGATGAGCAAGAAAGTAAACACACATATGAAGTAACTGATTGTGTGACGAAGACTAATAATTAATTCCTTTTTCAGTCACTAAATACAACATATTCTCAATGTTATACACTCTCATATAACTTCATATAAATCTGCTAAAAATGTTATTTATAGTGGCCTTTCACAAAGGTGTTAAGGATGGACCCAATAATGCCAGATTTTGAGAACTCTCAGTTCCAATTAATTTTAATGAGAGTTGAAAGTATTCTGAATGTCCATCCCAGTTGCTAGTTAACTAGCACACCAGAATTTCTGAATCCTAGTAAAATTATGCAAAAAGACACACACAGCACCAAATTGAAGCAGATAGGTTCAGCCTATTTTCAATTCACTGTTAAAAATGTCCACTTTCACTCTCTCTCTCCAAGTCTGATCCTTTTCTACCCGTTTTCCCTCTCTGTTTTATTCTACTGCAGTGATCAAGGCAAAAAACAGCTGCCCAACTCCTATAAGCTCATGCTAAAAAACTGAAATGTTTTTCCACGCCATTCAAGCTTCACATAATCTCAGATGCCCAACTCTCTCTGCACAATACTGTGGACTGTAATCTAAGCTTTGAGAATGTGCTGGTACTAAACATGTATGTTTTTGGAGGATAAGAGAGGAATATTTCCTACTGAGCCAATTTATGTGAGATGTAGTAATTTTCCCACCCTCCCAGCAGGATTACAGAGACAGGCAGGTTTGGATTCAGAACAATATGAATTAAAAATCTAGTATTAAAAGTAAAATAACAGAATGTATAGTTTCTCACAAGCTGCAGTTAATACATAGCAAATATAGGCTAAATACATTCTTTCCCAGAGGCAAATGAGGTTTTCACCTACATGTCTATGGAAAAGGGGAATATTGAAGCTTTCAAACTGTTTCTGTTCTCTCCTACAGCTGGAAATAGTGATAGGAACTGTAAACTGAGTTTGGAGGACAGACTGAGGGCATCTGCCTCAAATTATGTTGGGAGCAACTGTGACATAGTATGCTTGTACTTAAATAGATGAATTTCTATGCACTGCCAAGATTATGATTTCTAGTCTGTCTCAGTCTCTACCTCTATTTCTTTTGGCTCTAAGCAAGGCAGAACCAGAGACGCTATACGACTTTCCTAGAGAAATAAAAAGGGCACAGACATAGAATCCAGTTATCTCAATTCACCGAGTTAACATGCATCAGCTGAACCATGGTAGCTGCCTTTGTACCCCTTCTTAGTTCTAGGAAGACATGCTTGTTTGATCTGCAGGCCAAACTACTGACAGAAGGCTAAACTGTAAAGCAGTAATAAATGTGCTTAATGTTGAGCTTTTGGAGTCTAAGCTAGAATTAAAATTGAGGATTGCTAAGCTCCTCATTCTGCACATTGGTTTTAGGAAACCCATGGAACAATAGCAAGGAATATAATACATTTACATTTGCTTCTCCCAAGGGTCTGATATGATATTTTAAGAACTGAATGAGTACACAGTAAAGGGCTCCAAAATTACTCTATAGTAAACAGAAGTCAACTTACTGTTTTGGTCTTTCTTGCATGGATTTATTCCCGTGTTTAGCTTTAAAAGAATAAGAAGGCTTACCAGGGCTAATGGGGCTACTTAAGTGCATGAGATTCTCCAAAATCACTAGCCTATTTTCCGTGCACTGAAAAAGCTTTAAAACTATGGTTTTTATCACATGAGATGGCATTTATCTTATCTACCACCTTAGGCAAAAAGTCAGGCATCTAGTCTATGGAAACAATTTCCCATTCAACCAGGACAGATAAAAGCTTCATGGGAGAACATTTGTCCCCATTTTAGATACCAATCTTAGGACAGTTTTGGACAAGATGTCTCTCACTGTGCACTTTAATACAGGAAGCTTAGATAACTAGCTTAGACTAGACACTGAATTTATGCATGGATAAAATTAAGGAGACCCCTAGAAACTCAAACCATGTGTGAAAACTTCAAAACGTAAAACTGGTCACTGAATGTAAGGTTACATTAACCTCATCAAGAGAACCAGATAAAGAGCAACAGAATTAAAGAAAACAGAACCACCAAAAACATTCATTGTTGATGATTTGGTTTTATTTTCCATTTTCTAAAACTGAGGGCATTTGAAGTCAGTACTTCATTAGCAAGAATCATGTGTATATATATACAAAGCTACCACATATATTCTTTTTTTAATATGTATTTTTAGTTCTTCTGACAACTACAAATGAATATAGGTCTGCTGCTCTAGGAAAATTCAGACCCAAAGAAGTCTGACTAAAGCAAAATAATTTTACATACAAAATTTCTCAGGACTCTGCTCTCACTGTAAGAAACTTGGAAGGCAAGGAGAAACAATGGCTATTTTTCATCTAATTTTTTTTCTCATTCATCAAAACCGAATTGTTACTTCTTTAGGAACAATTCAAATACTACAGATTAACTACAAATACAACTTCCAAAATAAAAATCTAGAAAATATGAGAACTCTGTTTTGATCTGATGTTTTTGAGGTAAACATTAATTTGAGAAACTTCTTAGGAATAGAAGCATATTGAAGAAATGATATGCAACAGCATATATTCTAAATCAGAATTTTTTCTTTCAGATTTGGCAGAAAAATTTTTAGAGCAATGAGAGGTTTTAATTTTTCTACTTAATGTTTTTCAATGTCCAATTTTTTACCAGGTCTCAAGGAAAGAAGCAAGAGAGAAATGGGTACCTCCACACAAAATATTATACTAAAACCGAAAGGGTAGTGGTGAGGATAGGTTTCAAAAGGTCTATTTGTACCCTGCTTCTCTATTCTCAGCTCTGTTAAAAGATTTCCTTGCAAATTCCCATGACAGCATAGCAGATGGGTCTTTCTCTAGAAGACATGCATACCTCTCCATTTATTATTACCCTATGTGTATAGAAAGGTACACAAAAAAAATCAAATATTTATTTGCTCATGATGCTTTAAGAACATTTAGATGATAAAATATACCAAAACACATAGCACTGTACCCAAAACTCACTGCATCAAGGTACAACAGAAGTATCATCAAAAAGGTATTACCAGAATTTTAACTGTTAATCCTTCCAGAAAGATTAAAATGAAGATAATTTTTCAAGTCCTCAAATACTGTGACTCTAATTCTCATAAGTTAAGAGCATCAGACAATGATGTAGTTTCACAGCCCAGTCAGCTCTTGTCTTGCTCCTGACAAGCTGAAGATCTGTACTTCTCCACACTATCAAGTATTTACATTTTGAAAGAAATCTAAGTAATAACTTCTTTCTCAGTTATCACCTCAGTCCTTATAATTGAGTAGCATAAATGAAAGACTCCTGTGCTGCTTTACAAGAAAGGGGGATAAAGAAGAAAACAGAAAAATACCATACTTTGAAAAAGTATTAACTAACTTTTCAAGTCAAAATTGAAGTGCACTCTCAAAACACCCCCAAAATTGCAAAAGCTAAGAGAAACAAAATCAATTCACTTATACTGAGAAAGACACTACTACTCAAGCTGCCAAACTTTCACTGCTTTCCAGTACAGAGAACATCCAAAAAATGAGAATTGCAGGATCTTAAGTGCTTCTTTGCCTACCCCGACACCCAAGGGACCTCAGCACAGAAGACAAAATGAACTGCCTTTTCTCAATAATTTGTATAATTTTGCTGTGCTTGTGGTTGAATATTTACTACAAACTAAGTATCTTTCTTCTTGCTAGGGAGCAGGTGGATATAGATTCACATCTTGCTGGCTGCAGGGGGGCTCAGAATTTGTTCATAAGGCAGCCTTATTCCATTTCTCTGGATACCCCAATACTACAGTAGTATTATTTAAAATTAACAAGAAAACAGCACCTTAAGTATTTTATTTCATTATGCTTAAGTATAGGTGAGCTACTGTTACGCAGTTAAAATTAAAACCATACTGGGCATGAGAACTTCAATGCAGACTTGAGCCTGCTGTGATATGAAGGAGCTGTAAACCTCTGCCTGTCTTTTGTTGGCATCCAATTGGAAATTGGTCTCCCATCATTTTTCTTTAAAGCTTGGGTATAACTCCAGAATCCTGGCCAACATTTTGTTTCTCAATAAAATAGGATCTAAACACACCTAAAGATGTGCGAGAGCTACAACTGGTGCCACATTTGCCTACTCACTGCACTACCAGTAACAACAAATGCTATTTTGTAAAAGACTCCTCAGTACTGAAAAATAGTATATAAAATAATTTTTAATATGCATGTATATATAAAATGGATTTTGAACCTATGCAGTTTTGTTTTGGTGGGTCCTTTAACGTATAAGCAGTAAAAGTTATAGGGATGTTTTATATTCCCAGTTCTTCATAGAAATGGATTGGGAAAGCTGTTTCCAATACTTTGCCAGTCTATGTTTTAATAGGGAAAAATAACTGCTGATTATTATGAAACAATGAGCCACATTTCAAGTAATTCAGCCAATCAGTAGAAAGGATTTGAGGCCTTCTGGTTTATATTTGTGTGCAAACAGCTGTATTTAATTTTTTAGCCTCTTTGTTTTCCAAAGCTTTTTAACTTTTTGTCAGATAAAATCCCTGTTGTCATGGTGGCCAACACACTAGCAAAATTAGGGTAGAGGAAGGGGGAGAGTTATAGGGGAGTGAAAAGCCCCAGGTTGAAGTCTGTTAAAAAAACCCAACACCTCCCAGAACCAAAATGAATGTGTAGAATAAGAACAGTTCATCTGTGGGTAAAATACTGACTCCAGAATATATTACCTGGAATTGTAAATACTGGTTATTGTAGTGATCTCAAATCACACAGAATAACTCACTTCTAAAAAGTAGTATAAAAAGTCCTCTATCGTTCAAACTTGATGTCATAAAATTCCTAACTTCCTAATTTTCTAAGAATTTATAACTTCCTTGGGAAACTGTTTGGATTTGTTTTAATAAAGCAGTTGGGGAAGAATCAACAGTGGAATAAGTCCAGCTGCAGTACATGCACTTCTTAAAAATTAAAAATAATAAAATAATTTCATGACTTTGTAGCAGTTTATTGCCTCTTTTGAGATTTACTTCAAAATTTAATAAGTTTGTTGCACTATAAAAGTCCGAGTAGAATTTCAGTAGGGTCAAAAAGTCTAAATCTAGCTGGCACTGCAAATTAAAATGAGCTTGGTATTCTCAGTTCAGACCTCCTGGGACAGAAGTTAATGTCAAAGAACTACTGTATACGATCTATAAGTGCTCCATACTCCGTGTACTCCAGGCATGGGGCTTTCAAGCTGCCTTGATCAAGCCTATGTGTTATGGGAAGATCTGATTAGGAAAAATCCAAGAAATAATTGTATGATTCAGCAGACAGCCTAAAAGAAGAATACATCAGATTAGGCAGTGGCCAGAAATCTCAGCAGAGAAGGGCTTTGCAGGACAGAAGTCATTTAGTGTAGGAATGCATCTGTGCTTTCAATCTCTTTTCAGAAAACAGCCACTTCTGAGACAGTGGAGAACATCCAAAAGAAAACCCCAGCATTTAAATTCAGTTGGCCAAATTCAAAGACTTGCTCAGAACTCTCTGACCTCCAGACACAACCTTATCATGACAAACCCAGAAAGCAGTTAAAGTAACCTTTTAAATCTTTTCTTTCTGATATGGCCCAAGCTGACACTCAAATTCCATGGGATGTTTTGCTTCAAACTAATCAGAAATGCAAAACGTACTTCTTAAAAATTGTTTATGTACTATGTAAAATTGATTTTTTTCCCCTTTAATACTAAAATTTGGTCCATCTGTTGAGAAAACAAAATATTCCAAATATATACAAAGAGTAGAACGGCTTCATTCCACTCGCTATATCCTGTAGTAGATGCATTTTCATCAGTATGTTTGTCTTGCAGACAAAATGAATATCAGATGGTGGTTCTGAAAAAGGGCAGACCTTACATGAGGTGATTAGTTTCAAAAACAGATTTTTATTCTTGATAAATTATTACCAAATACAGTCATCTGTTGATTGAGGATATAAAACAGATTGGTTATACCATAACCCACAGGTTAAATGAAAAACGGAAATAATAAGTTTATTTAACATAGTCCTGCATTAAGTTCCTGAGCAGTGTAAATCTAAGGCAAATAATCAGATTTACAATTTAAAGATATACATTATTGTTAAATCAGACATTTCTTGAGGTCATCAATGTCTTATTGGCTATTCAATCCACCAAGCATACTGTATATATATATATATATATATGCACAGAATTTTACACATGTATATAAATATCTAATTTCAACTTGAAACCAATGATTCATGTACTTTGTACAATTCTTATCAACTGGAAATGCCATTGGCATTTTATTCAATTATAATTGATAATTTATTATATTTGTAGATTATTTATGAAGAAAATTAAGAAAACTGCTGGTCCACGTAAATAAATTCTAATTGAATAGTACAGAGAAAATGAAAGTATTTCTTACACCAGTAGAAGTCCTAGAAGAAAAGCGTTTTGACTTCATAAAAGCAACTCATAGCAACACTTGCCTACTAGATCTTATTGAAATGGTGGCATAATAAATATGCCTGTTTCAGGAAGAAAAATTACCTTCTTTTATCTTAAATCAATTATAGCTGCACCGTGTTTAACATGAAGATGAAAAAAAAAATGACTACAAGTTTCCTCAACATTCACTCACACTTCAGTAAAAATGGTGACATTTTAACATATTTTCACTGTATTCTGACTGGTAGTTATCCTGAAAACATTCCCTGCAGAAAACTTCTCATTAAAATTATAAAGTTACAGCCCCACATATAAGCATTCCAAGTTTAGTAGCGACAAGCTTACAAAATGAATTCACAGAAATTTCCCATTCTTAAAGACAGTTCTGTGACAAGATTTTAAAATCAAAGCTACCTGCTGACTAGAAGTGTTTACCTTCTTACAGGAACCATGAATTCTTCTTCCAACCATAAAGCTTATTCTGTTCTTCTGTTAAAGCTTCTAAAAATAGTAGGGCAAATCAACAAAAAGCTATTGTTTTGCTTCAGTTTTCGTTACTGTGCAAAATTTTCACATAAAATTTTCACCCTTACTTATGCTCCAACTCTCAGTAGCAGGCTTACTCTTCCAACATTCAACCTGAACACACTTTTACCCTATTGAAGTGGAGGAAAATGTAGAGAATTTTGCATTCTGAAGCAGACAACTATTTAAAGTGAAAGAAACAAACACACCCCTAATTTCACTTTAATGTAATTCTGCGATTTTTAAAGCTTTCATAAACAGGTAAGTGGTTTTGGAAACAGCTACTGAACAAGGGTAATTCCATTTTACACTTCCCACACTTGAAAGTAGTCATTTCCACTGACATGTAAATTACAATTTTAGGATTTTTTTTTTCCCCCAATAGCCTGTAATTCTGTAGTAGGTATGAGAATTTTTTGAAATATGGCTATATTTCTTTAAACAGGTAATTGTTATTTTTAATTAGTTAAATAAACTCTTATTTACTGTTTAGAAAAGTGTTCTGTTGTGGATTTTTTTAAAAAAATTTGTGCTATTCAAATTATGATAGTTAACTTGTTCTATTTGATTCAATGGTTTTGCTTTTTCTCTGCAGACGTTTTCCAGATGGGAATTAATGGGGACCCCTAAAAATTTTATCATGGTTTTTGGCCAGTGGAATCTAAATATCTCTTGTACTGCCTTTTGAATATCTTTTGTTCATTCCAAGTGCTATTACCTTGGATTTGATATAATTGTATCTTAAGCCCAAGACGACTCTGAATACCATTATTTGCTTCATAAGGCATGAGGCACACTGAAGTAAAGGGATCAGCAATCATCATTAGAACATATGAAGTTTAATTCTTCTCCCTCCCTATCAGCCATCTGTATTTATTCTCTTGCTCCCTGCTGCACTCCTGATTCTCTGTTCCTGCATGGAACAGGCATGGGCACAAAATAAACTGAGTGCGGGCATTCCTATCAAGTGAACGGGATATTGACTGGTTCACAGTTTCTTTGGTGAAGTGAACTTTTATGTTTTCTGCTGTAAGTAACACATAGGAGAGAACCTAGCTATGATTATTATTGTATTTGCCATTTTACGAAACATTAACAGTAAAATTATACAGTTAAATTTATATCAGTCAGGAAAGGTGGAATAAACAGGAAAACAAACAAACAAAAAAGGACTGAAAGAACGGGAAAATTTGAACTACACAAAATCTCTCTCTCTCTCTCTGTAGACATGCTACAAGATCCCACATCTTACCTACTGGATATCGGACCTGTGCAATAGGCAACTGAATTGTACCAAAATTACTAAGAATTGTACCAAAAGTACTAAGAATGCATTACTATGTAAAGCATAGTTTCTCATTTGTTCCTCAAAAGTGGCAAACTTTTGAGACATTTTGCAGAATTCACATTAAACCAACATTCTGTGGTGCAACCTATCATTTACCATAAAATGTGCGGCATAGGGAAACTTTCATCAGCTCCCTTACTCTTGCTTCAAAGACTGCAGTACAACATCAAATGAATTTCAAAATACTTTTGCAAGTCTCTTCTTATCATCATGAAGAGATTTTAACAAAGTGCTATCATATACATCTACATGCTATCTATACATCTACAGCCTCACAAGAAATGTCCACATATTCATAACAGCCAGTAAACCAAACTTCTCCAATATTAATGACTGACAATTCATATCAGTCAAGTAGAAGTCCAGGGAGTATTTCTCAGCATTCAGTGTTCAGAAGAACAGTTTCTTTAATTAAATAGGGTCATCATCAGCTCAATTCCTTTTCATAGGATCTGGAAATTAGTACGTGGACTCATTTTGTAATTTTCCTTTATATTCACTAACTATTTAACAATGTATTCAGGAATTTCCATATTTAAATAGGTATCATTAAACCGTTTAAATAAGGATATGCTGTTTTTTCTATTCTTCCTCTCCACTCTCCCTCAAAAGCCTCTTGAGTTTAGTTATGAGGATGGCCTTATCTTAGCCTGTAATTTTCACAAAATGTAAGTATCATTACTACAGAGACAAACTTACCCATGCTGAACTTAGAAAATAAATCACTTCAACACAACATTACATAGCTCCTGAGGATCATAAAGTAGCTCTAGCATGGAGTTGTCACTAAGAAACAAAGACAAATTACATTTCCACTAACCAAACAACTTCCTATCAGTGGGCTCAGCTGTGACAACAGAAATGTTTGTCTTCTCCTTTTCTACTCTAGGTTTGAGAGGCAAAAGAATGCTCAGCCACCACTGTGGATGCTCCCACAGAGGAGCTCACTCTCCAGCTTTTCTACTTTGAATTTTTTGTTCTGTTTTTATTTTTTACACTCCAAACAGCATATGTTTGATCCATCACCTTAAGTAAGGCAAACAACTTGTGAAGTCTGCACCTGCCTCACATCTCATAAAGTTAGATTCTGCAGTATGTTGACTAAAGTTGCATAGGTCTTTCTGTCAGGGATGAAAGCATGCAAGAATATAATTTCTCTATAATTGAAAAAGTACAAAATAATGGTAACTCTTTCTTACTGCAGGTAATGTCAGTGAAACTTTGAACAACTTTTTATTCTCTATCATCAGCGAAGTGTGTTCACATCTCTCTGAAAACGAGATTTCTGTGAGTCTTCTAGTATCTGACCAAACAGTCTATGACTTTTCAAAAAAAAAGAAATATTACCAAAAGCACAGCCCATTTTCCTGAAAATTTCCTCTTTAGCCCTTCTGGGTTCCAAAGTGTACTGGCTTTTTTCCTTCCTGGCTCTAGGCAAAGATAGAAACTCTTGGCTATGTAAAAGCAGGACAAGATTTGATTGTTTGTTTGTTTTGGGGGTTGTTTGCACTGTGAAAGACCACATATGGGAAACTAAGAAAGAGCCCTCAAATTCTGGCTGAGGCAACTGCAGAGTGATGAACTGCAGGCAGAAAGATTGGAAAGGGACTTCACAGCAGAAGAAAAAAAAAAAACCAACACTGAGTTTAGGCTTCCTCTTGGCATGCATAAGTTAGCTGAAGGATGTGAAATAGTCTAGGGCTTCAGGGGAGCCTAAGAATAACCACTCTTTTAAAAACGAAGATCACACTGTCTTTTCACCTAAAGTACTTTAAAAGACGTCAAGAATTAGAGTTAGGGGCTTGGATCAAAACCATAGCTATTTTCTGCAGTGTTTTACGTAACTGGAAAAATAAAGGCACCCAAAAAATCTCCCCCCTTTGCCTGATATACAGTTGCAAAAAAGCAGTAGAAAGAAATAAGTATGAGTCCCTATATAACATCATCCCATCTGTATGTGCACAAAGAGTTCCATGAAGTCAGAGAAAGGCAGCTGCGCTCTTCACTAGCCAGTTCAAGACTTTTTCTATTGAAAGCTATTTTACATTCAGAGGGATGACGGATTTTCAGAGCTGATGGATCAACAGCCTGTTTCCTTTGATTTTAGTGAAAAGGCCGTTTTTATCTAGGTTGAATGCATAAATAAAGATAAGAGATAGCCATTTTCAGTAGCTTATCTTTATTCCTCTTTCGCTTGAACATCAACATGTAAAATTTGCTTTAGTTATGTTTGAAAGAACTGGTCTTTACACCAAAAAACTACAACAAAGATGTCTTGGACAGCACTGTCAGGATGTTCATAAACATACTGCACAACTTTAGTCAATATATGTTGTTTCTGCACTTGATATGTACATGGATTTATCACAACAGTGATATTGGGTGCCACAAAGTTTTAACTACACAGTTAATTTTTCTTTTGATAGTCCCATGTAACCTATGAGCAACAGCAGCAATAACATAAAACTGTTTACCTTTACCTATTTTATAACACAGGATGAAGGCTTTCCACAAAAAGCTTACAGAAAGAATGAACACACTATGGAGATTCTTTTCTAGAAAATTAATTCTTCAGAAAGAAGAATTTTCTGGCCTTGGAGAACATTAACCTTCCTCAAAGCAAAAGAGATCTCCTGGCAAATCCATTTATAACACTTTTAGAACAAGCCTTTCAGCCTTTCATTAAGTACACAGGATAAGCATGGCAAAACACATGAACAGTTGTGAGAAAACAGAATTACTCAGGACCTGATAACTAGTCAATGTGATGGAAGTGAACAACTTCTTAGCAGAACTCTGGCTCCAAGACAGTTACGTTGCATATCACTGAGATGAACTACCTGCCTGCCTGTACCCATCCTGGACTTTTTAGTTCTGCCCCAAATTGTTTCTCTTCTCTCTGGGACAACAGAATGATGCTTTATCTATCAAGTTAAAACCCAGATATATTTGGTGCCACTGAAGATGAAGTGAACTGGCAGCTGTACAATCAGAATGCATTCATAGTTCCTACACAACTAACCTCCCTTCATTAAACTTATGATGCAGTCACCTTGATAACTTTGCACTCCCAAACGAATATTTACATGTGATGTGTAGAAAATGAGAAAAAAATTCTACTTTCTAAGAGCAGGATAACATGTAATTAATTAATGCAAAGTGTTCTGAAGACAAAAAAGGCCATGCAGAAAACTACAGTATTATTTTCTATGTCACAACTAATGAGCATTCATCACAGAAAGTGCAACATTTGTAGCTCCCATTTTCCAGAGGTGCTGACTTTTCCAAAGCAAGGCAGTAAGGGACAAAATACAGAATTACTGAATGTGCTTGACGAGGAACATGAGTAATGAGGTATGGCACTATCTTTTCTAAATGGAAAAAAATAAAGATAAAGGGCAGAAAATGCTATTAGCTGTGGAAAAAAAAAAAATCAACATTTTAATACAAAGGCAAGTGTTAAACTACTTCCAAAGATGTAAGAGGCATTTAACAATTTCCTTTTCCCATGCCTGTTTTTTAGACTACCATAAAAGAAAACAGAACGAATGATGCAAATAAATATATCAGAAATTTATAAATTTTACCAGTTGTTTCCCTTTCAAGCACACATTCAGTCATTTTTCAAAATTTGCTAAAATGTTCATCAAATGTAACAGAAAAAAAAAAGGCCAGAGAGCAAGCAATATTAGAATAACTATAAGAAAACTTCCTCAAAACAGAAAAAACCCCCAACATTTTATGCCTGGATGCTCCTTCAGGTAAGCCATTAAGATAGCTTTTGACAATCACCATATTATTAATACTGTTACTGTCATGGTAGTCCTGTAAAATCCAAAGACAGTGGTTGGAAAGAGACCAATGGTTAAGATCAGTTGAGTTCATTGCTAGCAGATAGGGGCTAGCATTGAGTTTCAAACTTCAAAGCAACAAAAGCTGAGAAACGTGTGAAACTTCAGGATGAGATTGCAATGGTGTGCTGATCTTGTAAAAGACAAGCAATAAAACCAGTGAAAATTTGTGTCTAAAAATATTTGTGTTCCAAATACTCACAATTATGTGATACACCATGTTAGCCAACAAGCCACCACAGTGCAGGACAGTAACCTAACTTACACAATACATTTTCCCCTCTGTTGCCACAGAAGAGAAAGGTCATCTGGAAATACATATAGGGCTGAATTCTACCTGCATCCCTTAGTATTTGAAACCACTTGTCATGAAAACTGGGATCAATGAAAAACACAACAGTAGCTCCCCCACATGTTGAGTGGCCGTGACATTTCAACCATGCAATTTTACAGCAGGCAGCAAGCAAGATTGGGAATTCAGGGTTAAAATCTCCAGTGAAATTTTGTCTTATAAAGTAATGAATGTTGACCAAGAGAGTAAATCAAATGGATCTCCTAACAAACTGAAAACAGCTGTTTGGCTGCATGTGTCTCTGATTTAAATTTGGTAATTATTGCTCTACTGTGGCTCAAGGTTATTCTGTATTAGTGAAATAGGATATCATATGAAAATCATCCAACTTCTTAATTTACTGTAGCATCAAAAATTCCACTGTATAAAAATAAGCCGGAAACGTAACCTTCTAAAATCTTACCTATAAACCTTCTAAATGCCCATTTATTTATTATTCTTACACACAATTACACAAAATTTGATTACAACAAACTAGAATATCTAATGCAAAACAAATGATGTGTCACCTTTAGTCACTCCAACTATGTTTTCACATAAATACACTGAAAAACAATTTTATAAATTTGGAGTCAGTGGTACAGCATCTTGGCTTAATAGCCCATTCCCTGGACTATTATGTTCTATGTTAGCATGAAGAAAAATTGCTCACAATATTAGAAGAAGAAACTTTGTTTTAAGGTCTCCTCATGTCAAGAGCAGCACAAGATAGAAAGCTACTAAATTTAATTTTTCAAAGTTGACTGAAATCACTCAATTCATATATCATTGCCTATGAAATCCAAACTACACTGTGGTTCTATTAGTTGTTTTTATCTAGATTATTAGATGCCTTTATTGCCTAAAAAGCATGAATCAACTATCTATGTTAATAATGTAATTACTACAGTTTTATTGATCTGCCCTGTTGGACAACAAGGAGTGTACAAGTCCATGGAAGCAAAAAAGCGCTGATACAGACAACTAAAATGTCTAAAAAATGAAGAAAAACCCAGTGTGTCCTGTGAACACCTTACTAATATTTCTCAAAATGCGGCATCAACAACAAAATTGGCATTCTCTCAGACAGATTGGAACTTTTCAGTCAGTATCAATTACTATACATCACTAGACTGAATCGTTAATTCTAAAAATAAAAAGTGTAACACAAAAATATTTTATTAAACAATAACACAATCCTTGAAAATTATTACAAATCAAAGTGCTTATTCTTTCTGAATTTTTCTTTCAAGATGACTAGAAGTCTTAAATGATTCAGGTGATTTAAGGTCACCTCCAACTAAGCACTGAACATAGTTCAGTACATTATTAGAGAAATAATTTAATTTGGAGAGTGAATTATCACAGATTGATTGCAAACAGGCATTTCAAGAGTAACTTTACTTCACCCAGCAAAGCATCTTCTTTTTGGTTTCCCATTTTCTCAGTTGAAATATATGCAAATTAAACCTTTGCCATAACGAAATATGTATATATACACTCTAAAAGCATGATAATTACTGAGTATATGCCACAGAAATAGTCTTTTGAAAATACCACAGTGCTAATAAATTTTTTCATGTCAACAAAGACTGGACAGACTCAAGCAAGAATAGTAGTAAAGTGAATGTTCACACTTTTTAAAAAAGAGTGGGATCTATGCAAGTCTTCCTGCATATGTAACATAAAACAGGCAAACTTCAGTCTGAAATTCCATTTGCATATTTTTTGTCAAGGAGCAATTTCCATACTGACATTGTTTAAATAATCATACAATAGGAGCCAATAAAGGCACTTTGACTATGAGAAGGATCAAGACTCACAGCCAGTCAAAGACACCCCCAACACCATTGCAGAAGAAACCAATTGGAAAAAAAGCAAAGTCAACATTGTTTAGAATGAAAGCTCCCATAACCAAAGCAGCTAAATTGAAAGAAAAATAAATAGGACACAATAATTCTAATTTATCTGCTGATCTCGAGATGCTTTGTACTTAAGGTAACATAAGAGATAACTTCATGCACGAACTACCGGCTGAAGTACAGTGAGCTCCAGCCTTGCCCCTTACAGAAGGATAGGAAGCAAATTACCTAAAAACAAGGTCTACTGACTTATGCAGCTTGAGAGGTTTTCCCTACACACTTTCAGGCACCTCTTAGAGCAATTTTTCTAGCTGCTTCTCAGTCTGAATGCAGCTTTAGCTGTTTTGCTTTACTGGAAAATACAGGGTGGGCCCAAAAAAATCTTTGGGCAACTACAAGTCACTCTTCAGCACCAGCATCTGATGTAAACTTTCATATCACCTACCATTTTATGTATCATCTTATGCATAAACACTCTGGATTCTTGAATGACACCAACTGCGGTCATAACGAAAAACAATTATCAATTATGTATTAATAGGCTGTTTCCCTCTGGCATGTAATTTCATAGAATTTCCATTAAAATGAGGATGCAGATGGAAGAGGATAAAAATAGGTCACCTTGCCATTAAGCAGACTGAGTTAGGCTTACTCTGAACAGAAGTGACACAAGTCTTTCACTGGCATATAAATTGAATGAAGTTGATTTATTTTCACATATTGACTGTTGTTTACCATGAAAAATATGAAGTAACTAGCAGAGGAAACAAGCTTCTAAAGTAAGACTTGGGACAACTTGACGCACATATTTCCAAGAAGCTCTGTTCAGGAAATGCCTAACCCTGAAAGCTCAGTGTTCCATAATCTCCTGGCAATGCTTCTTCGCCCATCAATATCTGCCTTTCACAGCTAAATTGATTGCTGTTTAAGACTTTTCAGGTTTCAAAACTTAAGTAGAGCAACACACAAGCCACATGAGGGGCCCAATCCAATATGTAAACTTACAACACACTTGATGTATGCACAGATAAGGACCTTGTGAAAACTTATCTGTGGGCACTCATTAAACACCACTAACAAAGTAAGTATTGGTAGTGCTTAGTCTCTCTTTTTTTTTTTTTTTTTTTTTTTTTTTGTGTGTGTGTGAAACCTTAGAAATGTGGTTCAAATTTTAGGATTCAAATCCTTCCTCAGTCCAGAATTCACTCAACATCTTCTACCTGACAGAAGCAGGTACAGGCCAGCTTCAGTCTGAGGTTGCCTTTCAGTAGTAGTGCTGAACTGTATCATTGTGCAGACAGAGCAAAAGGCACAGCATCAGAAATAGACTATAAAAGATAAAGCATGCCTTTATTGCTTAAAATTTCAGACTTACCTAAAAGCACAGTGTGTTATGTTCTGGTATGGAGGGTGTTGATCCAGGGTGTTTCACCTACCTGAGAAGCAATCTACCCAACTTGGGATATAGTCTCCACACCAAAATATAGAAAAGTCTTTAGCATGATCATTCTACACTACTTAAAACAGAATTCCACTGTGTTAATTCTGTATCTTCCAAGGGAATACAGTTTTGAATATTCACTGACAGTTCTGTAAGGGAGCAATAAGAGAACTGTCTCTTCTGATATACGACAAAATTGACCATTTCTCAGTGATGGCTAACATAGGGCAGAGGATCCAATGCAGGCTGCTCATTTACAGACAATGGCTAGATCCTTCATCTTTTAACTCTGGCTTACATGGTGGATGTAACAAGAACATCCCTTTTGCAATTTTACATATCTCAACTCTGGTTTTGCAAAAAAATACGGAACTAAAGCCCAAAACATTAAAAAATGCTTTTACTATTGTTTTTCCTCAAAAAATGAAATGAAGTAAAATGTTAGTTCTTTAAAACACATTTTACATAGTTTTCTTCAAGAAAACAATTTCCTATTTCCCTGTTTCATGCAGGAGTCATGAATGAATTCCATAAAATACTTCTGTTTCCTCTGTCTTTAAATATTCAAATGCTGAACAGAGAAAATAAATCAGAGATGCAGGAACAGTTATTTTAATCCCTGACAATATTCAGATGACATTTTGTTTTGTTCTGTTTGCATGGTGTTTTTCATTTCAAGATCAATGATGTTTTCCTCTTAATTAAATTATGCTTTCACATACTGACACACAAACTTAAAGATGAGCTCATCCACCACCAAAATGCTCCCAGAGTAAGGATGCAATTAGTCTTACAATGAGTACTTTGAAATTTTAAATGACAAATTCTTAAACAGTGACTTCAAGATCCAGCAATATTTGACCTCTATCGGTTAATATTTTGTATGTATTGCAAAGCAACTTCTTTCTCGCACTATACTAGAGACAGCCGTAATAAAAATAGGTGACAATCTACAACAATGAACAGAATCAAGTATTTGATTCCTCTGCCATTTTGTCACTACAGATTTCTTTCCTCTTCATGACACATCTGGAACTGTGTACAGCACTACAATGTTTCCAAAGCTTATTTTTGTAATAGGATCCAGAGTAGAGGTGAGTTCTTTAAAACTCCTCACCAGTCAAGAGTCAGAAAGACCTGATCTGATTTTCTTGGACATCTACAATTCAAAGGAGGGTAAAAATCTCGGCTAGCTTGGGCTAATTTACTAAAGATGTGAACACTGCTGTCGGTATCTCAGCATGTGGCTATCGGCAGTGACAATATTCAAGTGTCCTTATACATACTGCAAGTCACTGCCCAGCTGTACAGCAGCTGACTCCAACTAGGGCCAGGAAAGGTCAAGGGTGAGATGAATCCTCAACTGACAGCATGTTGTATTTATCTTTGATGGCCAAAGAGAGCTAATGCCAAAAAAAGACAACAAACATTTTCCTCAACCGTGGATTTCTTAAATTATTTAATGTCTTTGTTTCCTATGAGTACTAGTTCAAAATATGACAATTGTATCTGCAGACTTGTCACTGGATGCCACTGTGCATGAAACAGAGAGAGCAGAAGCCATTAACCAGGCTGTTATCAGTAGCCTACCTAGGCAAGGACATGGAGTTATCCACAAAGACATTTGCTGACCTAGCAGTCTCAATGGTTTCTTAAATAACATTCTGCTGATAGATACATGACTTCTAATTTAAGAAGCCAAAGGGCTGGGATTTAGCCAGTTTCCAGTCTTCCACATGCTAAAGAAATGGTTCTGTTCTAAAGTTTTCTAATAACATAATGCTAGAGCAGATATGACCAAAGAAAGGAACTATCACGGTGAATCAGCTGTGGAACAAGCTAGTCAAGTGGACTAAAATGCACCACAGTTCACAGTATTACATAAGACAGAAGAATTTTTTAATGAAAATTTCTATATTGATCACAATTTTCTCAGTATTCTCCTAGCAGAGAAAAGTATAAACATACACTGTGTGAAAGCACAGTATATACTCTACTACAGGAATCTAATGGTACAAACAAGAGTCAGGCATGCCCATAAACCTTGTTACCATTATGACACTATTTAAGTATTTCTCACTATACTTTGAATTCTCTGCTAGCCTAAATGACTTCATAAACTTCTGATAGTCTTGCCATTTGAAAGCTAACCCTCTTTTGATGTAGTATTTGGAATATAAATATGGTAAATGATACATAATGAAAATATATAGAGCTCAGGGAAGAAAATAGGTATACTGATGAGCTATAAAAGCAGGAACTTCAGCCAGTTCTGCTCAGGAGAGCTTAACACTGAGGTACTGCTCTTGATTACTCACATGCCTGTGCCACAAGATGAGGCTAGTCTCATCCACCTGGGCTGTTCACTTCATTGCTTTTTCTCTACAACTCTTTTCCCCTCTACCCATGTCCCCTCCAGCCATCCACTTTCAGTTTCATTTTCTTTTTTAAGTACTCATTCAGGTATTTTTTAAAGGTCAGCAAAGCTATTTTCTGTTCTGAGAAAAACTTTGGTAGCAAGAGAGGAAAAAATGCCAACAAATTATATTTCTTGCTTCATATGATGGCTCTAACCACTCACCTGCAACCACTTTCTTTCTGTCACCGCAGGAATTTTGCAGTCGTTGCTGGACAAGAAGCTTCAGCAGTGGACAGGTGGGTTCTCATCACACCTAGCCCACTGCCTCATGGTTAGAGGATAGGCTGTGGCTAATTAGGATCTGAACCCTCTCAAACTGATCTTCAAAAGACATTAGGCACACAGCTAGTCCTTATGACTTAAGCTGGACTACTCACACCAGCTTCTCACCAATAGCAAAAAAATTTCCACTGTTTGGCTGTAAAAATAATGCAAGTCTGGATTGTCACATGCAGGAGATAAACAGGTTGCCACCAGCACTTCCTCAGACACATGGATCCAGCTGAATCTCTGGTAATGATTTTGTGCTTTGCATCTTGAATAATGAATCCCATTTGTGTGTTCCTGCACTTACTAGTGGGGCTAGACACCTACATTTACTATGGATATAGACTGTTTGATTCAATTGCAATGGAACCCTTAAGACTGGCTTATATATAAAACTTTTCACATTTCAGAAATGCCCCGATGGGAAAATTCTTGGATTTAAAGCTCAGAAAAGCAAAATATTCTTAATGCCAGGTAAGCACAGTTTGTACAGATAATGTGATGTACCTTAGCATTCTGTGATGTTCTTCGATCTCAAAAATAGTAAATTCAGATAATTTGTTTTATACTGGTAGATGACTATATAAAATACAAACACATATGAAAACCAGGGTATGCACACATACACAATCACAAACAATTCAGGAGTGTTCACACTACTTTGTTTTGGACTCAGTTCTATTCAAAGACACACGTGTAATAAAGGACTTAAAAAACAAACAAAAAACCCAATATTTTTCACAATATAATTTTTTTACATGGCCACTCAACTTCTACTTCAATAGAGGCATTCACATCATTGTAGACTGTAATGACACTGAACAGTGCTTATTCAAATATTCTCACTGAAATCAGGTAGGGGCAGACTGACAAACAATTATGTCTAGATGAGAGCTACTCACATAAATGGTCCCTGGAAACTCAGCTGGACTAAGCAAGTCAACAATTTTGACAGTCTGAATCTTTATAAACAGTACCAATATACTAACTTTAATTTAACATCAGCTCTGTTCTTACCATGCCTTTGCCTAATGTAAGCTTGATGTGTTAAGTGTTTTGTCTTAAATCAACATCACAAGACTATATACGGCTGAGGACAGCTGTGAATCCTAACTTACATTAAAAAAAAAATGAATGTTCTATTTTACCTCTCAGGCAAAGAGAGCTCATCATTGTTACTTTTTCTACAATTTTTTTCCTCTTTCATTATTTCATTTTATTACTTTAAGTAATTGCCTGCAAAAGAAATTAGAAAGTATTTTCCACACAATAGTACTTGAATACCTGAACGTAAGCCAAGGTACTCTTATTAGATATGAATTGTAGCAGATTGCCGTCTTCTAAATAATGTTTTAAAACATCTTTCTCTTTATATTTTAACATCTAGATTTTGAGGTCCAGTTACAAGTGTTTACCATAGAAATCTAGGTCAAGCTGGTGTTTGACCTTTGACAGGAAGCTGCCCTCACTCTGGCTAGTCCCAACAAACTAGGCCCAAGACAATAAGCTGCTTTATAGCTATTAGGTAGGTCAGTGTGTTTCTCCAGGAAGACCTCAAGCTGAAAAGCCAACATGCTTGACAACCACAGCCAAGGTACCAAGGGCCCAAGCACTAGACATTAGAAAACAAATGGAAAAGCACACATGGCTACATCTGGAATCCTAATGGGCCACCAATGGTTCCCAGCTAAAGGAAGAATTACCAATGTTATTTTATCATCCCTTGTGCTAACTTAGCTGTTTATGTACAGCAATAAATGATTTTTTAAAAACATATTTGGGTCATTATGTCATATACCACCAGCAAGTACGATTGTTTTATTGTGCTTGGAGTCAAAATACACTGCTATACCCAGATGTGAGGGAAGTTCAAAACCTCTAGTCCTTCTGTATTCATTCCTGTTGGACAAATGGATTAAGTTTTTAAAAGGGAAACTGAGAATTTTTATGGCCTGTACTCCCATCTCACTAGTAAAATTCGCACTGATATTTTCCTATAGAAGTTTGCCTTGCCAATGATAACATTAAATATTAACTTAGTAAGCAAACCAAAATTTCAACCAACAGGAAATGCCAGACATTTTATTGTCAAAACATCCCCATTCTCTTCTTCCAGAGCCACAAGAAGTTATATAAAAGAAATCATTTTGATGTGTTTTTGTTTGTTTTTTTACCTGAACAGCTATTTAAATTCAAGGCAAAGTAATCATCGTACAGTGGAATGAAATTAAAATACATAAATATTTATTATCAGGCTCAATAAAGGAGGACTCTGCAGCTATGGCCCTGAATTTATATATGCAAACTGAAGCTTTTCCAAAATCTACAATCAGGATATTGTGTTTCCATGCAACGAAACATGGGATTTGTGTAAAGACTCTTGCACAGTATTTCTAACCCTAGCACTGTGGCATTTAAACAGTGAGATCAAAGAAGAAAAAAAATAGTTAGATCCACCAGCATTTGCTGCTTGAGAAAGATATCAACAACTTCATAAATAAACAGCAAAATGTATATTATTTTTACAAGACATTATAATAATTTAAACAAAGGGTTCAACATTTGATGGCACTACTATTCTAAAACTGACTGCATCCCAAGGGTTTAAATCAGCATTTATCACCAAAATATTTCACAACTTTCCATTCCAAAAGACATTGAAAGAATTTGAAAGTAAGTGCAATTTAGCAAGTGACAACTGAATCCAATTTCAGTAAATGTAATTCTAATAGAAAAACTATTCCTTTTAATGGAGGCTGGATCAATTTGTAATCAAAATGAAGAAACAATTCAAAGAAATCAGGTTTTATCTTCCCCTTCGATTCTCATACCCTTTTTTCCTATTTGCTGCTAGTCCTGTTGCACTTTTGCTTTATTTTTTCCACTTTTTTAGGGTGTCTAGGCTGAGGAGTTGGGGGAAACTAGCTCTCAGCTAAGAAAACCATTTCTCACAGAAGAAACAGAAAACTTAATAGCAACACACCAAGAATCTACAGCTAACTCCACAACAGAACACAGTTTTCCATGATCTAAATTTTTAGTGTAATTTAACATCAGGGTAATTTAACAGAGCTGTAGTTTTTGAAAACTCACTAGCTTCCTAGGAAGATTGCTAAGGGAGCGCACACACATCACACAGGTTAAACTACAGCTGTGCCAACCATTCACAGCGAGTCAAGAGCAAACTCAGTTGGGAATATTGCTGGGAAGCAAATGATCCAAAATAGGCAGACACTGTGATAAACACATACACATCCCAGACATGCAGTGCTTATGATGATGATGCACTGAGTAACATTCTCAAATACATTACAGTGAATCAAGATGAATGGACTGGTCAACAACCTATAGATGACTCCCATTAAATTAACTAGGAGAAGGTAGCTTAGAAGATTTTAGGGATTCTTCTATCAAATAACCAAAATTACTTCAAAACATAATGACTAAAAAAGAAGCAATTAAGAAATCTATTTGCAGCAAAGTCAACATTAAAAGTAGCTTCTTTTCAAAACAGTTTTGATCACATTGTTTTTCTTTCAATATTAAGCTACTGGTAACCTTTATTTGCCATGGAAACGCAGACATGTGAATTTGATACCCTATAATTCCATTTCTAAAGCTGACAGCAGAGTGCAGAATGTGAAATTTCCTTGCTTCTGCTGGTTAAAAGCACAATTAAGTAAACAGCTAAGTGTTTCCCCTGATTTCCAGAAACAGCAGTAATACATTAAACCCAAAGGAAAAAATACATCCCAGCAACCGATCTCTAGACATTAGAAAGTTGCTTCAGAAGAGTCTGTTTTGTTTCCAAAACCTACAATAAATAGGGAAACAAAATGCTTAAAAATTCCGTTCTTGCACTGCTATAAAATGGTACATCTCTATATGATGTAGTGGGCTATATTTCTAATGTTTAATTTTGGGATGATAATATATATATGTATATATGTCTATAGGTACACATATATGCATATATACATATTTTTATATATATATGCATGGTAACATCCATACATAACAATTTTAAATTATTCAGAATACCTTTTCCTTGCTGCCTTTCCAGATGTTCAGATTTTTTTTGCTTAATGAAAGAAACAGAACAAGGACGAGAGAGCAGTTTCAGAGAAACAGAACACACTGACAAACACTGAAAAGATAAATAAATGTTTTCCTACTCACTAAATGAAATATAAGATACGTGACATATGCCAATTACTCCCTCATGTTACCATTACAAAAATTTGATCCGTGACAAAAATAGATTTAAATTATATTTAAATCCCCTGGGACCTTATATCAACTGAAGTGAAAGCAAAGGAAAACAAAAAAAGTCCTCTTTCTGTGCTTTCTCTACATATGAGTTCATATTATTATTAGTTCATATTATTTTCTTCTCCCTTTTCTTCACTCCCTACATCCATATTCCCCTACCCTTCTTTCTAAGGGAAGAGAAATTAAATGATTTATTAATCTCAGTGTTTGCCGCATTCACCTGTACAAGACTATCCATCTTAAGCACAATTCATTACATTAAGACAAGTCTTAAATAACACAGACAGCTTTGTACAAGTACATGACAAACAGGATGAAAAAAACTGGATTTACTGATGAGTTCTGTTCTTGCCACAACTATGTTTATATTTTCATATATGGAAACTAATTTTAAAAGCGTAATTTAAGTATCCCTTTCAAAAACACTGATGGTATTTATTAGCAGTCTCCATTATAAATTTTAGATGTATTTAGCAGCAATGATGAGTAATTTCTATACTATACTCTCACAAATCAATTAGAAAACATCAGCTTTTAATTTTATGGGTATGGCATTTTTTGACAATAACTACATTTTATTGTGGAAAAAAATGTGTTTTCTCTCTAGTAACTACTTGGCAAATATGTGTTGAGTATTTCTACCATTAATTAAAGTGGCTAAATTTGTTTACTTCTCTATGTCCCAGTATCTACAACAACTTCAAAAAGAATGTACTCTGTTGGCAAAGGGCCTGTTTAACAGTTTTATACAGCACACCAAGGTATTTCACACATTTTGGGTGCATGGCAAAATGGTGACCTCTTCAAAGAGGTTTGATGAGATGGGGTGAACACTTTTGAGAAAATAATTATTTAGAAATACATTCCCTATTAGACAATAAGAAATACTGTAAACCAGTGTGTAAGTACATTTTTAAAAGCAAAGAGATGTTTGGAAATGGTTATGAAATATTTCCACATGTGATCATATTTTTACAATAATGGTGACTATCAAATGTTATATTGCACATTAATTTTTATTACTGAATAAGATAATGGAGCCAAGAATGCTGTAGAGTGTAAAGAACAGCCTGTTGCAGCTTATTTCCTGGCCAACTCTTCATGCCACAGATGTTGGGCAGCTATCCCAAACCATTCCACCTACTTATTGGTGCTCTAATTTTTTTCATATTAGAAGTCCTGTGTTTAGCTGTTTTTCTCAGTAGCATTAACCAAGCAGTTCGTAAAATCTGTTTTTAAATGCAGCTGCAAATATCTAACTGCTTTGTGAAGCCACTTGTTTCATGTTCCCCTTAAGACCACCATCTGCCATTAACATAGACTAAATGGCCTGTGACTTAAGTGGAGAAAGTTGTTCAAAAGCCAACTAACATTTTGTTTCAGAAGGTACTTCTGAAACAAATGCCTAATGTCAAGTTTAAATACAGGTCTATACTTAACTATGTGGAGCCATCAGAGCTTAAATACAAACACTGCCAATACAGTGTCCTGCTAAAATTATGTTATAGTCTTCTAAAGTCTGAATAGCCATAAACCCTTTAGGCAGTATTAATAATGGACACCAATATAATTTCAACATGAAGTAAGCACAGGTCAGACCATCCAGCAAAGGTATATGTGATGCAACTGAAGACTTTTTTCAAGTTTGCAGCAGCCCAACACCATCAGTGGGCACACAGGGCTAAATTTGCACACGTGAACTGAAATTAACTGTCTTCCAATAGAATTTTACAAATAAAACATCCAGGTTTAAAGTTGAATATCTCAGGTCAGCCCCAGACAGTGGATCTTACTGAAGCCAAAAGTGAAAGTGTCCAAAATGTGAAGGTTTGTAGAGTACTAAACTTTGCCATGGGTGTACAGCTGATTATTGTCCAGGGTTTTTTTACATAGGCTGGTCTATTTTTCAAGGCAGAGAGTACTTCATTGGCTAGGAGAAAGGCAGGAAATTTTTCTTTGGCAGGTTGATTTTTTTTTTTTTTTTTAATTAGCAGATGTTTGAAGCTGCTCCAAGGTTTGGAATGTGAAATAAATCCCAGTGGAGATAGATTAGTGGCAAAAAGCAGGTGAGGTGGTCAAAGGTGGATGTAAATACAATTTATCAGATGACTCTGCAGTTTGTCACATTGGTATCACCATTGCACATATGGCATATATAAAAGCTTTGGCAACTGAGAATGAACATCATTCCTCTAGCCAGTGTAGAGTGTTGCCAGTGTACATAGCAATGCAGGGATGTGCTACAAATAAATGAATCAAGAAAAATCCTAGAAAAAGTTACACCTTAGTTTTCAAAAAATCTAAAGCGTGTGTAGAAAGGATACGGGCAAGGGTTCTACTAAAAAACTCCAAAACCCCAAACTTATGTTAGAATCTACAAAGAACAGTAAAAATACAAAGAAAGTAAGAAACACACAAAAAAACTCCAAGCCCCACTTAGACCTCCCCAAAAACCAACAAAACAGACTCAGGGTTCCCAGTGATAAATAGTCTACAGACATAAGGGAAAGAGGGACAGAAGGAGCTTACAATTCTAGTAAATGAAAGCCACTTGCCATGATTTGCCCTACCTGGAATGTCAGTAAAGCTGTCTTACCACAGAGGTTAACAGAAATAGAAACTATGGAAATATGACTAGGTCAGTAATGGAGTGCAGGTGATGCTTTGATTGAAAGGTCCTGCTGCTGCATGCAGGTTGGTGAATATCTGGCTTCAGAAAAGTAAATAATTGAATCAACAAAAATTAAAGGAAGTAAAATGCAGTTTGCAGACACATCACAATTGCCCTGAGATGCAGATTTCAGATATATTGTGAGGTACAGCACTACTGATAGGACAATTACATGAATGGAAAGAAAATATAAATTTTCCCTTTTTTGGTATTCCATGCACTGCATTCTCAACGGTGCAATATACACAGCTTTGTCCATAAAGCCATACTAATGGCAGTCAATAGCCACTAATCTGCCAGCTGTTTAATAGAACCAGGGCTGCATAAACCTTGAACTGATTTAGGTTTGAGACAGTTTTGGTCCAGATACAGCCTTAATCCAGACAATCTGCACCACTGCAGACCTCTGCCTCTTCTTCAGGCCAAACAGCTTTACTTCCACTGTTGTGGTCACCAAAATTTTCTTTCTTTGCTCCATTAAGCCCTCAGTGTAAAGTCTTATGCTTAATTTACCTGTTTCCTGTGTGGCTTGCTTACTGCAGTTATTCCAACACTTCCTCTTCCCTATCCCAAGCTACCCTAGGTAATTAACAGCTGATTATATATCAAAACATGATTGGTTCTGACAGCAAAAAAAAACGTTAACATAGTTGTACTTTTTCTGGGAATGGAACTATCAAATCTTGAACCTAACATCACAAATCTGCATGTTCTACTATGCTACAAACTTCTGAAATGCTGAAATACTAGAAATGACAATTTATATTCAAGTAACTCAGATAAATTAAGTTGAAAAGTATAATATTGCCCTCAAAAACTAGACAAATTCAGAAAAGTAGGCAATACATACAGGAAACTAGTTATTTAAGCTGCGGGTTCTTAAACTGCAGGTTCACGTAAGGAAGTTCCTCCAAACCAACACAGATGTCTGTAAGCCAACTTGTCAGACTCACTTTGCAGTCAGAGGAACAAGCACTGTTTTGCGTGGTTTGACTCACCCTAAGAAAGACAGCTAAAGCAGGGCAGATGACAAGTATCCTAAAGAGACTTAGTTATACCTGGACTCCTAAGAGCAATTGACCGAGCCCAGAACAACTAACACAGATACAGCCATCTAAAATAACCTGAGAGGAATGTGCTTGTGTGTTGCATATGCTATTTTCACATGTATATATGCTCTTGGATTTCACCACACAATCCTCTGTCATTTAGGGATGCAAAGGATTCTACACGCACGAAAATTTTGCAAAGGCTAAAACTGTTTAATTTCAATCAGTATATGAAAATCTCAGATCAAAAAATCTGTAAGAGAATAAGATTACAATTTCTTGATTTATCTAAACAAGCAGATAAATAGACAGTGAAGTCAATGGTTTTCTCATACAATCAACCACTCAAAACCAGTGCTTGCTTTAATTCATGTACCTGATTGCTCACCACAAAACTTGCACTGGAAACATGAAAATGAGAAAACATTTCCTCCTCTTCGCCTCTCAAGCTCAGGATCTTAGAGCTATAAAAAGGGAATTAATTTAGTGTGAAGGTATATCAATACAGTGATGACTATTAATATAGTGGGACAAATATCAAGACTGCTTAGTTCCTTTGTCATTTTCAACAGCTGGTCTCCTCAGGACTCACTAAGTGAGGAGTGACAATATTGTCATTTAGCACTGTTTTTAAAACTAAGACTGACTACTAATTGCATGTAATTCAACTAATTTGAAATCTGTCTCCTTTAATCCCTATGCTGTTTTGATGCACACATCCCCAAACACAGGATCGCTACTTGGGAACGCTTTGCTTTATCTAGCTGGCACACCTTTGGCAAGTCTGTTGATCAGTAGTGTCTTCTTAATAGATTCCCATAAAAGATTTAAGGCACAAGACTTTTAATAGGTTCCTTTAAAATCACAAATATAGACTGATTTATTTGCTTATTAAAGCCTCTGAACATTTACTGAAAGTACAGCGTATGTCTACAAACAATGACCCAGACACCCAAAATGAGTGTTTCACTGACTTAGTGTTTTAGAACAATTTCTTGATTTAAAACTACTTTTACAGCAACAAAAGAAAATCATCTTCTTTTGAGGAACTTGCAAAAGATCAGTTTAATTTTTGTAGTCTGTAAACAGACAATATTTAATCTCTTTAAAATTAAACTCAGAAGACCAACCAGATAGGCTTTTGAAGGGCTCAGACACTGCAAGTAGTTTAGCATTGTATTGCAAGAGATATAGCCAGTTGTTTAGCCACACAGATATCGTTTAGTCTATAACTTAAACAAGCATTGATAAAGGGCTTTTTTTATGAAAAGATGCTATCAGCAAAACAAACACAGTATTTTGTACTACTTCAAAGCTTATTTATAATGTGTTTAGAAATATTCAGTGGAAACAGGAAAATAATGTCTTGATTTTCTAAACTTTACAACATCTGCTTTTACTTACTTGCAGCATTGTAAAGTTCTCCAGATTTCAAATGGGTAACTTTTCTTTTGTCTGGTCCCAAATTTGAAAGTGTTCACATTATTTCATTTACCCCACACAATTTTCCATTTTTCACTTAAGAATACAGTCATATGAACATCTCTGCATCCTTCTAATGGTGGTAAATACTAGTTAGCATAACTTAACATTCTGAATAAGCACATTAGAAACCTGCTAGAAATTACTCGTTCTCAGAAGACTAGAACTCCGACATCTTTATAATTTTCTAATATACATAGGTAACTAAGTCTTTTTAACTAGATATCATGCTGTTTATTTATACTGCGGTCTCCTATTTTCAATAAATGCATTTCTTTTCACTGACTTGCCTTGTGAGAGTGACTACAACCTTCTACAATCAAAGGGCTTCTCCCCTTTAACACTTTTTCTATCTATAAGAAAGGATTCAATCTAGCCTTTAAAACGTAAAAAAGGCATTTTTATCACTTTTAACAGTTTACCATGACATGTTGGAAGATGTACTATTATATATAGCTTTACTGATTGTCCTCTACTATGTAAAATTAAAGCTGTTGGTAATTTAGTGAGAAGTGATAGCCAAAGCCTACAAGCATGCTATCACATACTATTTGATAAACACACAGTGACATCATAAGTAACTTCCTCTACCTGCTTAGAGGTAGACAAGCTACTCCTGTTCATGAGTTACTTTTTACCTGCACCTAGGGTAATAAGCTGGGTGCCTACTGCAGAACATTTTATATGATGCTTTACCTTGGTCTGCTGATCACCCAGATCAGGCTGATCAACTATTGTATAGTCTGGCTCCCATCTGGTCTCATACTCAGGTTTCCCAGCTATCAATCAATAAATAGCACCTGGGGGAATAGCAGAAAGGAGAAAGGAGCTGGTGGAAAGCTGGGTTTCAGCCCACTGCTAGGATACCTGGCTGCAGGGTGAGGCAGAAGGCTTAGTTTGTGCTTGAGTTTTGGTGCAACATGAGATGAAGTCAGCCTTGGACAAGCCCAGACAGACCCCAGAGGCTGGAAATGCTTCCAGGTCTACCAGCTTAAACATAGCTTCTGTGTGCCTGACATGCAAAGCCAGTGAAGACAGAAAAAAACCTCTGCAGAGGCCTTGAAAAAAACCCAAACAAAACCATGTTAGCTCTGTGCTGTGAACAGCTACATAGCACTGATGCTTCTTTTCTAATTCCATAACAATAAAGGCTTAATTTTAATTATAGCTTTCCTCTTAAAACTGCTATTTTTCATACCTATATCTGGATCAGCCAGTGAAACAAGGGGTTTGCCAGTGTCAGCATGGTACATGCAAAAATGTAGACTTTGTGACACATTTCCTTACAGTGAAGGTAGAACTACTCATCTAAGATCTGGCCATCTCAGGCTGAATTAAGGTATACTGAATGATTTTATATCAAATTCAAATCTGGACCCCAAATTCTCCTTTTCAAGCAGTATTCAAAGGTTTACTCACACACTGGATTCCTTTAATCTCAACCAAATCTATTACATATTTGGACCATTTTTAAGCCCACTTTTGGCAAAAATAGTTTTCCAGCTTTATTTTATAAGTATTTGCTTAATTACTGCCAAACAGTAGTTGATCTAGAAACATTTCTGCAAGGTTCTAGGCAGAATTTTCATACATATATGTACCAGTGGGTAGGTTTAATATTTTTGGTTGCATGCTTTACTAGATTAACATGGTAGCAACTTACCTGAACACCAAAAATTTTAAAGGGAAAGTCCTTGACACAGGATCTCTGGCACAATGATTTGAGAACTAGGTTCACACAGCAATTTACACTCAGACCCTCAAGAAGCATTTTAGGGGGCTGCTCCCTTTTGGGTACTGTTACCTCCAGTGACTGTCAGGGGAACCTCTGACCTCTGTTAAGAAGGATATGAGCAAGAAAATAAAAAATTTAGGTTCTCAAAAATGTTTCATACTTTCTGCCCAAGAAATCTGACAACACACACTAGAATCTAGAGTTTGGTATGTTACAGGCTACATTAGCAGATAAAGTTTGTTGTCTACTGCATCCTCTATTTGTGATGTGTTAAGATCCTCTATTGTCCACCTATCAATGGACTTTGGTTCTCCATCCCCTGAGATGCCAGAGGGTATTTGTTGTCCTCATGTAACTAAAATAAAAGTCTTTGTTATCTTTTGCAGGGTGTCAAAATACTAAGAAGAAACTTCTTAAAGCAGAGAAAACAGCTCATTGACTGAAATAGGCATTTCAGGCATCTTGCACTTTCTATCTTATAGGTGTTGCCAGAAACAGCACTGATTCTCCAGTTTTAACTGACTCAACAAATGGCATACTGATTAGCCAGGACACTAGTGACCTTTAAAAACTCATCCCTCTTTGATACTATTAATCAGCCTTCTTGTTCCCCAAGTAAGTTACAGGTGTGAACTTATACCGGCAGGAATATAACTCAAAAAGCTTAAGGAATGCAGATAACTTAAGCTTAAGTGAGACTGATGAGCACATCTCAAAACTGTTAAAGCTTCAACTTATGATGAGGCTTCCTTGTGCCATGCATTGCTAGGGGGCATGGCACCTGAAGCTGCCACTTCCTGGACCATAACTTCTGACTGTGCAAAAAGTCTAGCTCCATTTTTTTCCACCTGCCCACATGAATCACCACCTACATTGGTCCATGCAGAGAAGAGTGAGGAAGGTGGGAGCTGAAGAAAATTTTGCATCCAGCAGAACAGTGTAGACAGAAGCAGAAGGTAAGAGTTGGGAGGTAGACAGTAAGATGTAGAGCACAGTTTATCTCACCTTTGAAAAAACTTTAGTTCATTAAAGGATAGAATGGACAACCACAAGAAACTTCTCTACCAGACAACCTGTGGAATATACATTTTAAAAACCCCGTGATCTTCATGATGGACCTTGAAGAATGCTTTAGCATAGAAACAGACCAGATTTTGTACTGTATGGCCCTCCTAGAACTTTCATCTCCCACCTGTCCCAAATGTTCAGTTCTAACTGGCTGTATAAAGCTGAAACAGACAGCAGAACAGCAGCTGAACTAGCAAGAGAAGTCAGAAAGTCCAACTTTCAGTCCTCTGCATTTATTATTAGACAGGCCTCTGTAGTCAAATAAGCCACATAAATGAATGTGAACAAACTACATTGTTTTCATCATTGTTTGTTCATTATGTTTAAGAAAGAGGATGACTGATCACTACTGTCACAAACTACCTGTGGCAGGTCAAGTTCAGTAATATTACGTGATAGTCCTTTTGGGGAAAATAGAATTCCCTGGATAGCAACAACTTTTTGATTTTTGTGTTACTCGACTTATTTGTTGGTAAAAATCAAAGCTCAGCTTTTTACTCAGAACAAGCATGGAATAAGCAACTGGTAGTTTGTTTTCCATGCGTGAGTTTGATGATTCTATAAACGTTACTTTCTCTTATACTGGCATCACAACATTAGTAATTCAAACTTAGATTTGTACTTGAGGCTTCTCTCAGGCTAAACTCAAAAGTTTAAATCATGAGTAAACATTCTTCTGCCAAATCTGCTACTCCCTATTCCCTACCACCCCTAGGCAAGGGGAAAAGACAGAATTAATTTTTAAAATTAAACAAACAAAATATTTGGTCCCTTAGTTGTAGTTTCTTCTGGCATTGATATCTTGTGGGTACTATATCAAGCCATGAAAAATAAATAAGAGAGTTGAACTTTTCAAACGCTGCCAGTGAACTTTTTTTCAGTTCAGGGAGGTTAATAGGCCTTTTAATTTACAAATTCATAAGAATAGCATTATATTTGATTTAAATATTCTTTATATACTCATTGAAATCTTACTACTAGAAATAGAAACTAGTTCCTCATGACAGAAAGGGTCAAGATTAGTTGCAATTAACTGAAAAGTCACATTCAGGCTTCAGACAGCAATAGCTATTTACAGCAACTTGAACATACAAGCAAAAGAGCTGTGAGCTTGCAAACCCTTGAACAAATGCTTGGAATCCAGCATGTCAGATGGTCCACAGAATCCATTCATTCAAGTTAAAGACATGCACAAGTAATTTCCAGGACTAGGAACAAATCAGTAATTCCATTTTGCGATCAAAGCAAATAAATTTCATATCATTCACAAATGTTTTGCACTGCAGAAAAGATGGACTCATGTCCTGCTACTCTGTCAATTGTCTACATCAAATCTTCAGATCCAAGTTATATTACAAGGCTCAATGTTATATTTATTCTACATTTCCTATGCCTTGTAAGAAATTTGTTACACAGTGCATCCATGCATCAACTGAAAACAGGAAAACAAGTCAGGAGCTCACAAAAAAAAGTTTGTCTTTTCTGTTCTTTTTTTCAGGATGGCAAGCACAAGATCTGAAGTGCCTTATTAGACAATGGAAATGGAAAAAAATGGAAACATAAAAAAAGAAGTAGTAAGTTCTCTATCAAATTTTCTTCTTGCAATGTGAATCCAGACAAAGAATTTAACCTGCTGAACATTCCAATTATTTCCTCGCACTAAGAGAAGCATTGCTTAGTGCAGCAAGCTACAGTTCTCCTTTGCACGGTTATTTGTGGAGAAAATGTTTTTTAAAAGAACCTTCAAAGTGACAATGTCAGCACGCACAATTTCCATTCCTTTTGTATGCTTCTCTAAATATCAAATCAAAACATGGCAATGAGATTAAATACACTGGTAACCATACTTTTATTACAACTGCCTTATAAATCACGTTATAGCTAATTAATCTAATTAACAGTCCTATGTCCCAGATACGTTACAGGAAAAGACCAAATCACTCCAGCCTTGAAGAAACCACTAATATGTCTCAGACACCAATCCTGGATTTGTTGAATGTTCATTGAATATTGACCTGCTGTGAAAATATTACTATACCTGCTGCTTTTATGGGACTGGATTTTGCTTGCCTTTTTCCCCTTAAAAAAAACTTCAGGAACGCAGAAGTCAATGCCATAAACTAAAGATATTTTGCTAGTGGCTTAACATTTCAAAGATAATTAACTAAGCTGAAATTCCTATAAGTTTTAAGATTCACAGGTTGCAAATTTAGTATTTTTCTGCTATGTATCTTTTTCATCTGTCCAAATCAAAACATTGGCACACAAATTAAACCACATTAAGTCCCTTGAAACTTGGGCTGAAAAGTATTAAATTTTCAGAAGGTAAATAAAGAGCATGTTGAAGCAGAGCAGAGTTTCTAATGAGTTAATGTAAAAAAACCTCATGCAAAAGCAATCCGCATCAAAGCTAGCAGGCAATACCCTGACAGTCATCCATCAAACCAAAAGTCCCCTTAATAAATGCCAATTATAGGGCAAATATGCACAAACGCGGATAGCATAAGCCATGGGATCATTTCCTTCCAAGAAAATTAGTGACCAACAAAACACCCATGCAGCCTGCCCTACAGCAACACTCACTCCTGACCGGAATACTAACTACTATTATTATTTCACTCCTTTTTATTTTATTTTGTACTTTTGCAAGAATTCAGAGCCACACAGAATTTTGTTTGGGGTTATACAAATTCCTTCACAATTTGTATAGAAGTCTAACATAACTTTTTAAAAGCCATGACATGCCTATAATGTATACAGAGTCTCTGACTTCCGCCGTAAGCGAGCCTTTTTCCTAACTTAATCATACTCAAATTTCACCCCTTTTAAAGATCCTGATTCAAAAATGTTCACTCATTCTCCACAGTCCACAAATTTATACCATCTTTTCCTGTGGTATTATATGTGCATAAATTAAAAAAGAATGGTCTTGTATAAGGACTGAAAACAGAACATTCCAAGTCCCCACTCCCCAAATCTAACTTTAGTTTATCAAGGAAAATGTCTGATACAAAATATACATTCTTAAAAAATGATTGTTTTGTGTACGGATAGGATGTTTCGAATTTGAGCAGAATTATGTTTGCCAAACCTAAAAATAATTAGTTGTACAGCATGCTAAAGTCAAACAAACAGTATGAAAAGTTTCTCTATTGTTACATTTGCCATACCTCTGATTCATTTGAGAGCCTTTTGCTAACACCTTCTGCATATCACACCTGACCAATGTTAACACCTTCTGCATATCACACCTGACCAATGTTGTTTGTTTTTTTTTTTTCTCCCATGAGCAGATTTTTTAGATCTATTGTATCTGATATACTGTATGTGGAAAAGTAGCACATTTTGTCATATAGAGTGTCAGAGGTCTATTCTTTAAGGTAACAGTTGAGGTCTAAGTTAAAAACACTATGCTAATAAAACAAAGCAGCTTTGCAAGAAATACTTAGTACTAGTATCATGACAGAGAAAATTAAGTTCTCATCTAAAAACATTCACATTTGCTATATTCACAGAAGTGGATTAGAAAAATGCAACATTAGTCCTAGTTTGATGTCTTATTTAATTGACCTCTAAAGTGACATCTTCCATCACACAGACTGGCCCGTGCTATATTCATTTATTTCCATCTTACCTAAAATTATGATGAATGGTTTGAGCTCCATTCAATTATTGAAAATGTGCAAAGAAACAGAAACAATGAAACTGGCAAAGTGCTCTGCATTCTTAGGAACAATTTAGGCTAATTAGCATCAACTTCTCCCCCATTCATCATACCCCTTTAGAAATATAAACAAACTGTCAGCTCTAACCTAACAAACAGATCACTGAGCTACTTAACACAAATTATTCTTACATGAAAAGCTCCTTCTCAGGCAATATTCTCCTCTAGGGCATCTGGGAAGTTGAGCTATTAAAATTGAAGACATATGTTTCAGTCAAACTTAACTCCCAGATTGTACTGATCGCTGTTGTGACAGTTTTCCATCAGCATGCTGCTGCTGGCAAAGTACTACATATTTTAAACAAAGCAATGCAACAATAGACTTCAACGATGCATGTTCATTTAGTATAATATCAATACCACCCAATTAGCACCCTGCACCTAGAAGTGGAGCTACTTAAAATTATTGCTTAGGTACAACTCGAATCTCAGATTTCATTTGGGGTTTCTTTCAGAATTACAAGTTCTGTGTGTTCCTGTGAGCTTGCAAAAGGCAGCGGCTATGACACTGTCAGCTATGACAATAGTTTAAATCAAGCTGCAGAGGCAATGCTCTGAAGAGGCCATAGAGGGGAGCACTGCTGTCACTCCTGGGTTCTAACTCAAACTTCTCCATAGACACCACAAATAAAAGGACAGCTCTAAGCTAAAGGAAAACTGGGTTTCCAGAGCTAAATACTTCCTGAACCCTGCAATCAATGTGCTACTTTGAAAGCCAAAATGAAAATGAAATACTTTCTGCCCTTTCTCCAAAATGCAAAAATAAATTTGTGCCCTACTCCATACCTGACTAAGAGCTTTTTGTGCTAAAGCTAAGACTTTTTCATCACTGCACTAAAATAGTTCACTATCTCTTAAAAGGAAGAAATTAACACTGGCCTGGAGCTCCTTGTCTTCACAGGTATTTGAGATTTTGTGCATACATAAGAATAAGCTGGATCAAAAGTTGGACTTGATGGTCTCAGAGATCTTTTCCAACCTGCTTGATTCTATGATTCTATAAGCCTTTTCCAGTAAGAACTGCAAAATTGGAGAATATGCCCTCCTATTTTTCAGAACAAATATAATTTGGAAACTCCAGAGATAATAATCAGTGTTGAGGAACTCTTTCACAAGTTGGGCTTTTCTTTTCAATCTATAAGAAAATTCTTACTTACTGCCTTGGTTCCTTTAAACAGCAAAATATATAATTAGAACTTTGTGAATTAAAAGATTAATAAAAAGATTAATTAAAAAAAGATTAATTCCCATCCTTTCTCCCATTTCTCTGCTTTGCTGTTTCATGCTGTGTCTAAATTTGTCTTGCCAGAAACACTTCTAGTACATGTCATAGCTTGTCTTTTTCCTTTTTTTGTCCTCTTTCTTTTGAGGAAGGTAATGAAACCAACCAGTATCAGTTTTGTTGCCTGTTTGCACAAAAAGCTGTAGCCTAAATTTAATTTTATTTCATCTTTGGGTGAGAGGAGGAAGGAGGATCATCCTTTAACTTCCTGAGTTGGCCCTTACTGCTGGTTGCACACACAATTGCTTTTTCCCCTTGGATACAGAACTTCCAGGGCCTGTAGGTATATAATATGGATGGGAGGAAGAACAATTAGATATAAGGTCCTCAAACACTTTCATAGTGATACATTTCCTACCAGCAACAGAGATACACTTTCTGAATGAACATAAAGCAAGTGTGTGTGTCTCCTTGCTTCTGACGAAAAGGATTTTGCATTATGACAGCCACCTCGAAAAGTGTTCTACACATTAGTGCTGACCAGAAAGCCTGATCTTAGAAGTGTTATGCAAACAGATTGGTGACACTTGAAAGAGAGCACCTAGACAGTGGCTCTTGCCCATCTTCTCCAAAATGATCTCCCAGCTGTGGGCTTGATTCACTCAGAGAACTGGTGATGTAGTTCATGTTTACCAAGACAGAAGAGAGGTTTTACAGTGAACAGAATAAAAACCTGTTTCAGTCATCATGAACATGAATTGATACTTCACAGTAACAAATAGGACTTTAAGCAAGACAGAAACACTTAAGTAAAGAGATACAAGTCACATAGCACAGAAATAATACTTAAATCCATGTTTGTAGATTAGACTGCTTAAAATCTAACTGCCGATGTAAGATGAAACAGGATTAAAAAAAATCATGGGAATCTCAGAGGACTGAAGCAAAATAAATTAAAAATACCTTCGTTTGTTCACACTAGAAGACAAAAAAAAAAAAAAAAGCCAGAGAAAAATCTGAAGGGTGACCTCACACAAACCAGGGATTTAGGATTCAAGACAAGGGTAAATTCTGACAAACCTAGAAGGATGGAGTACTGCTTCAACAACTTTGGTTGGAACAGGATATTAAAAAATTTGGGGCTAGAGGAACAAGAAGTGTAAGACAGAGGCTGGCTTAAGGTTAATCATTCTTAATTATTCTTCAGCTAAACAACAACAGAGTACCACAGTCTCATCAAATATATCAACCCAAAGAAAGTGTATATTAATGAAAACTGACCTCTAACTTACAGCACTGAAGTATAGGATTTTAGGATTGTACTCAGCTCCTATACCTCTCTGGTGTTGTTTGCAACATCCACTTCAAGAAAACATGAATGACTGCTCTAGAAACAGGGGAATGAAATTAGATTCAAAGGGACAGAGCAGCCCTGAACTCTTCTTGGGTATTAGAACAGGAACTGGAAGTACACTACAGACACAGGAAGGAGAATGTCCCTGCAAGAGCTGGTAGTTTTCCCTGGCTTATGAAAAACAATTTTCTTAGTTGGTTTTTTTTTGGTTTAGGACAATCTCAAAGGGAGTCAGCCACCAGGTCTTTTTGCTACATTACTGAAAAGAACCAATGGGATATGGGTATGCTACCTAAATATGGCACTGCATATTTCAGTTGGCCTACTTTTTTTTCTTGGTTCATCCACTCAAAAAACCATTTTCCATAAATGCATCTAAAGAGCATCTAACACATATGAATATACAGATTTCATCTCAGTTTCAATTCCTGTCTCAACAGCTATAAAACTAATTTTTAAGAAGCTATATGCATGTGAAGATGACTGCCTCAGAGACAAATAAAATTAATATTAATCCACATCTGTGGAAATTACTTCCAAACTGGCATCAGACTTTCACTGAGCTATGCTGAAGGCCAGAGAAAGCTGCACACTGTATTTTTACCATTATGTTATATAGATGAAATGTGCAACATTCAAGGGATAGTTTATTATTTACACTGCATTGCTCTCACATGGCTGTTATTTAATTATTTTTCTCACATTTTCAAGTGTTTTCTCTTGGTTCAGAGATGTTTTCTTCTGGTTGCAGTGTCTTTTTAAGGCACAGCATCAAGTGAAGCAGACAGGAAATAAGGGTTGTTGCTCTCCAGAGGATGATTAAGCAAGTCGGCACAAATTCCCTGAAGTTCCCACAAACAGGCTCTTATGTAACAACATATGTTTTCAGAGATCTTTTCTCTGAGCAGTGAAGAGTCTTCATGGGAAAAATAGAAGCTAGCTTTATAATAAATACAGTGGAACATGAAATAACTGTAAAATAAAGAACACTATAAATGAAGTAACTTATTAGATACCAAAAATGCTACAGAAAATTATTCTGATTTACATTTCTCAAAATTAATCTTGGTCCTGCAGTCTCTTGCTTATGCAAACAAAGCACTTTCCATGTTCCTTAGAACATCACCTGTAATGCTCTGGGACAAGTCCAGATGATGGTTTTAATGCAAGTAGTCCAAATGTCTTCAGTAGACTGTTTCTGTGAAGAAAGGAGGATCCATCTTTTTCCTCTCACTTATGCCCAGAGCAGAATTTCTCTTAATTTGAGGAAAAGCTTTTTAAAAAATTTCTTAACATTTACGTTGCATTAGACATCCCCAGAATAGACCATCATTAGATTATTCAGTACAACTGTGGATTGGTTAAAGCCATTCGGTATTGCATGCTTTTTATTCTTTGAAAAATATACACACATTATAAAACACTAGGAATTTTTTTCTTCTCTTTAATTTTAAAGAAAATTGAGACATTTTATTACAAGAATTTTAAGCATATAGAACTGGTTATTTACATTCACGTGAGAAAAAATATTTGACTAGCTAGCATTAGACATGAGGACAGATGACTATATAGTTTGATTTTTCCAGCAATAAATATAAATTTTGGGACACAAACATCAAAAAAGTTGTCAAACAACACAGCATAATGTATGAAGTTTTCAAGTTACTTACGATTTTATTGCCCATTTACAAAGATTTGATATTGCAAAGGTAGAAAAGTCAGGTCAACCAAAAATAGCAAAGTTAACTATGCTCTCACAAACCAGAAGCTCAAGCTGTGTTCCAGCGGAACATCTTGTATGCTCTGAAGCAGCAGTAAGACTGATTCTTATGAACCACACTATGCATTTTATTTTCACACTGTAAAACTTGGCATTCTCTGTATTAAACACATTGCCCAGATGTACAAAATAACACACAGCTTATCTTGTTATTCCTAAAATCTACAACTTTTCACATGAAAAGAACATCTAGTCACAAAAGGACTGGATCCTCTGAACTTTTTCTCTGACATTGCTGCCACACACTGATTTTAAAAGCCTTTTTTCAGCTGTTAACCCAGGACATGGAAGAGCCATATAACACAGGTACTCCCAAACAAAGCCGTTATTTTCACCTTTGCAAAACCTATATGGTCCCCACTGAAAAGATCAGTTTATCTCGTGACTGTCGCACAATAGCATCAAAGTGAAAAAATAGAGTTAAAATCCAATGGCAATTTGCCATCATCTCATGCCCATATGCTTTGTCTTTTCAATATTCAAATATCTTGAATGAATATACTTTTAATATTTTACTATTCCTGCTTAGCTAGTGCTTTGTTATATTGGTTGCCTGCACGTTTAAGAGTAGGAATTCACTTTGTGGTGTAGCTTAGTCATAGAAACTAAACTGGAAGTGACCTAACAGGTAATTTTTCTGGTTGAACAGTATCATTCTATTCGAGTCCAGTCTAGTTTTTTTCTAATAAGCTGTCAAAGGAGCCAGGTGATAAAGACTTTTCACCACTTCCTTCTTTCACAGCTTGTTGATGTCACTGCTTGAAACCGATACCAACAGCCATTCTTTCGAGCATGGTGTTTCATTTCTACTCCTCTTCCTACATGTGTTATTTTTACTCCACAACCAATTATTATTAATTACCAAAAAATGTCCAAAACAAGTGTGATGAGGATTATCACAACAAGAGATATTAAAATGTACTATAATATATCTATTTCACTCTCCTTTAAAAATTAGAGCAAAATAAAAAAAAGTAAACTTTTGAGTCACAAGAGCAGAAGCCAGCTATTGTTATATCACACTGTTTTGGGTACGATTTTGATCTCAGTTTTTACTCTGAAGTGACTTCAAGAAAGTTACACAGTGAAACTCTGAAGTGAGAAATGCAGTGAACAAGCTGCAATTATATTGGTCTGAGCTGCTCCTAATTATGAGAAGAGTCCACAAAGGCAAGAATTATATCTCCAAAATATTTAAAGGAAGTAATTGTATTCTAACATCTTTAAATATGAAAAAAGAAAAGAAAACAGGACTTAGAACAGGCCTTGTGAGGAAAACTGAGAAAACTGCTGCTACTGAATTAAAAACAAAGTTTTAAAGATATATAAATGATGGAAGACAAAAAAAATGCCAGCGCTTGGGACAGGAAGTCTAAAGATATGGTAACAGAGACTGCTTGTTTCATTCAGTTGTATACATTTGCTATGCTTCCTTAATATGCATCTTTTCTAAGAAGGGTAATCACTAATGGATCATAAAAAAGATAATCCAGGTTAATTTCCCATCATCTCTTAGGTCTGGCTTAGTACAGCCCTTAATACATTATTCAGAAAAAAAATTTAAATAAAAAACCAAACAATTTTTTTCATTCCCTCTTAAGCCTAATGAGGCAATCCAGAGCTGAAAATCTAGCCTTCCAGGTTGCATGAGCCTCTGAAGACAACAGATGGGAGTACTGTAGTTAACAGAAGCATAAGGAAAATCCAAAAGGTTGCCAAGCATTCCTGCTCCTCAGTCAGGAGCTGCAGACCTGCCAAAAACAGGGGTCAGGAACAGAGAACTGACAACTTGTACAAATGCTTTCCAGGCTACAAGAGTCCTGATTCTCAGGGTACTTGAGCTCCCCAGTTGGACCTACATAACTTGAAAAAGCTTCTTTTTTTTTCTTTTTTTTTTTCTTTTTTTTTTCTTTTTTTTTTTTTTTTTAATTTTTAAAAAGCCATGCATGGGGAGGCAGGCCCTGGGCCAGCTTTCAGACTAAAAATAATTTATTTGCATTTTTAAGAGAAAACCTGCAGCTCAAGGAGTGGGGAAGATGGGTTCAGGCTAAAGCTTATCTACAAATAGATAAGCTTTATTTATTTATCTACAAATATCCAGCCCAGCTGATAGATTCTTTGAACAAAAGACATTTCTGCTCATTTTAAAGGACTATCTAATGGACGTGGAAGTGAATGGGATTCTTCCTACCAAGTTCACCTCAGTGCTGCATCAAACCAAAGTGCCAAATGATTAAATGACTGTTGTTCCTAAAATTTCGTACCTTATATTAGCACCAATGGACTCTCCCAAAGTGCATTCAAACGAATAGTCTGAGAAAATCTACAGTTTTTGCTTCTAAGCCTATAAACTGGCTATTGACTGATCTTTGCATGTGATTGTTCATTTAAGGGGCAACTGAAGCAATTAAGGGAGTAAATGCTGGATTAAAAATTGGTTAATAGAGTAATATTGGTTAAAAAACATATAGCTACCTAGAAACTTTAGGTGCTTTTGGCATTAAGCATCAACCAAAGGAAGATACTGAAATTTGTGTTTTCAGATTAGGTTGACTGATTTATGAAGCAGTAGAGGTGAATGCTTTGAGTTTAAACCTATAAAAAACATTCTAAGAAATGCTGTATCCTATTGCACCTACATTAAATTCTCTGCTTCACTTGTGCAACCTACAAAGCATTAGGTGGGATTCCTAAATAGCTTGATTCACAGACAAGAGAAATACCACAGAGGTTCCTCAAAAGAGACAAAGACCAGAGGAATCAACTGAAGAGCAGCACTGGATTACGCCAGTGAAAAGGGAGACTCCTCTTCAGTTTCAGGCACCCAAATTCTTAGCAAGTATATGGCATCTTTTTCTACTGGTATTTTCAACCTGCAGCCTCATCCTGGAGTTAGATGCATTATCATTTGTCCTTCTTTTGAAAAAGAGAAGTGACACTGGTTATCCCCACAAGCCAAAAGGTAAACAAGTCATCAGCTAACAGAATTATAACATCAAGGCATGGGAAACTGATTCCTTGTCTGCCTCTACTGAAATAGATTTAAACCTGCCTTTATCATCTCCAGGAGACTGCCCTAAATGCTAAGCTAAAATAGAACTGTAGTAGGTAAGTTTTTTAACGCCTTTCTGTTCAAACCAGTCCATTTTTCATAATAAACACTGACCTGATCAAAGGCTATATACTGTGGTCTGGTGGAAGAGGCACTCATGTGGAAGTCCAGATTGTAGTCTCAGCTTTGAGGAAATGCATAACAGTAAAATTCACAGAATCACAGAATAAGGTGAGTTGGAAGAGATCCTTAAAGATCATGGAGTCCAACTCCTGCCCCTGCACAGGACCATCCCCAAGAGTCACACCATGTGCCTGAGAGTATCATCCAAATCCTACTTAAACTCAGACAGC
>JAWWLV010000179.1:39312201-39328960 GCA_035041135.1 Platyrinchus mystaceus
CACCTAAAAAAATCCATTGCGCAGGCTTGAAAGGTCAAAAGACCTTTCCCAGATCTTCGTTCGCGAAGACTGGCCACGTTTTACAGGGAGTAGCCACTTAGAGCTAGTAGTGACTATGTTCACATGCTGGACTTCACAGGATATTTCATGCAGATCTAGGACAGTTCAAAAGAGATTCAGGGAGTAACTTCCATTGATTTGGTGGAATTGAGATACTGATTAATCTCATGGTTTGAGCACCAACAATTACCCTAGAACTGAGGAATGACAGGTTCTCTAAAAGGGCACACAAAAAAATTAATGTGTTAGGGCCCAGAAAGCAAAACAGTTAAATCCATTATTTCACTTTTCAGTAAACTTAACTGATCACCAGGACCACTGTCTGTACAGTTACTTTTGATCTGTACTACTATGCAAAAAATTATTGCCAGATTCAAAGACCTAGAAAGGGAGCAAGAATGAACACAGTTTTGCAGCCTGATGAAAAAAAAAAAAAAACAAACCAAACCAAACTCTTGAGAAAGAGGATTTTCTTGGTTCCTTGCTTTTCTAGGCTAAACCAAGGAAGGTCCAAATTCTTTCACTGGTCTCAAATCACCTGGATCTGTTCTGAATTGTTTGATAAACCAGAGGCGCCCAGGTTTTGCTTATGCAGAATGCAAGCAGCCTAAATCTTGTCCATAGTCAAAACTATTTACACTACAAACCTGAACACTGAAATGTTTACAAAACTATTAGCAAATATATAAAGTATGTTCAAGTTTTACAAACAGTTCAATCATCATACAAAATGTAATACAGTGATTTATTCCTTTCTCTGAATTTAATTTCTTAAACATAGTAGAGCTTGTAGTCAAAATAAAGACAAAGCAAGATATCCTTAATTCCAGTTGCACTAAACAAGGTTTCAGCCCTATTCCTGAAAAGGGATTTGTGGAACATTGACTCTCTCTAAATTTTTAAGTTCTTCACAGGTTTTGCAAATAAGGTTCTAGGTGCAATTATAAAGATTAGTTAAAATGTAGGAAACAAAGATTTAGATGTAAAAAAGATTTAGACTGAACAGAAAAGGCCCAGTTTAGAACTGAGCTGGTATTAATTGTGATATCATCTCTACCTGACTGTGGTTGTTTTCCCTGAAGGATGTTACCATATTACCCTTATCCACCCCACAGAATGCAAACAGCTCAGTCTGAGTAACAGAATAGAACTTACTCTTTAGAGTCCTCTCTACTTCTACAAAGGAAAAGGAGGAAAAAAAAATAATTTTAAAAAGCACATTAGGGAAGTTAAAACCATTTTTTCCTCCTCCCTTTCAGGATTTTTTTTCCTGCTTCTCTATAAGTTGCATAAAACATTCATAGCATCCCAAGGAAAATGTCTACTCTCCTTGCAGGTGTTTGTCTTGAGGCACCAGAGAGGACTCCTACAAACCTCAGCACACCAACTGAAGTCTTCAGTGAAAATACTCAAGTAGCACAGGGAGAGTCATGCATAATCAAGAAAAAAACCCCTCAAATGTTATATATGTAGGTGATAACATATTACATGAGAAGATAATGAGTATTTAAATAGAAAGACATTTTTTCCATTCATTGACAAACATATACACTGATACAGGAAAAAAAGAAAAAGCCATTATATAACAAAAGGTAAGATTATACTCTGCAAGCATAAAAGTGTTGCCCAAGTTACTTCGGTCCAATTTCAAGTGTTCACTCTAGGTCTGTAAGACTAAGGAAATGACAAGTCCAATTAGAAGTGCTATGCATCAACCGCTCAATATTCTTGCAATACTTTTAAAGATCATTTCTGAACTTAGAAAATCTGTGTGTAGACAATATCTAACCACAACACTGTAAAACTGCTTTATCTCTAAAATTTTTAGAAGTTCATTCTATACTGCTCCTAATCTTCATACCAACAATTTACAGGTGACATTTACAGAGGCTGTTTAAGGGCTATCTGATCCAATTTTGTGGTGATTTTTTGCTTCTTGGGAGTCTCCAGAAGATATTTGTGTTTGTATAGGCTTTAATTTTTAAATCAAATAATTTTTCCTTCTTCATTTTCAAAACCTACTTTTTTATAGAGTTTTTACAGTTCTTCTGTTTATTACATAGCTGACAGAAATATTTGAATTTCATGGAAGTACAATGTTATAGGAAAAGGTTATATCAAATGTTAAAGTTCAATACAGGGTAGATAGTACCTTTTACAGGTTTTCCACATCTGTAAATATAGAGTGAATCCCTGTGCATACAAATATAGAAAAGAAGTCTCACTTATATACCATTTCAACAAGAGGTCACATTTTATTTTAGGGCTTTTTGTGAATTATCAGATATCCTATTATTATGCAGAATTGTTATTTTTCATTAATTTTTACAAGAATATTGTCTGTTTATTTTCCAGAGTAATAAGCTATATCGCAAATCTTGATTCAGAATGAAAAGCAATATAATTTCTTACTGTAAATGGTATCACATAGGTACCACACAGTCATTCATTAGGTTTTGATTAGATCCATGCTGTGCAAAACAGTTACTGTCCATGCCTAATGTATATTTGTCTACCAACATTCACCTAATACAAAAAAACCCTAGAAGAACAAGACAGAATGAATGCTCTGTTTTCAGGAACAGGATGAGATCTCCTCCTTTCACTCCCTTTGTGAAGAAGAGATATGAATTTTATGCCACTGTGGACCCAATATCCACTCCTACATTAGAGACTTCAAAAACTGCAAGTCAATTTTTTCCCAGGAGAAGGCTACTCCAGTTCTAACCTAGCAGACCTCAATGAGATTACTGAAAAGTGCTGCATGTGCTGCCTAAACTTAAAAAGGTCATCTCTGCATAAAACACATTTCAGCTCTGCTGCCTGTATAAGCTTTCCTAATCACAAATGACAGAAAATAATAAAAAATGCTGTCCCACAGAAATGTTCTCAGGATCTGGCCAAAGGATATTTTGTAGTCCAAGTGCTAAGCATCCAATTAATGTTTTAGTGCAACCTTTGCATCAGCCCACAAAGAAAAGTATTTTGCCAGTGACAAGAATATATCTGTTAGTACAACATTTCAGTTACAATTAAAAATAGCAAAAGTCCAGCAACTCAGTAACTTGTTTATCTAACTAAACACATTAAAAGCCAGTATGCTCTATATAAACTTCAAAAGACTGAAGAGACTTATTTTTTTCATCTATAAATCAATACTGTCTCAATAGGTCAATATTGATAATAATTACGATAAAATATTGACGCTTTCCAAAATGTTGTTCACTGTCACATATGAAACCCTCATAGTCATCCACACTATGACATCAACTGCATCTTGAGAGGAACTATTACTTGTTCAAAACCAGAAAGCAGTAAAAAACTAGCTACTGTTATATTCTATTATGCAATCTTCAACTGATGCTTCATTTTAAGGTCTACCGTAGTCTTCAATAAGTTTTGGGGGGGGTGGTAAAAATGATATGGTAAATTTGGTTTTGAAATCAATGAACTTTTAAATAAGTCTGTTCTCCTTTTAGCTCTGCAGCATGAAACAATATTTCCATCTGTAAACATACTGTACCATAACCAAACATTTTGTGCTTTTGAGGATTGCCTGAAATAAAATCTACTGAACTCTAACAACTTCCTTTAAAAATAAAGCAGTATCTTTACAACATAAATCTCTCAATACTTTCTGCACTCCTCCACAATCTAACATATAAGGAAAGATTTAAGGGAAAATTTATCCTAGTGTCCAAATATAACTTTACTTTAAACATGAGGTCATCTAAACATCTGTCTTCTATATATCCCTAGGGATTTAAATCAAAAGTCTGCTAAACATGTACAATCATTTTGAAAATAAATAACAGAACAAATTTAGTCTTGATTATGATTATCATGCTTTTAAAAAGGAAACATTTATTCTAATAAGAAAAGTCTGAACTAATTTAAACTTTATGGACATTAACTTAGAAGAGTTTCTAAATAAAGTTTCTAAATAAAACATTTATTTCCATTTAGTCTAGTCTCTAATAACCTTCATTGGTTTATATTTGCAGAAAGTCCACATGCTTTCTTCTTCCCTTTTAGAAATGTCTAATTAATAAGTTATATTTCTCAGTCAAAGCATATTGCATCTTGATATTTATTTTCTTCACTGCTTAGGAAAAAATACAATAAAGACTATTTTAGGCAAGGACTGTCTCATTACCCACTCAGCATTACAGTTTTGCTATATAAAATTTTTACTCAGAGGTATAATATATAAGTGGCAGCCAAGTTCCCCCTGCTTAATTCAACAGCCCCAATCCCCTTCAGAATCCTAATTCCATTGAGGAGAAGAGAATGAAGCTCTTGTTCACACAACACAGTACTTTCTTAAAAGTCCCATTGCTTTGGCTCTGTAACCACAGACTTGGAAATAAATGAAGAGCAGAACTATGAGGACACTCAAAGCTCTAATGTTCTTCCAGGAGACTTTTATTCTCAGAATCTCTGCTGATTTCTTTACATAGCTACTCTTTTTGATGAGGAACTGTTCCCAGGGTGAACCAGTAAAGCAACCCAAAGACAACAGAGGCTATCAAGAATATGATCACAGAAGCATGTAAAATGGGCACTGGACACAATGTTTTGAACGTGCAGAATGAACAAGGCAAACACTCTTGTTCACACTATTACTCAATTCTGACAAAATTGGGGTGTATACACAAGATTGTGCTGCCACTGGTCAGCATCTATATTAAGACAATGTTTTGAAAAGTAAATTCTTCTTATAACCTATAAGCAGCCTGATGCTTTGTTTTCTACTTGTTGCCACAAGGTTACATTAAGCACATGGGTATACACCATCATACGCAAAACAGCACTGCAAACCTGCCTGTAGAGAAGGTACATGTAACCAACCTAAAAAAGGCCAGTGTATCATCACCAGCCTCAAACATTCACAACCTCACGGCTCAGATACAAAAATTCTCCTAAAAATCATGAGCACGATCTTTAAAGTTTGTTTGAGTTTTAGGTTCTCAAAGCATTTACAATTCATCATTTCAAGCTTTAACACTGAGGATAAGATTTAAATTCAAGTTTTAGTCAAACTTTCAAGTTTTGAAACTAAATCACATAGTTCCACTAGCTGGAAAAGACATCAAATGTCACTGAATCCATAATAAAGAGTGAAATCTGGTTTCTCTGTCTCTCCTTATGGCAGTTAGAACATTTTAATCTTTTTTTTCTTACCATCCCTTCATGTTTTATCAAGTTCAGTATGCTATTTTGGAGCCAGCTGAAAAAACAAAATTGAGCATTATTTATTACACATTGAAAATATATATACTAATTTTGAAAATCAACCCTTTAACCAAATATTAAGAAACACATGTTGATAATAGAAAAATGAGTAAAACTTAACATTTTTGCAAAACCACTCAGAATTGGCTCTAAGAGGGACTGAAATAAATAGTGTAAAGAACCTTCTCAACCTGAAAGTACTGCTAAGACTCTCCTATGCTTTTTGGAGTGTTGCTGTTTGGGGACACCAGCCACACATCTGCACACTTCCATATAATAAAAACAGCAAAAAGCCCAGGAAACTAGGCTGAACTGGGAAATGATCCATTGACTAAAGACTGAAAGATGAGCCATAAACTATGTTTCCTGACAAAAACTGACAGATTGAAAATGATCCAGAGGGAAAACAAAAGCAGCTGTTAGCAGTGTAGTTCAGTGACTGAAAAGCAGATCTAAAGGCCAATTACTCCCGTGTTTCCTTCCCTACTGTATGGGTGGGACTTCTCAACCACAGTCAGACTCTCTCAGCTATAACCTTATTTTCTTATCAGAAAATCACCACTGTAGACAACTGAAACATTATTTACCTGTTTCAGATGTTGGTGAAATTATATATAATTATAATGAGTCTCCAGGACAAGACATACTGCAGGAAAAACGGCAGGTACTTATCCTGCAACTATTCTACTTTCAACATAACCAAACCAGTTGACCTGTGCTACAGACTTTCAGCAAAGGAACTACTATCCTAAAATTTAACATATAACTGTGTTCCACAAATAATAATTAGGTATCAGAGAGTGAGAGCTTCTCATTATAAAAACCAGTATTGATTTACTTTATCCATCAACAGGATTGGTGATGGTTCCCATAGGCAGCAATGCCAATTCATGTCCTCCAAAGGGAAAAAAATTAATTACATATTTTCAACTCCAGTTGAAGCAGAACAGATTTAAGGCCTTTATAATCAAGATTCAGATACTTGAAGATACTTAGAGACATCCCTGTAATCCATTCACTGCAACACTGATTTTCAAAACTTCCATATCCTAGAAGCCACATCACTATCTGAAAAGGGAGGGTTTTTTCTACTTGTCTTAAGCCCTTTTAGCTCTTTTCATTAATACCAATCCTAATCATAATACTTAGGTCAGTCTGAATAGTTTAATACAAGCATTTTTTAGAGAGAATTTCAGGGTCAATCTTGTAACAGATGAGTTCCTCCAGTCTCGGGTATATGATTTTGATTGTCTCCCACCCTGCTAGCTTGAAACAGAAAAGTGGCAAGCGTAAAGAACATTTACAAGTATAAGAAGGACATCCAAGGTAATGTCACAGAAACTGAACTACAATTACAGGAAAATTTGTAATATCATCACTTAATAGGCAGAAATGCCAGATTCTATGCACAGAAATAACCAGAATCAGTTTTCACTTTCTCCTCTAGAACACTACCACAGAAACATGAATACTTCTATCAAAAGGCATGCTTTGTTGCTATACATTAGAAGTTTATTCTTACTATACAATAAGCTTTTGTGTTATGATAATTTAACTTGGATTTGAATACTAACATTGGTCACTAAGGACAAATGATGAAACAATAAACATAGTAATGAAAAATTGTTCTTTAAGCAAATATAACCTTGGCTAACCGAAGTTGTAACAGCTTCAGAACTGCCTCTCTGTAGACAAATCACTTTTTGCCTATAAACTTCACTACAGGCATGTTCCAGCATTAATTATTTGACTACGTATTTGCTTTTATATACTATTTTACAACATTAATTAACTTGAAAATCTGACAACAACATTTCATAGTTTGTTTTGAAGAAGTATATACCTTTAAGCTCTTATGCTTTGCTGTAGGTCTCATTCCTGCAAATACTTGAAGGAAGTTAACATAGGCTTTCAGCAACAAGTAACACAGCAGTCTTTACTTTGGTTATAGCTGGGAATTTGAGAGCTTGATGAGATTTCTGCAATATCACATAAAATTTATGGTAAAATTAAAATAATCAAGACTGAAATTCCTCACAGTGGAAATCAGGACCTATTTGCATATTCTTTATACTGGGACAGGAATTTATCTCAAGTTTTTTGATTTATATATGGTATCTTAGCTTTATGACCATCTATTGACCTTTACCACTAATATGTCACCACTTGCAACCCTTGTAGTTGATTCAACAAAAGTCAAATTCAGGGCCACGGGTTTTGCAGTACAAATCTGAAATCAGCATTTATTAATCATTACTTGTTTTGTATCTTTAAGCTTTTATTTCACATTTTATCATCCAAAATTACATATGCTAATCTTCTCATCTGCAACAGCTTTAACATACATTTTTTAACCATCTGCCACCCATAAGAAATAGCATATTTAGCGTCTTATCGTAGTATTGCACTGCCATCTAGTGGGGAGTAGAATGAATGTATGTTAATAACCGTTACTTGGTTTTCTAGGTTTGGTCATTTTATCAGGGTTTGGGTATTTTGGGGGGTGGAAGAGGAGGGGGCGGTTGGGGTTTTTTTGAGAAAAAAAACTTATTACACTAAAAACAATAGAAAATTTATAACGTTTCTTAAAACCCTCAGGTTCACCATATATACAAAATCTGAAGGGTGTCTTATTGCACACCCATAGAGGATTCTGTACACAAGAAGTTTTGTCCCCATTAGCTAACATGCCAGAACAAATAAAGCTGAGCCAACTACTCACTTTCTTCAGTGTTGCTCTTGGAACAAAGACATAGTAGAACTGATGAAGTTGTTGCAGGATTTTCAAACCAAGAGTGAGCACCAAAGCAAGGCAACACTAGCTTAGTCTGAAGTTTAACCCCCAGGTTCTACAAGCAGTTTGTTATAAGCAATTTTTAAGTCCACAGACCAAAACCAAATTCTTTTCAGGGTCCCAGTTTCTACAGATAGTCCTAAGCATACAATAGGTGTCATGACATGTTAGAAGTTATGAAAAGTCTTAGTTTGTTTCTGTCACTGTTACATAAACATATAAAAATTAATTCATATCTTAACCACCACATAAAAGCTGTCACATTTTAAAAACCCACATAGCTTGAAACACATTTAAGAATTCCAAATGGGTGTTCATAACTTGTTACTACACTTCAAAGACTTGATCAAACAACATCAGTTCATCCTGGACACAGCCAGAGTTTTGGTCAATGGCTCTATATCTAGGTGGAGTGCGATGATGAGTGGTGTTCCTCAGTGATGTCTTGGGACCAGTGCTCTTCAAAGTCTTCATCAGTGACACAGAGAAATCAAGTGCACCCTAAGCAAGTTTGCAGATGACATGCAGCTGAGTGGTGCAGTTGACACAACAGAGGGATGGAACATGGACAAACTTGAGAAGTGGATCTCGTTAAGTTCAAGAAGTCCAAGTGGTGGGTCAGGGCAACCCCAGACATGGTAGAGACTGGGACAAGAAGTCACTGAGAGCAGCCTTGCAGAAAGGGACTTGGGGATTCTTGTGGATGAAAAGTGGGACATGAGCCAACAGTGTACGCTTGCAGGCCAGAAAGCCAACCATATCCTGGTTTGCATCAAAAGAAGCATGACCAGCAGGTAGAAGGAGGTGATTCTGTCCCTCTGCTCTCATGAGACCTCCCCTGGAGTGCTGCAATCCAATTCTGGGGTTCTCAGCACAAGACAGTTAGTGCAGGCTCAGAGGAGGGGCCACAAAGACGATAACGAGCTGGAGCACCTCTCCTATAAAGACAGGGTTGAGAGAGCTGGGGTTGTTCAGCATGGAGAATAAAAGACTCTGTGGAGACATTATTGTGGCCTTCCAGTACCTTAAGGGGGCTTGTGAAAAGGAGGGAGAGAGACTGAATGAGGGAAGCTTTAGAATAAATGTTATTAAGAAATGCTTTACTCAGAGTGCTGAAGTGCTGGAACAGGTTGCCCAGAATGGTCGTGGATGCCCCATTCCTGGAAGTGTTCAAGGCCAGGCTGGATGGGGCCCTGAGCAAACAGCAAATCTCATGAGTAGCATCCCTGTACATGGCAGGGGGATTGGAACTAAATGATCTGTAAGGTTCCTTCCAAGACCAAACCATTCTATGATTTCATGATTCTACATAGAAATTTTCATTTGTTTCTTTTAAACTAAAAATATTATAAGGATACTCTTTCTTTGAAATAACTCAACTGAAATTTTAGAGGAATTTTGCTAGCTTCTAGCTTTGCATATTCAGCACAGTATATGAAAGCTCATGAGGATTAGCTTCCACTGAAATTAAACAAGGTTTTCTAAGGCAACACCAAAACATTTAATTAAGTTAGAAGTTTATGAAGCAAACAGTCCAATCTGTCTTTCAGATTCAGGGGTGTATTTTTAGTATTATCAACTGGTAGAAAAGAGATGCGCAGAGAGTGGAAAATGTTACAGAATTAAAGTTTGAAATACTGTAACAGGTGGGGAAATACTCTTAAAAATTTCCACTGGGGAATAGTTCACAAGGTAACTTCAGCAGTTTCATTACATGGCATTTTGCATACCCTCAACTAGCTGGTCACTGCATTGGTCTGCAGCATGGAGCTATATTCTCATGAGATGAAAAATACCACGTTAGATGGGTTTTAAGTGTCGAGGAGACCAAAGCTAGCAATTCAACCATGCTGGCTTCAAAAGTAGCGTGAGTTTCTCTGAGCTTCCCTGGTGGCTGTTCCTTATTCCCAGAGACTTGCTGAAGTCAAACTGTCCTGAATATTGTATTCTCCTCTCTGAACTGTGTAATGATGAAAGCAGTAGGGGTTGCAAAGACCTCACAAAGGTAATTCACATTTTCTTTTTGGCATGTTTCATAAAACACAGCATGGGTAGATGGTTGTCTGAGCAGAAACAGATAGAAATCTTTCCAAGTCTTAACTTTCTGACTGTCCCTATGTCCTCCTGATTTCTACAAGCATTCTAGCGGAGCTTCAGGATATCTGATATCTCAGCTTACACACACTTTATTTTCTTTTGGTCTTCTTTTCACCCAAAGTTCTCCTCACAGTATTGCCAACCAAGCAACTCCCCTCCAAACCTCCATGTCCAACACAAGGTAAGCACGCCATTAATTTCTCAGACTAGCAGAGAAAATTGGCTTCATTGGTTGCAGCAAGTGCATTCCCTTGGAATAGTTTAACTTGCAAAAGGTTTCCTTGAAATTAATACTATTTGACTGCTTCCCATCCTTAGCTTTTTAATATAAAGTCTTCACTAACATCCCAAACACCAAATCAAGGCAGTGAAAAACATTAAAAAACTGTGGCCTCAGATAATATTGCAGCCTTAAGAGACTTCAGAGAAAAGAAGGTTTAAGCATTTTAAAATATTATGGTTTCAAGTCAAGATAGTTACTAGTATTCAGCTAGTTGAAGTTACCTCTGAGCATTAACTGATTATTTTAGTAACATGGGAATGCAAATTGCATGGCTTAAAAGCAAGAAAGGAGCACCCAAGAAAACACAGAACACTGCTCTTAACTTTAATTCCCATAAAACTGTCAGAAAAATAATAAAAACAAATTAAACACTGGGGGAAAGTGGGAATAGACAATTTTCCTGCTGTTTAAAGTGCTTCCTGTACATCCATCCAACTCCCTCTCCCATTCATAGGGACCAAATAACCTAAGGTATTTCACAGAGTATGCTGGCTAGCATACCTTGTAATAATGTTTGTCTGCCCAATGCCTCTAGTGATATGAAGACCAAACATTGTTTTTAATACTGTATTTGCATTTGACAGTTTTACTTCGGCAAGTGGCTTTCCTGCTTAGAGATCCTGTTCAAAGGATTTGCTGCTATCCAGAGTAATCAACTTTGTCTACTCCTGAAATAAACAACTCTCAAAATAAAAGATTTGACTTTCAAAGAGCTTAAAAGAATTAGACTCCAAAATCCTAATAGGTTTCAATGCAGCTGGAAACCTAACTCTTAAAAAAAAATTTAAAAATTGAAGCCAAGAGGTCCAGCCAAGCAGAAACCCTGCTGTTCCATGAAAATATGAAAAAAGGGGGGGAAAAAAGAGACCAGCCTCAATTATTCTTACAAAGTAGTTATTTTATTTTAAAGCTAATTTTATTCTGACTTTTCCATAATCACTTCACAGGAAGAGAACCAATGGTTCATGTTCATTTATTAAATGGAATTGGGCAAAGAAACACACTGAATTACAGCAGCAAAGTACCTAAAGATTAGGTAAAGATTAAAAAAATTCTTCAAAATTTTAACTTCAAAATATAAAATGTTTATTTGATATTTGCACATGTATGGAAGAAAGATAGTTGATCATACAACAAAATATAAATCAAATTTTATTTATATTACTTGTGGGTTTAGCTCCATCTGCAGTCTTTTGTTATTAAAAAACAAGAACACACCTATACCAAGTAGCAACATCCTAAAACCTTTAGGGTAACTATATTCAGCCACTTGCCTTCACTGTGCCAAGGGTATCTGTACAACTGTTTATGACATTTGCACTTCCTCATGCAAACTGACTCAACACTGTTACAAGGATGTCTTGGCAAATTGACCTTGGTATCACATAACATACTTTGCACTGTTCAATTCCTCTCCATGAAGAAAGAAATATCCATCAACTTTGTATGCAACACTATTGTTTTAATTTCTGACTTTTTTCATACAGGCAGACAAAACAAAGATTTTTTTTTTGATCCTTGTGCATTTGAGAAACAATTCTTCTTGTGATTTGAACCCTGCATTGATTGAACTTCTCAAATAAACTTCTGAAGAACTGCTATAAATCTAAGGAAATCAGAGATTCCCAAGTTGTTCTTTTCACAGTGATTCTTACAGTTTAGAGAGTTTATTTTCTGTTTAATTTTTTACTATAAATTCCACACATGCCTTAGCTTACTAATTAACCACTAGAGAAAAGGAATATGCCTACAGTTCCCTGAACTAGAAGGGCCTGAACTTACTAACGAAGTGTCCCAATTACATTTCAACAAAGTCCTGTTCCTCACTCAGACAAGCAAACAAAACCAAGTATTTTCAATTATGCTTTTAACCTTCATTTGGTAATCTGAAAGACAGGAACAAACAATGCCAGCAGAAAGAACATAAGCCAAGACGGAGTAACATTTTGTTCACATTTAAGATTTAGTTCACCCTTAGGAAGCAGAGCTTTCCATTTCACATGAAGTCAGATTACAAGCCACATGAAAGCAGATGCACACCTTGCTGCAGAAAAAGTATGCATGAGATCTGTCACGCTTGAGTTTTACAGTTCAATTACAGCACAGAGACATTGAAGTTTATCTTTAACTTAGAAATGCCTGTGACAGCTAACCATGTGTTTAAATATTTTCCTTTAAAATACTGAACACTTTCTCCTTCCTTCAGCATGCCAGTATCTTCCATTTTATCAATCCTGTAGACTAGAGGTCATGCTTGATTTCTTTCTTTCCTCTTCCCCGTCTTTATTAACTCCATGAACAAGTCCTGTCACCTTCCATAAAGCATCAAAAAATCCTTTCTTCCTGTTCTGACAGCTTAGGCTTATCTAATAATTTTCCACTTGACCTAGCAGAATTACTTCTTATCAGATCCCTTTGCATCAGACATGCAGATGCTAAATTATCTCTCATTTTTACTTATGCAGACAATTATTTCTGACCCTTCAATTACACCTATTGGGCTGTGCCATTCATTCCCAACCACCTCACTACATTCCTATTGCTGTTTTGACAGATTCCAATTCAGAGCATCTTTCTTAGAAACAGCTCCATACATTCCTTGTGCTTAACTAACAGTGGTTTGGGGTTTTTTTTTTTCAGTTTCCTTCTAATTACTAGGCTGTGGTACAGACAGCAAAGCTACTCTAGGATGTCTGTGACATTCACATAAGACCAGGAAATATGACAAAGCCCCTACTGGAGTCATAAGTCCTTCTGCAGCAGCAGCCAAAAGCAATATAATGTGGTCTAAGTGACACTGGGAAACTAAGGTCAGGCAACAAAATCCCTCACTAGGATGAAATACTAAGTACACTATCAATAACTCATGCCCTCCATCCTTTTTTTTCCTGCTTCCACCTTTCCATCTTGGATCCACTCTTGCCTTAAGACCGAAGACCTCAAAGCTACAGCCTTTCTCTTCTACCTTCTCTATAAATGAACAGGAAAACACCGTTGAGCTTTAAGCATCTGTCAAACAAGTTTTCAGGTTTGAGCCATTTCCCTCTAACACCTTAGAACTCCCACTTTGAGCCATACATCTAACAATCCTGGTACAATTTTAGTGTTGTTCAGACTTAGAGAACAGTCGTTATTGGTTTATTTCAAAACCAGTGAGTAGAAATTTCTGTACAGATTTAAGGCTAGCGATGGAGCTAATGAACCTGCCTGCCTGACAGGAGACTAAGCAAAAGGATGCAAGCACCTTCAGCACAATGTCTCTGGACTAGACATAACATGCTTCTTGCTATACTTTTAAAAAAGAGTTAAGTACAGATGAGTTGGCTCCTTGAATTGAGAATTCTCTTACCTTAAGATTTATGCCTACCAGATCAGCAAGCATTTTTCATTCTGTCTTTTCTCTACATCACCCTCAAACACACTCTTCTTCCAATTCTAGTCTTTCTAAAGTAAACACAAAGTCTTTCTGAAGCCTTTCTAAACACAAAGTAAAACTGTGTTTATCTAATGACAATTTCCTTTCTGGTGTGTTAGACAGTCTGTTCTATAAACAAAGAGAGCCTGTAACAAAAACAGGCTACTGTCAGAGGATGGTAAGATACTGTGTTAGATCAATCTGAATCACTAAGGCACAGGCCCACTGCTATGGGTAGATAAATCTGTCATCTTGCAAAACATGTGGTGGCAAAACACCTCAGTATCCTTTCAGGTATGAAGGGCCTCCAACAGACTAGGACAGATTAAACCTTCCCTTTCCCTCCTAAAGGAAGAGTGGAGTGGTACCAAGCAGAATTTAAAAAAGCTTTAGGATTTCCAAGGCTGCAGAAGAGCTGCATAAACAGTCATACAATACACTGGAAGGGCCAGGACAGAAGACTTCTCCACTTCTGCTATGCCATCTCTCTCTATCAAAGCAGAAGGTTGAAAACAAAGGGCATACAGAGTCACTGGCATGAAAAGAAAGTGCTCAAATATGTGTTGGTGGCAGGAATGCACAGAAGTGCATTTAGGAATAGCAAGAGAATTAAAGGGAATGGAAGACCAGCTCACATGTAATGTCACGACCACACAGGACTCACCCATAGGAGAATTTTCCTTGTGGACCTTATGGAAAGCATTACCATGTAGCTTTCCTCTTTCATGTAAAACATAATACAACAAACAGCATTTAGACCTCAAGAAACACTAAACACTTAAAAACACACTAGATAGTTGAAATATTAACAGAATTTACATATATACACTGAAAGAGCAGAATATTGTGAAAAAAACCCTACATCCTGGGCTGACTTGAATATTTCGGGTTTATTGCGATTTAGGTAAGAAACCTGAAGAAATTAACCAGCACTGCTTTCATTGCTAAACTGTAGCCCCGCATCGGTTTCTCTATAACGCGGCGACAGAGAGTGACACGGGGAAGGCGTCTGGGCAGGGGAGCCACGTTTTCTGTCCCGCATCGAGGCACGAGAGGCGAATCCCCGCTGTGGACTCCACCGAGCGCGGCTCCAGCCATGCGGGCGGGGGACACGGGCAGCTGCTGCCGTTGAAGAGGGCCCGCCTGCCTCCCTTATCGCCCGAGGGGCTGCAGGGCGTGTTTAGCGCAGATACACCGCGGAGCCCCCCTTCGGCCCCCCCGGCGGGCCGAGCACCGTTACAGAAGTTGCCTCCGGGACCCCCGGGACCCTCGGGCAGTGGGTCTCCCCCCGGGCTCGCCCGCGCCGCCCGGCGGGGGAGGAGCCGCAGCTGAAACGGGCCGTTCCCCGCCGCCGCTCCGCCGTCTGAGCAGCGCGGCGAGGGGGCGGCGGCGCGCCTTGCCTGTGCATCTCAACTTGGCGGAGCGCCGGCGGGGGACGGGCAGACCCTTCCCGCCCAGGAGGAACGCGCCCACTCACCCGCCGAGCCTCCGGCGACGACTTGTTGAGAGGCCTCCTGCAGAAAGCCCCCGCGCTGCCGAGCCATCCTTATCCGCGCCGAGGCGGCGACGAGAGGCAGCCGGCGCCTGGAGAGTGGCTGCCAACCCGGGAGCGAGTCCGCGCGGGGCGGGTGGGAAAAGAACCGGAGGGGCGGCGGGACCGCGGTTATCTGCGGGCGGGACGGGGGGCCGCGACCGCCGGGGGGCGGTGGCGCCGGCCTCGGGGCCCCGCGACGGCTTTTGGCAGCCGGCGGGCAGAGGGCGGCCCCGGGCAGGGCACGGGCTGGCGATCGCAGCGGAGAAAGGCCTGTCCGGTCGCTTCCAGCCGGGAACCCGGCAGCTTCTCTCTCTTAGGGCACAGCCGGGGCGGCCGGCGCTGGGATCGCCCAGGCTGGGGCGGGGAGCGAGGCTTTGGCGGCTGTCAGGGAGCCGGTGGGGGAAGGCAGGCCAGGCGACTCCTCGGGCTCGGGCCGTGTCCTCCCGCCTCGGGGCTGGTGCCACACAGCGCACACTTGCAGTCTTGCTCCCCACCGCTGCTGGGACCCAGCTAACACCCGCAGATCTCCTGCTGCTCCACTTCTAGGAAGGGTCGCTTGAGCCGCTCGGCTCACAGACTGTTTCTGAAGCATACTGTTCTTTTAAAACCTCTAGTCTAAAGGATCCAGCTCTTCGATGTTCTAAAGACACGGGTATTTTGTCAATTGGAGTGTAACTATTACATGTGTTACACGGACCTGTTGATCCATCTTAGTAAACAAAACGGTGCCAGGGCATGGGCTGCAAGTGTTGGGACACAGCGCCAGTGCTGACAGACCCCAACAGAGCGCTTCAGGAAGGCCAAATTTTGCTTTTCTGGAAGATGCCAGAGTACAACCTGTAACGTAGAACAAAAGTTAGAGAAAAACTAAGGGTTTATTGCAACTGAAAGTCATGGGAACATAGAAAATATACAGAGAAGTGTTGAGAAAGTGTTAAAAGACCAGGACCCTAATTGCAAAAAGGCATAATATTCAGGTGTAACATTCAGTTATATAATTTGCATGCGTCAGCAAATAAACAGCAATGCAATTTTTTTATCTTTGTAAAAGCTAAGTAGGCATCACTGTAGGAATATGGAATAACTCCCTTAAACTGATAAACCTCGAATGTGCTGACCTTTAAGTAATTAAAATCTCAACTTCAATGTTTCATTAGCGTTTGCCTTAGTTTCCTTGGTTTGGTTCTTTGAGACTGGTGCTCAATAAATATAGCAGGATCATCGTCTCCAGTGTTCCCTGTCCTCAAAAAGCAGATGCTGTAGCATCATTACTTTTTAGTTCCAGAGATTTGGATGTTCCTGTACAGTGTTCCCTTTGGTACAAATAGCAAATCTAGTATT
>JAWWLV010000179.1:39329060-39344206 GCA_035041135.1 Platyrinchus mystaceus
ATCATTACTTTTTAGTTCCAGAGATTTGGATGTTCCTGTACAGTGTTCCCTTTGGTACAAATAGCAAATCTAGTATTAAGTTGGACTTGCTACAGTAGTTCCACAGCAAAGAGTTGATCAGAGGGTGCAGAAACTGGTTTCTTAGATTTGTTTTCTGCAGGTGTCACTGCAACAAAAAGGTTTACATGAACAAACTGAAAAATAATGGCCAGAGTGCATGTAAATTACATAGATGTTTACAGAATAGTAACCTCCCTTAAAAAAAATAAACTCTACTCTTGTTAGGAAACTATTATGTTTATTTCACAGTATTCAAACCCCAGATTTGTGCATCTCAACGCAGTTCAATTCTCCTGCTGACAGTCTCTTTTATATATGGCGCATCCATCCATTCCTCTCTCCTCCCCCCAAAAAGGGCAACCTTCCCACTGTGCAGGTTTCGTAAAGCGCTTCTAGGCTTAATTCCATTTCTCTTCCCAAAACCAATACATGGCCTCTTCCCAAACCAGTACATGGGTGCCACTACATTCTCCTCCTCGATATCCTTGGCAGGGTCTGCCTCTCCATTTGTGGTTACTGCGTCTCTTAGGGAATTCCGTCCCTGGCCAGCCTGGGCAGCATCCCAGCGCTCGCAGCGCTAAAGGAAACAACTGCCCGAGCGGAGGAAGGGCGGGCAGGGGATACTGCCGCCAATCAGCCCCTCGAGTCCCGCACCCCGCCCCATCCCCGCGGCCGCGCTGCCTCGCTCCGCCCCCGGGCCGCGGCCCCGCCGCTGCGCGCTCCCGAGGGCGGCGGGCGCGCGCCCGCCCCTCCCCCCGCCCCTCGCGGCTTTGTTGCGGCGGCGGCGGCGGGGCCGGAGCGCGCAGGTAACGGGCCGGGGGTGCGCGCTGGGGCTGCCCCGCGGCCCTCGGGGGGGAACTCGCCCCGTCCCCTGCGGCGGAGCTTGGCAGCGGCGTCGCGTCCCGCCGCGGCGGCGTTAAGAGGGGCCGCTCTGCCGTCAGCGCCTCCCCGCGGGCAAGCGGCCCTGCCCGGCCTCCTCGCCTCCTCCCCACCCCCGGGGCCGCGCCGCCGCCGGGCCCTTGCTCCGCCGACCGGCTCCGTGTGCCGGGGCAGCCCCTGGGCTGGGTTAACGTTACATCCCCCGGCTTACCCGACCGACCTACCGCCCGCTCCGCAGCTGGGGAGATACGTGGAGCCAAGCTTCCCATGCGGGGATGCGCGATTTGGAGTCCACAGGCTCAGCAGGGAGGGCAGGGACGGACGGGCAGCCGCCTCCCGGGAGGGGGCAGCGCTGGGAAGGGGGCTTGGACAGTCTGAGGTGAAACCTGCCCTGAACAAATTGTCGGTGCTGTATCTTTAGTGTCAGGTGAGAGTAAAGTGTGGAGGCTACTCAGCATTGTAGTAGTACATTTTAGAAAGCGGGAGGTGGGGGGGAGGGGGGAACCACACTAAAAAACTTGCCCAAATAAAGTTTGTGGGTCTTTTTAAAAATAGTTATGGCTTCAATAAAAGCTGCTTAGGAAGTCCCAATGAGTTGTATACGTCAGATCTTATTGTAATGAAGTTTCCTACTAGTAAGAATTCCTAATGGGGTTTTGAAGGTCTATTTCGTTTGAGGAAAAACTTTATGGTTTCTCAGTGTGAACAGTTTGGGAGAAAAGCATTCAGTAATTGTACCTAAAGTCCTATTCTACCTGAAACAGCACACCCTTCAGTGTTTGTCTATGGAACAACTTCAGCTGGGTCTATCTACAGTTTCAGGGGGTTGAGATGGTTGGAGCTGGGTTGCCATAGGAGTTTCTTTAGCCCGAGTTTGGGAATTCAGAGCTCTGTAGTGTCTTTTTTGAATATTCCAGTAAGTGCCAACTACTGTTAGAACAGTGTCTTGCCTTAAATTGCAAGGGTTTAGTCATGGGAGAAGAATCAATGTGCTTCAGGCTCAACAGATCTCAGAGCTGCAAATTCTGGAGGTTCTGGGACCTGTGGGTCTTAGTGAAATGCAGTGATGTGCTTGCCTTGTTCTTGTACCTGTCCTTGAGCATCTATACTTGACTAGTTTTGCACTGGGAATGTGCAGCTTTGGTTTAACTTGAAACCACCCGTTTTGGATTATTTGTTTATTTAAATATATTATGGCACTAACATATCTGGTGGGGTTTAACAAGAGTTAAAACTGTGTCATACTGGTTAAACATGCTGTGTTATGAGGTAGTTCTATTTTTGTTTTATTTTGCTGCTTAGTGTGCAAAATGTCATCACTCATGACAAGGTCCTTCAGCTGAATGAGATGTGTGAGACAGAGGTGCATACACCAGTGAGGTACCATCAGTGTGACATCTACGAGCTCTTCTGCTTTGTCATTGGTACAGGAATTAGCACTGATTTCAGGCTCCTGAATGTGATAAACTTGTTTTGCCTGTCCAGCTAAGGAGAAGTTACTGCAGTTCTGGTTGCAGTATGAAAAGTGAAGAGAGGGACTGGGAGGTAAAATTATGTACAGGATTTGAAAACCTAGGTACAGCTGCTACTACAGGGTTTTGTAGTCATTACAAGGTTTTCTTATAGTACTACTGCAAGTTCTTTAGAGGATGATTCCCATTACAGTTTGTAATGGGGACTATTCTGTCCAATAGTAGTGAGTAACAAATTAAATTTTAAAAATTCCCCAATTTTGACATGATAGCTAATGAGACTTCTTTCCTTTTTGTTTCTTTGTTTTGTTTTGTTTCTGGATTCACTTAATTTCTCTTTTTATTATTAGTTTGCCTGTTTTGGAAAAGGAAATGTTAGTTTTCTTCGCATACTGTCAGTCCCTGCTTGTTAGAAGTCATTCTAGATGATGCTAAATTAGAAGTGTATTATTACGGTGTTAAACTGTATTCTTCACCAGTAAGAAACAAAACAATTGTCAGGATTAGTGTTTCTCTTGCAGCAAGACAAACCAAACACAGTGTATCACTGGCAGAAATAGGAGTACAGTGCTAGTGCGATGTGGCTCGAGTGTAGCTTTTTGCAGTTTGCAGGGTTTTTAGTTTTTGAAGGTTTGTAGGTTAGTAAAAAAGGAAGGAAGTTTTCAGAGTTTGCTGGAAGGGGTTATAGGAAGAGAGAAAATATGGGTTTGGTAGTTCTCTGTGGAAAGAATCAATAAATTATTCACTAGAATTTAAAAGCAAGAAGGTACACATGAGCTGAGGGTAAAGGGGGAGGGTGTCCTGCCTATAGATTACAGTTTTGTGTAAAATTAATCATGTGAACTTGAGAGATATCCTAATGGATCTTTTTGCTACCTCCTTTTTAGTCTGCCTGACATATGGTAGAGTAGATGTTACATGTTAATGGCAGCATGCTGGTAGTGGAGTGTTTGTAAACTATGAATTGCTGATCTGGCTTGATACTTTATTGCGGATCTCCCAAATCTATGCAGAAGCTTCTTTTCACTTTTACATCTGTTATCTTACATCGGCAATAGATGTTTTGAAGCTTATCTTTAAAACAAACAACCAACCCTTCTGGGCTGCCGTCTATTGACAAATTTAACTATAGGTTAATGTTGCAACTGACAGATGTTCCTGAAGGTATGATATTGCTGCCTTTCACCTTTTCCTTTCAAAGGAGAATGGTTTTGAAGGAGGTGAGAGAAACAGCATTGAACCTTTATTTGCAGAACAGATACAGCTATGGAAAGAACCAGTATGTTAACTCAGTTGGTAAGATGAATGTCTGCTGCTTTCAGCCCCTTTTTTTTAAGTGATAGGATAGTTGGCATACTCCCTGCTAGCTTCGGGAGCCGTGATACAGAAACCGTAACAGCAGGCTTCTGTTTTCCATACTGATTCTTGTCTTTTAAGGACAGGTTAAAATGCAAACTGACAATTTCTGCAGAGTTGTGGCCTTTGGTATATTAAAGATTACTATGTATTAGAATTTAGAAATTCTAATTAGAATTAGATTAGAAATTAGAAAAATAGTTTAAATGTGTATTGGGTTTGTGTGGTAAGGTTTTTTAGCAGGGGAGCTATGGGGCACGGGGGTGTGGGGGAAGCTTCTATGAGAAACTGCTAGAAGCTTCCCTGCTGTCTGACAGAGCCAATGCCTGCCAGCTCCAAGATGGATCCATTCCTGGCCAAGGCTGAGCCCATCAGTGATAGCTGTAGCACCTCTGGGAATACCGAGTTAAGAAGGGGGAGGGAGGAATTCGCACTTGCAACTGGAGAGAGAAGTTAGAATGTGTGAGAGAAACAACTCTGCAGACACCAAGGTCGGAGAAGGAGGGTGAGGAGGTGTTCCAGCCATCTGAGCAGAGAGTCCCCTGCAGCCCATGGTGAAGACCATGGTGAGGCAGGATGTGCCCCGTCAGCCCATGGACATCCACAGTGGAACAGATACCCACATGCAGTGCATGGAGGACCCCACACTGGACCAGGTGGATGTGCCCAAAGGAGGCTGTGACCTTGTGGGAAGCTTGTGCTGTACCAGGCTCCTGGCATGTCTTGTGGACCTGTGGAGAGGAGCCCATGCTGGAGCAGGTTTGCTGTCAGGACTTGTGAGCTCGTGGGGGACCCACACTGGAGCAGTCTGTTCCAGAAGGACTGAATCATATGAAAGGGACTTATGCTGGAGCAGTTTATGAAGAACTGTAGCCTGTGGGAAGGAATCGTGCTGAAGTTTGTGGAGGACCCCATGCTGGAGCAGGGGAAGAGTGTGAGGAGTCCTCCTGTGGAGGAAGTGGAAGAGACAAGATGTGATGAACTGACTGCAAACCGTGTTCCCCTCCCCCTGCTCTATGGGGTGGGGAGGGGGGAGAGGAGGTAGAGAAAACTGGGAGTAAAATTAAGCCCAGGAAGAAGCAGGGGTTGAGGGGAAGTTGTTTTAAAATTTGGGTTTATTTCTCATTACCCTTCTCTCATTTGATTGGCAATAAATTAATTTCCCCAAGTCAAGTCTGTTTTGGCCCTGACAACAGTGTGTGAATAATCTCTTCCTGTTCATATCCCATTCCACGAGCCTGTTGATAAATTTTTCTCTCCCTTGTCCAGCTGAGGAGGGAAGTGATATAGAGCAGCTTTGGTGGGCACCTGAATTCTATCTGGGGTCGGCTCACTGGATGAGATATTGCTGGAATTGATCTTTGGTATTCATAGTATCAATCAAATCATATTTTTCAAAATGTTCACATGTGTACGGTACATTTCTGTAAAATAAATTAAATTTCTTGAACCTTTTTTCATGAAATGTGAAACAGGCACTGCTGATCTGTCCCAGGTGCAAGTAACATGAACATATAAATTGAATGCCAGTGGTTAGCTATCATGATGCAGTATGTGTTGTTTATGGGTTTACTTTCTATTTTACTGAATATCTACATATGAAAACAGCTTATTTTATTTTCTGTGCACCATTACACTTGGCTGCACCTTGTCAAAGGCATTGTTATATTTATTTCATGTTTTTCAGAGGAATTAAAACCTCAATGGTTCAGTTAATTATTTTGAAAGCTTTTTTTTTTTTAAGTTAGAGTTGTGGCACCTGTGGCCTTATGTTCAGCTTTATTTTGGCCACAAGAATATGTGTACAGCTTGTTGTCTTCCTTTTTTATTTGTGTTTTTTGTTTTGTTTTGTTTACCTGTGCTTTCCTCTAGCAGCCATGTAGGAGTTTATTGGGTCAGGTGCCTAGTGGGAGGCTATTTGTACGTGTGTTGTGAGCTGGGTGTGCTACGTGTGCAGCAGATGACTTGCAGGAATGCTCCTGTGGGTTCTGGAGTAGGGAAGGGGATGAAGGGCTGAGTAGGATCCATGAGTGACTACAGAGTGGTTGCTCTCGTTGAAATGTATTGTGGAAATTCACATTGAAAAAAACATATAGGTCTGTTGTTGACTTCATGTGTAGCTAACATTGTCATCAATATGTTGGTTTTGTTTTTAACAAAGACTAAAATACATGGGACTGTTTCACAGTATCTGTTATATAATAGAAAGAAGTGAAGACAGCATCTGTGGTATCATCTTGTTCAGTATCTCTTGCTAGAGTAGCAAACCAAGGAACAGATCCAACTTCTCTTTAAGTGAATGGCAAAACTTCCATCGGTCACAGAAGCATGGGATTACATTTTGGGTTTGGAAGACATGAGTTCATCTCCTGGAGGACAATAATTTTGGCACCATGAAATCCATAATAAACTGACTTAAGGTGATCCACATAACATGCTGGTAGGGAAATGTTATCCTTTATGTCCTTTTATGTAAATCTGTTGAAGACAGAATTTGATCTTTAAGTTATACCTTCATTTAAATAGTAATATTGTGATTAGCTATACACTAATTTAAATGTTAAGTGTGAAATGAATTAGAAAAATCTAATCTGGTTAAGTAATGTAATATTAGGACAAAGAAGGATTAAAATGCTTGGTTATTGATTAAGTCTTTGTAGGGAGGGGGTGGCAGTTTTCGTCAGGATTCATGGAATGATAGCAGGGTTGTGTCTGAATCAAAACTGTTCTGAAAATGCTATATGATGCTCCACTGTGAGACAATTTAGCATGGGATCAAAAATTGCTGTACTTGAAGCAAATCTTTAATGGTAGTAATTTATTTAAGTCAGTTTACAAGTTGACTTGTACTTTAGCTTATAAATAATATTGTTGACTTGTAAAGGGAATATTTAGTGCTGAAGAATTGCTTCATGTTTGGGTGTGTGTACGAGTTACCCTAGACCTTGAAAGTGTTCTGAGTTGCCATTTTAACAAATTAATAATACTAAGCTTAGACTGGCTTGGTGAAGAGGAAGTAGAGATTTCCAAGGCATGGCTGTTGATGTGCATGGGAATGAAAAATATTCAAATATTTATTTTTTGCAGAATGGTTACACAATTTAAAATACTATTTTGTCTTGTTTCAGTTTTTCATGCACGAAATTAAGTATGTATAGGTCTTCATATTGCAAACATTCTTTCTAAATTGTCCTTCACTTGTTTCCTTTGGGAAAGCTCTGCTTTGGCTTTCTTTCATTGCACTATTTCATAATGTATGTGTTTGACCCTCTCTCCTTGTTAATTCTGATGTATGAACAGGTAAGGAAGTGGAACCATTTTTAGTACTTGCCTGTTACGTCATATAGGAAATAAAAAAAATGGTTTGCACTGTGTTTTTGTTGGGTTTTTTTCTATGTATTATAGAAAAAATTTCATTAATTTTAGGAGCATCACTGACTGCCAAAATGATAAGCCTAGTTACCAAGATCTGAGAACACTGACTGACTAAAAAATTTAAGACATTCCAGTGGCCTCTAAAATGCTGTTGAAAGAAGTTACACACAAATATTCTTTTTTTTAAGCATTTATTTCTCTTAGTAATGGTATGATAAATAGTTATGTATTTCTTTAAAAAAGCTAGTGCTGTTTGAGAGAGATTAGATGGCAAAATGTGAGGATATGTATCTAATGCAGTGTCCTGTTTGGATATTATGATTTATGCTTGTTGTAGTTGCCTAAATTATACCCATCCTATAATATCATTAGTAGTGTTGTTATAATAAAATCATTAATATCAGTAAAATAATTTAATAAAGTTATTAGTATTACTTTTAGAAAGGCACAATTTAGTACTGTTCTTAATTTAAAATTTCTTTGATCCACAGTTGGTCTTGCTTTAAGATGGTGTTTCTCAATGTGTTGTTCTTGTGGTTCACATTCAAGTAAATAAAATTTAAGGTTCTACAGGAATTTTGCAGTGTTATATGCTTAGTGAGTGAGAATGTGTTAAATTGGTTGTGTAAATTTTTAGATATGAACATGAGAAACAAAGCAGTGTTTTTCATCATGCTTTTCTATAGTGTGCCTTTTGTGTGTGCACAGATAAAGGCAGTTTTTCCATTTGCTATTATAACAGAGTATTAGGATGTGGTTTTCCTTGTCTGAAGTTTGACATAAACACTTGACCAGTTTGCTCCATGGTGCCTTCCTTGTCATGAGGAAATTGGCACTGTGAAACATCCGCTACAAATTTAAGATTTGTTGAAAGTTTTGTAGCTGTTTTTGTAGAGCTATGAAAATGTGTTCTGATTTTGAATTGAATTTTCTTTATTACAAATATTACTAGGTGAGTGATTCTTCTTGTATTATAGACATTTAGTTGCTCAGCATAATCAAAATAGGCCAATCAAATGCTTAGATACCAATTTAAAACTGTTCTTGTAGATGCTAATTGACTTTTTTCCCCCTTTTTTTTTCGCCTCTGCTTGTTGTCAGAATACCAGGAGGTTGCTGACAGTGTAAACAGCTTAAAATGAAACCAAAATTAGTCTTGAAGTAATTAAATACCTCCGTTCCCATGATCTATATCTGAAGAAAAACAAACAGTATTTAATATGTCTGTGTTCTTGGATCTGTTTGTAATGGTATTTATTTTCATTAGACCACAGGAATCTTGAAGTTAAATGTTTCACTTTGCACCTGACTGTATGATGAAAAAGGATGTAGTTCCACACCTATATCCTTCTCATGTGTAGCCAGCGTTGATGTCATTTTCCTTAAAGAGATAGCAGCAACCCCATAGTTCTGCTGTATTTTAAAATGAATTTTGCAAGTGAAAAGCCACTTTCAAGGTTTGAAATTTGCTTTTCCTTCAAGTTAAAATAAAAAAGGAAAAAAAACAGTGTTCTGTTCTCATTCTGTGGTGCTATAGAAGTTCATTGTAGGAGATTTTTTCCATTAGTCTCTTTAACTGTAATTTATGGGCAACAAGCTAAATTGGGAAAACTGAGCCCCAGGAGGAACTGTGTGAATTCCCTGATGTCCTGGTTCACCAATTGTCCTTGTCTTATAGGATTTTACATAGAGCCTCAGTTTTATTGCTCCGTGCTCCATTCTTGCCTTCTTGCTGTGACCATTTGTTGGTTGTTTCCAGGTGTTCCTGCCTAGTCTCATCTTTTGCTATGTTTTTGGTACTGCGTGAGGATATGGGTATTTCTAAGATTCTCTTACTCTGTACTGAGCCCCACTTAGGTGCCTTCAACATCATGTTGAGCGTGAGACAGAATGTTTAAAGAAAAGAGGTGGGGTGGAGTTGCAGAGCTCACTGTCCATTTCCTGCACTGTCTTTTCTTGCCCCAGATTTTAAGTTAGCTGCTGATCTTGCTAGACATGCCTTGGAGAATAGAACTGGGGTGACTGGTCAGCTGGTTTGTTGGCCCTTGCTACCTAGATGTGATGGCAGCTTGGGCAGGCATCATCTAATTTCTCACCACACTCAGCTTGTTCAAAGTGAGCTCAGGTAGCTCCTGAGCTGCTGCTTTCTGTTCTGGTTGCTCTTCTGCAGCCAGAGCGCAATAGTCTTGGCTGATGGGCACAGAGGGTGCTGGGGAGGAAAAGATATTGCTCTTTTTCACTCCCAGGTATGAGTTGAAGGCACAGTAGGGTTAGTAAGGCAAGGTTTAAATGGTTCAATTTGAGAAATGCTGCATGTGACAGCAGAAGTCAGACATACCATAGCTGTAGCTGCTATTGTGCAGCAATACCCTTGATGAATACTGATAGCAGTCTCCTACTGACGCTTTTTTGCTTCTGTATGTTTGACAAGTTCCTTTATTTTAAGGAAAAAGAAGACCACCTCTAGTGCCTTAAATTGTGCAAATATTACAAAATTTTCTGTGGCTTTTGAAAGTTATCCGTAAGCTTATTTGCTTGTTTTAAGAAGAAACAATAAAGCTTTACATCTGGATTGGGAGTTTGTAGTCATATGCTGCATCTTGTAGAAAAACAGTGCTTCTTTAGAACGGTTTTTGAGATACATTTTGTAAATATTACAGGATATTAAAAGACTTCATTTGCATACAAGAAGCATAGTATGTGTGAGTTTGTAGGCGTACAACACACTAATATGTGTGAGTGCCTGTTTTTTCTAACCAGTAGTGTTTTCTGAATAGCCTGATGGTATGTCTTCTGAATATCTCATTAGGAAAGAGAGATGTGAAATAGCTGTTGAGATTTTGATTTGTTTTTTTCCCCCACCAGTTCTTCCCGTACGTATGCAGGATCACACACCAGTAGATGGAGCCCTGTGCCAGCAGCCAGCTTTGAACAGGCTGGTGGGCGTACCTGTAACCTTTCTGACCTGAGGGCCAGGCAGGAGGGGCTTCTTGGGCATGTATCTGTGATATGTTTTATTTATATGTAATAAATGAACATGGTTTTAAATGTCTAGTATTAGCTGTGCAAGTAAGGCAGCTACTGTGTGCTCAGATGCTTAGGGACAGTTTTGCAATGTTCATGGGGGACAGGTGATAGGTGAAATATCCTGATCTGTTCCAGAGTTCTGCAAGTATGAGAGGCCTCTGGTATGCCACGTGTTTTCCTTTTTCAGTTAAGTTCTGAGTCAACTGCATGTCCTTAGGCAAATCTTGGTTGAGACCACTGAAAACATGGCCTGTGAGAAGCTCTAGAGAAACTTACAAAGCAGATTAAAATTTAAGTTTTGGGATTTAGTTTTGTATTTTTGCTTCTCACTAATGCTCACTGCTGATCTTTTTAAAACTATATTTTTGAGTATAGAAAATTGTCAAATGGTGCAGTTCAGAAATTCAAAATCAGCAGTAGCTAATCTTGCATATTCCCTGTTTTGCATGGTGTGTGTCCACACCTGCAGCCCAGAGCTGTACTATTTGGTTCAACTAAATGTTACAGTGGACTTGGTTTGTTGACGTTTGTGTGGGCCACTTGTAAAACTGTGAAAAATATCCAGGTTGTTTGCAACTTCCTTTAGAAATCAGTTTACCTGATGCAGTTTTGTATGTAGACAAGTTATTCTACTGTGAGAACAGTTCTTAAATAGCAAGGTGCTGATTTTATTTGAAAATGTGAGATACGGTTCTTAATTTTAAAGGGAGAGAGGAGGATAATGTTTGAGACATAACAGGTAGTAAGGTCTGTTCTTGTTGCGGGGTTTTTTGTTGTGTTCCTGCCAATAACTATATGCTTAAAATATCTGCCAGATCAGTATTATTCTGCGATTGTAACAGGTACACAATTTTATAACATATACCCTGCATTTTTTATTTGAAATTCCAAGTGTTTTAATATTTACATTTCAAAACAATGGGAAGGGTGTGGGTCCACAGTGTTCTTGCTCTGACTAATATTTCTGTGCAGTAACACTCCTGTACAGTACCTTATATCTCAAAAGAAAAATTAAGTCATTCTCAAAGCCTGCAGATTTGTCTGATGACTATATGAATACTGAGCTAAGTTGTAATATGAAATAATCTTTGGAAATGTGTTTCTACCTGCTATTCATTACGTGTGTGAAACTGGCATTCAGATGTTAGGGAATGGACTAAAAAGTGAGATTGTGAAAGCATTTGTCAAAAATAAATTATTGAGTTAGAATTCTGCTGGAATTGTATAATTTTGTTTGCTTTATTTGTTTTAATGGTTAGTAGTCACTTTTGCTTATGGTTTGCAAAAATGAAATCACGGATTTTCTTTTAACACGGCACACAGTTGGATGGGGCTTTGAGCAACCTGGTCTGCTCATGGAAGCTGTCCTGCCCATGGCAGGGTGGTAGGACCTAGATGATCTTCAAGGTCCCTTCCAACCTAAGCCATCATATGATTCATGATAGCAAATTAGTACAGCACTACTCCAGTCATTCAAACCCACTTATTTGTTGCGGTTTGGAGAGGAAGCTCTAGGCAGTATTCCAGCTTGTTACTGTTTCAATGCCTTTTTGAAAAACAGGCACAAACCACAACTGTGAACATCCCTGTGCTTTGGAGGGAGAAAATAAACAGTCACGTGGTGGGTTGACCCCAGCCAGCAGCTAAGCACCTACACAGCTGGTTGCTCACTGTTCCACCCAGCAGGCAGGAGAGTGGAAGAAAACGCATGGTCTAAGACAGTTTAATAAGAAAAGGAAAAATAAGGAAGAACAAACCAACCAAACAAGCCAAAAACAACAACAAAAAAAGTGATGCAAACAGTCATGCGCCGCCTCCCACCCTCAGCGTACCGACGTCCAGCCAGTCTCTGAGCAACAGCTGCTTTGGAAGACAAACCACACGCCTCCTTTTTGCTTTACCCCAGTTCCTATTGCTACGCTTGACATTATATGGTGCGGAATATCCTTTTTGGCCAGTTCAGGTCAGCTGTGTCCCCTCACAACTTCTTGCCCGGCCTCAGTCTACTCTCTGCAGTGACAGAGTTGGTGGGAAGTGAAAGCCTTGGTGCTGTGGAAGCAGTGTAAGCAGTAGTCAGAACACTGGTGTGTTATCAGCACTGGTTTAGCTATAACCCCAAAACACAGTATCAGGCGGGCAGTTACGAAGAAAGTTAACTCCATTCAAACCAAAGTACAAGTAGTAACATAATTTTCAAGAGTAAAAATACTCTATTCTAGAATGCATTATGAAAAGCATTTTGTAAATTTGTAGTAGCGTTGATGATAGACACTTACATAGATATACAGACTAATTTTTTGAGGGAGAAATTTGTAAGTTTATATAAATATAATCTACTTCAGTAAGTATCAATTTTTAAACTTTTTTTAAATAATTTAGAAAAAATTTGACTTCTATGCAAGAATTGGTTATTACAGTGACTTCTTACATATGAATGAAGTTGCAATGTGTAGATTTGGCATTAACAATGTATCTTAAGCCATCATTGGTTTGTTTGAGAATGATCGTGCCCTTTTGTTTTGAGCCATTGTTAGAGTGGTCATGTTTTTGTGTTCATTGCATTTTGATTTAGCTACTAGCAGAGGCAGTGATATTGACAACAAAAAGGAAGCTGTAGAAGAATATAAATATTTGACTTGAGCATTTATGAAACATCCCCCCCCCTTCCCAAAGGGCATGGTTACAAAATTTTAGCTCATGTTCTTGTTAAAAGGATGTTTTCTTTGGAGAGAAGGGGGCTTTTTCAGAAGAAGTTTGACAGTAAAGCTTTCAGTGAAATACAGGGTTAAGGTGAAAAGACAAAATGTTCAGAAAATGACATTCCAATGGATGTTTGCCCTTAGAAGCAAAAGAGGAGCTTAATAATCTTGTATAAATCATGAAATGAGTTTTGAAATCAACAGGGTGAGTATACTGGCCATTGGAAGTTGAGGGAAATAAGACAAGCCTTCATTAAACTTGGCATTTAAATGTTTTTAAAAAAACAAAACACAGAAACACCAACTCTTGCACCTGCCAGTGCATGGGGAACATTATGAAAAGATGACTGATAACCAGTGTTTTTCTGTGCTTGATGCATCAGTTGAATTTGGCAGTTGCTCTGAAGAAGTGGAGACCACCTCTGTGTGTTCAGCATTCCTTATGTATCAGCACCTGAGTCCTTTGAGAGATTTTATGTAGTGCCTGAAGCATTTAGCAGGGAAGTGTAGAACATGTTGAATAGCAGAGGTTGTAGTGAGGACTGATGATTTGACCCAGGGAAGATGATAGAAATGTAGAGCTAGCAGTTGTGAAAAGCTTTGGGAGGTATCAGAGTTTCAGTGCTCTGGTTCTTTCTTGATCCAAAAGATCACAGGTGGTAACTGAAACAGATTAATTTGTAATTCTGATATAAACATAAGTAATACATTTTTCTCCTGACAGTATAGAGTATCTCAAAGACCTATTGATAGTTTCCTCTAGCATGAGGTTTTATCCCTGTCACAGTGATTTTTATTAACAGGTTACATTTCATAGGGAGGAAGATTATGGTAACCAAGCCATATACAGAACTGCTGCAAAACACAGAAAACAGCAGAGGTTGTGCAGAGGCTTGTGATCTTCTGTATCGATCAGCTATAAAACAACAACTGATTGAAAAAGGTCTGTTGGTCTTCTGAGGTCTGAGTAGTTTCTGAGTGCAAATCCGAGGAAAAGGGACACATAGCTTCAGTCTTACAAGCAAAACTATTTTGACTGAGGTCCTTGAACTTTGTTTATGGCTTAAATTTGCATCTTAGCAGCAGGATTGGGCAAAGCTTTAATACTCTGAGTTTAACTTTTATTTGGAAACATAAGCTCACTAGCTATAATGCAAAGCATTTCCAAAATGCTAACTATTCTGTCAGTAAAATACATGGTATACATCTGGCCCATGCCGAGAGACAGTTTTTCTGCCAGGCTAATTACCAGTAGCTGTGGCACTCTTGTACAGTACTGAAGAAAACTAGCAACATAAATTCGTCTAATACTGATATTTATGAGCTAAACAATATGGACTGTTCTGTTCTTAGAAATGTGTGGTATGAAATTATAGTTGAACATCAATCAACCAACTGTGAGGAAAATTCACTGGATAGATAAAATGCCTTAAATGATGTGCATCTGTGGCGCTTAGCCTTTTCTGGAAGTTGAATGACTTTGGTGGTGGTTTGATTCTTATTCCCCTTTGGCAGTGGATTGTACAAGCTGGGGAGTTGTGCTGGCTTCCTTGTTCAGCTTTGCAAATACAGTGTGGCTCAAACTGATGTTACTGTGCTTTATCTCCAATGAGCAGTTATGTCCATTCCCTACATCTAAGGTACAGATTCTAGGTGGATGTCACAAAATCCTTTTTCCCATATTTTTTGTTTGTAGGACAGATTTGAGTCATTATCTCTAGGATAAGGACATGCTACAACACCTCAGTAATTCCCACAGAGACTATTTACATAGAGGAAAGATATTCCTGTTTCAGCCTAGATCTTGCCCAAGTTTTTGATGCTTGTATGGTTTTTAAAATAGCAGAAATTGCCTTCCAAGAATTTTTATCTTATTTTACACTGTTTATATTTTATACATACACTGTGTCTATGTACATAGTTAAAGTAATGGGTTACAATAAATTAAAATTAAAGTTTGTTTTTTAATCTATCCCTAACCATGTGGTGCAGTACCATTTCACTGTAGGGTTTTTAATCTTTTTTTCTTGATTTTAAAAAGCTATTGAAGAATGCCTGTACCTATTTTTGTATAAAATCTGCTTTGATAACAGAAAAATAATTTGGTATTTCTATGTGTGAAAAATCTGTATATGAATATAGTTTAAGTAAGCTGCTTTAATCACATATTGTGCATATCTTATAATTTTATAGTTAATTTGCAGGGGACCCCTGGTGGCCTAGCGGTTAAGATGCTGGTCTCTCAGCGCCAAGGCCACAGGTTCAAATCCCGGTCCTG
>JAWWLV010000179.1:39344306-39356622 GCA_035041135.1 Platyrinchus mystaceus
ATCCATTGCGCAGGCTTGAAAGGTAAAAACACCTTTCCCAGATCTTCGTTCGCGAAGACTGGCCACTTATAGTTAATTTGCAAAGTTAGAGTAATCATTTTTGTTGCATGCTTTTGTGACTGGGTGTAAATTAAACACAAGTACAGTGTCAGCATGAATTAATTATGCAAGTTAAGCTGAATGGCTATTTCATTATTTTATTGAAATGGCAAGAGTTTGAGAAGATCTTTTGTCTTAATAGATTAGTCAGAATTCATTGGGAAAAGTCTTCGTATATTTAAGGTAATGGGAAAACATTGCTTTAAGTACATCCTACAGAGATCCTGTTTAAAACAGATGACAGTCTGTCACGTTCAGTAGCACATCAGTCATCAGATTTATTCTAGTTCCTTAAGCTGAACATTTCATTCAAGCTTGTAGATTGTCTTGTCAAGCTACCAAAGCCTTATAGCTTTTCTGTCAAGCATAGAGTTGCACCAACAGTTCACAAATAAATGCTAAGCTGCAAAAATATTATTTATTTTCTTTAACCTTTTATTCAGTTAACTACACTGTTCTTTCATGTTATTTTCTCCACATATGTTTATCACAAGGTATTCGAGGGACTACATCCTAAACGTGCCTCATCCTGACCACAGCCACTTCAGACCAAGGGCCACTCATTCTGGGACTTGTTGTTTTCACTTGTAGCCGTCTAGACCACCGTGGTTATCACATTCCTCCTCTAATCACAAAGGCCAGTGAGCAGCTTCATTTGCTGCAGGTGTGAAGGAATCCCACTGCCTCTGCACGGGCAGCACTGGTGTGGCCAGTCTGGCTTTGTGCAGAGTGGCTGTGGGCTTCTTGCCCTGGATGGAAAGTGACAATTTGTCAATCAGCCCATATATATAGCTGTGCCATTCTTCGTATTTATTCATCAAAATCTCTGGGACATTTTCTCATGCTTTCTTATGTATGTCTGTGTCTTTCTTTTTTGCTCCTGCTTGACCTTCTCTAATTCCGAGCTTTTTGTTTTAAATAAAGTTTTCTGTGTAAACTGTAGCACTTGCATACAAAGTCTACTTAGTATGGTAGTGAGAACTTTACTTGAGACATACTTTCTTTGAAGTCAACTTATGTATGTCTGAGGCAGTAAAACATTGAAGATGGCTAGTTGAAGTTAATTAATTGCACTAAGAAAAGAAAGTAAACTGTTAGATTGGTGCATTTGTATAAATTATGTTTAAGGCCAAAAAATTACTTGTTAAAGTACTGAAAGGCTCATGTCCAGATTAGATTAATCTCTATATTAAATTGCTAATGCCATGGCATTCAATATAAAGTTGTGACTGCCCTTTAATAGGAAAAGGGCTTCCTTAGTTATCTCTCTCAGCTATTAAAAAATTAAATCTAAGCTGTCTGTTAATAATTTTCCAGAACCACTAACTTCAGAACTCTACTTCCTATTTCTAGTTCTATACTGTAGCTTGTGATTTCTTCTAACCTGTTTTTCTGTAATTTACATTCAGTGCTACGTTTTCTCTCATAGTTTGATGTTTTTCTTTGTTATGAAGTGCTGTTATTTCTTGATACTGTTTCTTGGCCTGTTAAATAGCCAATATGTTCTTTTAGCAGGTTTATTCCTTGAATGGATATTCTGAAAGACACATTGTACGTGTATAAAAAGGAACTAAGGGGTAGAAGCCCTAGATGAAATCAAAGCCTGAGTATATAAAAAAAAAAGATTGTTAAAATGTCAAGATAATGAAAAGTCAGAAAATAAATTATACCTATTATTAATTTTGAATTGTATTCAAACATTGAAATATGTATCATAGACAAAAGCTGGTTACAGAGAGATAAAATTCAATTTTACACTGGGATAATTGTTTTATGTATTTTACATTTATTTATAAGATCAGATAAAGGCCTGGAATTCTCAATACAAATCACAGTATGGTCCAAGGTCAGTAAAAGGAAACCCCTTCATTTGCAGAACACATTACTACTGCAGAAAATACCGAGCGAATAAAATGAAATTTATAATCACCATCTTTCCTACTCTATATTCTTTACTTGCATTATAATATTAAAGCTTTGACTATTTTTGTTTTCAAAGGAGTGAATAGGTATTCACTCTCAGCATCCTTACATATATTATCTGTAGCCAAATTACCACGTCTTTTCTATGAAGAGATTAATGCAAAACTTGAGGTCTGTGAGTGAGAATGGAACTGTTGTTGCAGTAACATTGTGAAACTAGATTGGCCTGTTCAAACAGCCTTGTGTGTGCTGGAGATGGAGTTGATGGGATCCAAGCGCTGTGTAGATGGAGAAGCCCATGATTTAAGAATACATTTCTGTAATAAACTGCTTCCTATTAGGACCATCTTGGATCAGGAAGGCTTATTCTATCCCAAATCAGATCTCTGGTATGTCTTCAAAAGAAGGAAATTTAAGTATTTTTCAGATTTGACAGGACATCAAAATGGATTCTAGGTTCTCAGAGAGAACTGAAGGAGGTGACTCAGTCTTGGGTACCTCAGCTGAGCATCTGTGTCAGTTTGAACTAAAGAAGGAAATGGCCTCTAAATAACCAAATTTCAAGCCAGAATTTGAAATCTGTAGGTAGCAAACTGAAATGGCTGCCACTTATCTTACCACAAACATTTAACAAATAATCTGTAATGTTCAGTGACAGGTTTTTTCATAATCACAGAATCATGTAAGTAGTGTATTGGAGCATTTGAGTTCTAGGACAATAAGAAATAGACTTATTGACATGGCATCTGCTTCACAAAAAATTATTACTAGACTTGACAGGTATTTCATCAAGCTGGATGTTTTTCACACATGTTGGCTTCCAAAACATGTCTTGATTCCTCTCCTTATTTGGAAATATGGAGTTCTGCATCTGTTGATTGTTACAGAGTCCACGTTTCCTGGACTCCTGTCAAAGTACCAATGTCACTGAGGTCAGGAAAATGTCACTGTTGCCTGAGTTAGTTCATTTCAGAGAGTTGTGGCAATGAGTAGTGTGCCCTGGTGTGAGGAACTGGTGTCACTGAGCAGCCCTTCTAGGTAACCACTGGGATTACAAATGGTCCTTTGTTTTCTTCAGAAGTTGCAGTTTGTTTATAAGCTTGTAACTTGTTCTGCTTCAGCAAAGGAAGGGCCACTGCTTCAGGGTCAGAATCTGATCTTAGGTTTGTCAGGTAGGATTCAAGGTAAAGGGGTTTACAAGTATGATGGTCTGCTATAGTGCTTGGTAAGCTTCTGCATAGCTAGGAGCTCATCAGCTTTCATTGCTGGGTTGGTGTTCAGGCCACTGGGGTCTGCTTGTGTGATCAGGCTTGCTTTCTAAGTGCTGAAAATTGATTAGACTGTAGAAGTACAGATACAGAAATGCAGCTACCTCTGAGAATAGACTCACCTTCCATTTTTTGATACAATGGGATTTCTTCCAGGATCATGAGACCTTTCCTGATGCAATACAGTTGTGAAAGGGCACTAGTGGACCTGGTCCACCTGTTCATTCTTGGCACCCTGACGTTATAAAAGAATGAAGCATCCTTGAAGGGTTCCTTTGTCATAAAGGTTATTGATTAGGGGCAACAGGTGTATCCAGAGACTGGTATTGTGGGACATATAATCAACCTGTTAAGGGTGTTTGCATTAGTTTTCTGCACTACAGCAGCATAAACGTAGGGTGATATAAATATGCCCAGGAGCAAACTTCAGCATCTTGCTTTATGGACTGAAAATTTGATGGTAGCAAGAATAAACACAGTTGTGGGTTGCAATGATTTTTCACACACTGTACTGAAGGTGACTGCTGTGCAGGTGTACAAGGTAACTCTAATTAAAACAGTTTCCCCTTGAAATGTAATTTTGTTCCTCCTCTTCACTATCCAGTGGTAGACTAATATTTGTCTCCAGAATGTTTTTCCAGGATCTGAAGTGGAATTACAGTATCTGAAGGTTACTAAATATTAGGCAAAAATTATAATTCTCTTCATAGTTTAAAAGTATCTTTCATATTTCAAAAACCCTTCTGGATGTACAATTCTTTTGGCAAACATTCACTGTCTTGCACTTATGAGAGAAAACTTACTAAAAATAGCATATGCTGCTATCATACTGAGGTTCCCCTCCAGTTGTATCTGCCCAGTAGCTTGTTTTTTGCTCGGTGTAATAATACACTTCCAAATTAACCTTAAAAGTTAACAACAACAAAATCAAACCAGATACTTTATTGAGAACCCATTTAGTGCTATATATGACACCTTCTTTCCATTAGTATAGCAAATCAGTTCATTAGAGAGGTCAGGGAAATTAAGAATTATCTGTACATCTGCAGCTCTTAAAAATCTTACATGTAATAGAAACCAGTGATGGACCTGTTTTTTTAAACTGTAATTCTCTATAATATAGTTCTGTGTAAAAGTGTCACTCTTTAGTAATACATGAGTGATACTGTAAATAAAGGAAAAATTTTGTTTCAGTTGCTATAGAAATTCATTCAGATTCATGTTAAACTCCAGTTATAAAGAAGTTCCTAAAATTTATCAGATGTTATCCAAAATGTTTTGAAACAAAACTTTATCTCATCTGATTAAAGAAAAATGTGATCGGAGCATGAATTTGCTAGTTGTAGTGTCTGTAGACTTCTCAAATGTCTTGTGAAACAGGTTTTTAGGGAGGTGTCTATTATTGGATGTCTGAGAGTAAGTGTGTTTTTTCAACATGTCCTGAAAGCACTGCAGGAAACCTTTTATGTACTAAATTACTTTTTCCATATGTTTAGCTTATTTACAGTGAATATCTTGGGTAAAAAAAACCAAAAATAATCTTACACCTCAGTCACGTTCAGTGTGATGAGTAAATTAAACTCATGTAACTCTTTTCAGACAGAAACAAAATAAGTATGGCAACCTTTCCTAAACCAGACTGCTCAACAGATGTGCAGTCCAGCTGAAGAACGGAGCACAGTTTAATACTTCCTTTATATAAGAAGAAATGTGTACAGAAATAATTGATTACATGTCAGGGCTTTAGAGTCTTGAAGACCACTTTGAAAGCAGTGTCAAAGGGGCATAACTTTTTTTAATAAAGTCTGAACACGTTAAAATTTGCCTTTGACAGTAAGGAGTCATGAAACAGGGCAATAAAAAAAGTTGCTTTCATTCATAATGTGTTTTAAGAAATACTTTAGAAGACTTTATCCCTTCTTTCCTCCCAGTTTGACTGTCAAATATGAAGTCCTTTAGGAGTTTTCTTAGTGCTATGATTAGGTACAGAAGCTATCCTAGTGCACATACCTAACTTTGTCAGGTGCTCCTTCAGCTTGAAAGGGGAGATAAAACTGTGGAGTCTGCAAGTCTTGCAACTTCACGATGTCCAAGAATGTTTTCAGAGTTATTCTGAGTATTTGAACTGTTGGCCAGATTTCCCCTTTTTTAATCTTGTATTTTATCTATACTTCTATAGCTGTAAAGTCTTGATTTTTTTTTTTATTTTTAGTGATGCCAGGCAGTGCAATATGTAATGACCAGAACATGTGACAAACAAGTCTCAAACTATTCAGCACAATCATGTGCAAGAGAAAGCAGTCATCAAAATAAACCTGAGCTTCAGGTGTGCCAAGGAAAGATTTTTCCTCTTTCATCTACTAAGTGTATTTAAAACTCATTTGCTTCACAAAGGAATAACTGCTCTGGGGCCAATATTCAGCTGCTGTCTCAGCTCAACTGTTTTGGCAATGAGAACGTAAATGTATCTTGATGGATCGAGGAATAATTAATGAAAGACATTGGAATTTATGATGATGTTGCAAGAAAGAGCATCCATCTGTTTCCTTTTACAAAAAAACCTCAAAGAGAATAATCTTGCTTAAATTGGCTAGATAATCCTAGATCTTGAATTTTTCTAGGAGTTTGATTTTAAGGCTCAGAGCCCCTAATAAGAATTTTTTTTTTTAAGCTGTGTAACCCTCAACTTATATGAACCTCTCTGTAGTTTATATTCTCAGACAAATTTTTTAAGGCTTCTTCACTGTAAATTGCTTTCATGTTTTTGGCTGAATAATAGGCTTACTCAGGGCTTAAAATGAATTTTCTTAAGAATCCAGAAGATAAATGTATTTTTTTAAATGTTTGTCCATCTTCTTTATTCGATGTGTTACCTATCATTATAAATAATTACAATACTGAGAAATAAGAAAGATCTATGTGTTCAAATTAATATTTTTTAAAAAAGCGAGATTATTTAATTGGCTGAACAAGAACAGAAATGACAGAGTTTTCATTATGGGTGATCTGACATTTCTACTTGTGCTTAAAATTGTCCCGCACCTCACTTTGGAAGACCTTTTGTAATTAAGTTTTCCATTGTTTGTAACTTTTAACATTTTAGACTTTTTTTTTTTTTTTCCACAGAAGGCATTTCTTCCTATTGGGAGAAGATTACTTTTAATTTTTTTTGTACTTTTGAGCTGAGAGAAGGTTTTGGATTTTTTCCGAAGTAGAGTTAAAGTATAAATATGTTGTTTTCCCTGACATGAACAAAAAAACCACTTCAGCTAATGCCTTTTTTGGTTGGTTTTTTTTTTCCCCTTGTTTTTCTTTGTTCATAGTTTACCTTCCTGCTGTCTGGCACTGATTTGGAGTCCATGGTGTCTTCCCTTTGATCGTGTACCTTCCTTTGTTGGTACAAGATCAGGAAGCAGTGCAGAAAGTCTATGGTGCTGAATGTTTGTAGGTTTACCCTCTTCAATTTTTAGCTTCCATTTCAATTCTGGACATTCTCAGCAGCCTTAATTTCACTGACTCATCTCTGGTTCTCATTGAGTTTTGGCCTACCTCAGAATATCTCGTTCTTTAGGGAGTCCAAGACCACTTCTGAATGTGTAGCTTTTTATTTTGAATTGTATTGGCCTTCAGATTTCTTTGATATTGCAATAAATTTCAGTGAAGCATCTGGATTAAGTTTCTAAAAACTTAATCATACCTAAATAAGGAACTACACATAAGGCATGTTATATCTCATATGTGTTAAGTGTGTTGTAAAGCACACAATCAATGCATAGGTGCTGAAAATGCTTGGAAATGTTGTTATTGGAGTGTAACAAACATAGGATCATTTCGGTTGGAAAAGACCTTCAAGATCATCAGATCCAACCATTAACCAGACACTGCTAAGTCCACCACTAAAGCATATCCCCTAGTGCCACACCTACACATCTTCTAAATACCTCCAGGGATGATGACTCCACCACTTCCCTGGGCAGCCTGTTCCAGTGCTTGAAAAACCTTTCTGTGAGGAAATTTTCGCTAATATCCAATCTAAACCTTACCTGGCCATTTCCTCTTGTCCTATTTCTTGTTATTTGAAAGAAGAGACTGACCCCCACTCTCTACTACCTCCTTTCAAGTAGTTCTAGAGAGCAATAACGACCCCCCTCGGCCTCTTTTTCTCCAGACTAAACATCGCTGGCTCCCTCAGCAGCTCTTCATAGGACTTGTGCTCCTGACCCTTCACCGGCTACGTTGCCCTTCTTTGGACACGTCCTGAAGTGTGCCATTCCTTTGTAACTTCCACTTCTCACTTATGAGGATGAAGTTACTACTCATAGTCAATGAAGGCACTATGTACTGGACCTAGTTGCTAGATTTAGAAAAAAATAAAAATTGGAACTTCAAGCAAGACTGTATGTTTATTGAGTCAAATTTATGTCTGTGTTCATACCTGAGAAATGCTGTATGTTCCCATGCTTTTACTGCTGTGCAAGCATGAATTAGGGAACAATTATGTTTTTGGTTGAAGGATAGCTTTCGCTTCAGGTAGCTGTCTAAGAAAATGATAGCTTAGTTAATTTTCTTATAAAGAACAAATATGGCTAATGTGGAGTCAGTGTTGTTTTATTTCTCTGAGCTTTTCAGCTTGTGAAATTTCAGGTGATGTGATTCCTTTCAGGAGCTGAAGCGTACACTGTAGAATTTGAGTGGTTACATAGTTTGGGTAGAACCAGTGCATTGGATATGTTGCTTTGTGACAGCAGTGGAATACAGTTGTGTTTTCATGCTGTTCAAAACAGCCTGACAGATCCATAACTGCTGCAGCTGTATTTCCCTGCAGGAAACCAACAGGCCCCTCTCACTCCCCATGTACAGGACTGGATCTTGAAAAGTTGGCACATTTCTGACAGGCCTCTGCATGTTCAGTGCTTGTGATAGTTTTTGGTTAGGCTCCAATATCCACACTGTTTGTAGTCTTTATGCTTTTTGTTTTTACTGCATTTGCTGTCAGGAAAAATGGTGCTATTTGAAGGTACCTTGAGAAATGTGAGTTGGCTGGATAAACTGAGTTTCTCTGCTTCAGTGTGGTTTTTTGCCTCCTTTTCTTCACTGAGTCCCTGCTCAATGTTACGTCTTTTTGTGAAGGCAGCCAACCAATTGGAATGTTTTTGGCAGGAGACATCATTTTTGCTTAATGCTATTACTTGTACTAGTGGTTTATGAATTTGGCACTAAGTTACCACTTCACATTTTTATGGGCATATAGTATTCTGTGATTTCATTTTTACTTTTATGGTAAAATCTGGGCTAGCAACTTAGTTCTGTGATAGAAGAAATTATGATTTGGGGATTTGGGAATTTCAGTATATTGAATATACTCTACAATGAATTTTGCAAACATAAGTACCTTATACTCATGTTTCATGGATCGTTTCCATAGTTAGCTTTGGAACTCTTTAGCCACAGTGACTTTTTTTTTAAGTCTGGGAGGAGGATGGATTTTGTGGGGCTTGAGGCAAAAGCTTTCAAGCTTTCAGAAAGACAGGTGAAATATCTGTATCAGTGGTCCATTTTTGGTTCACTGAAGGGTGGCATACCAATCAGTATTTGACATTAGGCCTAATGCCAAATCATCCAGTCATGTAGGAAAATGGGGTACTCAAGACTGGTAGGGCTCAAAATGCTGCGCTGATGCTGTTGCACTGTTTCCTTCCTGTTGGCATTCAGCCTGTCTGCCACATGGGTTGTCTTTGGTTATGCCTCACTGCTATTTGATCATTCATTGGGATTTTTTCTTCTGCTCTACTGATCTACCCTGTAAAGCAGAAAGCAACCTACAATTTATTGTGTTACAGGAATTGTAGTTCTGGTGGTTTTGTTTTATTGCAATCCTTAGAATAACAAAATGGCTAGGCAGGAAGTGACCTGTGAATATCATCCAGTTCAGACTGTGCTCAGAACAGGACCATCTCCAAAGGTCAGGTTGCTATGTCCGGATGAGTTTTGCACATCTCCAGCCATGGAGACTGTAACCTTTCTGAGCAATGTGTTCCAGTGACCTTCCTCACTGTGAAAAATCTCTTACCCATAACTCTGAGTTTTCTGGGTTACAACTTATTTCCAAGAGAAGAATCTGTCTCTGTCTTCTCTATATTTGCTCACAAGACAGCTAAAACCCAATCAAATCCCCCTTTAGCCTTCTCTTCCAAAAACCAACTAGCCCAACTTTTTCAAATTCCTCATAATTCATGTGCTGCAGACTGCTAATCTCAATGGGTGGACTTACTTCAGGGTATCCATGAGCAGGTCAGACCGGATGCAGCACTTCAGATGTGGTCTCACAAGTGCCCCCCAACAGGGTTTTAATCACTTCCCTTTTGTCTGCTGGCTATGATCCTGTCAACAGAGCAGAATACTCAGGTAGTACTCACCACTATACAGTGCTGATTCTACTGAAATATTCCTATTAAATATTCTTTTGGCTCCAGATAAGACAACATCTACTTTAAAATGCACATATTTGTCCATATCTGTAAAAGCTATGGAAATCATTAGCTGGTTGTAAACTGGTTGTAAATTAGCCTTTTCTAAACTGTAGCTGTTTAGAAAAGGAGATCTGGCTGTCCGTAACAATATATAAGGTGATACATAATACTGAGCTATAAGGCCAGTGAAGTGTTCACAACAAAACTAAAGGATGGTTAAATGATTTGGCTGTAACACACAGCTATCAAAGCATTCATAGTTTCATTATTAGAATGAAAATAATGTTAATTTGAGGTTTCACAGAGGGAAGCTGCTTCACAGAAGGCACATCAAGATGAGAAAAGCTGCGAAAAAAAGGAGAGACAGTCTTTGACAAGATCCTCTACAGTTTTCTTTACATTTCAAAGAGGTGGCAGGTGGAAGGAGAAGGAAAAGGCGTATCTTGTCAAAACTAAGGAAAAAGCAAAGAAATGGAGGACAAAGGACAGAAGACAGAGCAGGCTGAAGATTGTTTCGTAAATAAAATACAAATGAAGATTGTTAATATGGATTGTGAAGGTTGTTAACGTGGAAAAGAGAATATATCAGAGGGGAGAAGAGATGTAGGGCTGTTGGTGATCTGATATGCACATAAACATTTCCTGATGCACAGAGAGAAAATTGAGCCTTGAAGACGCTGAGCTAATAGCAGAAATTAGTGCATGTCCTTTATCCAATAGATTTAATTTAGGAATAAGTAAAACCTATTTTAAACCAGTTGTTTTAATGCATTTTTATGCCTCCTCTCTTGCCTATGTCAAAAGCATGACAAAGAGAATGAGCACTCCTTGACTTACTGTATGCCATCATTAAAGGCACGAGATACAAATTTTTTTAATAAGAATATGAATAAACTGCTGCACCAACAGAGGAAAAATACCTGAGCCCTGTTTCTTCATGTCTTTTCTGATTTATGCAGGTTAGTTGAAAACAACTTGAAATGTCTCATCTCCTTTTGGGTCAAGAGTCGTCAGGGGAGAAAAGCCAGGGATTATTACATGACTCTGGCCTCTCAGAAAATGTTTTTTACCAAGCTTCCAGATAGTGAAGTTACTTCTATGAACCAATATCATGAAGTCTTTGTAGCAGTGCTAGACTTATAAATGCATTCATCCACATATGGGGTTAATTCACTTGCCTATGTTTCGTATTCTTTTTAAAAGAAACAGAATATTTTGCATTGACTACTTGTATTTAATGAATATAAAAGTAATAAAATACAGTAAGTACCTCTGTAATCAAAGTATGCTTGATTTCACAGCTTTCAAGTATCTAATAGACGGGTAGTATTGCACATTTAACACTTATTTGAAGTTATCCTTTGCCTAGTGTCTTTATAACTGCCCAAAGCTAATTTTAATTTACTTTGCATTGCCTTAGATTTCTGATTTGCTATAAAGTTTCTTAAGATAGAGAGGAAATGTGACTCCTTTTGGAGGAGTGTATCATTGCATCAAAACCTGACATCCACCTGGGCTAACTAAACCGTTTGTTCCCTAGGGAAATGCGTAGAGATGGTAACTGGTTTTTATGTGGCATACCCTCCTAAATTAAGATTTTTAGTTTAGCGTGCCCTGAGGCAAAGCATTTCAGGATATTTCAGGAGATCCTGGTAATATAATTAATCTTATGAAAATAATGATAAAATTCGTTTTCTGTTTCCCTATTCATAAAGTGTATAGTATTTCATCCCTCCACTGTCAGTGGCAACTGTTAACTGCCTCTTTAAGAGAGACAAAGACTGTCTCAGTGCTGTTCCAAGGGGTGGTGAGAACTGGTCTCTTGTTCCACCAGAGGCAGGGCAGGTGGGGTAGCCCTCTTTTTGGAAAAACTCTCCCAAGACCCAAGGACTTTTTGTGAAGAAGTGGTGAATTCAGTCGACACCAGCAAGCGTTTGCATCCTGTCACAGCAGCTGAGGCCATGATTCAGTGGTTCACTTCAAACCCTGTCAAGACAAGACCGAGGAATGGGGGTTTGCAGTTATTGGGTCTCCATATGGAATGGTCTCAACATCCTTTCAGTTCCCAAGGAAGGGGAGACAGTTACTGACCTCCAGCTTAGAAGATGGACTTCTCAGTCCTACCCAGGGAGGGAAAGCATTGGCTGCAGTGTTATTGTGCTGTTGTGGGGTTGGTGTTATTTTGGGGTGTTCCTTTGTATAGTATTTATTCTGCAGACACTCCAGAGGTTGGGTTTTTTTCCTCTGAGAGTGGAAATACTGCTGCAGCTGTAATAAAAACTATTCAGAACTGCACAAGTAAAGCACTGTATGCTTTCTATCTTTCAGATGTATGTTATTTTTATACATATATATATATATATATAGTTTTTATATAATTCCTATTAGTGTTTGTGTTGATGAATAATTAGAACCAGGACTGGAATGCTATCCTTTTGAATAAGTCATTATTTTGTTTAGGAGGTTTTTTTTCCTGCTGAAATCCATTCATATTCCAAGGTACTGGAAGTATTTTAATACTTTAATAGTTTGCAGAATATATCCCTGAATGGATGA
>JAWWLV010000179.1:39356722-39369929 GCA_035041135.1 Platyrinchus mystaceus
TGATATTCTTAAGAAAAATGTTGTTTTTCCCAAAGCATAAACCATTTAAAAGTTAATGCTGTTTTTCACTGGACACCTACAGTAAACTAGAATGTTCATGTATTTCATGTGTATGCTTATGTAATTAAGCCTCCACTAATTTCTTTCTCTTTGGGAAATATTTGTGCAAATCAAACTCCATATAGAATATCTAAGATGATATCATCTGTTGTTTAAGGTAAGCATTAGGACAAGGTATTATTATTTTATGATAGATTCTTAATCCTTTCTCTCTGAAGTGTTGATGTTTTCATTAGAGTTAAAATATGTTGCATGTTTACAGAAAGCCTGAAATCTCAGTATGTGGTCCTATCAATTTTAATTATTTGAATCATGAGAACATCTAATTTTTTGCTTAAGGGTACACCAATGTACCATTGAATCTGTTTTTTAAGGTTTTTTCCAGTTTAATGTCTGAATCCAAATTCATAAAGAGTTGGAAAAATGAGATGTCTGAGCTATAGGATTCACAGGGATTTTATATGAAGCCTATTTAATCAGGATAACACTGTTATTAATATTCATAAAGTCAGCTGGAACACAAATGACAGACTATGGAGCCTAAAATTTTTTACTTGTGAATTTATTAAAAGCAGCTTAAAAAATTAATGGAATTTAAGTAAAGTTGACGAAAATGAAAATCTTATGCTAGCAGAAAAAAATCTATATTAGAACTTTGTCTAAGACCATCTTGCATTGATATCTTTGACAGATTTCATTGGTACTTAAAGAAGAAAGATGCATGAATGGTCATTTAAAAGGATTTAAACACATTGGCACATTAATTTTTACATGAATAATAAGTAGTTTCCAAAAGCAATTAACTTACAGTGTACAAGATTTGAATAGAAAAATAGGGCTGTGACATCAAAGGGCAAAGCAAATGTGCTGTACATTTTAAACTTTTAATAATACGACTTCTTAAAATAATTTATTTCATTTTCACAGTAAGTAAAGTAACAGTGAAGGTTACTTTCACAGCTTGGGTCTGTTTTGAAATACACCGAGATCTGGAACAAGTAAATATTTTGATGTCAAAGTGCTATTGCTAAAGAACAATTTCAGGCTTTTACAGTGATCAGGTGCTTTTGAATCAAGCTTTCCTGAAGTTCTCTGTGTGGAAAACAGTTAGATACTGTCCACAGTGTGTGGTTTTTCTCCCATGCTATGCAGCACTGGGAAGCATTTGTTATTTCTGTAGTGGGCAAAAGTGTTAGATCTGAGATTTCTTTCATTATTAGGCAGATACTGGATAATTTATATTCATATTTGCAGGTGGGTTTGTACTTAACTATGAATTTTCTGTGACTTGAATTTTATATTCAACAGATAAGGGCAACTTATTTTTTATTTTCACTTCCATGATGTAGTTTAGCACGGGTTGAATAAATGGATAGTGAATAAGGTAACTAACTCTGGATTTAAAATTAACCCTAGAATTTGGCTTATGGTTTCATTTTTTATTTTTGCTTTTGTCTGGGTCTACCAGTACACTTTATTTTAATCTCCAGCTTTAATTTCTTTTGATTATTAGATTTATTTTTAAGACATTGTCTTCAAATGAAAGTAACAATTTATAATAATTGTATTCAATTTTTCCAATGATTCCTTTGGTGAAAACCTTCATGGCCTGCTTCTGATTGTTGTTTTTGTGATGAAGTTTAACACTGACCGAATAATGATGGTTCAATAAGTTCTGGTTCCAAAAATACCTAATGTTCAAAGTACCTACTATAAAGGTACATCTTTAATGACATGTGTTTTGCACAAGTCAGGTACCTATTGCAGAGTTTGTGTTCAGAGTAACCAGTTTAAATATTTGGTATCTGGAATATTTTGTTGTTCTGTTTACTAACATTTTTGTTTCTTATTATGGGGAAATTAAGTGGCAAACCCTAGGGAGCCCCAAAAATCTTTCCTTTTGACTTGTCCAATAGGAGACTTTAATCTGATATCAACAACCTTTTTTTATTTTCTCTATGTGAAAACCAGAAAATTTCTATTAATTAGCAGAACCTATTTCACCTATGAAGACAAAGTCTCTTGACTTCGTCACGTTTTTCCTTTGCCATACTCTGTTATTTCCGGGAGAGGGCAGCATTTTCCTGTATCAGGTACAGGAAGGCACATGTCCTGCTTAGACTGTCAATGTTTCTTGTAATTACTCCCAGTATATTTGTTGCTTGCTTATGAATTAACTTGCATTTATGGAACTAAATCATTCCAATCATTTAATTACACCTGAGGAGCTGAACTATAATTGCTTGCTTCCAACTAGGATCTGATATGGCTTGAGCAGTATTAATTTGGTGTTTACTTTTCTGAGTGCTAAAAGCATTAAAATGATTGTGCAATGGGATTACATTTTACTAATTGCTGGCATTCATTAGCTGGGTAAATGGCGAGGAAGAATGACTGTATATTGTGGAGGGATAAAATTATGGTTTTAAATAGTATATTACTAGGCACATTAAGGCCCTAAGACATGTTTTAAAATACTCCAGAGGTTATTAAATACCATATTTTCTTCATGTCTTGCTATATGAATATCTTATTAAAATACTGCAATTATTATGAACCTTTTTGTGCAATATGTAGGGAAATGGCTTCATTGACAGAAACCTATTTCTTGATATTAATAACCTTCTATATTTTCAGCTAATCCAAAAGTAAATGAGGAACTTAGGAAAAGATTGCCAACTTCAAATCAACACAGTTACACAGAACTGAAGAAGAAGCGTACAGCTTCATCTGAGGGATTCTTGTAAGGAACTCAGTGTTCCACGATACGAGGTGAAGTTATTTTTTGTTAAGACCTAAGCACATCAAATTATATGTTTTTTTCTTTATCATGCACATTTATAGTCAACAACAAATATGAGCTAAATATGTATTTCTTGAATGCTTAATCTAAATGTTAGTGTTGAATCTTAAGTGTTTGTACAATTAAATTTGTTTATAATCTTAAAGATAAAAATGAAAACTTCCGCCTTTTTGGTTAATAATTTCTTCTGCTGTTTTATTAGTTAGAACGTGTCTTGGTATAATATGCTTGAATTTTAAAATATGTCCTTACATTTTTTTTTGCTCTTACATTTTTAAGCATAGTGACAACTCTCTGGGTGTTTTCATGATCCAATCACTGTTTCTTCAAGTCATATGTTTTATCTTTTTAATAAATGTAAAAAAAATAGCAAAGAAAATGTACAAAATAAGCATAACTGCGTAGTTAAAGAGGAAAATTGTCCTTTGTACAATACTTTTTAAAAAAGGTTCTTTGAGTAAGTAATAAAATTTGTGGTAAGCATACTGTGTTAGCAAGATTACCGATTTATTTAGATTTCCTTGAGATACGGAATATAGTTGGATTTTTAACATGTAAGGGAGCATATATTTTAACACCCAAGATGATGCCTGGCATAACATTTTACTGTAGATCTTATTTTTGAGTATTGAGGGTTATTTCTTGAAGATCTTTAATTATATGAAATACTGAAACAGTGTAATTAACTATGTTCTGAACGAATATGTATGCAAATATTAGGATGCATTATTTAGCTGTTTAGAAAGACCTGCAATTCATAGAGGGAGTGATCATGGACCACTTTATCTAGGAAATTAAAGCAGGAGAAAGAATTCTGTAAAGTGAAGCGCTACCACCATCTGTAATAATTACCAAAGTGAGCAGTCTCATTGCCTCTAGTGGGACTACTTGGTGTGATTTGGACTGTGCTCAGTAACATGTACTTCCAAAACCAGACTCTAGAAGAAAAAAACCTAAACTAATAAATATTTCAACAAAGGCGTTACATGGAACAAACAGCTGAACCAAACAATTATAAAAATTAGATGAGTGAAGGAAAATATTTTACTGAGAAATATAATTTTTCACTGACTGTTAAAGTATGCAGACTTTATTGTCCTGTTATAAATATTTTTACATCATTTGTCTTGTAAATTTTCCATCAAATGAAGGCAAAGTAAAGGTGTGTTCCAAGTTTATTTATCTAGAGTTTGCTTTATTTTAGCTCTGAAATCTTCAAGCAAAAACTGGACTCAGTGCCAGATCAAACAAGTTCAGAAGCACAAATGGAGAACTGGTCAAAAGGTAGGGACTTTAAAAGATATTAAGGAACCTCTGTTGTTGTATCAGTGCTAGGCAGTGACTGGAATGTATTTGTTCTTGCTGATGTATGACTGACTTTGGAAGAAAAGAAATGAAAAAAAAAAACCCACGCACTACTCCTTAAAAGTATTTGGGGTAACAGGAGAGCAACTACACAAATGTAAAGCTTCACCTTTATTTTCTGGATTATTGAAAATATTTTTGTGTAACTTTGAGAATTCTTATTTAAATTCTGGGTCTGTACATTGCATTTTACTTTCCAACATTTTTTCCTTAATGGTTTACAATAAATCTGAAGCTCTGTCTTAAAGTAACTTTCTTGGCTATTCACTCCTGGCTAGGGTATGATTAAGTCACCTACTGATATTAACTAATTTCTCATTAATACCTCAAGTGAATGTAGAGAGTTAGGTAAGGTTTGGAGGTAAAGGGGGCCTTGTTTAACTTGGAACTTCCTTGGTTTGTGGAGTTTTCATCTCCTTCAGGATGGAAAGATCTTTTTGTATTTGTATTTGGTTGACCAAACACAATTGTTCACAGATACATTCTTCTATGTTTCATGGCAGAAACTTAAGGAAAAAAACCCACTTAATTTGAGAGTACATTATATGACTGACTTTGCAGAAGAGAATTGTCAGAAAGTGGCTTGTGAATAGATAATAATGTGCAGAAGGAAGAAAAGGAAGGAGACCTTCAGTTAAGGGTGGATTTTTGCCAGTAAGTGACTAGAGGTTGAAAAAACCCCAAAATGGAATAGGTGTGTCAACATCAAAGTTTCCCCTCTATATCAAAGCCTGATAGCATCTTTTATATTTCCTTTTTTGAATGTTATGCTATGTATTCTCTCTCAGAAGATAATAAATGTCAAGTTTCTCATGAAAAATCTGTTTAGTAGAAAAAAGAAATGCTCCATCTTGGAGATGATGCTTTTCTTTAATCTGTAAATGGATTTCTATCTGTATTATTCTGTAAAATAAACTACTTATAGACCCCTTTTAATTTATGGAATTTTGAGCTGTTGCTGAGTGAAGTTAAAAAGTTCTTGAATTATATAGTCTGTAAACAAAAATAGTAATGGTGGAGTAACAGTGGAGAATTGTATTTTGATGATTTAAATGTGTAATGGCTTAATCAGGTTTAGTATTTTTAGACCTTTAGGGGTCAGCATACCCTAAGAATGGTTCAAAAGGTTAAGTTTTTCAAAGTAAACAAGTGAATACTATAAGCAGACTCTCTGTGAAATATATTCTGTCTAATTGCAAGAAATGGTGTTCTGCTGCTGCTCACAGATTTTTTTAAAATTGAATACTTACTGAGGTTCATGTGTATTATTTTTTGATGCATTAAATTAATATTTTTATCTGTTTAGAAAACTATTTCTTCCAAGCTAACACTTACAGATTCATGTATCCAATAGATGTTGTTATATAGAAAAAGTAAAATTTTTACACTTTTTTAGTTTAATCATTAATAAGTCATGTAATTCTTTATGCCTTTGCTCCTAGGAAAGTTAGAAAAAGGGATTATGGGTAAATTTCATGTCATCGTACTTATTTGGATGAGGAGTTTCTTTTTTTTGTAGAATTTTATTGGCTTATTAACAGCTAAATTACATTCACTTATCATAAAGGTAATATCTAAATTTCAGCAACATAGTGTTTTGTAAGTGCCCTTGGTAGACATTCTGGTGCATTTTCTCATTGTTTTACTGAATCACAGCAGCTTTTCATTTTCTGTCTCCGTTGAAGAGTGTACCATTTTGTGTTCTGCTTGCTTTGTCATCGTGGTGTCTTTCCTTTGTGCATCTGGTACTGTACTGTATTTAGATGTTCCTTGCTTGTAACTTGAAAGTTTAAAAGCTGAGTTTAGAATAACCCCATAATGATTTATTCAAATTTTTAATAACATACTGAAATGTCGGACATTAAATTATTTGTCTGCAAATAAGAATGGTAAAGCAAATCTGAGATTAAATTCAGCTGACCAGATGAAAATTCAGTCAAGCAATGAGAATTTTAAAAAAGTAGCAAAAACATTAAATACAGAGAAATGGTAGGTTTATGGCAGTTACGTGGGATAATATGTAACCTGTTAATAGATGTTGTAAAATAAAATACTTGAAAGAAAGGTAGTGTTTAAGAGGAGTATATCTGAAGTGTTTGATAGGTGAGATTTTCTTTTTAACTTTCTGAGTTGTTTGGAGTATAGTATCCCTATGTGGACTGTCTCTGTTCTAGTATAATAGGAAGAATTAAAGAACAGTTTATGTGCAAGGTTTGTTTTTGCATCTGATTTAAATGTACTGTTTATTTCCACAGCACCTAGTTTTTAATAGGAGGTTAGTGCCTTTTTTCATATCTCTCTAAGGATACTTGAGAGAATTTACCAGGAGCATTGACAGCAGACCAGTGAAGACTATGTCATTTCAAAATGAAAAATATTCAGGATCCAAGCTAGAAAACCCAGAATAGGATTACATTATGAAAATAAACTTCTATTGGCAAATAGGTGCATATCTTTGCATTGCAGTGATGGTGGGTGTGGGGAAGCACATTGCACCTTGGTGGAATTGTTATTTGAGCAGGGTTTACATGCATGATAGAAACTACACAACCATGAATACTGTGACAGCACAAGAGGGAACCTGAAATTGGGTGATTTTTGTACTTACATGTAAGTTTAGGACTCAGTATGGCGGTTTTTCAAAAGAGTTAGCAGGATAGGAAAGTGGTGAGTGTGCAAATACTGCAGTTAAATTTGTGTATCGTTTGACTCATATCATGTACCACGTTTGAATGGGTGCAGCTGTACTCCTTCTGTATTATACAGTCTTTCACTGTTGTAATGTTTTTGCTTATGTCATATGTCTGAGCATCCATTTTTTCAGGACAGGGCAGAAATTAGGATAAGTTCTAGAATATCAAGTACCTTTTGGTCTGTTTTGACAACAAAATCGGAGTTTTGCTGACTCCAGAATTAAAAGTATTTTATAATTATTATTCTTAAATTCCTAGAACAAGGTAAGAAATTGATTAATTTTAATGGCAAAGTGGTTTGCTTTCTTAAACGGTGGTTATTATATTTTTCAAACAAAGAAATAAATATATGTATTTCTAAACCACTGCTTAAAGCACATATTGAAATGTAAGTCAGTGAAGCAATTTCACTTTTAGAAATTTAATGGCAACTCTTAGTTATCATCCATATAGAAACTTTCCATGTAACTTCAAAAGAATGGTTGCACAGCTTGTAAATATACTTTCAAATTGTGTGTGTGGAAACTGGCTTTAAAGAGATGTGATAATGCAGATTGAAACAGAACTGTAGAATCAGCTTGTGCAAGGAAATTTGAAAAGGAAGTGTTTTATCTGGTGGGGAGCTGTTTTTTGGGGTTTTTTTACATTCATGGTAATTGAGGAAATGTACAGTCATATGCATAGGTTAAGTGAAATGAATCATCTTTTTTTTGCTAACTTTGACTATGTTATCAGAAGTAGAGAGCTTTTCTAGTCATGTAATGATTTTAATTTGCTTTTTTGTGGGTTTGTTTTTGTAATAGTAATTACAAGGGGATTTTTGTCTGGAATTACTGTTGTGTGACTTTGACACACACAAAGATGAATGGGTAAAGAAAGCTATGAGAGTAATATGGTATTGTAAAGTTTTTCATCTGATGCTCTAGTTGGGTCAAAAAGCAGCTAATGGTAAAAGTGCTGCTTTCTCTTGCTCCAGAATATACCCACTACAGCTGTAAACACTCTAAAGTAAATCTAAAGCCCTTCTTCTAAGGTTATAATAGAGGCAGAATAAACCATACTTGACATATTGAAGTCTGTTTCTTCTTTTACATGCCTCAACAGGAGATACTGTGAGCCTGTTCTCCCTCTCCTACCCTCTTTTAGCAATAAAGAGTGCTGTTTACCTGTGAAAGAAAGAAGGCCTGGATGTTGCATGGGTGTGTATGCAGAAAATTCTGTGTGATATGCAGAGGCAGAGTCCTCTACACCCATGTGGCTCAATTGATCAGTGTCTGCAATGTGTGCCGTGTTTTCAGCGTCAGGCTCGCTGTGTGATAGCTGTCAGAGGTCCCCTTGCAAAGTGGCAAACATAGTTGCAGGTTTCTCTCTATGGTGTGAAAGGCAGAAAAGAGGCTGAGAGGATGAACTTTCATGAGTAGAACACCGGAAGAATGGCTACTAACTGTTGAGCAACACTGCGTGTGGGAGATGAAAAAAATATCTTCCATGGAGAAAGAGGGAATAGTGTGACATGACTTAGAAGATAAGAATGAGATAATGATAACTGAAAAATCTGCTTTGTCTTTTTTGTAAATATAGTCACGCTTTCACGTGTATAAATTCTTATCTCTCCCTTTTCATCCCATTTCTTTCCTTGTACATTTTGAGAGGTTGAATACAGTGCATTTCTGTCCAGGCTGCATGGAGAAAGGCTCCTCATCAGAAGCACAATCAGATATGCAGTATTTTCCTGACTCACTGCAGTGTTGTGAATATGATTTTGTTCAAACCTTTACAATACACTCAGAATGTGTAGTGCCTTATCTGCACTGAGTGGTGCAACCACTAAAGATGGAGAGAATGCACACCTTAAAGTATTGCACTTTGAATCACTTAAGTGAGTAAAATATGAGTGCAGCTAACTTCAGAATGTCTTGAAATGTGCTTCAGAGAGAACAGCACTTGTTACCACAGTAATTTTTAAGTAGTGCTTCAGAAGGAGCTTTAGAAGACCTAGCACAAGTGCAAGAGGAATTTGGTTATTTTCTTCTTTAGAAACCTTCATTAACTCTATTTTTATAACAGCTACAATGCAGCTTAAGAGCAAAGGCATAACAAAAATTTCATTAAATAAAAGGCCCTTTAGGGAGACTCTTATCTGTGAGTTCACCTGCATCTGTAGTACTTTAGTACTTTAGTCTTACTTGGAATAAAGGGTGTGAGGGCAAGGTGTCTTATGGCCACTCTATGTAGAGTGATCTATCTTTTATGTCAGACACTTTAAATTACAGTTTTCCTTTTCACTTCTAAAGCTGTAGTTTCCTGGGATTTTGTTTAGAACTCTAATTCAGCAAAGCCTTAGTTGTTTGTTTGTGGTAGGAGAGGTTGAGTACATTTGGATAAGAGAATTTTCGCTATAATTAATGGGCATCAGGAAACATGACCCTGCCTAGATAAAAGGGAGTTCTGGATCATTAAGATTTAGATAATGGAAGGGTTATATGTGAAAAGCAATTGTCTGATATGACAATAGCAAAAGACAAATGGTGTGGGAGGGTTTACTTTGTTTTTAGCTGGTTTAGAAAACATAAACACAGCATGCTTAGTAAAACTCCAGCAAGACACTATGTTTGGAAATTATGTAATGACTCCATATAGGCTGTAATGATATCCTGAAACCCTGTATTTAAACTAACCTGAATTACAATGAGAGATAAACAGAATATTTACCCATCCCTTATGAGCTGCTGCTGATATGTAAATTTATTCTTCTACTTTGCACAAATATACTTTTGAGCTACTGCTTAAACACTTCAAGGTCCTTAGCCAAACAGTTTTAATGATGCCTCCAGTATTATGAAAGTGTGACATTTGATGAATGCCTTTGTATAGTTGTGATATCAGGGAAAGTGTAAACAAAAAACGCACATCAAGTTGTCGTGCAACACCTAGATAATTTATAATTTTACTGTTTATATCCATCTTGACATTTTTTATCTGCCAAAGGCAGGTTTCATTTGGAATCTTAATCTGAGATTTATTTGGTGGATCTGGAAATCATAGCTAGAGTTCCCACAGGAAATGGTCCATCTACCAACAGATTAAATGGCAGTCCTGCAGTTGTTAAGGGAGCTCTGCATTTAACACACATGCATACTCATTCAGTCAGCACTGTGGAGAAAAATTAAAGTAGTAACCCAGGTTTAGGAACAATGTAGCTAAAAAGTCCCATATTTGCTGAATGACAAAGGGTTATATAGCAGCATTTCATTTTATTATTCGTGCTTGAATTTCTTGTTTGCTTTGTTGAGTCTGCTGACGAATACTAATAAATGCCTGCAACAATCCAGACGAGAGATGCCTGGCAACAAAGCTATGCGGTGGACCTCCCTGATCTTCTCCAGTTCACAACCTGACCTTTTGAAAAATTGGCTGGGCTAAGCTGCAGAATTTGGGTGTAATGGTTATTGTTAACTCCAGCTTTAGGATTTATTAATTTGTGTGATCAAGACTTACCTATACTTCAAAGTTTCAAAAGACCAAACACAATCATCCGTCCATTAGAACTAACATTGTGTTTCAGTGAATCCCACTTAGTATCTGCCTAGAGATTCTGCTGTTTTGATGCATTCAGAATATAAAAATGCTTTTTCAAATGTGAGACCAATCCAATGAAAATCTGATGTCTTCTCAGAGACTAGTATTTTAAAATAACAATATGTTAATGAATTGCAAACGGAGAGTGGAATGCCAAAGGAAATGTCTGGTATTTACACATTAATAAATGCATCACGATTAACTGCAGTGAATACCAAAGTAATGATTGGACACGTATTTTAAAGACCAAGAAGCATTTTTCTATTTTAAATATTCAACAGTTTCTACACAATTGCTGTTTAGATGCAAAAGAGGAGGACAAAAGACTTAGTGAGAGAGACAGGCAAGGGAAACATCATTACTAAAATAATCAGAATCCTCAGAGAATTGTAAAAAATTGCCTTTGCCAGAATAACTCAAACTGCTCTTAATCTTCTCAATTTATTTCTTTATGAAGGGTGTTGCCGGGTTCCACTCAAGTACAGGTGAATAAAGAAGCATTCGAAGTAACACAGGTGTCCCTCACTTAAATTGCTAACACAGAATTCACTGTTCTCTTTAGATTCCTTTAAGGAATGAAAAAGCTTTAAAAAAACCATTAAACTCCTGAGTTGTGTATGTATTTTAGCAGAAAAAATATTTTCAAGCCTCTTTTTTTGGTGTTGTATATGTATATATATGTTGTATATGTATATATACATGTGTATGTATATGTTATGGGATATAGAGCAAACAAATACATCAATGCATAATATAAATTTGGTTATTCCTATTTCATTTGCAGATAACTTTCTCAACAAAATTCCAATTGTTCTCTTTGTTCATTTTTTTTTAACAACGTAAATGATTCTCTGTAGGCAGAGAACAAGCATTTGAATTGTATTGTTCTGCTCACCTGACTGACTTGTAGAACAGTTTTAATTGTTTGGAAGTTCTCTAAATTAGAATGATAGTCAATATAATTTTAAAAAAGCTTATTTTGTTTATTCTGCCTAATATTGAAATTACAGGAAGTTTGTATGTATTAAATACTGCACATCTATACAGAGGCTTTACCTGCTTGGCCTGCTTGATTGCAGCATATGTTTCACAGTTATGGATAACCTGGGAGATAGTGTCCCTGGTTAAGTCCACTCTTTGATCATGAGCCTGTCTGTATGTTGCGTCTCTTCCCTAATGACCTGGTGCATCATGGGCCCACTGAGCCAGAAATAATTCACACCTATGTTGCCAGTCCAGATCCACCTGAGACACTTGGCAGATCAGTCCACCTGTCCGTTTTTGTGATGTAGCCCAACTCTTGGGTGCGTGTGCATCTCCATGACACACTTTTACAGCCAACTTCTCTACCCGGGCAGTGATGTCTTGCCACAATTCAGCAGCCCAGATGGATTTACTTCTGTGCTGCCGTTTGGTCTTTTTCCATCTGTCCAGCCACCCCCACAGAGCATTTGCTACCAAACCAGGAGTCCGTGTAGAGGTAGAGTGCTGGCCATTTCTCTTACTCAGTGATATCTAAAGCCAGCTGGACGGGTTTCGCTCTGCAACCTGACTTGATCCACCTTGTCTCTTAATAATTTCTGCAACTTGTCATGTAGGACTCCATACAGCAGCTTTCCATTTTCCACGTATCCTTACAATACAGCAGGAACCGTCAGTAAAGAAAATGTATCGCTATTCATTTTCTGGTAGCTGATTATATGACGGGTCCTCCTCAGCATGTCACCTTCTCCTTCTCATCTTCTGATGATAATCCGAAATTTTCGCCATCAGATCACTTAGTAATGATGTTCAAGATCCCTGGGCGATTGCGTTTTCCTATTCAAGCTCACTGTGTGATCAGCACAACCCACTCACTCCATGTAGCATCAGCGGGATGATGTGTGGAAGGGACTTTCCCTTTGAACATCCAGCCCAGCACTGACAGGGTGCCAGGAGGAGCTGTGCTTTGCTACCAATCACTTCTGAAGCAGCTTAAACCCCTTCATAAGCTGCCAGGATCTGTTTTTCAGTTGGGGTGTAACAGGCCTCGGATCCTTTGTATCCCAAACTCCAGAGTTCATCCTTGAGTCTCCCTGGGTACTTTTTGCCAGAGACTCCAGGAAGGACCATTCTCCCTGGCTGCAGTGTAGAGAACATTTTTCACATCTTGTCCTGTCCTGACTGCCCCAAGGGCTAGTCATGAACATGAACAAGCTTCTTTTTAATGCTCAAAAGGTTGTTGTTGTACAAGACCCCACTTGAAATTGTTCTTCCTCCATGTCATATGATAAAGAAGGCTTACAACCTGACTGTAATCTGGAATGTGCATCCTCCAAAAACTCACAGCACCTAGAAAAGCCTGTGTTTCCTTCTTGCTGGCTGGTATGGACATCGCTGCTGTTTTGTTGACTGTGTGCATTGAATTCTGATGGTATCCATCTTGCCATTTTACTCCTAAAAACTGAATTTCCTGGGCAGGTTGCTTAACCTTACTTTGCTTTATGGCAAAACTGGCCTTCAAGAGGGTATGGATTATCTTCTCCCCTCAAAAACTTCCTCTGAAGTCTCAAAAACTTCCTCTGCTGTGTTGCCCCACACGATGACATGATCGATGTACTGTAAGTGTTCTGGAGCCTCAACCTTTTCTGGTGCAGTCTGGATCAGTCCACAGCAAATAGTGGGGCTGTGTTTACACCCCTGGGCCACTCGATTCCAGGTGTGCTGG
>JAWWLV010000179.1:39370029-39406164 GCA_035041135.1 Platyrinchus mystaceus
TTGGGATCCCTTTGTGGTGTACATAGTATTTTAATTGTATATAACTGTAATATATGCAAATATATATATATATTTTTTATATAATTTGGTTGATCTCGGGTTCTTTCATTTTTTATAGTTTGTTTTCCTTTGCCCTAAGGGAAGAGGGGAGGGTTGTCACTGTGAGTTCGGGCATTTGGCAGGGAGCCAGGTCTGAACCATCACAAATGGACTCTCAGAGGTGGTGCCCTAGATAACTGTAGGAGAGCAACACTGAATACATATCCCAAACGACCCTCATTGCCCTTGATGTTATCATGTCATAAGCTGATATTCCACAGTACATCAACAAAGCAATCCTGATCCCTTTCCCTGCTCTGAAAAAGATCATTGTGAGGAGCACATATGGGAATATATACAGGGTTAGGTACCACAACCCCATGAAGAGACCAAGCAACATTGTGACCAGTTGCTCCATACCTAGTACAGCAAATGCTTAGATCAAATTTGTTTCCAAGCCTCTCTGGACAGATCTGTTATTGTCTCAACCCTTTGTGCCTCACATTGGGCATCAACTAAGGCTGTCATGGTTTAGGAATGGTGTTCTCCAATTTAGTACTCCCGCCAAAAAAACACACACTGTTTCCCCTCCCCCCTCCAACGAGAAGCACAAAAAGCAAAGATCACAGGCTGAGATAAGAAGAATTTACTGGAAACACCAGTGAGATAAGAAAACAAACAGTAGCATCAACAATACTAATGACAGAAGGTATAAGAGAAGAAATGATTCCCACAGACCACTTTCTCCCCACCCCCAGCTCCCTGCAATAACAGACAATACCAAACAGCTCCCTCTGCTGCATTTTCTCAATCAGACAAGGAGCCGCTTCTTCCTGGAAGAGACTCCGTTCCCCTTGCCCTCAGCAGTGATGTGAGGTGGTATAGAATAACCATCGTGTCTTAGCCATACCCCTTTCAGGCTTCCATAAAGAGTTAACCCTATCCTGGCTGGAACCAAGACAAATGGCTTGCTTGTTGACCTCAATACAGTTAACTTCATTACTGTGTGCCTCACTTTTGATGGCTTTAAAATGACTGTCACAGTACTTATGCCTCTCTTAAAAAGTATCTGTGAGGGTTTCCAGAAAATGTTGTTTCCAAGACTTATTTCAGTGACCCTCTGTTTTCTTTGTCTTGAAGTGAGAATAGATATCCTATATCAGAGATAAATCCAGAACTTTTCTGAATAAGAATTACTTAAAAGTAAATCGATAGTCCTCATTCTTCTGAGTTGACCCATGATGCTCTCAGCAGAGCACCATGGTCACGTACTGTTGGGGTACTGAACATCCAATGCATCTACATAGTGATTTCCTCTTTGTTACTGCAAAGGCTTGGCTGGTTGTACATGGTATTTTGGCTGGGCAGAACACTAAGAAGTAAAAGGAATTAGCTTTGTATTACAAAAGTACTCTGAGCTCAGTCTTTGCTTTTAATCAGATTGCTGTGACTGCCATTCTGCAGTGCTACAGAAGTGATTTAGTGAGATTTTAGAGTCCTACTGAATAATCATCTTGAATTTTACCCAGTTTCTTTAAACATTAGAAAAAGTGCTTCATGAAGGGACTACCATTTGCTCTTCATTGCAGGATATTGGTTCTCAGTATTCTACACTAAAGGTCTAAATAATTGCTAACATAAGTAAATCTGTAGTAAGTCCAAAGACAAGTAAATCTGCACTTCTGCTTCTTTGTTTTGTGTATTATTGACCTTGTATTTTTGTACTGAGCTTTTGTAACTGTTTTCCAGAAACAGGAATTACTTTCTTCTTAAAAATAAAGTACAGCAACTTTTCCTAATATTAATTCTGAAAATTTGTTTGCATATTGTGGGAAAGATAAAATAGTGAGGAAAGAGTAAAAAATAATGAACACCCTTTGACGTATCCATGTGAATCATATGTATTGCATCTGTGTCAACTGAAATATGAATGACAAAGGAAAATATGGGCATTCTGAAAATGCATAAAACCTAAACCATCTCTTTTCACTTATGCCAGACAGTAGGATTTCTTCCAACAGACTGATTTTCTTTCTTTGCATATTTATGCCTATAATATCCTTTCATTTTGGTTCCCCCACATTTTCAGGATTTATACCTTTTAATCATTCAGTAAAGGATGAACTGTCAAGCAATCTAAGCTTTTCACAGTCATTCTGTTTGGTAGAAGTTTCAAATAGTTAAAAAGCCAAGTGAATGAATGTTTGTCTTTTGACAAAACAGTTGACTCATTTTCAGCTCATGAAGGAATATTCGGCCACAGTACTAATTTCATTTGCATGGCTTGAAAAGTTAGTGGGTATCAGGTTACATATGCAATATTATTAATGTACCAAAAAAATCTAGATAATTTGAAAGTCAATAAAAAAGAATAGCAGTTAGTCTAGTGAAAATAAAAAGGTGAAGTTCTAAAGTAATGCTTTTACACCCATAGTTATTGCCACAAGTGTGGTAGATGTGTGATTCGCAGGTTGGGCAAGATCAAGTATTTTTAAACTGGAGAAAGTATGTCCTGTTAATCCAGTGGGAATAGGTTAGTTTGTCAGGGCCAGGGTGGCTCTTTGCTTTGATAGTTTTGTTGGATAGTGAATATTCACTCTTGTTTAAAATTCAGATTTTTGGTATTACACATACACAAAAAGACCCCATTGACATTGAAGCTGTGTTGTTGTTTAGACTGAGAAAAAAAAAACAAACATGATTGCAGCCCAGATGGACAATTCCATCCTGGGCTGCATCAGAAGAATTGTGGTCAGTAGGTCAAGGGAAATGATTCTGTCCCTCCACTCTGCCCTTGTGAGACCTCAGAGAGAGTGCTGCATCCACATTGGGGTCCCCCAGCACAAGAAAGACATGGACTTTTTGCAGCAGATCCAGAGGAGGCTGGGAAGATGATCACAGGGCTGGAGAACATCTCCTGTGAGGGCAGCCTGAGGGAACTGGGGTTATTCAGTCTTGAGGAGAAAGAACTCTGGGAAGACTTCATTGCAGCCTTCCAGTACTTGAAGGGGGCTTATAAAAAAAAAGGGATAGCAACTTTTTACATAGGCAGATATGATAGGACAAGGGGGAACAGTGTTAAACTAAAAGAGTAGAGATTTAGGTTAGATATTAGGAAGAAGTTCTTTACCCAGAGAGTGGTGAGGCGCTGGGCCAGGTTGGTCAGAGAATCAATGGCTGCCCAGTCTGGAAGTTTAGCCACTTCCAGAGTTGGATGGGGCCCTGGGCAACGTGATCTAGTGGGGAGCATCCCTGCCTATGGCAGGGAGTTGGAACTAGATAATGTTTAGGGTCCCTTCCAACCCAAACTGTCCCTCCCAACCCAAACTATGATTCTGCGATTAACAGTAAATTATAGTTTGTCAATCATTGACTTTTGGAGGCTTTTAGTAATTGACATTGCACTTCCTCAAATATAGCACAAAGTTTTGTTCTACATTTTTTCACGGTTTTAATCTGAGAGTGTTAACAGTGTCATAGCTACTAAGTCAGCTTTGCTCAAGCTCATTCCCTTCCTTCCTGCTTTTGGTCTTTTTCCTAGTATGCCTCTTAACTGCCATCCCTCTGGGTGTTCACTCATGCAGTCTTTTTCAGATGGGAGAACATACTATGTCTGTGCCACAGACTAGCTTAAAACAAATACCAGTAAGCTATAGGTAGCAAGTAGTAAGTACTATTACACTTGAAGCTGATTTGATGCACCTGGGGCTTCCAATGTCCCCATACTCATCTGCAGGCAAATCTGTAGCCAGTCCTGTACTTTGAGGTGCTGTGTGCATGTTCCATTGGGTTTTGTTTGTTTTCCCTTACTCCTATTCCATGAAGATCCCCTGCAAACCTCTGAACTGATCAGTGCAATTTGGCTAGTGGGGTGCTGAAAGACTACAAGCAGGGAGAAGGAGGTGCCCACACAGCTTCTGCTGAATGACGAGACTGCTGAATATGCTGAGTGGTCAAACAAGGAAAGCTACTGCCTCCTTAGTCTTCCAGTTGAATCTACACCTTCTGTGCACTTACTACTCTTGGTACAGGATGCTCTAATGCTGTGCTTCCCCTGATCTTGGTGCCAATCCCCCACTTCTTAGAAGAAGCTATGAGAAATAGTGGGTGCCTACATAGTGTGATAGTTTCAATGTTTTTACTTGACTTTTTAACCACTCCCAGCTTAACAACATTGAATTCTGTTCTGCCTATACTGTTTCAAGCCATGACAGCATTATCTTCCCCTTGTGTCCCTCACAATCAATTCCCAGATTTAATTCTGGTGTCTTTATATTCCTTCTTCCTAACATTTGCTTTTCTTTCCCTCAATGTGAACAATCTATTCATTCAAGATAAATACATACAGAAGATCAGCTGTTCAGCTTCTCCCTATAGTGAAATATTAATCTGGGCTACTGAACTTGCTATTTTATATGGAAAATAAGCTGTTTAGTATATCAAGAACCAGAATCAGTGGTGGTGGTACCACTTAATGAAATCTACATGTTTTTTTTCCAAACCTTGAATGGCTGTTTTACACTTTCTCTGATGTTCCCCGTGCAGCCTAATTATTGCAGATGCTACTTACTCCCCAGTGTGTGTCTGCAGCATTGGTAATTAGTGCACAATACAATTTGCAGGAGGCATGAGGAAAAGCACCGAAGTGCATTGATTAAAATTGCCACTTAGTTTACCATATGCAGAATAAAGTGGTTTTTAACCAAAAAAAAATCCCTGTGCCAATTGATCTGACAGTGTTCAAAATGTCCTTCTCAAAGCATTCTGCTGACAAATTTAGCATGGTAACAAAAACAAACAAACAAAAAATCAACAACAAAAACCACCAAAAACAAACAAAATAAAACAACCAAACAAAAAAACCAAAAACCAACCAACCAACCAAAAACCACTAAAAAAACCCCCAAAACCATTGCAGCTTTATTAAATGAGTAAAAACCTCTCACCTTAATGCCCTTGAGCAGAGTGCTTCCAATTCTGAGTGGAGGAGTCTGCCATCATCTTCTCTCTTACAAAATTGGTAGATAAAAAACAGATCCTCTGTGTTTCGCCTAACATTTCCAGGAATGCCACTTACAGGCTTGCTGTGATGCTACTTAGTCTTACCCATGTGCTTGAGGGAATTGAATCTGGATGATAAGGTGTGCTGCAAATGTACACTGCTTAAAGAAGCAGCATTAGCATTAATAAATGCCAACACAGATCTAGTCCTATTCTAAATTATTTTTTTTAAGCTGCAGTAACTTATAGTTGAAGGCATAAAAACCGGTGTCTTGATGTGGCCTAAGGATTTATCCTAAAGTGCAGATGCTAATGCAGATGCTAATGCGGACATGCTTACTTCTGGTTTTAAAAATAAAAATAAAAATAAAAATCTGTCTGCTGACTCGACCTGTCCTCTAGAGAGCTTTTCTTCTTTTTGGCAGCCCATATTCAGGATGTTATAGAAAGGTTCCTGATGCTTATCTGACCCTCTTACCCCCAGCTGCTCTTCCATGTAGGCACTAGTGATACTGTTGGTGTGACCTGGAAGTATTGCGTATCCGTCTGGGTGACATTTTTCTTCTCCAACTTTCATATAGTCTTGACCAAAGAAGAGCACAGTAGTGCTAAGGAACAAAGATTTGTGGCAATATAGTCCCTGGTTATTGCAACAGATACATTGTGCTTGAATTCTTTCACGGAATGCAACACACTTCACCTGAGGCACTTCACGTGTATATAGCTTATAGATAAGTTGATGCCCTAGAGAGGAAGAGGAGGAAAGGCAGTTACAGCAAGTGGAGCATTGCACTTCCCCTGCAGTGAGTGACAGCATAATGTATAAGTATGTATATACAGACACGCTGTCTGAGATGGGAAAAGTGAACAGGATGACATTTTGTAGGAAGTTCTTTATAATGTAAATCAAACGGGAAACACATCTCGACCAAGTGTACTCCTCCCTATAAAAAGCTTTGCAAGAATGGAAATTCAGACTAGGTTAGTTTTCAGATAGTACTAACTGGAGAGGTTTTCAAATTTTCCCCTTATGTGTTGTCACTCCCAAGTTGGGACAGGTTCTTAGAGTAATATATTTGGTGATTTTTTTTTAACATATGTTTCTTCAGAGATCCTTGCTCCTTACTATAAGGAGGAGCAAGAGGTCAGATCCAGTTTTAGAGGTAGCAACACTTCAGAGGAAATCTCTGCCCAGAAATCTGCAGGATTTCAAGCCAGTGGAAACAGTGTACATTTGTTCAAAGAATCCAGGTAGCTGTGGCCCATGTTCAAATTCTGCATTAGCTGTGAAATGAATGAGGAACACATTTCAATTACAGTGCTGAAAGTAGTGCTATACTTATTGACAAATGTTTTATCAAGTTACGGTCCCCACATGTTTATTAGTGCCCAGAAACAAAGATTCTGATGTGCTGTTGACTGTTGTTTCTCTAGTGCAAAAAGCAGTGGTTATAGTTTACAGGAACAGTAAGAGTGGAAAGTAAGTTTGTGCTGAAGTGAATGAGGAGAATACAGATGAGCAGTGGGTACCATAACTTTTTCCTCAAGGTAGTGACATACAGCTTTTTAGTGGAACTTGTTAAACTGACTCCAGCCAATTCATAAGTCATCTCTCAGTGCCGTCGGGCTGTTTCCTGTACCATTGGCTGTGTCTTTACTTCTTTAAGGAGAAAGGAATCTATTGCAACATATTTTAGAGACAATCTTTGGTATTTTTTACTTGGAATGTCTTACGTGGAGCATGACACCTTGACACCAATTGATGTGTATTTTTGGGCTATTTCTACTTGATTTCAACTGTACGAACAGTTTCTTATTATTTTTGAGGAGGATAAGATTGATCAGAGAATATATACCCTATAATTTATCCAAAATGTTTGGAAACACTAACTTTATTAAACAAGCAAAAGCTCCAGTGTTTGTTCTCTACAAATCTAAATGAAAAAATGAAGAATATATGCACCTTTTTTCCATTTGCAGTTTTTTTAGGCTGCTTCCTTCTCATTTTTTAATATAATTCTATAATTAAAACTTACTTGTTCTTACTTTATGAAAGAACATTTGTGGTATGTAGATCTTTCTTTCATTTAAATACCTTGATATCAGAAATATGTCCTAAAAATATCTAGTAGCCAGGCTTAAGAGAACTAACTATCACTCTCAACATTTTAATCAGATAATTTTCCTCTTTGACACAATTTCTGTTTTGCATTCTTCGGGTTCCTCAGTTGTATGAGCCTGTGCCTCGCACTCTACAGGAATGAATAATGTGGCCTTAAATTTGTTGTTGCTAATTACAGCTTGATGATATTTCTTCTGTAACCAAAATGAATTTGAAAAAGACCTTACTATAAGTAAGAGTCTAGTTAATAACCTGAAAATTTCTCTCTCCATAGCAGAAATTCATCATGTCTTACTGTGGAAGAGCTGATATTTATAAAAGATAGATAAATAATTTTCTACAGTCAGCATTATTTTAAGTAGCCATTTAAGGGGAAGACGCATTAGGAAATGGTGATTAATTTTTCATGTTTCCATGAGAAAAATCCAGGAAATAGGTTGTAACTCCTACAGCCATGCTGTTGGTAACACAGCTTGAGTTCTTGAGTGGGAAGAAGAAGCTTGGAATCTGAAAATTTCTTTTTCCTTTCTGCTACAAATAAGAATATTAATATAGCAAGCCATTTTTGAATGAGAAATCTCAAGTGTTGCTTCATTTTCCAAATGAGAAAATGTGTTTGCTTCTCTTTCCAATTAGAAACACACATCTTGGAACAAAAAAAAGAAGACGTTCACCTTGGACTTCAGTTTTATCAGAATTCTCAAGAAAACCCAGAATTTTTCACCCAGACAGTAACTGAAGCACCAAAACCTTCAGACTTGCCAGTAAAGAGTCAAAGAGCAGGAGTCCTAAATGATTATCGTTCTGGTCCTGAAGAATCAAGGTAAAACCAAGAAATATCCCTATACGTAGTTTTTCTAAATTCAATTTATAGACAATATACATATGGATTTTTGGATAAAGATGGGGAAGTTTTCTACCCACATAAGAATCAGTAAGTCAGCTTTTTACTTAGACTCACCATATCTGCCCTTCTTCCCTTGTGGAATGCAGCTTTTCACTATTGTATTCTCTTGCACTCAGAAAGTTTGATAATTACAGTGGTTTATATCACACACTGTGGGTATTTCAACGAATGTGTTCTCTACAGAGAATTTTGAAAATGCTTCCTGAAGAGAATAAAAACAGATCTAAAAGTCTAGTAGCGTCTGTGGCTTTACACAACAAGCACAGTGTACCCTAAATGTGATAAGTGAGTAGAAAGCAGGAATAAAGTAGTGTGAGTCCAGAAGAAGTTGGAAGAGTGAATATGAGGAGCTGTGATACCTTGTAGCAGTCTGTGACAGGAATCTGGAGAAAGACAAATATGGTTGAAAAGTTTAATATAAACTCTGAACATATTATTCTGTTATTAACTTTGGTCATTTCTTGTTATTAATTTTTGTACTGTGCAATGGCCTTCTACTGCAGTCTTGAGAAATATATATACTCATTTTATATGTGACATAATATACAAGGTATCATTATCTGACTAGGGAAAATGCTACCGGTTTTGAGTGACTTAGACATTCTGCAGACCAAGTCTAAACTGAAAGTGGCAGAGTTGCTTTTGAAAATGGGAGCAAGGCTGCAAAGCCCTATTATATACTTTTGAAAAATATACTAATTCCTCAGCTGTCTAGCAGATTCTACACCTGCTTTTGTTATCTTTATTATGAACTGGTGGTGTTTTATTGGGCCAGACCCAATCCACAGTATGTGTTCATTTGTCTTGTTGCCTTTTTCTGCAGTAGGGACTGAGATATGCCGGTTGGGCAATGCATTCTACTAAAAGCCAAATATAATCCCGAGTGCTTAAGTACAGCCCAGCACAGAGTCAGTCAAAGATTGTTGCTCCTACCCTTCACCAGTGCCACTCTCACTGGCAATCAGGCTGGTCTTCAACACTGAGACTAACCTCCCGCAGCAGTCAGCATGTTAAACCATCTCATCTGCAAGTATGTTACATGGAGGATCCTAAAGCTATGTGCCAAAACCTCATTATAAATTGCACAAAATCTTTCCTTCCCCAAATAGATTGTAATTAGAATATATGATAAAATATCTTGATATAGAAAAACCTAGGAAATGTTGAATCAGTGTGGATTTGCATTGTAGATTCTGGTCTTGGTGTACCTTCAATATGATTTGTAATTTTTCTTCTAAGGAGAAAGGAAAAAAAAATCATCTGAGGACAGAAAACATTTCAGTTTAAGATAGTGATGAATTATATTGAAACTTGGTCATGGAAGCATCTCCTGAACATGGAAAATGCACAAGAAATGCTTGAATTTTATAATGTCTGGGCAGTAGTATCTAGAGGTTATTTTTCTTTCTCCTTTTTCTTTTTTCCTTCCTAAATATAGCACTGTAGAAAGAAAGGCTAACAGAATGCTCCCTGAATTTATACCCTCATGGAAGGATGCTGCAGATTTAGGTGGAAAAACAGAAACTGCATTCCTTTTAAAAGAATTGGACACACTGAGGGCCAAAAATAAAAAGGTACAATTGAGATATTCAGATCACAGTATTTGTTTTCTTATGGTTGCCTTGCAAAACTTATATTTTAAACTGTTCCGGATTTAGTTTCGTTATTTATTTTAGAGTACTAGTCACTAGCTTCCTGACATTTTGGATTCTTAGTATCTGTTTAACAACCATTTCTCTGGAATTTAAAAAAAAAAACCTTTCAACCTCTGATTTTTTTAATCGGTGACATATGTTCTTGCACCCTGGATGAAAACCAGGGAGGACCAAAGACAAAGCCAGGACTTCATGATTAGAATCTGGAGCTGATGATTCTGATGCTTCTGTACATGTGGCCCAGATAACGAATGTGCCCTGATAAGTTCTCTTTGTTGAGAGGAAGAAAATTCCATCCTACTTGAACACTGCATTGCTTCTAGCGTTAGTTGTGGTTGTATGCACCTAAACAACGTAACAGTCTATAGCCTTTCCATGAAGTGTCATTGAATACTTAATGGCAAGCTCAGATATCTCTCCAAGAACAGATTTAGTGAATAACTATTTAAAAGAAAGGCCTCAATATATGAAAGAATACCAGTTTTGTATCTGATGATGAACATGAAAAATTATGCATTTACGCCCCAGTCTCTTCATGCTGTGATGGCAGTATTTTTGGTAGGAAATGGGCTGTTCATGCAGACACCACCTGCATTCTATTCCATCTAATTCTGAACTTCCTTAGCAAGAAGGCTGACAATACCTGAAGAAGAGAATCCCAAGTAAAAACAACAGCATGCATGTTGCTACTTATCTCACCAAGCAAGATAGGTCAGATGTTAAAAAAGATATTATTAGCATTTGTTCTTTAAACAAATAAATAGAATAAATTGAACTTCTGTTGTAATGCTTAGTGTTTGTATTTTGGGGGTAAGAAATTATTATTTACAATTTTGTTGTGGTTAAAAAAGCTGTTTCAGCCTGGTAAGAATCTTACTGTACATTTGTTCAATTCAGCTTCAAGATAATCTGGCTGAAAAGGACAAGGAGCTGAAGACAATGAAACTGGACTTAGAACTGCAAGAGAGAGCTACAGAAGCTAAGATTGCAGAAAAGATTGCAGGTATAGTAGGCAAGCTTTTAACAGATGGCTGTATGGCTCATACAGTACCTGTGGTTGCTATATGACGTGGCCTAGTGAGTGTTAGCTTTATTTGCTAAAGGAGGGAAGATTTGACTTTTTTTTTTTTTATATGTGGCTGTTTAGAGTTGCTTAGAAAATAGGTGGCTTTAACATCCTGGTACTGGTATTAGTAGGAGCTTTACCTGTATTCATACTGATTTGGGCATTAAATGCATTGTTAACACCATGTCAATCCAATCACAAAAAGGTTGTTTGTTTTGTTGGAAGGTCCTGAACAAACAAGGGGAAATAATGATTACCAGTGCCTCTACCTTTCAACCAGCAGTTCAAATACCACTTATTGTTTTAGCTCGTTCAGAGCAATACTACCCCCTCCCCGTGCATGGAGATAGTCACACATTCACCTCAACTAGAGACCTACACTGTTCTTGAAAAACCTGTTCTTGAAAAATCTGCTCTTTTGGTAGTTATAATGAATTTCTGTCAAATGATGGTATGTCTCCAGTGAATTAAGTTTATATGACACTTCTCAAAAGGAAAGGTTTTTAAGTTAATAGCTGAAGGTGAATGCATGCGTATATTTGTTGTTAGTTGTTATTTTGGGAGACATACAAGCATGGAGACAGCTTGTATTCTTTGCTTTCAGGTATTGCTAACATAGCAAAGCTGAGTATTTTTATTATTGAGAAGTGGCTGTGTGTACAGTATACCTAGTGAATGAAAAATGCTCTGAGGTTTTACTAAAAGTGTTTAAAAAAATGAATGGGTGCTTTTATAAATGCATTGTATCATTTGTTCAGAAAGAAAGTGTGAGCTTGGTAAAACTGTTTTCTTACAGATCTTACACACTTCATAGTGTATTAATAATACTAATACCTGTCTCCAAAATACTGGTACTGAAGGGAGGAGTAACTGTCTTCAGGAAAAGTGAGCAGATTATAAACCCTCTAACTGAAAAACAGATGGCTGACTTTTCCCTTAATATCAAACTCCTGAGAATACAGTATACTGTGAATATTATAGATAGAAGAGACGGTTCCTAGATTTTTCTGTGGTGGGGGAAGGGAAAGGAAAATCTAATCGACATCTTAGGAAAAAAATTAAGTATAGACATAATTTTATTCTTACTCAATTTCACATAACTGCTTGCTTTATTTTCATAAGAAAAAAAATCCACACTGTGTATCGTTGTTATATCCAGCAGCCAAAGGCTAATGCAAATGGTTTGGGTTGGCTCTGAAGTTTCATGTTTGTTCCTGGATATTTGCCCAGTGTTTTACCTCTGTACTTGATTCTCTTTGATATACGTGTTCATTGCTCATTAAAACCTGGAAAGAAAGGTGTGTCGAAAACATGTTTAGTTTCATTTTTATGGATAGAGTGGAAATACTTGTTGGTGAATTGATGTTTTCCTACACTACTGTTCAAACATTCTAATTATGTCCAAAGCATATTTTTTTCTTCAGAATAGTATGGCATGAATATGGATATAAGAATTTAACATACTTATTCTGTTTTAAAAGAAAGAATAAACCAAATTTTAAAGAGAGCTACAGTGTGTAATAAGGATGACCTTTAAAAATAGCCTTTTTTTCTCTTTTTATGAGTACAGGAAATATAAAATCCTTTAAATGCTGAGAGAGAGGGCAAGAGGCTCCTTACTACTTAAGCTGTTTGCCAAAAGGAAGCTTTGTTAATATTTCACAGTTTTTTTGCTTCCTGGCTTACAGTTTTAAGAATGTTACCAAGTATGGATAAATGTTTTGAAATATGAAATGATGTGAACCAAACCAAATTTCTGGAGGTCTGTATGTCTCTCTCTCATAAAAGCCTTGGGCAGAGTTCTAATGGACAAGCAGAACCTAATAAAGAAGAGACTGTGTTTAAGGAAAAACTTTTCCCCTTGTGTTAAGTTCTTTGAGGAAAGGAGAACACGTGCTGCTGTGATTTCATGTTACTAGTTAATGTTTAATTACTGCTGTGTATAACACATGGTGGAGTGGGGCTTGTAAATATGGGTGTTTGCATTTTTATTATTACTTAGTACTGACTTTATGATAAGTAAGTGACTCCACAAAATTATATTGTAAAGAACTACACCGTAAAAGTGTTACATACCTTGAGGAGTATTACAATTCTGTTTTAAAAGGTAACCCCCTAATTGATGGGTTTTACCTAAGCAAGTCCCATGGAAAGAACAGAAAAGCTGAAGCCAAAGGCCATTTTTAAAGTAAGCTACTGCAGTCCTCAGAAACAAATAATCTGAAGATTGTCCCTGTATGATTTTTACTTTGTTCAGAGGAAGAAGTGAAGAAGTGTAAATTTGTGAAATGCTTCATGAAAGAAGACAAAAAAGTAGAATTAAAGCAGAAGATATACATGATGGAAGAGAAAGTATAGTACTGTGTGCAGTAAAAAAATTATTTTCAGAAGATGTTTATTTTTAAATTTTGCTAGCCTGGAAAATGGATTTTAAAACTTCCTTGGATCCCTATCTCCGTGTCAGCTAGTTATGGCTAAAGAAAATTAGGGAATTTGCAGTTTTGGTTGCAGACTTCTAAGCACTGGATGCTAGTGTTTCTGGGGGTCATAGTTGTCACAACTGGCAGTTTCTTCATTATTATTCTGTTGGATTTTGTGTCATTATAAGCCAGTGTCCATTAGTGTACCATTAGTTTCACTCCCCATCATCAAGAATAGAGGTAGAGGCAACATCAGGAAAATCAAGAGAAGAGCACATCATAAAAGAACAGAGACCGGGATAATATAAGGAAAAAAAGGAACACTGCATATGAACTGGGTATGAATAATAGACAAATCTTGAAATTTGGGAACTGCAGAACTTTAATATGTTGAACAGAAATGAATGGGTGCCCCCTGTGGGAGGGGAAAGGGAGAAGGAGCATACGTCTTCCAAGACAGACTGGCAGATAAAGATGGATGCATTGCAAAGGAGTAAGTCTTCAAAAGAACCAGAAGAGAGAACAGATCTCACTTTGGATGGACATAATAAGTGACTGCATTTTTTCCTAACAGAAGAATAAAATAGGGGATATATGGGAAGTTTTAGAGGAAGGAGCTGGTTGAGTGTAAGGAAGAATTATAGAGCATAGTGATAGCCTTTCTAGACTGGAAAAAATATCAGAGCCCTGGTCTTCTCACAGTAACTCCTGCCATTACTGCAGCCAAGATACAGTTGTCATCAGAACCTCGGCTCTTGCAATATTTTTGTTGCTGTCACAGTATATATTGAGACTAAGAGTAATTCTAAATGAAAATATAATTAAAAAATGTTTATCCTTAAATCTTTCTGTAGCAATGGCTATTCTGTGGAGTTGGGAGTTTTTTGTGCTAGTTTCTAATAAGAATGTTACCAAAATTTATTACTTTTTTAAATCAAAGTCATATCAGGAGGATTGAGTCCAGCCCTGTTAGATGTTGCATACTACCTTTAGTGCCTGAAAATGGTATTAACATTCTGCAGATGCTCTCTGAAAGACCGGGAAAATACAGTGTGAAAAAGGGGAAAGCAGTACTCCTAATATGGAGGTATATGTTATACAGCTTTCAGTATCTTGGAAACTATGGCAATATACCTACAATAAAGTCCCTATTTCAGGTCTGTTTTTATGAAAGTGTTGTTAATTTTTCATTTGTAGTATTTTGGAATTCTTGAATATATGGTACAGAAATTTTCATGAACATTATTTGAAGTTTCCTAAATTGACTCAAAAAATAATTACTGAATATGCATATGCAATAGGTTTAATAGCAAAAGTAAAAACAAATATACAAGTAGCTATTACCTGAGAGTTAATTTGATTTAATATCCCACAAAGTAAGAGGAAATAAGTAATCTTGCCAGTAATAAACTTTGGGTGGCAATAATTTCCAGTACAGAAGAAAAGTATTTTCCATTTCTTCGAAGCTCACTTTAGAGTCCCTTTTTAGATGTTATTTTTCTTTCCTGCATGTCATCCATTAAAGATTAGCTGTGGAAGGTTGGAGCATGGAGAGATTATGAATGACAGAACAACTCCCGCAGAATAATAATCAGTTTTTGGTATTTAATGCTGTTTGACTTTTGCAGACACATTTCTTATTAACCTTTGGTACAAACAGAAATCCAGGTTCCTGATATCTCATGGAGAAGATGAATTCAAGATCCTCTTCCAATTAAACTGAAATAAGGCCAATATTGGGTTTTAGCCAAAAGAACTCAATAGCTCCCAACTCTTGTGTTTATAAACCTAAATATGAATGGTATTTTACAGTTTAAATAGGTAATTCATATACTTCCCTCACCCAGTTTTCTAGACATAATCTGTTTATATATATAGTCTATATCATTCTTAGAGGCTTGGTCCTATTAATTCTTCATTATGGAATACTATTTCCTGGATATTTTTTCAAGTATTTCCTGATAAATATCACAGTTTTGAAAATAGCTGTAGGATTTGTATCCTCTATATGGGAAGGCAGACAATCCATCTAAAGGACAGAAAAATACCCCAAGGTGGGGGCATTGGGACTGAGAGATTCTTGGCTTAGTTTTTAACAGTTTAATTTGAAACAATGGAATTTTACCTTCTGATTGTCGGAATTGTTGATTGTCAAAAAGTTGCATGCAGCTCTTTGAAGGACAATATACGATGAGCTGGCATAGATTAAGATGCCAATTACTAATCTATTTATGGGTGGAGCTTGTATGTAAAAAGCAAGCCAGTATCTTCTGCATATTTCTATGATTAGTGTGGTCCTTCTTTCTTCCCGCAACAGTGCTAGATGAGCATAAAGAATTGGGGTTTATTCAGGAATAAAACAGTCTGCAAGTAATCTACTTCTTGGGGTATTACAAAACTTTTCCTTAACATGACAAATTATAACTTGCAAACTTTCATGCAATGTTTATATTTTCCCCCTTAAAATAAATATTCAGGCATCAGTAATTATTCACTGAAGAAAAAGTTTAACAGCATTACGGTTTGAATTTCGAAGTCAGCTGTGCTTAGTGTATTAGAAGCAGAGGCTTAAGCATTGTACAGGGATTGGCTTTCACGAAAACTGCCTTGGGGTCTGTGTATAATGCTCTTTCCTATTCTATCCCACTTTATTTTTTTTTAATTGAATTGGGATCTGAGTACACAAAGAAAAACCTATGCAGAGCTGCCACTAAGCAACTTTAGCCTTTTATTAAGAGCACTCTGTTTATAGCCTTGGAAATGTAGGAGCAAATGAATGCTCTGCACTAAATACATACAACAAACACAAAGCAATAAAGAAGTCACTGTATTCTATCAGTATTTGTTCAGATTACTTTATCTATAAAGTCACATTTAGGTGTAAATGACTTCTAGTGTATAAGCCCAGGTACAGACCGGTGAAAACTCTCAAGTAGTTGTATCATCTTCTTATCACTATTTTGCTTTTATTTTTCAGTTATAGGTCATAACTGAAAGTAAATGAATGGTAGCTTTCAAAAAGAGAGCTGGGAACTTAAGTTGTCTATTTCGTAAGAGAACATGTCAGCACTATTTTTAAGTTGACAATCAGCCCTTGAGCTCCTGATAGTTTGCCATTAACCTGAATGAGAACTGTGTAAGAGCCTTAGGATTTGAACATTTCTAGGGATTATCTGCGTTTTGTAACATGTATGTGCAGAGACCAATTCATGACACATTCTAAAGGTTTTCATAGCAATGCAGTATTTTTTTTATTTGGCTATGATAAGACTGACTTATTTAAGAACTGTGAGCAAGTCATTAAATCTAGTGGAAAGAAGTCTCAGAGGATTTTGTTTTCTAATTAGAATGGATAACAAGTACATACATGTTTGTATTTCTGTAAGGAGAACAAGCATATAAACGTATGGTTAAATAAAATTTAATAATAGTTGCCCATCTGGAAATGGCAAGAATAGTTTCCAAGTCTTCTTGTGATTAGACAGACAGATCCAGCAATGGTGGACAGGAATGGGAAGACTGTTGAAAATGAAAGGCATGTAGTCACTGTACCCCTTTTCCCAATATACTTCTCTAATTCCTCACGTTCACATAGCTGCTACCCAGAAATCCAAAGTGAAAACAAAACAAAAATCCCTAAAAAGCTTCAGTTAAACCTCTCTGCAGGATAAATTTCAGCTGACAGTTTTTTCATGGAAGCAACTGAGCAGGATAAACAAGCAGCTCATTACAGGAATCTTGAATTCTAAGTATGACTTGATCAAGCAAGTTCTTTCATTCCTTCAGAATAATATGTTTCCAAAAGGCAGAAATCAGAAAATATTCTTTGTTTCATTTTTTTGCATGATTTCAATATTCACTTCTGTCTTAAGGCTGTATACCTTCATGGAACAAGTGAAATAATGTATTGACATTTTTTTGAGCCATTATTTATTATTATTTTGGTCAATTCATGAATATTTAAGATGCTCAGAGCCTTTTTGTAAAAGCGTATAATCTCATTTGTATTTCATGTTGCTGTAACGGTGTGAGGAACCAGTAAAATTACTTTGAATGTATCAGAATCAATGCCAAAGAAAATCCTAAGTCACTTATTGTTCAGCAACCACTGATCTTGAATACTAAATCTTAAACTGCAAAACCCTGACCTTCTGCAACAATACGTTGTTATTAACAAAAATACTTTCTCACCATGTCTTTTTCTTGGAAGTATCTGATCTCTGTAACTACTGCTTGTTGCAAAAACAATTAACAAAATTTTAATTTTATTGTTTCTTGCAAAACTTTCCATATAGTCCAATTCCAAAAGCAGTTTTCATCACATCTGATAACAAACACCTTGCAAAGTCCAAAATATTGTTATTATTCCTGTAAAACTGACTTACCTTGAAATGCAATTGTTGTAGTGTTATAGTATTTACTGTATCTTCTGAATTATGGTAGCAATGTGGATAGAGATCTCATCTTTTCTTTATAAGCTCTGGCCTGTATTCTGATTTTACTTTTTTAATGAGTTATGTGATTTCTGCTGCCATAGATTTTTTAAGTCCCAATATTTTCTTCTTTTGCCTCTCTCACTCAGTTTATTTTATTTACACAGACGACCTCTAGGAAATAAGCAAACAGACTTTTACCCTGGGAGTTGTGCTTCCCTTACTTACCCCAAAGTTCTGTTGTTTGGAAAATCATGAACCACTGTTTAAACTAGAATGATTTCCAGCACACCTTCTTAGTTCTGCTGTGTTCTAAAGGTAGTTTAAAAAGTATAGGAGATAAGTTTGCCAAAAGAATCAGGTTCAACTAAGAAAATATGTACACTGCTTTGACTCAGTAAACTCATACTTGGTATGGTTCATCTTCTTCATATTTACTTTTGCCCATATTAGAAAACAATTAGCTTACTAAACAAATTTGAGTATTTGGGATAAAAAATCTACTTTGAGTCTCTCTCATTTGACTAAGAATTACATGATATTTGATAAGCTTGTTTAAAAATGGACATATCCAAATATTATTGTAAACACCCATTGATTTGTTTTACCTGCAATATAAGTATTTTACTTAGTTGGCTTACATAGTAGCTAATAATATTTGTTAATGTAATTTAACTGCTGTGAACCTTTACTGAACAAATATTGAAATTTATACAAGTCAAAGAAAGAGAATCTCTAATGACTTTTGTAAAAGCTTCCATTTAATAGTTAAGGAGAAAAGTTTATATGACATACGAGATGCAATTAACAGTAGATTTTACATTTAATAAAAAGAAAGAAGCATATGTATTTGCTTTATTCATTCCATCATAATTTGCATTAGAGCTGTGGGTGTTTAATGAGCAAATTCCAGCTAAAATGCTATATTGATTTTCTAAGTGAACTTTGTAATAGCTATCTACCTTACAAAAGCTCTCTGTTTACAATTGTTTTCTTTACTAAAAACTAAAAATGTTTTAGAATTGATGAGTTTAGCATAATGATTCTTTTAAAATAAAGAGCTCTTTTAGAGTATGCAGATTTTAGTTACAAGGAGAAAGATGTTATTGAATTCTTCCAAAACAAATAATATTTATGCAACTATATAATAGTGCTATATTTATATATATTACAATATCTTTAAGCATTGTAAAATAATCCTTTTTTCTTAACTTGGCACTCTGATATTTAAATATTTTAACTCTTTAATCTAATTATATGTGTATGAACTTGTAAATTACACAGTTCATTTTAGCTTAATACTAGACTATTCATGCTTCAGTTTTGTGGGTCATTTTCTTGCTTGAAACATGAGTTCTATAAAAATTTGTGTTTCTTCTTGGTCAGGTCTCAAGACAGACAGGATAGGATTGGTTGGTGTGCCACTGGAAGGTGGCATCTCCAAGAAAAACCTTGTGGTGTTGACCAGAGCAGTTGGTGACTAAGTAGCTGGATCTCTTTTTTCATTGGATCAGGCATCAAGTCAGTGTGCCAGAATGGAGCTAGTGCTTTGCTGGATATGCCATATCTTGAATTGAACGTAGGAGCCTGACTTGTTAACTCTCAATCAGTTTTTGCCTGGCATTTTTAAGAAGCATAGGGATGATAATCTGGATATTCTTTACTCTTTTTAGTAGAGAGGAATTTCCTGTCATTCTCCCTCGTAGTTTTTAAGTGGACAACTTATACATCACATGTTTTTCTAGATATGATGCAAAATATTTTGGTTTGCTACTGCATTGAAACCTAAATCTGTAGGCATTTCAATGATTTATTTGAAGAATGCTGTGGTCCTTATGGTCCTGAACTGCTAGTTGTGACTCATCCATAGCTCAATCTGAATAGTGAATGTTATTGTTAACAACATCATATTTCAGACTACCTGCAATTGTGTAACTGTCATAATAGTCCATAAAATAGGAAAAAAGGATTTGTAAAGTGTTGAATAAGAGTCAAAATTGTATAGGCATTGGATAGCAAAAATGTCTAACCTAAATTCAGAAGTTTTGGCTGGTAAAGAAATCAGGTGAGTTAGCTTTCTGTAGACCATTAAAATGAGTTAGATAAGGACTTTAAGCATTTTCTAAATAAGCAATTTCTTTTGGTCATTGTCCGTATTGCTATGTGATATTAAAATGCCATGTAGCTAAGTATATATATTTTTTTAACTTAGATTACCATGCAGGCATCTTACATGATTTTCTACACTTTCCCTAATATGTTTTAATATTAAACAATTGACTTACAATATTAATTTTAAGAAATAGAAGCAAAAGCCAAACACTTGTAATTGATATGAAGAGACTATAATTTTATTTTTTTAAATTTAGTTGGTGGATCTGATCACTGGGATATTTAATCCAATGTTTTAATTTAGTGGAAGGATAAGAAAACAAGAGTTGCTCAATTTAAGTCACTTTTCCATAGCTAATAGTTAAAAGACAGTGTTTTGTAATATACCTTTGGGCTGCTGTCAGAGATGATAAGATTTCAGATAAGCAGGATGCTTAAGTAACTTAAAAAAATCTCTTTTTTTTGAATGCTTTCATAGTGTTATATATACATTACTTTGGTTTAAGGACAAATATGCAATAATCTGATTTTTAAAAGCCTGTACGGTCATTATTACCACTGGTTATAATTACACAGAGAGGAAATTAGATATGTTCTCAGTGTACGTGTATGTTCAAGATCCACTGCAGGAGTCAGCAAATTGAGGGTTTTCCTTCTGAGGTGAGGATGTTTTGAGGTCTGACAGAAGAAGGGATGCACTTGAAGAGACTAGAAAGAAGTTAACTAATCGGGAAAGTAATTAACCTCAGAATAGTAATAAGTGCCAAATCTTCAGTTATTTTAGACAGCTTTCTATTCATTCCAGCAATTGTTTTCATACATAGTGTTTCCACTTGCAGCTTTGTGGAAAGGGTTCTCTGTGAAGTGTCTGTCATGGTGCTAGATAAACTGACATAATTTGCTGGAAAAACTATAGTAACCAAAGATATTAAGGTATTGATAGGTAATAATTATCATATATAATCAAACTGCTTGTGTATTCCAGATCCAGTGAGGACATAGCAGTTGTATTGTAGTTTACTTGAGCAGTCAATGCTGAGGCACTAGTTTCCCTGCCATCACAGATCTCGGCAACCAAAGTGGAGGTCTGGTGAGCTGAAATGCACAGCCCACCTCATACAGTTTGGTTTTGTTCTTGCTGACCTGCCTACCTTTGCAGATATCGGATTCATTCTCTGCAAGTGCTCCAAACTTACTGCTGGTTACCAACCTGTGTGTGTGCAGTTTTGCAGCTGCCTTACTCATGCCTTGGCTTTTCCATTCCACATCAAGCAAAACATTCTTGCTGCAAACAGGGGAAATAGATCTTCAAAAAAAAAAGAAAACACTCAATAGAGGAGAATTAAGTCAGTGTTTATTAGCTTTTGTATACAGTTCAAGATCTGTGCTTCTGATTCTGAATTTCTTTTGTTGTTGTTGTTGGGACACAATTTCTTACAGCTCTGGCCTGATGAATGGGCTTGCAGTTCCTCTGCAGATTTTTGTGAGGGGATGGACTGCACTTTCAGAAGTAACATTTAGTCTTTGCCTGTCTGCTTTTGTCTAATCTTCTGGTAGCCTGCAACCTTTCGCTAGACCTGCAAAAAATGCTTCCTTACTCCGCAGTGACACTTTCCCCCCCATCTTGAGGACAAGAGGATTGCAATAAAATGTTTTGTTGTATCACACTATTATTTTTTTCTACAATAAGGTAAAAAGGTGACGTAAGAGTAAAAAACAAATAAAAGCAAAAAAGCTAATCGCAATTGAAGTAAGCATGGAGGGATAAAAACTCTAAGCTGAAGAGGGAGGAAGCCTGTTTTTGAGATGTTAGTTTAATGATTTAAGCAATGGTTTGGAGAGGAAGAGTTTTGAAGAGAGTAAGGAAGCCCATCAGCAATGGCTTAATACAGAAAGTTCTTGAGAAAAAAATGCCAAAATTTGAAAGAGACCACAGTATGACCTTAGGACACTGTGACTAAACTCTGGATTGACAAAAGGGGAGGATGGAGAAAATTCTGGAACCTACAGACCTCAACTGACTTTTTTGGAGATGCCTGTGACAATGAGAGAGGATATAGTCCTCCCTCTTGGAGTGACAGTGGTCTTACTTATGACATCCTGAAAGTCCCTAGACATTTCAGCTACAGGGTTTTATGCTAAGTGTGAGGAGAGATTTGCAGTATTGCAGATGGAAAAGATGAAAGTATGAATAAAGATTTTAGCGAAAGCAGGGTCGAGGTAAGGATTCTGGCAGTGTGCCAGAGATGGTGTTAGACATATTGGCAGGGGAGAGGCAGGGAGAAAATGTAAGCTCAGGATGAGGAGTGACTTGAAGGTGTTAGTTTGTTCCCAAGGATAGACGGTAAATCTTAGTTTATTGGTACCTAATGCTCCAAGGTCCATGTATGCCATAACAGATAATATAACAGTATATTACACAGTAAAGTAAAGGCTTGGCAGAGAAAGAGAGATGCCGGCTGTGCCACTCTTGTGATACCATAGACAGACTATGAAAATACTAGAATTTTTAATATTTAATATCTGTGTGCCATGTTGATAGTAAGCAATCTGATGGTAGTTGCTTTAATGGATCGTTACTTTTAACTCTATGTCCTAGAAGAAACCTACTAATGTCCTAGAAGAAACCTACTAGTGTCTCGTATCATAACAGATATGTTATTCTGAACTCTAAAAATTACTTTCCCGTTAGGCGAGTATTCAGAATGCCCAGCAAATCACTTTCTTGCCCTGTTAGATTTTACAGGGATGAATTTGAAAACACATAGCTTTATTTTATTCCTAAAAGTATTGATTTTAGCAATCAATGTCAAACTTGTTTGTTGAACATACTTTTGCAGCTCTGGTGGAAGAAGTTTATTCTGCTCAACGGGAACGTGATGAGGCTGTCATGGCAAGGCTTAGGTTAGCCAATGAAGAGAGAGATGAAGCATTTCTACGAGTCCAGCGTTTAGAAGAGTCTCTCAAAGAGTAAGTATACATTTCCTGCCCTATGTAAAAAGGCTGTTGTGTCAGTCTGTGGCAGTCATAAACTGCTCGACAGTGGTTATAGGAAAACAGCACAAAATTCTCTGTGATGACATAGACTAGGCTTTCTGTGTCATTGGTTAATTTGTTAGCCATCCTGTAAGACCATATTTTTCTCTGGAGACTGAAAGCAAGGTGAATAATTTTGATCACAAAAATTAAAAATATAATCAAAAACTTTGGTATTGATTTACTGAGGGATAAATAAGATGTATGTGACGTTTTATAGGGATCTTTTGACACAGAGAAACAAAATGTCAGTCAAAAGTTGCAACATATAGGAAATCAATCAAGCCTCTAAGCCCCTAGACATTTCCTTCCATCTACTAATGATGTGGGTGACGTAGTAAAAATATATAGGTTTTTCCTCTTATCTTTGGTGAGAAGCAGTTTGCAAGGCCATAACGGTACAATTAATAGTTCATAGAGTTTTATGTACACCATGTTAACAAAACAAAAATAGGCAATCTCATGTTAAACAAAACTGTCAAGTTGGGAAAGAAAGATCAAGGATGGTTTCTTTTCTCTCTTTGGGATATAGGCAGCTTTGAAGTTTGCCTCTCTATGTAATCCTTCTCCATCTGACTTGATCGTCTTGGTTATTGTCTATGTTAGTCCCCCAAAGAGTAGTCCCCTAAAGTCTAGAGTGGCTGAGAAATTTTCTTATTTTTCTGCCATGAGAAATACAAAGCAAACAAGTTTTTTGTGGTAGGAGACTGAATAGTTGCAGTTGTTAGTTAACTGCATGGCAGGCAATTACGTTTTAAATAATTGATTCTACTAAAAACCCTCCTCTTTAAGGCAGAAAATCAGTCGTCTTGGGTATTTTTATAGGTAGGGCCAGAGAATGTCATCTTAACTGATTTCAATAATCTATACATGGATTGTGCACCATTACTAGAATTTATAAATTGCTAGAGTTTGTCATAGCCTCACTGTCACAGTAAGTATGACTCAGCAGAAGGATTAGGAGATTCCATACTTTCAAGAATTAGTGGACAATTTGATAAATATCTTCACAGAGCCCATTATATGTGTATGTGCATCTGAAACCTTGCCTTAAACAGCAGTCTCTGAGGAAATTACAGATGTGCTTTAAACTCCCATGAGAGGCATCATGATTGTAAGCCTTACTTGAGTCTTCATTTTTTTCTGTCAGTCTTCTAACCTTGTATGTTCCAAGAATAAAGAAAGTTTTGTATGGTTCCAAACATCGGTTAAAACTGTGTCTGAAGTGTTAGCATAAACTCAAGTTCTTTAAGCTTAAAGCACCCAAGTCCTGCAGAAAATTAATTATTCTGGCCAACAAACCTAGTTAATGACTTCTGTGTTTCTAGTGTATTGCTGCTTTTTCTGCAGTGGAATCCATAGACAAATGGGTGGCAGTTCTTGACACAAATGAATTCCTCAGAACACCTTCACTTGTTTTCCCTTCAATCCCTTCTGTCTGCTTCACTCATGTACTGGAAAAATGACTTCGTTGTAAGCAAAAGGATGAGAAAAGAGAAGAAATTCCATTTCTCAGAGAACATGTGTAGTACCTTCCTCAAAAGCATGTCATTGCAGAACGGACTGGATACGCTGATAATGGCAAAAATAGTACTTGCTCCCAGGAGAGGCTCAGTAACTCCCTTGACTGATACCTTAGAGCCAAGCTGCTACACTGTATTGCTATCATTTACAGAATAGCAATTGTTGTGGCTGTCATCCACTTGGGTGTTTTTTCTGATGCTTTATAGGGAGGTCTACTACCCTGATTCTATTCCCAATCTCAGAATTGGCATAGGAGATTTCCCTGTGGAGAACACCAACTTTCTTTTCTAACTACCACCCTTAATATTTTCTTCCTTCCCTATGGTGGTTGTTCAGAAGGTCAAGTTTTCTGTCTCAGACATGGAGCACATAGAGGTTTGTTTTTGTTTAAAGAACATTGGCTATTTGTGCCACACTCATCAAGTTTTAGAGCACAGGTCACTTCTTCCATCTGCTTTGGACTTATTCCAATCAGAGAACTTTACAAGAGGGCAATATTGAACAGCCTGCCAACCTTTATCAAGTGTTTTAATGCTTTCTTTAAATTAGCAGCTGGAGCAATTCTGTTGTCATTATTTAACTGTAACAATCAAAATTCTTTCAGCCCTGTTGGCCCTAGGGGTAACATTAGCAGAATGTCTTTAGAAATGGGGGGAGAAGGAATCCTTGGTTACTGCTCTTTAAAATTATGAGGTTTTCACTCATTGTCTGTGCACGGCACAGGGAGAGGTAGCAGGGCAAATACACAGCTCTGGACGCTACTTTTTTAGAAGTACTGTCTCCTAAGGAGATGTTTATGTATCTACAGACAGATCCCTTGTGGCAGTAGTATGCTGAAGGTATGCATATGGCAGAAGTTCATGTTTTTTTTCCCACTCCCTTTTCTCCCTAATGTGTCTTGCTTACCCAGCCTGTTGGCCGGTTGGGTGATTTTGTTGACCTGCACTTTTAGTAGGGTAGAAGTCCTCTGGAGAAGCCGGGTCAGTCCTGCCAATTTACTTTGACAAATACTGTTCCTTTCATTGTGAATACAAACTAGCTGTAGATCCATTTTTAAGTCCCACATGAAGTGGCACTTAGAGCAATCTCAAAAGCTAAAGCAGGAACTCTACAAGGAGCCAGTTCTGAGAATTTGGAATGTATTATGTTTCTTATTTTATGATTTATGTTACTTTATGAACACAAGTCAAACCCAGCAAAGGTTAGCTTTTACTTTATTTTGTTTAGTTCTGTTGCTGACTGAATATGTTGAAGTAGTTGCTGCTTTTGAATGCCGTATAAATTTTCGAGCCGTTGCACACATTCTGAAATATTTCTTTTTTATTTAAATAATTAATTTCTCTACTGGTTGATTTACTATGCCTTATGTACTGGTATCCGGTAAAACTAATGCTTTAAAGGAAAAGGTGTGGTAGTGCTGCCAAGTGTTCAGTGATGTTTGCTAGCTAAAATTGTGGCTTCGGAGCAGTGCCTGTCACAGCACTGTTGAAAAAGTGGTGCTGTTTAGAAGATGTTTAATATTTCTGTCTTTTAAAATATCATAGGATAGTGGCAGACCTAATTCTACTATAAGTCACCACTAAGTAGCCATGGAGTGGTAAGGTAACTTTCATATGCTCATTTTTCCAGAAAAGAAATCTCTGTCCATTTAACTAACCTTAGGTAAAATAAAATGTGTACTAACCCATTTGTTAGACTTTTTTTGCTATCACTTACTGCTTTTGCACAGCCAGCGTTCAATGCTGTATGACTAAATTCCTCGTATCATCTTTGTATTTGACAGGTCAATATATGTTCTGTTGAAATAGAAAGGGAGGAAAGTGCAGGCGGGTTTGTTTCAGAATTAAATAAGGGCCTTGCAGAGAATTGTCTTAGCTTCCTATTTTATGCAAGATATAAAATCAAAATATTTTTAAGAAAACTTCGACTGGGTTTTTTTCCTCATTTTGGCAGAGAGAGGTGCAAAAAGAATTACTTAAAAATGAAAATAAAATCTGCACAGTAGTCATGTTCTGTTACATTTAGGGTAGAGTAAAAACAACAAAAATACATCAGGTAAAAGTTGTAAGCCCAGAAATAAATAAAATAAGAGCATCAGTCATTTCTATCGCTGGGGAACTTTCTTCATCTAAGCACATATGAACAATTGATCCTTGTAGTCATATATAGCAGTAAACATTAATAACTTAACAGTCTGAAGTCAGTGCTGAAGATATGGAGCATTATTGAAAGATGGAGTCGAGCAGGTGGCACTTTAATATGTTCAGTGTCATGGTTGACTCTAAAGACTAGTAGAATGAAATTACTTGAGGTTCTAAAGATTTAAAAAGCGAACTCATTTTGCTGCACTAAGGAAATGCTACTGATCAGGCTTTCTGTGTCCCTTTTTTCTAGGCTAGAAAATATTAACCCTGAAGAAAATGACATGGTAAGCCATTCTCTGAGGAGATTTCTTGATGTCAGTCTTATATCTTAGAGGCTTAAGTTCAATTGAGTGGGTTTCAAGAACTAAGATGTGGGAAAAAGAAGAATTGACACACTAATAATGTACATCTTTGCTGCAATATGAAAATTCAATAACTTCACTCAGTCAATTTACAATTCACATGTGCCTATTAATTAAAACCCTATATTAAATAAAATATATTAAAACTTCATGTCTGACTAACATATAATGCTGTTGGTAGACATTACAGGAATTACTGAACAGAATAAACAATGCAGACACGGGGATAGATATACTGAAGAATGGAGCTATAATTCTGAACCGAATACACAGGACCAAAGAACGTAAAAAGAAAATAATAGCTGAGGAAATGAATGCAGTAATAGAACAACGGGATGCTGCTTTGTCTCAAGTAAGTCTCTACAAGTATATAATCACTCAATACCTAATTTCTTTTTTCCTTTTTTTTATTTTTTTTTGCCTGATTTTTGGGAAGAAAATTATTTCATTTAACTTTCTCTGTTGAAAATCTCCAAGGAGAACTTTTTCTTCATGATAGTAGTGCCCATTAAAATGGCATCTATGTGTTCATGAGAAAAGTTATTTTTGTATTTTTTGCACTTCCTTACTAGCTGCAAAATAGTTTTCAGTGACTTGACCAATCTAAAAAGCTATTAAAGGTTTAGTTTTGCAGTATGCTATATTGGTAAAATGCATTGGAGAACAGTTAACTAGTACTGAAGGATATAAGTGGCAAAAATATACAATAAAGGAAGGTAACAATACCACATGCAACAATGCAAGCAATTCCTCCCTTTGTTGCTTTACATTCAGGAGATAAAAATCAGCATGTGGTCCTTGACTCTCAAAGTCTTACCCATCTGCTACGTGACTTGAAAGAAGCTGGGTTCTTTTTTCTGCTCAGATCACTCATTCCCTGTGTTTTCCTATTTTGACAGAACAATAAATGTCTTTATTCTCTCCACCATAAGGACAGTCTCCTTGCTTTTCCCATCTTGTGAAAGAATTTTTCTATTGTTTTTTTGGTTCAGGTTGTTTTAGAGTTTTTTACCCACCATTTTTTTCCACTGAATTTTAACCTAGATTTAACTCAATAGGAGCAGGTTGTAGGGAGGATCAGTTGAAGTAGGGGATGTATCTCCTGAGAAAAGATTTTAGACTGGATGAACCTTCTTATGTATTTATGCCAGGCAAGAAATTTCATCTGACTCTCCCAATATTGAAGATTTTGATTTTTATTGTGAGTTACCAAGGTTAGCTCACATCTAACTAATTTCTGCTACATTTAAAGTCATGTTTGTGCTCTTTAGTGGTATCAGTAATGTTGATGAATTTGTGTTGTGTTGAGAAGTCTTCTGATAAAAGTGTCTCCTCTACACACACTGTAATTTTCACTTTTTTTTGGGTTTTGTTTTTTTATTCTTTCCTACTTTAACCTTGAAAGTCCCATCTTCCTGGTGCTTAAAATATTTTGTGTATCTGTCAAGTATGTATTGTGAAGGATGTTAATGTATTGATAGTGGTATTTTACTTTTTCAGTCTACTTTTTTTGATTTTATAGTAATAATGAGTAGCATAGCTACTGGGAAATATCCAATAGTCCTGCCAAAAGTTTATGTTCTTTTTCTTTGCACAAGGCATTTGAAAAGTGAGCAGCTTGGAAGAGAAAAGCTTTTAGCAAAAGAGGAGGATCTTTTGATATTTTTATTTTCATTTTCTCAGGTTTTGGTTTTTTGATGAAGTGGACTTTCAGGCATATTTGTACCATAAAACTTCTATCAGTGTCATAAGAATATCATTGTAGGGCATTTAATATATGTTTTAATTTAATTGATTTTAAGCTGCCTGTTTAAGGAGTAATCTCTTCCAAGTAATCAGCTTGGCAATTAATAAAGGTAATGACTGTAGATGGTAATGGCTCAAGTGTCACCACTCGCAAAGCCATCTTTATGCCTATCAGCAAACAACACAGGTAGATGCTGCAGCTGAAAAATAAGCTAATAGAATAATAAATCCTCACCAAATGAAAATTTAAATATTTGGTATTAAGCTGTAATACTGTGATACTGTTTGCAATTTATACCACAATTGTTTTAAATTATTATTAATAAAATTCCATTAATCATGTGTTTTCAAAGATATGTTACTGTTGAATCTAGAAAATAGGTCCTTTGAATTGAAGCTATCATTTCAGCCTGTGTTGCTCACTTGATGATTCCTTGGGAATTCATACCATACTTGAATTATTAGTAGTCTTTTGTTAACATTGCAATAGCAGTAGTTATTACAGTGCTAACAGCAAGAACAATAGGAGAGGGATTCCTACATTAGACCACAAAGGGACTAAGTATAATTCAGGGGATATATATGCTTAGCATAACAAATGCAAATTATTGGAAGTTAGATCTGGGGTTGCCTCAGGCATTCATAACATCTTCAAGTTAAAATCTTTTTCTTTTTGGTGGAATTGGCATCAAATATGAGGGGGGGAATTGATGAGAGCAGGCTGAGACAAAGCAGAAATAGAGTAAATCATTAGCATGGTGTGGCTATCCTATTTTTAAAGTTGAGAGGTCACTGGGCAATAGAAGTTAAATGCTTCATGACACAAAGTGTGAACACTGGATTGCTCTGTTCCTGCTTGCTGTTGTGTGGTGCTAGAGACAGCAATGTCATTTGAATGACTACCATAACCAGTTCCATATGGCAGAGAACGACTGTTGTACAGTAACAAGGGTTTGGACTGACTGTGTTAAATGAAGCTACGTCTATTACTTTTCTCTATGATTTTCTTCACAATAGCCTGTTTGACAATTGAGCACAGTGAATATAAGTAGGATCTAGCTTTTGGGGTTTTACTTAAAGGTTTTCTAATTCTTCTGGGTGAGAAACAATAACACAAAACCTTCGCAGTTCAAACACATTTTGATTTCAAGTGAGGGATAGGTTACATTCCTAGAGAATGGACATTCCACAAACTGCATTTCTTATAAATGCAGAATACTTCCAAGTAGTCTTTTAAATGCAGTTTTATAATGCTTTTTCTGGTAGGTATATTACTAAGGTACATTTAACTGGACTGCTGTTGCAGTATACTTGACAATTAGCTAGCTGGGTTCTTCTACTTGAATTTTTCTTGAATTATTTTTTTATCCTTCAAAAAATGGAAAGCACTGTCCATGTCTTGGAAAGGTCATGAAAATGTGGATTTTTTGAGCTATAACACCCAAGAACCTCTGCATATTTTTTTTAGATTTCCAGTGTGAATGTTATGTCTTACTAGGAAGCAGATAGAGGCACTTCTATCACTGTATTGAGCTGTGCATGTGTATGTAATCTTAGATCTTTCACTAGATTGCTGAGCAAATATGCAAACTACTTTTTGTATGTGTGAAAACAATGAAATGGTATAAACTCAAATATTTGATACTACTTTTAGTATGTATTTTGAAGTGAATAATAAACAAATAACTAAAGCATGGCTAAACAGTGACATCCACCTTCTCCTGTACCAACCCCCTTAAAAAAACAAACTCAACTGTTTGGTTGTATTTGCTAAGATATGTTTGTTAATGAGCAGATATTGTGTGATACTGAGAATCTTGAGTGTGTTTTATGACTGATCCACTGAAAGAAAAATGGAGAAATATACTGATTGTTATGAGAAATAAAACATCATTTCCTCGTTTATGATGTTCGGTTTTGTCTTAACCCAGTCAAGGAAAAAACTCACTTGTTCAGTTGATTGAAATACACTTTTACCTTTCTTCTAAAATCTTCCTTGCTTGAATAATCCACTTAGTGACAGACATTTAGTATGGCATGCTCACGTTGTGTGATCTTCATTAAATACTCTAAAGAAGTGGTTTCCAGCAGGAGGCAATACAGTACAATATCTCAGCCAGCTATTAGCCACATCACACCTTATGGATAGGAATGTTGATATCATTACAGGGCTGGCAGCTGAAGACTTGGGTAAGTCATTACAATTCCTTTTCTCCTGGTTTAAAGAAGAAAGGAGATCTTTTAATTGGTACAGCTTGAAGAAAGTAATTTTTTTAAAAGTTCATTAAGAGATTAGAAGATTGGATGTTTGATATGTTTTCAGGCCTAACTAATTCTGTAAAGGTGGGGGTGTTTAATTCTGTCAGTTCTATACAGAGTTTAAAATATTAAGGATGTATAATTTGTTTTTAAGGAAAAGCAGTGGTTTCATGGCTGGCAAAGTATGTTGTCTCTGATCTTGAAGCAATAACATAACTGGCAAGCAAACCTGGTTTTACAGCTCTGAATAGTTTGATCACATCCTGTTGTGCAGGAACATGCTTATGACTGTTCATGTAAAAATTGGCATGCACCCAGCTGCTCATCCGAAGCAAGTTTAAGTACCCTTCTCCATTTTGAGGCGCTGTTTGGCAGCAGTCGGCACTTTATCGTAGTTGAAAACAATGACGAGATGCACTGTGCTTGACTGCCCATCATTATCAGTTTCGACTAATGACTAATAACTAATATATGTCTGCACTTATAACAAGCCAGCCTCTTGCTAACTTTTTTTTTGTATTCTGCTACAGCAATTTTCCTCCTTCTACACCAAGTAACGTCTAGAGCTCTGTGTTATCTGTGATTCACAGGCATTCTCAGCACACATGAGTGAACAAGTCTTCTTGAGTTAATAAACCCAAGAGCTGTATGAAGTGTAAAACAACAAAAACATATGTAAATGGAAAAAAATTGGGCCCTTAATTGAGTAATACTCAGGTGACAGGTTGCAATGCCTCATGACTCTTAGCTTAGAACAGAGGTGGTGCCTTTGCAATGCAAACAATAGTTCGGGGTGTTATTTTTAGTAATTTGAATATTAGCAGTTTGGGTTTATACTCTGTGTATTGGTACCCTTTGACACTACCTGGTTAAAGATACTAATCAAGTTCTTGGCTAGCAGAAGCACATCTGATGATGTCCTCCTAGCTGCTCTGTCAAGATGCTTAGCCTACTTTTCCCTTTGCAACTGATATTTGGGAACAGGAAAAGAAGAGGTAGGACACTGTTTTCACAGTTGTTCATGAACCAAGCAGCTGCTGTTGGGTATGGATGATTTCTGTCATGGGCTTGTTTGAGGAGGAAAGTAAAGGTAAAGGGGATGTTTATTGTACTTTGAGGATTCAAGGACCATGTTGATTCTTTCTAATGGCTGGTTTCCATTGGTCAGGCAACAGCAAGTTGAACAGCAGATGAATGGCATGCAGAAGTTACTTGCCAGCAAAAGAGAGGATATCTGTCTGCAAGTTGCCCCTTTTGCCCTGCGAATTTAGTCCAGGTCCTGAAAGAGAGCAATAGGGATATGGAATAATATATAGCATAAATTTTTAAAAAAATAATGCTTTGAGATTTAACATTAAAAGTTGCACTGTGACTGCAGGGAGTAAAGAAATGGGAGTTGATGAAATGATTGTCAGTTTTGTTGGGATTCACATCAGTGGCCTCAGGTAAACCTCACAGGCATCTCTTCTTTTAGGTACTGCTGAGTAAAAGGGATCCTGAAAGAAGATTACAAATAGCCATGTTATATGAGCAATGGTTGTGATTAGCAATATTAGTTATCTGTTTGTGTTGCCCTGGAACAGTGCTTTAAAAGTCACATTTCATTTCCTCTGTAGCTAAATAAAGATAATCTTTTGAAAGTTTGACTAAATCTATGTTTTAGAAAGTCCACGTTATACTGAAAATTTTTAAGTCCATTTAAGTCCATTAAAATTTTTAAATTTTCTTTGCTTCTTCTCAGAATAAACCAAGTGAATCTCACAAGTGCCAAACCGAGCCAGTGATTGGTGTATTTGGGACGCATGGAGTAAAACTATTGAGAATGATGCTGAAGAGCATCAAGAATTTTTTGCATCTCAAAAAAGGGCAGGTTCTTCTCTACTTGGATGCTTACTTTTTCTAAAAATAAACCCAGTTTGAAAATTTATAATAATTCTTTACTTTCTCAGACAATTAAATATGCTCTGACTCTCTACCTTGGATATATTTGTGCTAGCTGTAGCATGAACATTTTCAAGGAGAATACTGAGTTAAATATTTGGCTACATTCAGAAGATCATGAGTATTTTTTCTTCTAAAGTAGGAACTTTAGTCCATTGAAGACTGAAATAGAGAGGAAACCGGCCAAACAGAATCCCATTGATACCTTACATTGGGTTTTCTGATTTATATAGAATGTTCCCCAAAAGGGTAACACCTGTTTAATCTTTTGCCATAGTGCTCTGTTTAATTTGATCACGGTGTGTAATTCTCAGTTTTCTAAGCATTAAGAAATCTGAGAAGTGGTGAGATGTTCAAACAGAATGGTAGGAGAAGGTTTGGGGATACTACTAATCCATGTTTGTAGTGTCAGTTTGTCTCTCAGATTGATGTAGCAGAGGCTGTGATTTCTCTGTAGGCAGGTATCTATTCATAGGACATGAAACTCTCTGGTTTCACTGGAGTCAGAATTTCACTAGATAAAGCAAGTATTTTGCAACTTATTCCTTAGTTTAGACTGCAGCAGGGCTTTGGTTTCATGAGGTCTTGTAGTTTTTGAGTTAATATTTTCTGCAGGTCAGATGGTAGGTCATTAGTAGAGGTAGAGGAGGATCTGAAGAAATTACTCTAAGGAGCTCTTATACTGAACTTCTATATTTATTCCATGAATGCTAAGTATGGGTAAATATGTAAATGTTAATGCAGTGTTTCCTTGAAGAGAGGGATTATGGTTTGTCTTTTTGAGCTTTTGAAGTAAAATTTTAATTGATACTACATTTCTTCTTTTTACTGCCATAAGGTTTTGACTGAATGATGCCCTGAGACACATCATTGTTTGCATTGTTAAATCACCTGTTGTTCCTCTGCAAACAGTGTGTTGTGCAGAATTGAGAAAATACATGTCTGCATAGTATTTGAGAGCATGATCAAGCTTGATGTGTTTAATTGTAAACTTTAATGAATTTCCAGTTGAACATTCATCTTCTCTTCACTACCTAGACACTCATCACCCCTTTGAAAATGACAGTAAATTTGCATGCCAGCTTGTTTCATTAATTGCCATTTGACTCATCTATCATGGTGCTAAGCTTTAGATTCACACAGCTTAAACTTCTAAACCAATTTCTAGAATTAATTTAAATATTTAATGTCAAAACCCTAGGATGAAAGAGCAGAAAATATTTTGTATGCTTATTGATCACCTGTTTCAGTAGCAGCAACCCATAGAGGAAATTTCTAATGTGATAGAAGCAGAATTCAAATAGCATTCCCTCTGAAGAGGAGACTGGATCGCTGTGCATGCAGTAAAGTCTACAGGTACCAAATCTATTGTAGAGGTACCTTGAATAAGTTTTCCACAATACTTAACACTTCACAGTTACAAGTTAGGTACTGAGTGTTGAATCAGATTTCAGTTTGCTTACTGCTGGATAAAATGTTGGATTTTCTTAAGAATTGAAAAAAAAATGCAACTATGTGCTTTATATGAAAAGCTGGTTTTCTTAGGCAACTTACTGAGTTAACTTTATGCAAAATTGCTTCATTATTTTGCATACACGGATGAGTTTGCACAAAAATTCTTTTTATAGGTGACAAACAAGATTTTTGTGTTTTATACTTATAATTAATGTGGGGTCTGAAAATGTTAATATGCCTGACCTGTGTGTTCACTTGCTTTTTCCCACTTGACACTTCTTGAATGTTCATATTTGCAATTTTGTGTTTTATTATGGCTGTATTAGCAAGTAGTGTGAACAAATAGTAGTGGATCTGGAGTATGAAATAGTTCTCAGCATCTGACATTAAACCTTTGGGAAGGTGGGCTATTTCTTTTTTGTTATTGTTGGGTTGGGTTAGTTTTTTTGTTTGTCTAGTTTTTTACACTGGACTAGCTGTAGTCAAATCCTATGGACTGAATATCCATTTGTGTCAGAGTGCACCAGGCAAAAAAGGAATGCAGTTCGTGTTCTCAGATAGCACTCCATGATGCAGAACAAAGCATAGTAAGTAGAGAGGTGAGAGAAATTACAAATTACACCCTCAGGGCAAGGTAGCATGCAAATTCTGTACCTGAAATTAAGGATAAAGTAATAATAGGGAAGTAAAAGCTATCAATGTTCTTGGAGAAAGTATTCTAGTATGTTTGTATTCAGACTTTTTCCTCTGAAAATTATTATACTACTTGATATTCATACTTTTCTGATGAAGATTTTGGTCCTGTCCTCGAGATATAAGTGAACTTGGTTCCTCCAAGGAGAAAGATTCCAAACTAGTGGCATAGATCGCAAAGAAAATGACACACAAAATGTGAAGTTTGGATTTAATTGTGCAGTGGAGATACCTTCAAAGAATAGCTACTACATTGCTGATCATGCCACTTCACAACATCAGAATTGACTAAGAATATGGTGAGATGTGGAACTAAGAAGGATAAATAGAGCTACTTTTTGTTGACTTAATTTATTTTTTTCCAGAGTCCCTAAATGAAATATTGACCTCTCTTCCAGCATTGCAATACTCTCCACAGTCATCTTTACTATTCAGCATGTGTGTGAAGCAGTGAAGAGAGGAGATGAGTAAGGAAGTTTAGGATTGGCAGTAATAGAGGAAGGAAAAATTGTGATGATGATAAGCTAATTATTCATTTTCAACAAAATAGTAGATGATTATGAGTGAAATATGAGCCTTAAAAATTTTTTTGTTAGTTCCATTTATTTCTAGATTTTTTATTGTTTTAAATGAACAGGTAACAATTACCACAACAGCAATTTTCCCTCTGGCTTTGGTCTTGTGATTTTGTTTTTTTGATTGTGAGGCCATTAATCAATTTTTGCAAGTCCTTAGGCTGCATGAGGATATTTTACATATTCTGGTCTAAAGTCGGTAATGGTCCTGACAAAAAAAAAAAAAAAAAAGGAACAAGCAAATCTATCAATATTCTCTTTATGAAATAGAGATTTCACAGTAGCATTAACTTATCTATGTCTGGTTCACCAAGTATGCCTACTTTTGTTTGTTGTATGGCTTTACTGTTTCGTGCTTCAGATTGTGAGTATCTAGGATTTAGCCTCTTTTCCATGTTCTGTTTATTCACTGTTAATTATTTTTCAAGCTGAGTTGCTTGAGAACAAGAAAAATTTAGCTTCCATTACCCTCTATTGCAAATGAAGGACAGGCTTTCCTATTGTAATCTGCATGTGATTCTAAGATGCTGTTGTCAGGGAACTTTTTAATGCTTTCTGTTGTTAATGCTTTGTTGTCATTCTTTTCAGTCATGTTTTTGATTTATTGTTAAATATGAAGCACAAAATCATTCTGGTTTATAGTTT
>JAWWLV010000179.1:39406264-39420784 GCA_035041135.1 Platyrinchus mystaceus
GTTCTGGAGTTATCAGAAATACAGAATACAGTGGCTAACTACAGGGTCTTTCATTGGTGTAATGTACTGATGCAGGGTAATCGACAGTAGTGCTAATGAATGTATATTTTATATTGTTGATAGCGTAGAATTGATAATTACCTTTGGGGGGAGGATTTTAAAATTACCTCTAATTAATGAATTAGCAGCTATAAACATGTAAATCTAAGTATATTAACCAAAATTGTGCAGCAGTTACTGGTCATCTTTCAGTTATGCTGAGTTGCTTATTTCTTAATTAGCTCTAACACCTTTCTCTGCTGTTGGCAGAAATATTACCAAAGTTTAGATAAACCCCAAAAAACAGGGTAAAGAGAATTCCTATGAACACTTTGCTCCTAGTTGTCTCATGAGATGACTTGTTCAATAGGTAAGATTTCCTTCCAAGTCATGTTGTAATCGTGATGAGGAATTTCATACCTCAGAGATTGTATTACAGATCCCAGCAATGTTAGGAAACAATAGTTTTCACTCTGTTTTGCCTGAAAGTGCTTTGCTGGGTTATGTTCAGGACAGGAGTGAACATGAGGCCTCTCTGTGAGTTTAACTCCTTCATTTTATGCAGCTTTAAGACAAAGTTTTCTTCCTTAATCTGCAGGCATTTTTTCAACTTCATTGCTTGAGATCCCATTCACAATCAAAATGTTAGTATTTCAACTGAATCTCAGTCTGAAAAACAAGTCTTGAAAATCTCAATTTGAAAAGGAAAGCATCCAGTGACAGTCTCCAAGAAGAAAAAACAAAATCATTGTTAATCCCTTGTGCTAAATAGTCACATCAGCCTGCTTTCTGCTGTAGAGATAGCCAGCAGCTGTGTCTCTCCTTACATATTCTCTTTATGTCATGTACATTGTCTTCTATGGTATCCAGACTCTTCTCAGCAGTAGTCATACATTTTACCCATTTTGCTTGTTTTGGCAGGCAGGCCCATCACTTTGCTTTCACAAGTTGTCATAACATTCTTCTATCTTTGTGTTTTTCTTAATTTTTTTCTCCTTAGGGTGTCCTACGCTCTGTGCATGAGGGATGGAATCGCCAGGAGGAGAGAGAACAGTGTTGGTAATTGCACGTGTTAAAGGCAGTTGGTTTTAGGTTTAAGCAATTCTGCTTTTCAGTAACGTATCTGAAAGCTGTTAGGTGGCTCTTAATCCAAAGCTGCAGGGTCAGTCCACTTGAGAAGGGTGCATCTATTTGGGTAGCTTGTCACATTGATCTCTGTAAACACCTCAGTGAAGCTAAAGATAAATTTTGTTACAGAGGTAAAATCTTCAGATTGAACCACTTATTCATGTACCAAAAATCATACAGGTGTTTCGGTATTCTGAGCAATACATAATTTCTAAATGTGTGGGTTTGTTTCAGTTTTGCAGAACTTTTGTTTACTTTATTAAACTTTTCTTTGTGGGGTGCCTTTGTCTTCTATGCATGATTTATTTTAAGCTTTTGCAAAGCTGATTTATTTCTTGATTTTTCAGAGATGTTTTTATTCTACTTTTCAGTGCATATAAACAAATTAGAAAACACGTCTGAAATACAGGTTGATATATTTGCTGCTACCTAGATCTCTGTATTGATGAAAAAAAAAACTGATTTCACAATAACATTTGAAGATTAATAATTAGTTTCTCCATTTTCACCCCTGTTCTCAGACAGTTAAAACACTGGATTAGTATTTCTTTCAGATAGTTATGTTCTTAAGTATTGAAGTTTTCTAAAAATCCGTGGAGAAAGAGCAAATACCACAGATTCAGATAATTTATTCAAAAAGCGTTTCTTGTCCGTGACATATCTACAGACGTTTTTGCTTTCACCTATGTAGTTGGCTGGTTTAGTTTGTGATAATCTCTAGTTTAAAGTAGCTTTAAAGAAGTTTTGTGTGGACATATTATACACAAGAAAAAATTGAAGAACTGCAACTTAAACAATTGATGGCTCAATTGAGAGTACAGAATTTATTGGGACAAACAGATAGTGGGTATTACAAGGAACACCTGCTATCCCATGATTGCAATATATGAATAAATAGATTTTAAAACTCTGGCATCTATACAGTGATCTATGATACTGTTTTCTTGAAAATGTGATGATATTTAAAGATGGACCAGAAGTATTCCTGTCCTTTTGTGCAGTAAATGCCAACTTAATGTTTCAGCAATAGCCTTGTTTGCATATGGATTTTACAAAAATCCATTGAAGATTATTTGGAAACCAGCTCATTAGAATGACAGATTGCTTACCAAATTTTGTTTTCTTGTCAACTAATATTGGTTATGTTCAATTAAACAAGGTTACACTTTCTAAAAACATACTTCTGTCAGCAGCTGAGTGCCTTGCTTATATCTGCAAATCAGATTCCTAATTTCTAGTTCTTTTGGAAGATTAGGCTGTGAATGGTTCTAAAATTTCATCTTTTCATACACCTTTCACACTTTCACTACCTCTATTCCATTATATATATTATTCAAGAACCAACACTGGGGATTATTCAATAGGGGTGAGGGAAAAGCTTTAAACAAAAGCAATTGTCAGCTTTCTGTCATGGTGTGTTGTGTCAGATGTTTGACAAGCTGTCTCTTGGCCATGGGCTATCTGATTGTAATGGAGCTGACTACTCTTCTGAGGAACCAGCAAAACATGTGGCCACAGGAAGCAATAGCTCTCTGTCATTTGGTCAAGTCAATAAAGGAAAGGTTTTGGATGTAGTAATCAAGTTCTGACACGATCTTGTCCGTTGAGTAAGATTCTTAAATTTTCTATGCTAATTTCCCGTGCCATAAAACAAGAAATTCCTATTTACTAAACTGATTTAAGTGTTGGAAAAAGTGATTAGTCAATGTTTACCAAGAGTTATAAAATAATTAAATATGAGTATAAGAAGAGTTATTGAGAAGAATCACATAATAAAGAGAATATATATGGGAACAAGATGAAGCAAAAATGTAGACAAAAATGAGACAGTGCAGTGGAGTGCACCTTACACAGGCCAAGATGAGAATTGAGAATTAGAATATGTGTATGTTCATTTATTTTGCCATGCAAAATACAGGAGGAAAGATGCTGCATTGGAAGGCGGGAGAGGCTAAAGAAGTCGGAGAGGGAGGACTTATGTTTCCCCCTTTCACCAATGAAGAGGATAAATAAAATAAAAAATAAAATAGTTATTAAAAAATGTAGTTCATGGCATCTGGAATTTGTGTTCCTTTCTTTTATTAGCAATACGTGGTCTTTGACCAAAGCTGCATTGCAAAATAGTGAACAAATATGTGGTAATTGTATTGATTTGGAAAACGCATCCTAAGACCATAACTAAAAGAAGATCCGACTAGTATTTTAATATTCAGATGCTCTGAGTTGCTTCTTTGGGACCTTTCTTGCAGTATGACTTAGTACTTAACCAGGGTAGAAATTATTTCAGGTAATCAGTCCTGGTTCTCATGTAAGTAGTATATTAATACATGTTCTGCTTTAATGGCAAGTTTATTCCAAGACTTCTTGGGTGTTGTGTAATTTTATTCTTTAAATGTTTTTAAAGATGTTGAGGTTAGTTATTCTGAATTATTTTCTATGTGGACATTTCTACACAGAAATCATCTCTTGTATCTATATGCTGCACTTGCTGCTGGGCACTGAAACTAAAACTGGTCCTAGTCTAAATACTATTGTATTTGCAGACCTTTATTCAGTGACTTAGAATTTATCTAATAAAGACTTCCTTTTTAATTATTTTGTCATTGTTTTAAAAACACAATCTTGACTTGAGTGCTTTTTCCATCTTATGATAAAATTTTAATTAATATTTTCCACTTCCCGAATTATTTGGGAGTATTGGTAATTTCCTTTGCTTTTGAATATCACACACTCGTAAGCAAATTCTAAGTTCACTGTACTGTGGCAGTGTCTAGTGTTTCTAAAACTCTGCAGTGGAGCGTGTGTGTGAGCAGGCATACTACTTTTGTACTACTCATCTGCTTACATGCTTAGTTTATGCATAATTTATTAGACTTATAGGCATGAAATTAAAAAATTAAATTAATAATGTGACTTCCATGTAAAACAGAAGTCGCTTATTTATATATGACTGGCAATTAGGAAAAAAACACTTTTAGGTTAGTTGAATGCATTTTTGCTTAATTTCAGACCCAGTACAGCCTCATGAATAAAATGTTTGACTCCAGGTTACTGGGTTTATGTTTTGATTAGAAGCCACTGAGAGGTGAGGTAAGTTTGTTAACTTATATGCAATGAATACAGGAGAATGTGAAGGTGACCCAGTTATGTGGCTTCAACTGCTCATGTTTGTTTGCTCCTGCAGATCAGGAGTCTGCCAGCAGCCCCTGCTAGCAGAGCTGTAGTCATCCAGTCGCACAGCCAACACAGGAACCCTGCTTGAATGACCTGTGAATCACATATAGCTCAAGAACTTCACATTTTCCTTTTTCTATTTCTTGCACATTTTTTATAATGAGTGTCATTGATTAGGAAAGTCTGTGTGTGCTGAATTCACTGAGAAGTAGATCAGGGTTGTCCTGATCTTTGAAATATCATCGCTGCAAGGAAGTAAGAATATATAGAGAATGCAGTTGGGTGGCACTGTGGAATAGCTGCACATGTAAGGATCATTGACATGAACCATATAAAAAGCTAAACTTTATTGTCTAAATTTTCTGAATGTCTTACTGTGCACTTACAGTTCCTCTAACTCTTCAAATGAAAATAAAAGCTTGTTTTGCTGCATTTGAAGTGTTCAGGAATAGACAGGAAAAGGAGGAAAATAAGTCGTGCCTACACCATATTACCTGCCTTAGTGCTACAGGTTGCAACTGGCTCATAGTGACAAAGATAACAAAAACATTTCATTTGTATTTTGATGCATTTCTTTTTGTAGCTTTTTGAAGCAGGACATCATTGCACGGCTGAAAAAAAAAAGTGTTTACATTTAAGCATTTCTCTTACTAATAGAATATAAACTTTTAAAGATGCCTATGTTTCTGAGACCTAAGCGCTACAAAAACACTTCTCTTTCTTGAAATCCCAGTAGTTTTAAGCTGCTGGGCATTGTATAAATAATCATTTAAACACATTTGTTGATAGTTTGCCAAAACTTTGAAGAGAAGTAATTTCTTTCAGAGTTTAGAAAGCCTTAATTCAAAATTGTAATTTAATGGAAAAATGTTGCTAGTGATTATTATGTAGAAACTCATTTATTTCTTTATTTATTTTAAACTTATTACTTTAGAAGAGAAAGGATAACTTTTATTTTTATAAATATAAGTGCTTCCAAACATCTGCAGTTCAAAGTACATAATTCACAGTGACACCAAAGGTTGGTTTGTGTTTTGACTGGATTACTTTGGTATTATTTTTGTCTGCAAAGGAAAGAGTGTACAGCATCCAAGTGGCGCAAGACATTTGCCTCTCCAGAAATTGTGATGAATTTGGGACAAGGGGCAGACTGTTCAAAAAAAAAATATTGAGGGGAGGGGGAGAGGAGGGCTGTCAAAGTGAGAACACTTGCAATCCATTTGGCATCTTTGAAATGAGAGCTAGTCTGAAGTACAGATCATTATAAACAAAGTTAAAAAAGGTGGACAAAATAATCAACTAAGAGAAGAATCAGTTGAATTGTTTTTGTTTGTTTCACATGGTTTTGTATTGTATTCAGGTTTCCACAGGTGATGACTTAAAAATATAATAGGTAAAAAGTAGCCTTGTTTCTTCATCTTTGTCATGTTTTGTGTCTAGAATAATTATTTATACTTCAGTTGTTTATTGTAGTGAATATGTGTTAACTGATTTCAAAATCTAGGTGCACTTTATCACTTCTGAAAGTATTATGCTGTGTAATAGTAGGATCTCAGTATCCCATAAATTCATCTTTTAGTGGTATTGATGCATTTTCCAACAAGATATGGTGTGTCATTTACTTTGCTGATGAGGATTTTGCTTAAAATGCATAAAGGAAGAATGCATGTTGGAAAATAGTTCTGCCACTCTGGTAGGCTCCTCCTTTTCCATAATTTGGAGGATATAAAACATTTTCCCAAGTTATTCAGTAGGAACTAGGTTATTTTTATTTCACACTACTTCAGTAGCTGAGATCCCAGTTCAGCAAGGTCTTCATCCATAGAAGTCCACAGAATGTTAAAGTGAAGGCACTGATATGCAATGAAGTCATTATGCACTGGGTGACCCAGAGTAAGTGACTTAGCACTCACTTTTGATTTTTTCTGACTTGAATAAAAATATGTTACCTTACGTTTAATGACAGAAGTAAGCTATTTGTGGGAGGCTGTGGTTATGTATAAGACCTATTTTGAAACTACGGAGGCCACAGATGACTGTTGGAATAGACCAAAGATCCACCTACCTCACCACCCTGACTTCACTCTCCCAATACTTGGGCTTCAGGAATAGTACAGAAACAGGGCAAGCATATTGCAGTACATCCACCCAAGTACTGCCCCTTTTTTCAGCAAGCTCCTCAGTGGTGTCTTGTCTGTTTATGACAGTACTGATTCTTAAGGTTGTAAGCATTGCAGGTTTTGATAAGGACTCTAGATGAACAAATGTATTCTCATGAAGCACTATCTTTTTTATGTATCAATTGGATGAGACAATCAAATATAATTCAGAATTCAGGAAAAAACTTTGTGCAGAATTTTGCCTCATCTTACTCCATTTCTTTTATGAGACTTTGACCCTCATACCTGTAATAACAGAGACAAATCAATTCCTTTTTTTTTCCCCTGTATAAATGGCATAATGTGTTGACTCTTTTTTTCCCTAGCACATTGCCATAAGTTCAGGGGAGGTTAGTTTGGTTTCCTTTTAATGAAAGGCAATGTAAAACATTAAATGCCATATAGTAATATAAAACGCAAATACAGATGTAACAGGATTAAATAGCCACCAGAACTGCATTTGTAGTAAGGAAATGTTATGGCTTTCTGTTATATTCAGCTTTAGCTGTTGCTTCCTGAGCCCAGGGGGTGTCACAGTACAGTTCCTTGGATGAAACCTGTGCTGAAATACCCAATGAGAAATTCACTAACATTACCATCAAGTTCAGTGAGATGAGAGCAAGGGAGTAGCAAAACATTTAAGTTTTTTTGAAAGCACATGAACAGCCTGTTGGACCTAAGTAGTGCAGACTTCAACACGCTTCTGCATGAGGCGTCTAGGGATAGATGTTGTCATCATACAAACAAACTAGACAGGGACAAATGGTTGGGCGTAGGGAGTTGTTCTGCTTGATCTTAATGCTTTGCTGTATTCTGTCTTTGTCCCTACTAATATTATTTCTCCAATGGGTTGAAGATTTTTCTTTACCCTTGTGTAATGTCTGTACCTTTTACTTTCAGAACACCTCACTGAAGAATCATGTTAAATAACAATCAAAAATCTGTATAGATGTGGCAGGCCCCATAACACCATGCTAACATGTTATAGGAACAAGTTGAAGAAAATGCTGAAAAGCTGACAGCAGGTTAAAGATGATTTATTTATACAAGTGCTAAAGTTATGTTTGATATGTTAATGCAACCTCATTTTCTAGTAAAGGCCAAACACTATTAAGTGGTTATCTGCATTGATTTTTCTATCTTCCGAAATACTTGATTCATTTTAAACCATCTTTACTCCTTTTGTGTAACTGGAACTGGGGCCATCTTTTAACAGTCCCTTTCTGGGCGAGCGCCACTGACTTTACTCAGTGATATTCTGCTCCGCTTCTTGCCCTCTTCATCAGTGTTCCCTTTAGCAGGTGCTCCTTTTTGCAGTTTGCCTGGATTTTCCCTGTGTCGTTCCAACACTCCCACCTAGAAAGTCACTGAAAGGGGTCAACACCCACTGCAGCTTGAACTGGTGCCTCTCACAAATATCCTCGTTCTGCTGAATCATGTTACCTGATGTTCATTAAAAAAAGACTTGCCAGTAGCCTAGTAGTTTAAATTTTTAAGATGGGGGGAAGAATAGACTTGTGTCTACCGTTGTTTTCCTGTCTGAATCTCTTCTTATTCTTTTGGTATGTTACCTGCTTTGCTTTTCATTTTGTGCCTTAGCTGCTTGTGATGTCTCTTGAGCTTGATACAGAGGTTTTTGTTTCAAGAGACTGAATGTGTTTAGAAGAGTTGCATGGTGGAAATACAGTTAAAGAGAAGACCGAGTGCCTGTTGTGGGGAACTGATGATGTTGTAATGGCAATTGTACAGTTGGGCAGTGATGGTTGCTCAAGGAACCAAGGTTGCTCAAGTGGAGTAGGCTTAGCAAGGTTCACTGTCTGTCAAGTACAGTATCACCTGAATCAGACTAGCTAAGGAGACTTTTTGAGGGAAATACACTCAGAGAAGAGAAAAAATATGAGGATTTGAAAGAAGAGAGGAAACCTTTGTCAGGGTTCGTTGGGGGTTTCTTTTGTGTCATCAGTATTGGCTCTCTGCCTACAGAACTCTGAATGCACACAGTAGACCATGCAATAAGGCTAACTCTTAGTGAGTTGTTTGTGTGAAACCTTCATAAAATTATATATTACTATTTCTAAGGCTTTAGAATCCTTTACTCAGCAAAGCCTTTGGTGTTCTGATCAAGGCATATTCTCTTTGACGTGTCTACACTGCTCTCATATTCCTTGATGTGCTCAAAGTATTGGAGGTAGAGAAGCAGTTTTCTCAATTAACAGTCTGTATTCCATTAATTGTTGAACTCATGGGAACTTCCATTTAAGGGCACAATTAAACTTCAGATCAGGTGTTTAGATAAGCTGTGTTGCAGAAAATACTTTTTCTCTGACTTTAAGAGGATTCTGTTCCAAGTTTTCCCCAGTGTGAGTTTTCACAAGTTTGGGATAACAGAATTTAGACATTTTTTATTTATAGTGTTTTAAATTAAACACTTCCTTTTGCTTTCAGCTTTCTTAAAAGGATACCTCCAACATTTCCTTTTTGCCAGTACTGAGTTGGATGATGTCTTCTCTTCACTGTGCTCCAAAAAGTATTTTTATATATGTTTTTAGAAGGAAATCCAGTTTCTTACTTGCAGCTGTTGGCATTTTAAAGCCCTGGAGTGAACCAATAAAAAAATATGTTCTTTTAAAGAACATCTATTTTTACTGGACCTTGCTAACAACCAGTGACACAGAATTCAAAAACTGTTGGCTCCATTGAATAGAAGAGCTGCATTGGTTTAAATTCTGTTTTTAAAACTTATCTTTACAGCAAGATTGCACTAAAATTTCATGTGCTCTTATGAAAAGGAGTGCTTGCTTTTAGAATGCTATTTTAATGTTTTAAAAGTAGGTCAGGTATCGGTATCAAAGCTGTAAAGTATAAAATTTTACTAAGACATACACAATGTTGCTATTTAAGAGTATTATTGCAATGCTTTCACGAACAGGATAATTGAAGATTTTACTCCCTAGACAGCCAAGAATAAATCAGAACATCTTCTTTTAATACATTGTTTTGAACATACTAAAACACTTAGGTGCAATGGTCAAATTAGATCACCATTTCTTTCAGTGATGCCTTCAAAATGGATTCAAGCAGTATGCTGGTTGAATATACCCGGTTTTTTTTCAGATATCCACATTCTTAGTAGAAATGAAATGAAAGAGGAATTCCAAAATGTTAGGAAATTTGATGTAAATGTAATCATGTCAAAGTTGACTTGATAAGGAGGCCCATCCATTTTATGTTACTTGTGTTGCATCTTTACTGTACGTGCTTGTGTTCTGCAAGATACTGGAGTCCCACTGCTGCTGTTTATTTCACTGTCCTGCCTTCACAGGAGTGGAGAGCAGAATTAAGATTGCATCCTTGCCCTTAGTTGTACAATCTGCACTGTACACCAAGATATTTTTTTGTATGCTGTAGCTAGGTTTGGCTCTAAGGATATTTTCACCTATATTTTGGAATCAAGAGAATATAAATTATTATAAATTCAAGTGTAAAGGTAAATTGAGATTTTAGTATTTTTAATAATATTTACTGTAAGAAACTCATGCTGTAGTCAAATTGGGGATTCCAAAACACTGTTCTGAAGAGGAATGTTGGTAAAGCAAAAAAGTGAGTGATCTGCTGATCCTGCAAGATGTAACATAAAGTGTCATAATAATGCCTGAAGTGGTAGATCAGTTTTTTTAATGGTGTGTAGATGTATGTTAGAGAAAAAGAACCATAACCTGGGCTTAGTTTTTCAGTAGTTTTATTAGCACTTTCATGTCTGTAAACAGATAATTTTCATGCTGGATATGGAAAAAGAATTACAGCTGGGGTTCTGTGATTTCTGATTTTGTTGTGGATGTGGGTGTGAAATAAACGTAGACATTAGATATCTCACGTATGTAAAAATATTTATAATCAAATGCATCTTAATGTATCAAATGTATCTTAACTTTTTTTCTGTATTTCCCTATCTATGGGAAAGTGTCTTTTTCTCTTTTTCTTGCCAAGAAACCAAAACTGTACATTAAAGAAGTTTACAACACACACTGAGAGAATGCACTAGGCCAGAGAAATTCACTGCTTTTAAAATAGGTAACGCTAGTAGAAATAAGCTCAGATTTCTAACAGAAGTAATTAAATACAAAACCAGGTGTGTTAATTGAATTTTTAATAGTATTCTTGGGCTCATAAAAATATTTAAAATTAATTCAAATATAGGAATGGATCATTCTATTTTATATACTATGCTGGATGCCTGGTGAGCAGCACATTGTTAAGGACTTATTTTGCGTTTAGGAATTGTATCTGTTGGTATGTCTTTAAAATTTCTGTCTCGAGTTCATTTAGCTTTCCTTATTTTACTTAGACCTCAGTTATAATTTTTGCAGTCTGTCAGCTTTCTGTTTTATGGATTTTCTTTTTTTAGAGTTTACATGAGTCATGTGTCATAGTCCTATGTACTGAATTGCTCAGGTTGTATGTACATTGATTGTACACGCATGGTGGGAATTTCAGTTCTGTGTTGTCCACAGTCACTAAGATAGCAGAAGAGACTAATATTTCCAGGTCTTTCATTTGAAACAGCAGTGCTTACATGGGCATTATATCCCAATTCTTATTCCTTTCTTATTAGGGTTTTCAGAAAATATGTATCAAAATATTTTTATCCATTAATTGTCTTTTGTTCCAACAGTCTATTAGTCTTGGGTTTTGGTGGTGATATCCAAACTATTTGCTTGTAATATACTGTTGTAAAATGAGCCTTCTGGTACTGTGCTTTTCCCTAGTTCTAACAGTTGTTCCCCTACGTCTTCCTGGTATTTTGTCTGTTTTGTTTTGTTTTTGTAAAACGGTTTTTTTCAGAAGGCAATGAACTGTCCAGTGACATCTAAATACTCTTTCAAACCAATATAACTGGGCAAGACCTTTTATGGTTATCATAAAAACCAGAAATATAATTTGGCTCACAACATGCAGGTCTTTAAAATAGATACTCAGGAGACAGCATTAAGTATAAATATATGTGCACAGAGTAGCAAGTGTTATGTATATGCACACAGTAGCAAGTGTTAATTTTTTCTCTTTTTTTGTAGTTAAGTTAAATATTTAAAGAAAAAAATCTTAAAACTTCTTTCAATATGTGGTGTGTGTTGGAGAATTAGAGTAACCCCTTAGTGTAAAAAATATGAGTATAAAAGTTCTATGTATATATTCCAATAAAAGGCTGGATCCTGAATTTGGAAGGAGGGTCTTCATTTGCTTTCTTTTCTAAAAGCATTCATTCTTTCCTTTATATCGACTTAATACATAAAAGCCAAAATCTAGCCATATATTGGCATAACTAGGAGCAGAAATTCAACCCAACATTTCTAATTCTTTTTACGACATTCAACAAAATGTTTTTATCTGATACTTGGCTTTTTTGGCATACAATTGGACCAGGAAGAAACAATAATGATTCACATTTAAAAAACATAACTCTAGTACTGTCTTGTAACTTGCTTTTATCAGATGCTTTCACTACTGCAGAAATGACGATGGGGTGATTTACGTTAATTCTTTTGGCTTGTTGAAAAAAATATGCTCACACTCCTCTACTTAATGGGATTCTTCCCTCGTTGCAGTGCAAACGGCTGGAGCAGGAGCTTCATCATCTGAAAGAGCAGAACCAGACTTCAGCAAACAACACGAGACATCTGACTGCTGAAAACAATCAAGAACGTGCTCTGAAGGTAAATCTCCATTTCTTCTTGCAGGCAAATTAAGGTTGTAAGCCCCTGGTGCCAGCTTTCTGGGCTGCATATATCAGTTGTGTACATTTCGGCAGAAGTGAGCTATGGTGTTTGCCAACAACCCCTTCTTTAAACACAGATACAGCACCTTTCTGTTATGGTTTTATTTTATTTTGCATATGAATGCAACAAGAAAAAAAAATAACATCATCCAAATTATTGGGCTGGTAATTAACACTAAATTCTTGAGATCTGTCCTTGCAATATTGCATTTTATAAGGTGAAGAAACTGCAACTATTTGCCTCGTGGTGCCTTTGCAAAACTAATATTTTAAAGCATGGCTGTTTGATCTGCTCCCAGCAGTGTGTGCTATATTAATAACATTGTTGACCGATACTACTAGTGACCACATAGTTGATACTACTGTTTGCAAAAGGGTAGCTAGTTGGAATTGGGAGGAGGAATAATAAGTCTTGTCAATAAGAATAAAAATGAGCAGAGAGGCGGGAGAGGGTCAGAGAAAGGACAGTGTGAAGTGACAGGTTATTGCTGCTTTGAGAAAGGGAAATTGTAATGTCAGTGGAATTGATAGCTACATACCCAGCAATCTCACCGCTAGCCAGAATAAGAGACTATGCCAGGTAAGATGTGCAAGCATTGTGCACACCTCTTCAACCACTATATTCTAAAAAACCTTTATGGGTAGTGGAGATACAATATAAATACCGAAGTTACTCTGTTTATACTGTGTTGTCATTTTAGAATTTGATTTAGAGGGTAAGTTCCAAAGATATCTCATTTATAGACAGATTTTCCTCTGCCTCATTTTCCTATTTTCTTTATATTTGGGAAACATCGTTACCATACAACAATTTGACTGAACCAAGTATAGGAATAAAAGTAAATTCTTGTGTAGTTTGACATTTCTCAGTAAAAAAAAAAAAAAAAGAGTATAATGAATAAATGGAGAAAAGCTGAGTGCCACACAAATGCTGTATATTCCATGGGTTTATAATTGCCATCAGAATCTATGGTGAATATTACAAAATAATGTGTGTAATACAGAAAGGAGATTACTCAAGATAGAAGTTATAAACAGTTAGGGCTGCTTCTGACTGCAATAACAGTATTGTTTTGAATCTGGTATCGCTGAAAGTGCTTGCCAAGCTTGCTACTTATTGAATGTAGTATTGTTTTTCATTAATTGCATGCTGACTTGGTTTTTTTGGGTGTCATTGAAAATATTACACACAGAGTCTTTCTGTTAGAAAAAAAATGTTTTATTTAAACTACACTTTTTACATTTAATATTGCCTGACATAATGCTTACAGAATAATTATATTTTCAGAGCCAGAAACGACTTGATAGTTCAGAGTGTTACTAGGATTTCATTCTAAGCCCGATATTGCTCTTCTAGCACCTAATCTTTAAAGAATTTAATTTCTGGCTGTCACAGGCACTTTTTTATTTTTCAAAGTTACAGGTTAATTGGTCATAGCCTTTTAGAGATAAGAGTCTGAAGAGATAAAAAAAGGAATGCTTTTCAATTTTTGGTAAAGTTGAACCTTTTTTACTATTGTAACTCCATAGAGTTTGTCTCAGTTCATTTTACTGTTGCCTACAGTGAGGACAGGTCCATGAGAGTATTTTTTAAAAGGCTGATGGGTCAAGTTGTATTCTTGACCTTGAAAACTTCAAAATGCCCCGGTGAAATATTGATATACAGCATATGAGCCTTCATCCTGACCTAAACACTCATGTAAATGAAAAACTTGTCACCCATTTTTAGTCTAGCTACAGCCTGGAAAACAGACTATCTGGTAGGGATGAAAGTAATTTCAGTGACTCCCTTAGGAATGGGTTTGTCAGTGCTCTGGGCCTGGCTGCAGCAGAGCTCCTAGAGGAAGAAATATCCAGCCAGAGCCCCCTGAGAGATCACACAGTGCAGGGTCCTGGAACATACCTCCCATGTGAAACCCTCTTGTTCTCAGCTATTACCTCCTGCCTCTTGTATGCACTCAGTGGCTATTTAAAGTGCTACATGCAGAGTGCATGTACAGACCCAAGCATCCCGTCCTGTCCCCTCTCCACCACAGAACATCCTCGATATCTGACGGTTTTCAGAGAAATCGGACAGGCCATTTGTCTCTGGGATGCAGGGTAAATATCAACACAACTACTTCTATTTTCTCCATGATCCAGGGAGCTACATTTATTTTAACCATCTCCACTGGCAAACTGGGAACTGTGCTATGTGTTATTAACCTGTTCAGCAGAAGGAGTCCATGTATTTCTTCTGAGTCTGTC
>JAWWLV010000179.1:39420884-39466792 GCA_035041135.1 Platyrinchus mystaceus
CTGGCAAACTGGGAACTGTGCTATGTGTTATTAACCTGTTCAGCAGAAGGAGTCCATGTATTTCTTCTGAGTCTGTCCAGGACAGTTTCTGTAAAGAAAGTTTTTTCAAAAGAATAATCTTTAATTTTCCCTATTCTCTTAAACTTAATTAATATTGTCTGATTCAGTTTGGCAGTAGATGTATTCCGATGATGAGGAATTTGATCTGCTTTAGATTTTCTTCAGGGAGTAACAGAAGTGTAAACATCAAATGGGATGGAGGGATATTTGCAATCTTAACTGGAAAAAAATATAGTAATCAGGATCAGCTAGATTAAGGATAGCACATAAGTTTGTGATAAAAGATGAGATCATTACCTCTGCAGGATTCTGAAGTACACTTAACAACAAACCCAATGGCTATTGTTTCTTTTTCACTTTTTAAAATCATCTAAAGACCCTGAGATCAGCTCAGTTGATTAAAACTTGATGCTAGTAATGCCAGCATTATGGGTTCAAGCGCCTGTATGGGCCATAAGTTGGCATTACTAGCATGCCACTTAAGAGTTGGACTCGATGATCCTTGTGGGTCCCTTCCAACTCAGAATATTTTATGATTTTGCATTCTCTCACAATATTGAGTTGCTTGGAAGTAAAAAAAGTGTACACAGGAAACCTACTTCATTCCACTGATGGTAGGGTCTAACGGATAAGATAAGGTGCAAGCTTTCAGATTTGTTTTTAGATATATTAGCTCACAGGGCTACTTTCACCCTCCTTTGAGGCAGTAGCAGCCCATAGTGAGGACTGAAGCAAAGCAGCAGGGAGACTGTGAGAGAGGTGTAGTGGCAGTAAACTGGCCAGATCCAGGATCTGGAAATAACAAGGATGATGTAAGCACTCTTTTGTATGCTTTTGCTTTTACACTCTTAGATCCCATGTCACACTGGAGGATCATGTCACAAATAGAACATGTGACACATAAGGTGTGCTGTGCACATTATAACGTGCCATTTCATCTTACTGTGCCATATAACATCTGCTCATCTTTGTGTGCAGAAGATAGCTCTTCATAAATAATCTCTGCATACATATTAGTAGTATGTGATTTAAAATTTCCATATTTAATATATTTATTGCATAGAACATTCCTTACAGTGGTGTGGCCCAGTCAGCCCCACAATGCCAAACTGGCATTCCCAATTTTTATAATATTCTTATTGGTCATAGGGGATTGTATTAATTGACTGAAAAGGCCAATTTCAAATCTTCCCTCCAGGCAATGCCCACAACTGCACAGAGGTCATTCAGAGAAGCATGTGGGCCCCTATTTCCATAGTTAAAGTAAAATAATCCTCTTCTTTGTGGAACCGTTTTTAAAAATCTCTTATAATATTTCACTTTGAATTATAGCTAAATCTTTTAGGGATAATTGCTTCCTAAGGGCCTATACATTTGCGCTCTTAGTACATTTTCATAAAATAAGATCTGCCGAGTGCTTTGCAGTTCTAATGTGTCAGGGTCTATATGTAAGATTATTCATTTGTGCTTGGCCTTCATAATTAACATTTGGTCTCTGCTGAGTCTGATAAATGTATTCCCATAATACACAGAAATAGCTGATTCAATTAAACATTGAAAAGTTGAAGAATTGCTATTTTTTCATTGGTATTCAAATATTGTTGTCTATCATTTTATTGTTGCTAGCTATGTAGTGTGTAATTTTGAAATTCAGAGTTTTAAGTAATATATTTTTTATAAAGAAAAAATAAAGATTTTGCCAGTGTGCATGTCCTCTACTGAGTTGAAGAATAGGAAATAAGTCTTGTGAAACAAATAACTTCATGTGAAATTGTATGAAAATGTTTAACTGGATTTGAATGAAATAGGGATGACTTTTTTTTTTCACAAGTGTGATCTATTTTGTAATTTTTAATTATTCCTCTTAAAGCACCTACTAATCTAATTTAAAGACCAGAGAGACATACTAATTTTACTTTGAAGGCAAACTCTTGAAATGGACATGAGGGCTGTTTCATGGTGTTATACAAATCAGGTGCCCTTTACTGACTAAATGAGATTACTCCATCCAATTTTGATGTCATTAGAACTTGTAAAGGTTATTAATCTTCTTCAGAGCTGTTAGATGTTAATCTTTTGTTATGTTGGCTTTTTTTATGATTTTTTTTTATGTCCGCCTATCTTTTTAGTTGTGGTTTCTTGTAGAATTTATCCTACATGCTTCCATAATTTTATTAGGAATATAATAAATTTAGAGTCAAGCCAAGAAAGTGACCTGAAGGACCTGTCAGAAGTTTGTCTATGGTAGTGTCATAAGGCAACTGTGGCTGATGTCATCTGCTTTCTGCTGACACATGAGAATTGGGTCAAAGGCAGGAAATCCGCCATGCATAGCAGTTTGGTAGTTGTTCCAGTGATGATGCCTATAAAAAAGCCACTCTAGAAGACTTAAGTATTCCCTGGTGCATGTCATAAATTGTAGTAAGCTCTCTTTTGATTCCCAGAATTTCCCAGATTCTTAGAGTAGAAACCATTTTTCCATATCTACCTGACAACACCAACCACAAAAACAAATCCAGCTGACTAGTCACTCTGTCATCCAGGAAGGGCATGATCACAAAAGATTTTGATGTTATAAGCGCTCAAAAATTTTTTCAAAAGTTTTAACATGAAGTATAAAATGTTTGCTACTGTTGAAAAGCATGGAGTATTAATGCTGTTGAGACATACAATATTAACTATGAAAAAAGTTCTTTAAGATGATGTGGCCTTTATCTGCAAAAACTAATTCTAACAATGTTTTTAGGTTTAGCGCTTCAGAGCTGAAGTTTCAGATCTTCATTTTAATGAGTCTAGAGCTGGTTTTTGTCTGTAAAGCCTCTGATTTTTTTCCGACAGAGACACATGCTTTTGAGATGCCCTGTATTCCAAGGAAACTTGATGAATCAGTGCTGGGAAACCAAGAGACTCCAGTCTCATCTCTTCTATTCAAATTCCAGTTTCAGATAGAAAACAGCTGCTGATTACCAGTATGTTATAGCTAACAGATGCATAGCTGTGTTGTCCATTGGTGAAGTGGGTGTAACACCTTTCTTCAGTTCCTAACTACAAAGGACCTAGGCACTATTTGCTATTGATGGTATTGATCCACTTGTTGTTATGGTGTTATTTGGTAAAAGATGCTTTTTATTGGATTTTTTTTGATGAAGCACCTTAGCAATATTCATGTTGGGCAATCCACCCATTTATCTCATGTTTTGTTATGAATGTCTCTGGCCAGTATGCATTGTTTCCTCTGTATCTAACAGAATAGCTGTGAAAGCTCAGCTCGAGAGCTCACTGTGGAGGTAAAGCTAAAGCAATCGTGCTTTTCATCCTGGATATCATGTGCTGCTGTCTGCAAAAAGGACTGCTGTCACATTTGCAAATGATTTTATAGGCATGTTTGAAGACCAGGATGCCAACTTCATATTGGAAATAGAAGGTGAATAGTAGATTGGAGATCTATCTCAGTGTGAGGAGATAACTGTGCCCTTGCACTTACTTATGATCTGCATCTATTTTTCTGAAACTACAAGAGCATTCCAGGAGCAGTGGGAATAGTTAACAGGATTATTGGAGGTTACTCCAGCACATAATATGTTGTTATGGCTAATCCTGAAAGATGCTTCGTGCTATTCGTCCAGTAACTTACTTGAGGATAAAATAATACAGGATTTGTGAAAGTAAGCTACAGCTTCTAACTTTGTGCAGGAGCTGTTTCGCTAGTTCAGTTTCTTCTCCTAAGAAGGTCTCCACTTCTCTTACTCCACTTTTAAAAGAGTTTAAAAGAGCTGTTCAGGTTGTAGAAAGGCATGATGAATTCCTTTCACTCTACAGTAGCTACCCTAATGCAGTATGTGCCCTCATTTAAATGCCTGGGTAATGTGAGAGTAAAATTTGCTGCCCTGTCAGTAAAACCTGTTATAAAGCACATGAGATCACTATTAATTTTTGGAGTGGAAGTTTGCTGAAGTTATGTATTCCTGAATTGCTTTTAGTTACATAGTGGAGGTGAAAATAAAAGACCTAGTAAAACTTGGAGCATGCTGCTGACAGTCTGGATGTGGATAAGAATGTACAAACATTTTTCTTCAGTTGCTGCTTCCTAGACACTTTATCAGACAGGGTAGATACAGTAGCAATCTTAATTGCATTGAACAGAGCCTCTGCTTGTGCTGCACCCAGAAACGCTTAATCACAAGGTCTTAAAGTATGTCACCGAGGTTAGACCCAAGTCTGTTTTGCTCTTATCCATACTAGAAACATGATTAGTCACTTTATGGCTTGGTGTTATTAAATAGTACCGTAAGTTTCAGAGGATATCAGTGTAAGCTGGTGCATCGTGTCATAAATAAACACTAAAATGAGGCTGCAGAAATAATGCAGAAATAATTCTGTCCATGTTCCACTTGGATAATAATTTTCTGCATTCCTTTCTCTTTAATTTACAGTGTCTCCAAAAGCTATTGCTACAGTCTCCAACAGCCCACACAGTTATCTGTATTTCTGGAGAGGAGAAAATAACTTGTATAATCCTACAGTGGCCAGTGTAGGAAAGCCCAGTGGAAAAAACATGAACTCCGGTTGAGTGGTGTTTAAAGCAGTCATTTAAAGTTTCCCTGGACCCAATTGTTCTTTGGAGCCAATTGTTCTTTGGAGACAGATGTCATAACCTGGTCCTCTGGTCAGTTCAGGGCTGGAGAACCCCAAGGGATCCCTCAAAGGATTTCTCCTTCATTTGCTGTCATATATTTGGGAGTGTAACTGCTTATGTGTATCCTCTATAGACAGGAAGTGACTAATTTAGTGGATGTATTTGACCATGAGTCAGAAAATGAAGTTCAGAAATTTGATCTACTACTATCACTATCAGTGACCAGTTCTATTAATTGGTTTTTGTAGTTACACAGACTGGTGGACTCTATTGAGTTATGTAGGTTTGGACAGAAAGTTGTTCCATGACATTCTTAGTGATGGTTTCCTCCCATCTGGTAATTAATGTTTTAGCACATTTGTATTCATTGACCAAAAATATCTTCATTTGTAATGGGAGTTGAAAGTTAGAATGATTTGCTTAAATGTGCCATAAGCAAATAATATGATGCTTTCCCCTGATGGAAAACATGGGAAAAAGTTGTGAGACACTTACCCTTCACTGAGAGTGAAGTTTCCCAGAGTGCCTTCACAAACACGGGCTTCCAGAATTCGATACATCTGATTTATATCTACCTGAGAATTGAAGAGAAATTATGTTTAGTAATATTAGTACTTGCATGATTTTCAGTGATCAGCTTGTGATGACATTAAGTGGCTGTGTGGATAGACAGCAGGGACGTTTGTGCTGCTCATGGTTCACTGAAGCATCTCTATGGGCCAGAATTTTGAATGTGTTCAAGCCTTGGGTTGTTTTCAAATTGAAAGAAACAAATAGACATGCCTAGATCTCATCTGTGCTTTCTTGGTTGCACTGGCCACGCCACCTTCCTGTATCTGTAAGGCTGTCCTTTCACTGACTGTGTTGTCTGGCACTTCAGTTCTCTGTGTACAGTGTTCTCTGCACAGCACCTACTCAGGGTTTCTTGGGTCTGTTCAAATGAAAGAAGACCAGTCGTGTTTTTTACATGACCTGAAGTCTTTCTGAGTTGTTTCAAAGCAAATTAATATATGGATAAGAGGAAACAACATTTGTCCTGAAGATGATCTTGAGAGCAGTTGTATCTGTATGATTAATTATGCTTGTCTAGAGCACTGTATCTTTTTAGTATACTTCATAGTGCCGTAAACAGCTGCACAGGAATGGCACTGCATGTGTCTTGATAGACTGAACAAGCAACGTTCTCGGCTCAAAGAGTTTGTTCACCTTGCCTGAGGAGTATAAGTCTTGCCTCTCTCCTGTTAGTAGATGCTGAACATCTTATAACCAAAGCAGATATGTTTATTGAACTTTGATTCAGTTCTAAGCATTAAGGAATTCATTACTCATTCTCACTTAGTGTTTGATGTTAGCTTTCATCTGTTCCACTAAAAATTCCATAGGGGTCTGTTGCTTTTTATTTGACAGCCTTCAAATCTCTCTTGGCACCAGATTACGCTTGACAGTCTTAAACATCAGTTGTTTGTATATGCTGTATACTACCCCATCTGTCATTAGGGATGATGTGGTCATTCAAACCTTTTGTCCGAGTCTTTTATGTTTTGGTTTCCATTTTGTAGGTGGAAATTGTCATCCCATGAGGTCAATCAGTGTTACTGCTTCTGCTTAGTAGAAGTACTATTTCTGATTAATGCAGTGGGTTCTTGAAATGTAACATTTTGCTTTCAGGTGATTCTAAATCTGAACTATCATATTCAGCATCATTTAGGCTGCTTCCACTTCCTCACCAATTTTTTATTCTGAAATAAACAAATGTTCTGAAGTTGTAGAAGATGAAACAAACTATGCAGGCATCCTATGGCCAACTAGAAAGCTGTCTGCTTTTGCTCTTTCAATCCTTATTTTCATAGAGGTGACAGCCATGCATTAAACCAATGATAAAAAAATGATGTGTTCTAAAATACACTGAAATTCATCAGTATCTTGTAAACTAGAATCAAGGAATCTAATATGTGAGCAACATATACTGTAGGAACCACAGTCATGTTAGGAAAGCTGCTTAAATATGTTCAAATAATGCACAGATGTGGTGTTTAGAGTCATGGTTTACTGGTGGACTTAGCAGTGCTGGGTTAATTGTTGGACTTAATCTTAAACATCTTTCCCAGCCTTAAAGACTCTATGATGATTCTTTGATTATATGGAAAGGTGAGTTGTTCTTATAAAAACAAAAACTCTAACTGTAATTATAAGTTTTGTTGCCATCTTCAATGGTATAGTTTGTCACCCTAGTCCTGAGTTCATTTTTCCTTCCTTCTGCCCGATAGCATGTCAATGGTGGTACTCGTATGAGCCTTTGTAATTTCTGAGGAGGTATCATATCGATAGCATGTCAATGGTGGTACTCGTATGAGCCTTTGTAATTTCTGAGGAGGTATCATATCGCTGTGCTTCAAACAGCTATAAAAAAATTCTTTCACTTTCCCACTAGTATGGACCTTCATTTTCAGGATTACATGGATCAGGAATGAAGGCCATATGTTAATCTAATTGTAAAGCAGTCATAAAGCCTAATGTATTACTGAATTACTACAAGAAAACTAGGACTTCCTCCTTCACTTGCTGCTTTCTGATACTATAAAGCACATTTTCAAACTTAACTGAGACATTCTAAAACTAAAGCCATTTTGTATATAAATTAATAACTGTTTTCTGCAATGTTTAAAGGCAGCCTTAGCATCAGTTTCTGTTAACATCCCTAATCTCCACTGGCACAGTTTTCAAAATTTTTATCGGTATTGTACCATAATAAAACAAAGAAAGTACTAAAATATTTAACTAAATTAAGTATTTTCCATTCTTGGAGGTGTTAAATGATATTAAATATATTAAATTATGCTGGAGACAAGATACCAGATTTAATGAATGAAGAGGAAGAGTGTCATTGTTATGTATTAGTTTTTATTTCATAAATCTTGTTTCTTTCTCCGTATGAGTTCTGTTATTCATGCATGCAGAAAGAAAGTGTGGTAAATCTTAATTTTCAATAATTTTTTCAGTGCCATACTGTACACTCTTCTTTTTTTTTTACTGCACAGGAAAATGATCCTCTTTTGTTTGAGCCACAACTGTAAACAAAATCTTGAGCCTGGATGCACGATGACATGCAAGTTATTTGTCCTTCAATATAACATATAAAAGGTAGTAACCTAAGCTCTTGTGCAAAAGGCAAGCTACAGGGTCATTAAATAGCAAAGGTCTTGCTCTGACTCATCCATGACCTCTTTATCTGAAACACCTCTTCAGAATTGACATTAGATGCTTTAGATGTTGGGTAGAGGAAACCAGAGATAGGATAAAGGATCAATATAAATGTTTCAGAATTTTAAGTATTTACTAAAAGGGAATATTCGGACTTTGTATGTTTAATTTTATCCAAATATCTGCTCGGAATTGGAGGATCCTTTCCTAGCGTTTTGTATGCAAGTAATCGCATGAAGTTTAGTTCAGAATAGAAGGGGGACAGGTGATAAGAAGACACTGAAACATAAGATCTTGGTGTGGTTGCAAAGCTGCAGACTGGCCTTGATTCAATATCCTCAAGGTGCTACATTTTCTCATCTTTATCGTTTTGCTGCAATCTGGAAGTATCTGCTATTCTGTTCCTAGGTGAACAACTTTAGGTTTTAGAAGGAGATGAAATCAAAAGAGCCCATGTCTGAAAACTGCGGTTTGGTGCTTAGCCATCATTTAATCAGAGGAGTCAGGAGTCATTTTACCTGTCTTGTTTAATTCCCATCTATGTATTTTTTATGTTAGGGCACTTGTGCTACTAGATCACTGAGAGGCTTTTGAAAATCCCTTTTCCCTAGAAATAAGAGCAAAATTTTGGTTTAACTTCCATGTGTGTGGCCATACAGAGGTGTAATGGAAAAAAAAGATTTTCCTGTTCACACATTCAGGTGGCCAAAGGGAAGAAAGGGACTCCTTGAGTCCAGTAGGTGTGCATTTCTTCCTTAGCCATATGCAGGTCATTAAAAGAATGCCTGAAGAGTTGAAGTAAAGAATAGATGAGGATTTATTTTTAACTTTTTTTTTTCTTCAATGAAAGTGGGCTTTATGAAATAAAATCCTCCTCACCTGTTTTCTCATGAAATTATGGACTGAAAACTTGACTTCAGCTTTTTTCTAGGAGGCAGCTTTTTAAAAAACACTGTGCAGGCACTCTAGTGTACCACCTTTCCAGAAAGTATAATAAAATTACTTTTACTGATTTACACAGGCACAGATAGAATTGGACATATGATTTATGTTTTTTATTATTTGAAGTCTTGAAAGGTATAAAGTAAGCTTCACATCAGCAGAAGTGTATGAATGTGTTAGGATTTCAACTCAACGTATCTTCATATTTAGAAACACTGCATGAATAGCTCTGTCATTAGCTGAATCAAAATTGCTCATTACACTTGCAGAAAAAAGGAATTGTTACCTGAAAGTGTTCAAAGAAGGTCTGATATCTCCAGCAAAAGGCATTTGCAATTAAACTTCAATTTTTTTTTATGCCTCCAAAATTCAGTCATCTCTGTTGTTACTTCCAAAATTCAGCGTCTCTTAGTGGTAAGGTAAATATACCTTACAAAGAAAAAGCAATAGAAAGGTGACATGAGAAAAAAGCTGACAAATGTGATTGTATAATAGTAAATAAGTGTAAATCACATGGCTTGAACATGATATTAATGTGTATTGGTGACTGTATTAAGCTGCTAAGCAGCCAAATTTGCAATTTAAAATTAAACTCAAAGACCAAAATGACATTTTGTAGTCAGATTCAATATATAAAGAAACCTTCAGGGGCTTCTTCTTCTGAGCTATGTTGATTGATACTGGATTTTCCATCTTCAGAATTGATTCTCCACTGAAGAATAGATGTCATCTTTCACAGTTTTACTAGATGTATTTAGATTCCATACGGTTTCATAAATTCCCCATTTCCTTGTGGATCACAGTCAAGATGATTATTTCAATGCTAGTTTGTTTATTAAAGAAATACCTGCTATGCTGGAGGCTTATCAAGATGGTGGTGATGGTGTGACTAGAGCATAGAGTTCATTCTTTACAAATACTTTGACCACACATTTTGAAAAATTGTTTTGTTTTTAAAAAATCAATACCATTTAAACAATTTTTTCACATTTGAGGCATCATTTGGACCAGGTTTTCAAACACTGAGGCTGATCTTGTAGATTAGGCAAGATTCTGTGCACATACACATATGTGGCGGTGACTGCTGGAGGGTACTCCTGCTGTCAGTAACTTATTGTTATAGCATCTAAATTTTGAGAAAAAATGAGCCCTTTCTTGTTTTGGTCTTAAAGTTCATGAGTTTCATATGTACTTAATGAGAGTAGGTCCCAAATCTGTGAATCCTTAGGCTATTATACACACCTTTAGACTGTTAAGAAATATTCAGAGATCAGAGGAAATTATGTTAAAATTTGTTTTCATAAACTAACTGTCTTACACAATACAACAAGATCTGGTAAGAATACATTGATACTTTGCTAGTTCTTTCAGAAGAGCTCAGACCAGGAGACATTTTAACAAGAAAAAGAATCTTTGATGTAAACATAAAAAGAATCTATTATCCTTTCTCAGTGAAAAACATATCGCTTCAATTTCCCCCAAAATCGTATTCAGATCACCTCTACCGTAACCATACTTTTTAATGAGTTCTTTGGGACTGTAATCCTTCTTCCTGTTTGCTGAAAAGATGAAACTTTTTAGCACTGTTTTCTAGTTTAAAAACGGAACTCTATTTGTTCCACTGTTCATTGGTTGCTTACTCTAATTGAGTAAATTATTTGAATACACTACTTGGTGTCAACTAGCTGCATTTTAAAGAGATGCAGATTTCAAACTTTTTCCTTGCATGTAATGTAGAGGAGAGACTTAGTGTACCAAACATTATAATTTTTTTGGTATTGTGTTAGAATTTTAACCATTTAAGAATATCATATAAAACTGTTTGGTTTTAGCTGGTTATCTGCTCCTATTTCTCACAGTTGAGCTGTATTGTTGTAGATGTTGGAGGACAGAGTGGCTGAGTGATTGGGAGGCGAGTGACTGAAACCTTGGAAATGCTGTTGATAGCTCCTTCCGCTTGTAATTGCTATATTACAGTAACAACAAAAATGCTAGTTTTCTAACCTAGATAAAATAAAATCTGTTTATCTAGCCTATTAAATCTGAGTGCCAACTTTCAAGCAGATGCAGTTTTAAGCTCTGTAGATGCTAAATCCTGAAACATTTGGTCTGTAAACAAAAGGCTGACATCAAATACAGCATTGCTACTAGACATAGTAATGGTGTATATGTGCTACATTCACACAAAATAGGGAGATGAGTGCTTTTTTGTATGTTGCTTAGGGTTTTTTTCTTATGTTAGAGTATTAAAACAGATATTAAATTTTATCATTAATGCAGTGCGTGGTCTCTCTTCAAATCCCCTTAATTACAGATTGACTCCAAGGATTACACAGCATGGATTTTAATTTTAACTGAAACAAAAAGAAAAGCTGCTTAAAAATTATTCTTGCTGAGTGACTTGTTAGACCACAAAACAATTTTAACATCTTTTGACAAGTGTTGTCAAATTTAAAATATTAGAACAGAGCTAAGTTCACCTTCAAACTCCAGTTGTATCCAGTCTACTTCCCAAATAAAATGTTTTATTAGCTTTGTCCTCACAAAGGAATGTCTGCTTCTCATATTTTTGGTTTTTTCAGTTATTCTTTGGGAGAAAAAGACTGGCAGTCTTGCTGAGATGTGTTTATGTTTGAAGAAAGTGACATCAGACATCATATTTCCTTTCTTCGGTAATTAGAGAAAAATTACCAGGCAGAGTTGATCTTGTAGCAGCAACAAGCGTATTTCACACTCTTGTGTTGTTTTCCTTCTGACCCGTATCTTTGGGACTTCACTCTGAAAACTTCTTCCCAACCTGAAACATAGAATAGCAGGTCTGAGTCCAGAAACAACATTTTCACAAACTGGGGCCTAATCCAGTAAGCCTCACACAAGAAGCTACTTCTGTGAGTACCCATTATTCATCTGAGTAAAATCAGATGATCAGGGATCAGATTTTCATCTGTTCCTTACAGGGGTTTTTCCCCCCATTTTTTAAAAGACAAAATCAGATTCCCAGTTTGTTTCACTAGGTAAAACTCGTTTTTCACACTTAACATTTATTAATATTTTTTACAGTTTTACTATTTATCTTCTGCTGGTTCTTTAGGACACATTAAAAAAAAAAAAAAAAAAGTTGCTCTCCAGAGCTGCATCAAATAAGAAGCTAAGTGTCCACAACTTCTTGTGAAGTAGGTGCAGATGAAAACACTGACATTTCTCAAAATGTGGATGGAAGTTTCTTGCATCAGCTCCTTTTGTGACTGAGGAATAACTTTGAATACAAAAGGCTGGAGGAATGAGAAATTAGCTTTTGGACAGGAGGTCACTGTAGTGCTGAAGGATATATCTGTCATTGCTATTTAATGCTAGCTAGTGGTTTTATAAAGTACTTCTGATTCAGTTTGTTAGCTTAAAACATACTTCTGAGACCTCACAGATCTGCAGGTAAATAACACCATTATTGCTGCATCTTTGTATGGGCTGAAATTTTTGCGCTTAAAAAGGGTTATTTCAACAAGCTTTTCTCTCCCTTTTTAGCTGTCTCTGAATTGTTGCTATCAGAATGTTCAATGGTTTTTTCCATTAGTGAACTAGTGCACTTTTTCTTAAATGGATCAGATTAAACTCTGTTGCTTTGCAGAGCATTAATCCCTCCTGTTTTAACAGGAAAGTATTTCTAAAGCAAACCAATGAACGAGCTAATTTATACACAATATTGTTTGGTTTAATTTGTCTATTATGTGTAATAGTCTCAACGGTATATGATTTTCAAGTCATGTGTTCTTAATGCAGAGGCCAGAAATAGCAACAAATGAGGCGAAATAATGTAGTTTAATAAGTGTGTTTGTGTGTGTGATTTCTTTTAAATATTTCTTAGGTAATGCACAGCACCGTGAGTGATGCCGGCAGCTGGCAGAAGTTTGATGGTTTGCATTTGCTACAGTTGTGTTCTCTTGGCCATTTTCAGTAAAGCTTTAAATGTATTATTGGTTAGACTTCTAATTGAAAAGTACACAAAGTAGTTCATAATTTTTGTTAAAAACGAGATAAAACGGCTTAAAGGAAGTAACAATGACTGATTTTTAGTACAAAGTTCAATTTTGCGAGTCATCTCTTGAGGCCTGTTTTGTGAGATTGTGAGCTATTTTGAATGCCCGGTGAAGATAACAGGGGATGAGGCGGCTCAGGGCTGTTCAGGCAGATCGTTTAATAAATAGCACTGTCTCTTTACCACACTGGACAAAATATGGAAAAAAGAAAAATCCCACTTGTGTCCTAACATAAATAAATGTATGCATGAGCGCTGTCTGTCTTATGAAGTCGTTTGTGTTTGTTTAAGTTGGAGCACAGGACACACAGTAAGTCTGGTGTCTGGTTTTTGAAACCGGGATGTGTAAGCGTCTACGTCAAAAAGAAAATTGTTCTGGAATCTGAAGGCTGAGACTGACAAGAAAAATCATCCTTTACAATAAGTAAGACTTGATTTTGGCATATGTTACCTTTTCAGCAACGCTGGATGTTTGCAATACAGTCACTCTTGGTATAGATTTGAGGGTCTTGCTGCTTTCAGTGTAAAATGTCAGGATTTTTTTGCTGGATCTAGATTTTGATATTTAGATTATGAACCAGTTCTGCATTTTGGAGTGAGGAGTGTTTCTAGGACTGTTACTTTCAGTTCAAGTGTAACCATCTCTGTTTAATTTACCAGTTTTTCAGAACTATATTGTAATTCTAAGTAGCTGTTTCATTTTTGTTAATATATTACTTCTCCCTCCGCCCCCCCACCCAGCAACTGCCTAAGTGAACAGTGACTACATAACTTCTGAGGATTTGTTCTGCTTTTGATTTCCATACTTTTTCTCTAACTAGGAAGTATTTATGGCAGTTGAACAGGATGTGCTCTTTCCTGGAACAGCTAATTTACAAGCAAGTACTTTTTCAGTTTTGTACATATTCTTGCACAAAAAACCAAGGTTTATTCTTTTGGTTGGGGGATTTGTTGTGCTTTTTTGTTACTGTTATTTTTTTATTTATCTTCTTATCCACTGGATTAAATCTCTTGCTTTGTTATTGCAAAATCCTCTCACTGTCTTTTTAGTTGAATCATGAAAACAAGGAGCCTAATATTACATTTGAAGGAAAGAAGTGTTCAACTTAAAACATGGTGCTTGCAGGTAAATCAGTGGACACTGAAAATAAGATAATTAGAAGTAGAATGGCTCTTTATTTTATGTGACTGATTTGGAGTTGACTACATCTGAAAAGGAATGAAAAAACGATCTCTTTGCTTGAGACTTGCCAAACAATGCCATAAGCTCCAAGTTATTTTGAGGTGGTGAAAGGTGAAGCATTTGACATGTTCTTTTCGGGCAATGCTTTAAAAAAGAGAGGGCGGGAAAGAGGCGTTGCCACATCAGAGTTAAGGGTGTTTGTGGTTGTCCATGACAGCGGCTCCAGTTTTAAAACACCTGTGTTTACTTTCCAGCTTTTCTCAATCGGCCTGAAAGTGGCCTAAGAATGGCACAGACAGACCTGCAGTGTGGCTCTGTTGCCTTTGCAACACACACACACAGACAAAAAAAAGAAAGGAAAAAAAGACAGAGATAAATCTCTTGTTATGCAGCTAATCATTAACAGCATTTTTGTGCCTAGCTGAAAACATTTTGAACTTTTCCAGACTTTTATAGTCTTTCAGATATTGCCTGTATTTTTTTCCTAATCTATTAAGCTAAATAGTTATCTTTGCTACTTTATTTTCTAGTGAGAATAAAACCAACTCAGTGTTGGTTTGTGAGGTTTTTTAGTGGTAAATAATAATAATTTTTTTATTATTATTTTTGTTACAAAATTATATTTCATTCCAATATTTGGAAATATGTTTACCAGTACTGCAATTTAAAAGTAAATAATAAAAAAGGAAAACAAAGCAAAACAAAACAAAAAAATCCCTCAGGCACAGTCCTCCCTGTGCCACCCTCCCTGAAAAAAAAAGGAGTTCGTCTTACAACTCTTTTCTGAGTAGAGTTTTGCTTTATAAAATCCTACTGTTTGATATGTATTAACCTTCTGCAATGTTAATTTATCACAAAAAGACAAACTGAGATATCTTCAGTGCTTGCTTAAAAATTTGAAAATCATTTGTGCACCAGTATTTAAGATATTCCTTTGATGAGAACCATATTCTTTTTTATTTATTATTACCTTTAAAATTTGTTCCTGTTTTAAAAACTTTGGCTTTTTTAAGAAAACCTCAGCTACTTTTTCTGGTGTTTTTTAATTGATGCAGTATTTCTTCCTCCTTCTACTTCAGGTGACATGTATGACATTCCTATTTATAGAAATACGTCTGCTTCATAATTATGTTTTTCGTTGTGGATCACTCAGTATAGGTCAGATTTTTGTTCTCTGAAAGTAGGAGGAAAAGGCAAAAGAAAATACAGTGCTGATACAGGAGTACAATTGATTTCTCCCTTAGACTGATTTCTTTTTACACTTGTGAGTTTAATAGACAGATTCAAAATCAGTGTATGGGGATCAACAATATGACACCCCTTAACCAAGATATACAGCCTAACTGGATCACAACTTCTTTAATGGTCTAACACGATGACTCGGCAAAGCAAACTGAGAACATGCCAAATCCCTTTCAGATCAGGACTCTAATAAACTGAGAAATTGTAGCAAAATGATCTTTCTTGGCAATACACAGCGAGCAGTCACCTTCCCATGGCTTTCACAAGGGGCAGGAACAGCAGTACGAGTGCATGCTCTGACAAAGCTGCCTCCTGCAGAGCACACAGCATGCTCTCAACTGACTGCGAGGAAATGTGCTCAAAAAATAGGGGGGTTTAACACTCCCTTTTTTCAGTGATTCTACTAGAAAATCTGGAGGATATTTATCTGAATCTGCTTTGAACACGGAGAAGAGCTTGTGAGCTAAATCCTCACCTGAGAATCTGCACAGTTGTATCATCGAAATCCGCAGAGGAGTAGTATTCTTTCATATCAGCAAAGGACGTAAGCCAGTGCCTTGGCTAAGAAATGGGAAGCACAAGAGATATAAAGAGTTCACAGAATTTATTCCAGGGGGTCCCAAAGGTAATTAAATGATACTTCTAAAAGATAAGAAAGTTGTCACATTTATTAAATTGCCAGGTGTAGATATGTATAGATGTGTTTTAAAAGAAAGCTAGATAACATCAATATGTGAAAGGGGAAGAAAAGGCTTTTTGTATATATCTTTTTTTGAAGGCAACACTGCAATATTGATAAGGAGGAGGCAAATAGGGAACAAATGTTCAAAATATGTCTAAGTGGTTAGGATACCTACCTCTCAAGACTTTCAGTGATTTTTAGATCTCTAATCCACTTACAGATTTTGGAATGTCTTTAAGTACCTGTCTTGAGCTGCTTCAGCACCTCTAAAAATCTAATCATCTGCCCCTATGAAATATATTTATTCAGTTTATGCTTTTGTCTATCTAGTTTTGGCATTAAAGTGTCTGTGAAATACCACATTCATTACAGATGTAAGACAATATCAGGCAAATGTCTAAGAAAAGGCATAAATATATGAGCTGTAGACCAATTGTCCCATGACGGATTTGCACATAAATGGGTACAGTTGTGTAGTTGCTCAGACCAGCCACAGATGGTACTAAATCCAACACATGATACCTAGCATCTCACCTGGGAATACTTTCATATTGATGCTCAAAAAGGGCTTGTGTGGCCATTTGTAGCAAGTCTGCAAGGCAGGTTTTTGGGATCCCTCCTAAATTTACCAGCCTTTGGACTTTTCCTGTTCCCGTACCGGAATCACATCCATATTGAAAGAAATATTCTATCTCAGCCAAAAAGGGACAAATACAGAAGTTAGAGTCTCTGCAGCTTTGGGGTTTTTTTTCATCCTACTCATCCTAGTGCTTTTGATAACATAGATCTTGTTTTTCTTGCTACAACTGAAATCCCATCCATTTTCTCAAGGCCTTTGGTGCTGGCAAGATTGCTTGTACAATCTTGCTTTTAGTCACTTTGCATCTTTCTGATCCAGGGGTAAGGAAACATCTTAGAGGTAGGATATATTTTCGTCAGCCTCAGCAGCACATCTTACTGTGTTTCCAGGGGATATCACATCCTCAGAGGAGTATACAAGTGTCAGTAGTGCATCTGTTTCTACATGGACAGCATGGTGTTTTTTCACCTGGTCCTAATCAAGGTGCAGTTGGAAGGAAGCCCAACAGTTTATTTGTCTTGTTTCTAAAATATGTCAATATATGAGATTTGCAAAGAGTTCTTATTTGTAAACATCATGCAGTGGATTGGTTTCTCCATTCAGTGCTTGATTTGGGAAAGTTGTCTTCTTAACCACCTGATACATCAGCTACTAGTTCTTCTGAACGCCTCAGGGAAGTTGCTGCCTGCACAGTCTTTACTGGTGTGTATACTTAACTTACAGAAACTGTGGGTCTTCCACTCACTTTAAAAACTCAAAAATTCATCTGCCTTTTTCACTTTTCAGTCAGGGACTCTCAACAAGAATGAGAAGAGTTGGAGAGCTTCATGTATACTCATTTATGCCTCTGTTTGTGCAATTGTATGTACAGTTCATGGAAAAAACTCTTTAAAATTGTCCTGGTTTGCAAATATAAGGCTTATCTTCATCTTCTTGATGACCTTTCATTGTTCTGGGTTTTTTCTGTGTACCAATGTGACTGGAAGCCCTCTGTGGTCTCTAGATCACACTCTCTTCTGGATAGAAATGATTTCTCAAGAGAATACTGCATGAGACGTGTGCTTTAATTTTAATATGGAAAAAAAAAGAGAAAGGATTTTGTTTGAAATATCTAGCAAGCAGGGTTTTTTAGCCACATTTCCCTAAGAAAATAAGGGATATATGATTGTGCAGTCTTTCTTTTCACCTTCTGATTTTTAGCTACTTCCAACCATATCTAGCAGAAGAATAGTGGTTGGATCCATACCGGGGGTTCTCTCTTCTACTCAACTGCCAGTTTGTGCGAAACTCCTAATATGCCATAGAAGGGGAAATTGAGGATAACTTTATCAGCAGCCATTACTGTTTAGAAGGGGGCAGCTGTGCAGCAGGATAGCATTACTATCCAAATGATGGACCAAAAAAGTTGAGTGAGCTGGAGGTATTGTAGTAGAAAGATATAACGAGTATAGGTGAATAGCATTAATTTTATGTGGACATTGGGAGGAATATGCGGTTGTTATTAGGAGGAAAGGTTGTTGGAGGAAAACGACAGATATATAGAGAAAGAAATAAAGTTTAGTATCAGACAGAACTTTATTAGTGTGGCTGGTACAGAATAAATTACTTGATTTTTACGCTGTTTTTACAGAGGTCCCTTTGTCCGTGGATTTACAAACATTTTAATGTCAATATAAACTTTTTATTCTTTTTGTTTGTTTGTTTTATATATCAAAATGCTGCATCCAGTACAGAACTGCAGATTTTACCATCAAGGCCAGTACAGCCATGGTGAAGAGCTTCAATCATTTCTCTCCATTACTCTTTTTATGTTACATTTAAAGTGATGACATTAAGCCTTGAAGGGTTTTAAGTTGTCAAATCAAAGTCTACACCTTTCATTAGTTTCTAATGTCGTGACCACTAACTGATCCCTGGCAGTTTTGGGGGGGAAGTAGAGCAGGTTAAAAGAGGTGGGACTTGAATTAAGTTGATGTTGCCAAGATACTGGCAAACCACCTTTCACAGTTTTAAACTAATTCACTTTTGTGGTCAAATGTTTATTCAGTGGCATTTCTGACTTAGAAAAAATATTATAAAAATATTTTCATAAAATAATAACAAAGTAAGAAAAGTGAGTCTTATTTTCAAACCTTAGAATAATTTCACTTACTTGTCTTTAGAAGAATAATCCATTTGTTATTTTAATATTAAAACTTTTTAGATACACATTGTTAAAGCAAGTACTTCAAAACAGAAATGTTTTAAAAAGCCAAATATAAAAATAAATCACATAAAATTTGTCACACAAAAGAAAATGGGATGTGGAAAAATATCTACCTTTATTTTTATTCTCATATTATCTTATTCTCTTTCCATCTTTTTACCTACCTCTGAAAAGTAGATTGAGCTCTGCATTCTTCTCTTCCATGTTTCCATACAAATTATTACTTCTCTCTTCCCACATCTTACACTATACCTGTTCAACATCACGTAGCTTTCCTTTATTCCCCATTCGCAAAATTTTTTTCTTTTGTCTTCCTCCATTGTTTTCCTAACATAGTCTTCCTTTTCTCAGCCTGGATGTTTGTTTCTTCCTCATCTGTCTCAGCCACTTCATTGGGCCACCAAGAGCCTGGACATTCCCCAAAGACCTTTGTCCCATGCTAAGAGCTGTACCTAAGATACTGGTATTTTTCTGTATGTTGGTTTTAGCTGTTCTGTGAAGCAGAAAGATTACTTCAGGTCTCCACTGATCAAATGGAAAATGGATGACATGAGCAAAATGTGGAAAGCTCATTGGTAGCCTCTGGAGAAGTATTGCATTCAAAGCTGACAAATTGCAGGGGATTTAAGAAGTGCATGATAGGGCAAGTAAATGGCCTTGCTTTCAGCAAAGCTATTCATCAAAACATTTTCCTTCCTTTCAGGAAGGCAGGTTATTTAGACAATAATTATGAGTACGATGTATTTGTGCAATTGTGCAGTGTTATTTGCTAGACAAGCAAAATGCTACACTGAAATAGCCAGTTAATCAAGAGTTAACCTCGGTTCTGGCATTTCTGAAGCAAGTGTCTTCATTTACTCCCCTTTCCCCTGAAAGAGTATGTTAACATTTTTCATTACAGGATCATGTGTGCTTTATTTCACAGCATTCCTGCTCCACACAGTATCCAGAGAACAGCCAATCAATATATTATTTTATCTTTGTTCATTATGTGTGCCAATCCCTTGTTTACTGGATACTGTTCAAACTTTTTCCTGAAAACAGAATTTTGAGCAACCATCATGGGGATTTTCTCTAGTATTCTATGTTACAGAAACCAAAGGTTTAATAAACAATGATTTAATGTATTCTTGCAGAAGTGTTTTCTTTACGCTTCATGGGGAAACTAAGGCATGAAAAAATTAGGTACCCACAAATTTTGCATGCTTAGTTGAGACATACAAGATTTACATTTTTGAATATTTATCATTCATAAATTCCTAACATTTAAGACCAAGTCCAGAAGATATTTTTATAAAATGTAGTTGGTCTTCTGAATATCATAGATCATTGATTCACCAGTTGTCCCTGTATTGACCCCAGAGATTTATGGGTCTTTTAAACCTGCTTTCCGGAAAGGTATCTAGATCTGTTGTAAAAATTTCGAGGGGTGGAGAAACCATTTCCCTTTGATCATTTGTTCTAGTGATTCAAGTTGCCCTTGCTTAACTAGATTAAAAATTCCTTCACATCTTGTATTTTCTGTCCATTTATCAAGGGACAATGAGAATCAGTAGCAACATAAAACTATTCCATTCCTGGTACTTGTTCAAAATTAGCACATATCCCAGGGGTTTTTATAATCTGAACAGAATAAGCTCTTCACTACATGCCTTGTTCTCTAGTGCCTGCATTACCGGTGTGGCTCTTTTCCACATCTTCTCTGGGTTTTAGCATCCTTTTGTTTTCAAATGTGGACACACATACATATGCATTTTTGTATCTTTGCTTCTCAGTGTCATACGTAAAGTAAAATGACCTTAGTTACTTCATGGAGATACTATTTTATTGCGTATACACCCCAAAAAGTTGCATTTTCCCAGTTTTTCCACTGCATTATAATGTCATCTTGTATTGAAGTCTCGGATCTTTATCACACTCAGTGTTTTTAGAATATAGTTGCTCTTTCTTGAAATGTAGCCTGTATTCACTGTTCTTAGATTGAGTTTTGCATTTGGCTGTATGAAAATACCCTTGATTTGAACATCCCACCAAGTGACGCAGAACATTGTTTTGTCATCATGATTTACTTACTTTGTTGTTCATGAACATTACTAGCTGGGTCTACCTGGTCCCAAATAATTGAAGGATATCTTGAGTAAGAGTATGCTAGTACTGATACCTGTTCAACCTTGCTGGTATTCTAGTATTACTGGTATTCTAGTATTAGTGACAATTGCCTCTTGTAACATGGAGAGATTTGTGGATTTTTAATTTTCAGCTCATTCAGAAGGCACATAAGTTTTTTCTTGATGGTACTTTGTAATTTTTTTTAATCAATGGTACATCTGACAAGTGAAAGCCTAAATAATCACTATACAGCATCCCCTTCTAATCTCATACAAGAAGGAAATCAGATTGTGTGGAAGACCCATTTTACTAAAACCATGTTGACTAGTAATAATTATAGTCTTTCATTAAAATCTGTGTTAATTGAATCCAGTGTTTTCACTTATACGGCCCAGTTTTAGTATCACTAGTGGGTTTTTTTAATATTTTTTTTAATATGGACACATTGTTATGTGCTCTTCCAGTCTGGGAATGTCCTGGTATTTTAGCAGCTCTGCAACACCTAAAGTGAAAATTGTCTGAATCTGTAAACGTAGAACTTATTCCTCCTTGATTTTTAATAAACTGAAAGTGCTTATTAATGCTACATAAACTGAAACTATACCATTCTGTTTTTTCCAAATACAGACTTCTTATATACTGAACACTCCTGTTAGGATTTTTTCTGCATTACAGTTTATGGTATAGGTGCTCCAAACTTGGAGTGGGCTTATGCATTCACTGTTTCTCTCATAATGAGAAGTCCTTACTATCTGTAGTCCTGTCAATGATACATTTTTCATCGATTCTGTCATCTACTCTTATCAATGGGCATAATTTCAGAACTTCTATTTTTAAGAATTTATTTTTGCCTTTTTTTTTTGTTGCTGTACTTCTGTGACATTTTATCATAGGTTTATTTTATTTAATTTCTATATTAAAAAGGTCTACACACACTTGGTTGTGAGATCATTCTTTTTTATAGCCACCCTTAAAGAACTGCCCAGTTTTCTGTGACATTCTTCTATCCTTTTTGTCTCCCAATTTTGATGTGCTTTGAATACTTGTTAAAGTATTTCTATGCATATAAAGATTCTGGTTGTTTTTTCCCATGTGGAATTCAATTGGTTTATTATCCTCCAAGTATTTATCAATCTCCAGTATAGTAATTACCATCTCTTGTATTATAATGAGGTTGTTTACCCCATGCTCATAAATAATATATGGCTATTGAAAGCATGTAATATTAGTTTATAATTGTTCGAAGGGCTCACAGAATATGTGTCCTTAACTGGTCTCCTATAGCATCATTTTTTTTCCTTTCCAAAGATTATAAATACATCTGAAGAAAAACTTGTTCTGTGCCCTAGTTGGCTGACCAGCAAGTCTTTCTTAAGTTATTTTAGTTAGCATATTGACCTCTACGTGTTCAAGAGCTGTGGTCCTGTGTTACTGATCACTCTAAAAGGAATAATGGCATGGGGGGGTGAGGGGTGTTGTTGAGGCATCCTGTTTCCATTCTGCCTCTCTTATCCTTCCTGTTAATCAGAGATTTTAACACGCCAGTTGTCCATCACGTTCTAGTAATGTTGGTTATATAAAATTTATTCTCATCAATGAGAGTTTCCTCTTGCTGCTTACCCAGATTCCTAGGATCAGTACATAAACAATTGGAGAGATTCTTTTCATTATATTCTTTGCCACATTGGTTCAGCTTGCTCGTTAGGTGCTGAATTTGAGCATGTACCTCATTTGCCTTCCAAATAATCTCCCCTTGTGTTGCTGATTTAATATCCTGGCTGCTCCAGCTAGTTTCCAACTGAGAAGATTAGCCTCCTACTTGTGTGGTGTAGGCTGTCCTGTTCATACAGTCCCTTCTTTCACTGATGTGCTGTTTCACGGATTGAAATCAGCCTGTTTTTTCAGTCACAGATGACAGGCAGAAAATGCTGGGAATAAACTTTCTCACTTGTGATAACCGTGGATAGCCACTTACATTTTAATTTTCCTCTTAATTGTTTTCAGTGTGGTTGAAGCCTTGGGTAATTTCACCTAAGGGCTGCTGTGGAGGCATTATATAGCGTTTATGTTCTGTCTCCCATTGACTCCAGTGGCAGCTGTGAGTGCAAGGTACTTTGGCAGATTAGACACAAGGGATTTATCTTGCACAGTCAGAAAATGGGTAACATACTATCAATCCCTCTGAAAACTTTCAGTTAATTCACACTGAGTGCCATGGCCAAAGGACAGATACATTCCATGACAGCTGAGCAGCATTCAGCTACATTAAATATGAAGCATATTTGCTGTCCTACTGCAGTCCCATTCCAATGGCTGCAACAAAAGAAACAGGAACAGACAACCAACAACTCTTTCACTGGGCAGGGATGATTCATGCCCAGGTATAGGTCCACTCCATGCAACAATTGGAAAGATATATGGAAAAACATGATAATGCAGTTAAAAGTAGCACTGTTATGTGTATGCGCTGGTAACCTTACATCTGGAATTTCTTAATACTTCTGTACTTTTCTTCATGACCTTATTAATGTCCTGCCAAGGAAGGAGTTCACTTACCCAAATTTAGCTGCCACTTGTCAGGGCTCCACTTGTAGTCAATATGAAGAGGGGGATATATCACCAAAAGGCAGTTTGTCTTCTCTGAGGATAAATGCAGAAGATAGGTGAAATGTTCTTCGGAAGTGCCTGGTTCACTTAAACTTGAGGTGGCTGAAAGCAGGGGAGATAAATGGTGTGATTTTACTGTGTGTAGTATTTGTGTGTATAATTATATGCATAGGTCTGTGTTGCAAGGTACAGATGTGTCTAGGTGTGTGTGGCCTTACACACTAATATATATACACTATTAAGATCTAGCTGTACATAATACTGTGTATCTCCTCTACTCACAATACTTCAAAATAAATCCTAAATCAAGCCTCAGGTGTGTTAACATTGCATTTGAACTGAGCTACTGAATCTAGATCAGGGTCCCAGATCATCTCTGTGAAAGTATGTTCTATGTATGGCAGTGATATGGAATTGACTTGAGTTGGTGAAGAACAGCTCCTTCCACTTTGAATGAGCCAAGAACTGCTCAAGTTGTGGGTATGGAATGGGCTTCTGTTAGAAGCTTGATAAGGCACTGACAGTGAGAGATTATATGACTTCTGTCCTTTATTCTTTATAATGAAACAAGGTGAAGATGTGTTCCCTGGAAAGCAAGGGATATGTTTCTTTTTTTCCTCAATCAGTTGCTAATGTTATCTACTTTTTTAGATACGTGTTTAGGAGATAAGGCTAACTCAAGACAGATTTCCTGGTGTTGTCCTTCCATTTCTAATCAGTAGAAGTATTAAGCCATTACTTACCTTCTTCACAAAATGTTCTTCATAAAATTAAATTCCTAAAATGCGTGTCCGCATAGATTTTTCTAATCAATATTCTTGATGTAATCTTTGTTCCTTTGAAGTGTCACTTTCTTTCTTCCTGTGGCATAATAACTGCAAAATTATACCGAAGGAAAGATTATGAATGGTAAGGGTAAATTATTGTATGTTTTACAAACTTTTGGAAAGTTCCATTTTGTTACAGTAATAATTTGGTTCAGTGGAGTAATAATGAAATAGCAAGATACTTCTGTTATCAAATATACTTTGAATTTGTCAACCAGTATTTACTTACTGTGGGCTTTTTACGGTGGAGTTTATTGTAGATACCAGCAGTTGGCTTCAATGTTTATAGCAACAAATATTTCAACCTAAAGGCTAAAATTATGATGATATTTATAGCTACTAGAAAGCAAACATTCCTGACCATAGTTCTCAAAAATATAAGGAGAGTTACAAAAATTCTTAAAAATAATATATCTATAAAATAAAGATTTTTTAAGACAGTAGGACAAGCAAAGAGGTTACCTAGTAACTCTGTCCTAGGAGTAGTTATCTAGAGTTGAAAAGCCATTGTTGATTACAGACTCTGACCTAGCAGCTTATTTAAGAGAGAGATTAATTGTGTTTTGTATAAAAGGACTTGTCTTCAGAGTCTGTCTGCAGTCTGGTTGATGTTAAAAATAAGACTTTTTGTGGAAGGCTACGTACCACCTAGATGCTGGGTAAAGTTCTCAGAATTTTTCAGAATACCACAGTGCAGTAAAGTAAAAAGAAAGCTAAGTTTTAGAACACGTTATATTTTAAATTTCTGTCACATTGTGAGGCCTCAGCAGACAGTCTGAGTATTAAATAATGCTTCTTTGACTGCAGAAGTATCATTTTCTTGAAGCCTGAAAAATTAATTAATCTTTGTAGGAAATAAGAATTTTATTAATTCTTGCCAGTGGTAACAACTTATTAGTGACTAGACCAGAAAGAAACCTCTCGCCTCTTCTGAACTTACTGTGACAATTTACGTTGACGTCAGTGGAAACAGCTTTGAATTCTGAGTATTTAAGTCCAGTGAACTGCAAATATTCCTATGACATAATTTTGACAGTTGCAGTTCATAGTTAATTGTTTACATTTTATAAATTATCACTAACTGTTTGCCAGAAGATTTTATTTGATATTTCAAAAAAAAAAACCCATGTCCTATTGATGGCATCTTCATTCAGCAACTGCTGATATGTCCCTAAGAACTGGTATGAATTAGCACTTCCTTTTCCTTCAAGAGGTGCAGCACAACTGGATTTCCGTCTTTGAGAAATGGTGGGACTTCAGTGTATCTTCACAGATCATGAACTGAGACTATCCACAAACTTCGCTGAAAAAGTATCTTTTGATTCTGAACGTGCAAATTCCTTAATTTTGTGGGTCCACTCTTTTGAACTATATGTTTTTAGTAATGAGTTATTTGTTTTGTTAACTCTGATACTTCAATTAGACTTAGGGTATATCTTATGTAGAAAACAAATTTTACCAGCTGCAGAATTCTGGGTCAAAGAGCAAAGCAATATCGGTATAAATGAAACAGTGATACTTTGTAGGCTTTAATATAAAAATCCAAATTTGGTCATTATGGACTTCATTATGGAATACAGAAAAAAAAAGGGATTTGAGGAAAAAAGTCTTGATTTCTTAATATTTAACTTGTAGTCTCAACAGTTTTTCCTGCTGCTTTGACCTCTAGCAGCAGTAGTGGTGGATATTACGATAGCAGTCCATTTCACCCAAGGCTGTTGATAATTTAGTCATCCAAAACAGTTTCTTCTAAACAGTGTCTCGAGGATGCAGTTCCTCCCTCCAAGGGGAGTGGTCTTTTGTTAGATTATGTAAATCAGGAAACTCATTCATTACCACTGTGTTTCTAATTCGTGCCTTAACCTGCAGAACCAGGAATTGCATGACTCTTTTCCTGCATACAGCAAACCCGAGAAGCCACTGTTCCTGCGTTTGCTTTAGTTTCTGGGGGGAATTGAATGAAAGTAGATTCAAATCAGCAGGGGATTTGTTTGTCAAATTTTGCAAATCAGGCTGCAGAAAATGGAGTTTTACAAGCCCCATTCAGCAGTCCAAGATATCAGACTTGCTTCAGTTTTCAATATAACGTTCATACCAACTCTTTCAATCTTAATTTTGATTGATTACTTACCAGTAGAAGTTTATACTGAAATCTTTCCTTTGTCCTCTTTATCCCTTGCTCACCTTTTCATTCTTTCCATGTCAATTATTAACACTGTGACGTTACTTGTTACTGCAGTAACTTTGTTTCAATGCAGCTGTTGCCAGGTGAATTTTCTCGAGGGCTTGATTGTCACATTTACAAAGATTTTATGAGATATTAGAAAACTTTTGTTTTGGGCAGCAGTCTTCAACTTCACATTCTTGGGGAACTGGCCGGTGCTGTCCCTAAATGTTTTATTTGAAAAAAATTACAAAGGGAAACGCACTGTGCTTTGGCTCCAGGTTATGTATGGTAGGTTTTATCAGCAAGGTAGGCACCAAGACATTGAAATATACTGGATTAAGTTCACTGGAACAGATTTGCTGTGGCCCTGGTGCAGAGGAGGTTCACAAGGAGCTCAGCAGACAGAATGTGTTCAATTCATTTGTTAATTCAGATTTTCTTAGGTCTGTTTTTCAGTTTGGAGGTGTTACTTCATTTAAGTGGCGAGTCTGTCAAAGCTATGTGTTACCAGGCTGTGACTGTTGCAAGACATGGGACCAAAGTCCAGGTGCTTTCAGCTCCCTGTCAGCATGCCAGTGGCCATGCAGTACACACCCTCGGGTGCTTTTCTGCTCTTGGAGTAGGGACTGGTGGTTAATGCTGCAGAGATACACTCCCAGTTGTGATCAGTTCACAGGCCTGAACTGGCCATGCCAACTGCAGGATTTAGGCAGCAGAGGCTCTTGCTGCATACATGCAGTTTGAAATTTTCCTACAATATATCTTGGCCAAGGTAAAATAACATTCACTGTTGTTTTCTTCTTCGAAGCTTCAAGTTCCTGCTTGCTTTGGGATAGTTTCTGCCATGGAAATCCATGCAGAACACCAGCTCTGAAAATTTCCCAATTCTATCCTGAATTTAGTTAGTATCTGTCTACATTGGATAGAAACCTTTCTTCAGATCTCTCCCTAAGGCAGAATAGCCCTGTACTGTCCATTGCTCCTCACTGGCACAGTCTAAATGTTAACTTTGCATTGGTAGCCCAAAGCAGAGTGAGACCAAAACTAAACCACTTTCCCTCTGTCCCCAATCCCTCCCCCCGCTGACTCATTCATGGATGACAAACCAAACAAAAGGCAAAGAGCCAAGTTTTGCCTTCCGGGGGTAAACCCACTGTAACGGCCTGAAAGCATCACAAGGGTAGAAGCAGCTGGAGAAATAAGGAGAGAATGAAAAGCAAATGAAAAGCCGTTGCTTAAAACCATTCCTTCTCCTTTCGTTTTCTCATCATTTCTAGCATTCTTTCAAAAGTAGAAAACTGCCAAGTGGGTTCAAGTACTCTATTTCTTTCATGGTGTGTAGTGGATTCCTGTTAATAGATAGAAGGATGTGTGTACAAGGATCCATGTCAATTTCTTTCTATAATGATATTTTTTTTTTTCTTTTGAATCTGAAGTGGAAACAGAGAAGTACATTGTTTTGTTTTATTTCAAAACAAAAAATAATGCATCCTTCAGTATATCTTTCTTAAAACATAGCTACCATGTATATTTTTACCCAGCCCTGTTATTGAAACTTTTTGGCTAGTTGATTTCTTCACGTGTCCCCTAGAATGTTGGTAGCTCCTGTTAATTGCCCCAGTGCCTACTGATGAGCCCAGAACTGATTGTCAAGCTTCCTTACTTAAAGCTCAGAGAACAAGCTGCTTATGATGACCCAACAGAGACATAAGGGAGGTCTATGAAAGGGAAAGTATTCAACCAGCCTTAATCCTTGCTTTCAGTAAGGCAGTGTCTTTAAGTGCAGACTAATTAGTGAATAGACATGATTGTATATTCTTGTAGACATGTCTTTTGTTGGCTTGAGATGAACTGAGCAGCTAATAGAAATGGTTTTAAATCTCTGCTTTGCTTTTTTTTAATGCATTTAATAGGGTATGGAGATGAGAAAATATAAATCAAAGCAGGAGCAAAAGTAAGTACAAACTATCTGACTACCTATGTTGGTATATTCCATTTAGATATTATATCCGTTTAGATACTAGGACTTATGCTTGTGAATCCCATGCCTGTGCTTCTTAAAGAACTATTCATTTTATAACCTTTGACGTATATCAATACTAGAAAAGCATGTCAGTTTTTTTTACTGTTACAGTATTGTATTATGCAAGCATTACTTTGCATTTAAATAGTATATTAAAGTCATCTATCATAAAGTGATTGATCAAGATAAACATAGTTCCCCCATTTTAGCAGTAGAGAAACTTAATTCCAAGAAGTAAGGTGAATTTCCTTAAGGATTTATTATGCACCTGAGACTAGAATCTAATTCTCTAGAGGGATGGTCCCCCTCTTTAATAATTTCTTTGTTATATGTTGTATAATAAAATTTCCCAACAGGTAGGAATAGCCATCTCCACATTCGAAAATATTTATGGTAAAATTGAATACAAGGAGAGGCATATGGGAAACCGAGTGAATGATGAATGACAACTAATCACAGTCACCTGAAAGAGAAAGCATTTCTTAAAGATAAGCAAGGCATAAAAAATAAAGAGGATTAAAAAAAAATTATAAAAGTTGTGGGATTTTTTTTCTGGTTGTGTTTCCCCTATTATTTGCATATTGCATGACCTTGACACAATGCAGATAGGAAGGAGACATAGCAACTTAGTGTTCTACTCATTTTCTAAAATCAACCATAAATTCCAGTGATATTCAATAACAGTACCTTGGTTATTGAAACTCATAACTGCTGCCTTTATCACCTGTATTATCCATAGGAGATAATTACTGCAAAGCAGCTGGCTGTTGATTTTAGAGAGCATCAATTGTTCTCCTGTCCCAGCTGTTGGCTAATAAGGACAGTCAACACATCTGTTTCAACAGCTGGTAATTAACAAAAGCCTAATTGCTGCAACTCTTTTAACAACAAATCTATGAAAGAGTAGGGATGTGGAGGAATATTATTTACTCTGTTCTCTGCACTTTCTGTGACCAGTTTCTTTTTTCTTTTTCTACTTTGAACACCACTGCCTTTGTCCGACACATTGAATGGCAGGACAACACAATATGGTAATCCAGAGCTTAAGTTTTTCAGATCTTTGTTGGTGTTTCTTATTGCAACATTTCTTTGCTAAGTTGCAAGATAAAATGGATCAAAAGCATTTTGTGGAGTTTCATACAACAGCTACAATCCACAGCAGTATGCTTACGCAACAGGGCTGCCAATCCAGCAGCCTCCGAAAGAAAGTAATGGGCTTCCCTGTTTGTGTGTGTTTAATAGCCCTGCACCCCTTCCCCAAAAAAAGTGTCATTATTCTAAAACTGGTGGTTATTTGAAAAATGTTCTTAATGTTCTTCAGATGCTTTGCAAAATTTGTTGCACAAATGTGTTTTTTTTTCTTCCCTCAGATGAAACCCCCATATGTTGGTCAGTTTAAAAGTAAATGCCAGGTGGCACCTTGCACTGCACAAATATCTCACCATTTTATCATTACGGAATTGGAGAGCGTTCTGCACAATGCTTGTCTAAATATCTACATTTATAGTATCAGTCAGCAAACACAAATTGAAAGATGTTTTTCTTAATTAGACTTATCCTTCGGTATAGCACACATGTAGTTGGAATACTCGTCACTAAATAGAGAGAATGCATGTATACAAATACAGGGAAATGTTAATCCCATTGAAGTCAACAGTGAACTTCTGTTGGCTTCAATGGATCAGGATTTTCCCTGCAAAATCAAATTTTCTTAAAAGCTGGAGACAAATTTGGCATTCATTGTGTTACCCATGAAAAGAACGTATTAAAGCATTAATGGAACTATTGGCTGAAGTATTATGCAAGTCAGGCATGTATTACAGAGGGTGTGAATGAATGAGTCAATAAAAATTTCTAAGAAATAACATTTAAAGTGGTATTTTTAAGTGATAAACTGATGATGAAAATTGTGATTCTTTGGTAAATGTTGGTCAAGATCACTTAACTAAACTTGTCTTATTAACATTTCAGCTGGCAAATACTTCTGTACACTGAGTTCTTAATTGTCTGCTGGGTATGTTGAAAAGTATAAGAAATTCTGTCCAAGTGCTTGCCATTGACAGAATACAGATTGCATAATTAAAAATATCCTGGCAAGACAAGTTTAGTTCAACAGGTGTTCAAATGGAGAAATGTGTAATAGGTGCAGTGAAAAAAATAGAAGATATGCTTTGAATAAATAATAACAAAAGCATTGGCTAAAATTCTAACTATAAGATAGGGACATAGAGAAGTGTTTACTGTCTGGGTTTATCAGAAGATTTTTTGTACACAACAATCTTTGTTGATCAAGATGGTTTCTTTTGTCTTGCACAAATAAGAAGAAAGAAGTACACTTTTTGTATTAGATTACACTGTGGAAAATTGCTGGAGTATTTGATAGTTGACAAAAATGTTTATCTTTTCATTGGATTATGTTATTTCATTTCAATAGTTATGATTTTTAAGAAAAGGTCCATGGGTAATATATCACTGTTCTCATTCACTTCCCTTCCTCTTGAGACTACAAGAATTATCAGATATGTAGCAATTACCTTTTTTTTCCAGTTGAAATGGAGTTGAGTCTGAGTGAGTTGTAACAGAAATTTAAGCAACTAAACACCAAAACATAGGTAGGAACTGAAAAGAATGCTTTTGCCCAATGCAAGGTTCTAAGAACAATATGTGCAGCAGCGGGTAATGTGATTATCTCATAAAAAAATTTAGTAAAGTGATTTTCAGCAGAAAGGACCAGAAACTTCAGTGTCAGAACATATCTTTGATTTCTGAGTGAAGGCAGCTCACCTATACCAACAGATCTCATCCAACAGTATAGCATCCATAACAATCCATGGATGCACCCATCCCCTACTGATTCGATAGAAAGGTGCCCTCTATCAGACAGATTGTTCCTATAAAGACTTAAATGTATGTTCTCATGAACACCTGTATTTTCTTTTCTTTCTTTAATTTTAATTCCGTACTCTGAGTTCTACTTGGGTGGAAAACATTGCAGTAAGATTGTGGAAAAAGCAAGATGCAGGGAGTTGTTCTGTTCAAATTCAGCTATACAGACTCACTATGAATGATCCCTTTTACATCTAGCATTGGAAAATTGAGATAAAAACTGTTTTAAATTGTCCGCTCAGGATCCTCGCATCACAGGAGACATGATGGTAGGTTTTTCACAGTGTCTCAGAAATTCATAGTCACTCCAGTTGCCCAAGTGGCTGAAAGTCATAAAGCCTGCAGCCAGCCTCAGGAGCAGACATGCAGCTCCATCTTTTTTCCCAAAAGTGCTAGGCACAACATAAATCCAGGAGGAGAAAGAACCCAGAGTGTCTTGCTACATTGTCTGATGAGAATTTCAGATATCAAATGAGAAGTACTAACAGGCTTGCCAGATTCAAAATTGATGAATGTCTTGGTAGTTAGGGTCTGAACATGTCATGGTGAGGCATATAATCATGGATTCTTTCTTAATCCTAATTTTCCTGATAACATACATTTATTCAGAAGTTGTTTTTCCTTAAATGTAACGATTGCTTTTGAACTCGGCACTTTAGTTCTGTGTTTCTTTGTGTACAAAAATATCAGATATGTATGTATATCTGCTAGTAGTCCATCTTCCATAAAGCGAAGACCACAAGTGAAGTAATAAATATTACCTCTCAATCTCTTCCCTGCCTTTCCTTCCAAATCCTGGGAAAGTAATGGACTGAAGCAGTCCCACTGACATAATTGGGCCAATTAATTTTCATAATCTTCTACAGAATCATGGTTTTTATGAAAGATTTTTAATTTAATTCTGATAGTGGGATTAGACACTGCTGCCTTCTGCAGTAGTACTGTCTGTCAAGAGGTAGCAGTCATTCTGTCTCTTTTCGTGAAAGGTTATAATTTGGAGAGTATTATCACTTAGCATCTCTTTTAAGCCTTGAAGCGTGAATTGTTAACTCCTTTTTTCCTCAAGTTACTGTCTTGAATGCTTTTTTTCTGCCCCTTTTATGCAGCATGAATTACTTCAATTTCCATATTTTCTAATGGAAAGAGCCTTTGAATTATTTCAGTGTCTCAATTGGACTGTTTCGGTTGGACTGGTGTCATGCTGAAATCAGGGGTGACAAGGGCAACCAAGTCCAAACAGCAATGAAAGAGCATCTTCAATGGCTGGTCAAAGCCAAGGACTTTACTATAAATAGGATTCTGCAGTAGAGGTTGAGTGATGAAGAAAAGTTAGAAAGATTTACCTGAGGAAGAACTCCTGCATCCTTGGAATGGAGCTCTGGGTGAAACACGATGAACAGTTAAGAGTGCCCCAACCAGCCTACTGGGAGCAAGAGAAAGTCAGATTTATCAATCTTGATCAAGTTTATTAAGCCTTTATTAGCTGACAAGACCAGTTACCTGTACCTATACTAGTAAGTAAAATAGGTTCACTGTATTGCACAGTGACATGCAACCATCTATGCATTTTTCTAGAAAGCTTCCTTGCCTGGTTTTAACCCGCTTTCCCAAACAGTGCTTTTGAATGATACTGTGTACTAGGGCCTATTCCCCTTCGATAGTCTGGTGTTAGCAGCCCTTCCTTTTAGGGGTGAATGGAAGAGAACTTTTGACTTTTTTTTAACACAAGGCAGGTCATGCCAGTAGATCTCAAAGTCAGAGCGTGGTTTCTGGTCAGTTCTTTTTAGCAATAGAGAGGTGGGTGCTGTGGTCAGTTTGGGATCTGTTAGCAGACCCTCAAAAATGAGCCAGACACAGAGCCCTGAGAGCACACTCAGTATCTGGCACAGATAAAACATGTCTGGCTGTAACACAAACTTTCTTCTGTTCTTCTGCCAGTTCAGTTCCGGCCCGAACTGGATAGACACTTCTGGAACTGAGGGGAAAGTTGTTTTTATTGAATAGGGTCTTTGTTACCACAGAGCTTCTGAGACAACATTACACTACCTTTTGGATCCTGTGCTGATGATTTGCTGTTTGTGACAGATACTGACTTGAAATCATAAGTGGCCAAAGTAATTTTTGTGGACAATGGGTTTATCATGGGCGCTGACATTTGAAGCTTTTCCAAAGTAACCTGCCAGTAGGACTCAGATACCACCTGGAAGCTTCTTCAGCTCACTCAAGCCTACACAGTGGTTTCCTTTAAGATTGACAGTAAGTTTTCTTGTATAGTGCAATCATTTTCATGGTGTGAAGGAAGTCAGGTCATTCAGAGTTGAGGGAAACATAGCTGTTATTAAAGTAAATCAGAGACATTTTTTTATCCTTTGTTTTAAGCTTATATTTCATAACCTGATGTGCCCTAGAAGGGATATATCTGTTTTCTAGTCCGGTTATCTATGCAGCTGTGAAGGGGGACACAGTTACATTATGCCCAAAACAAGGTGCTTTACTTTCCATTCAAATAAGACAAGTTTCTCTGTACTGCTGATGTTTTTCCATTATTTATTTGAAATTGCATTTTCCCAGCTGATTTTTAGATCAGAAACAGAGTGTGTAATGTCACCAAGGACAAACCTGAATTGAACATGAAAAAATTTTTCTTTTCCACAAGTCCACAGCTGTAAACAGTCTTTAATCTGAGAAGTAATGAAATGAACTTACATGTGTTATTTTCATGAAGATTGTAAAGCCATGGCTACTATGCAAAAATAAGTGTTGTGAATGGCTTTTTGTTTCTCTGTTAAAACAAAGTCTTCTTGATTGTTTTTTTATTTTCTTTTCAAAGAGCATATCATGGTTTAGTAGTGAGATAAGTATACAGATATACCTATCTGTATATGGAAACCTAACTACTTGCTCTTTTAAAGGACCCCCAGCTTGTGTTCTTAATAAAATCCCTCCTACTAAAAGGTCAGCATCTCTCCACATGGCATTATTTATGTGCAAAGCCCAGTCCAGCTATGAGTGTGTATTTTGGAGCTGTCATCCTTGAAAGTGTTCAGGGGTCTTTTGTTGTCACTAAGGTTATATCTTACCTGAAATAAGATTTGCAGTATCATTAGGTAGTTATCCATATGCACATAGTAGGTAGGTATGATGGCATCTCTGGGGTTTTTAGGTATGTATGCAAACAAATGGAAACCATAAATGGAATCTTGACCCTGGGAAGTTAATTACGGTTTTGCATCAACAGGGGCAGAATTCCAAGTTAATTATCCTTACTCTCTAAATCATTCTATACAATAAAATGGTTCCATATATTAGTCTCACACTCTCATGACATGCCTTGGATTGTTCTTTGAATAGCTAATTTTTCCTGTAATTTCAGTATATCATATACTGCTTAGAAGAAGTATAGGATATTACAGAATAATAGTGCAGATGATGAAGAAACTTTATCTCAACATCATTTCCAAGATTAGATGGGCAAATTCTTAATTCTCACTGAAAAGTATCATGAGCATTTCATACAGACACTTTCTTGAATAATGTGGGAATGGAATGAATCATAGGTTGGAAGGGACCTTAAAGATCATCTAGTTCCAACCCCCCTGCCACCAGACCAGGTTGCTCAGAGCTTCATCCAGCCTGACCTTGAACACCTCCAGGGATGGGGCATCCACAACTTCTCTGTGCTAGTCTGCCTGTAATATGTGCTCGTTTGGGCACATCTAATGATATGCCTGAAAAAGAGTGAAGTGCTTGTTAAATACAGCTGGTACAGTGTGCTTCCCAGTATGATGTGATCATGTAGTACAAGAATGAGGCATTCACATATCAGGCATAATGGTTCAATTATTAGTTGATATTGTTTGCTCTTATAAAATTAACCAGATATGTACCTAGTCTGGGCAAAAATGCTATTGTATTCTTTCATTTTCTTTGTTAGAGCATCAAAAAGCAATTTGGTGATTTTTTTTTTTCTAATTACACAAGTTGTGTAATATTTGTTGTGGCCTGTTGCTGTCATCTCAGTCACAATAGGACCTATTAGAAATGAGCAACCATGCAAGCAGTGTTCATATGGTATGATAATGTATTCTCACTGGGGAGTTTGTTGTGATGAAGACAAGAGACTGGGTGTCAGATTGTGATATCTTTTACAAGTCTTCTGAAAAACTCCTTAATATATGAAATTGGGGATAGCCTGGGTTGGGAAAGGTGACATTAGGTAGACATGAAGCACAACACTTCATGAAAATGACAATTCCATTTTGGGATAAAAGGAAGAATACAGGGTTACAATTTTTAATTCCAGTAAGAGAAAACATTAAGACATTCTTTGTAAAGTAACTGAAAATTATACACCTATACAGATTAAAATGCCGGTGTTGATGCACTCACATCATGTGCATGTGAAAACCCCAATTTCAGCTCCTTGATCCAAGTTTGGTGCCCTCAAACATTTTGGTGATTAAGAGACTAAGTGCAGAGTTAGTCTCCTTTCCCGTGATGCATCTTATGTCTGAATCTGCTTTTCTCATACTTAGCAATTTAATTTAAAAAAATATTTTTGCCTGTTGTGTAGAGAGAACACAGACAATGGAAGTCACCAGAAACATGGGTAATTCACATGACTTTAGAGCAGGGAAGTATTCTCGCTGGTGGGAGTTAATGCAAGAGGCTGGGACTCAACATTTGGTTTCTGCATTCAGAACCTAATCACATGACTGGGGAGGAGTTATTCTGTCAGAAATCCTGTCTGACATTCCTCAGAAATATTTCCATCTAAACCAGTGTATCTTCACAATGCCTTATTGTTCCTGTGAAACAATACTTTTTATTAAAAAAAAAAGTTTCATTAACTGATATTTATTCTGACCAACAATAGTATTAGATTGTAGAGCAAAATCTTATTATGGTTAATTGTTTCATCCTGATGCAAACTCATAAAGGTCATGTTTGCTGTTGAGATCCCTTTCCTTTGTGCCCAGAGGGAATGTCAACCCGGGTGTGGTTGTGGTGGTATGTTGGGGAGGGCTGTAACTTAAAGGCTGTTAGAGTTCCCACCACTGCCACTGTTACCCTGAAATTCACACACACAAACAACCCCTCAGCTGATTCTTCAGTGTATTTTTTTCTAGCTGTACTGATCCTCCACAGCAGTGCAAATCCATCAGGGATCAGTAACAGAGTTGCTTGATTTACTCAAAGTTAAGATAGATTTAGTAAAAACTATTTCCATTAAAAAATTGTGTGTAGAGAAACAACTTTTCATGCATTTCTAGTAATTATTCCAAACTTTTCTAACTCCAGAAGTTTTATTTGGTGAATATTGAAACCTACATTTCAAGCTTCAAAAATTCAACATTTAATTTTTACATTTTAAGTTTGGACTTATTATTGTTAATTATGTATTTCATAATGTGTCAATATTTTTATAACATCTATTATAGTAAGTTCTAATTTTAAGTTTTCATTTTAAAATCAAAGGACAGCTGATACTGAAATGTAAGTTGAAACATTTTATCTAATTTTCTAGGTCAATGTGTCTTCTGTTTGTATTGTAATGAAATGGTTTGACACATTAGCACTGTGATTTTCTTTTTTTAAAAAGGAGATCACTTAGTGTGTTATTAGAGTGCTAGGCATTTTCAGTCCCCTTGTGTTAGCTGGAGTCTTTTTCTTGACCCTGAAAAACCTCTGATCCCCTAATTAATGAGACAAGTGCTTATATTCTTTTCTAGATGAAAGTGTCACCTACTTCTCTTGTTGGTGGAACAGTTTGATATGTTGACACTTTGATATAGAAAATAAGATGAGCTGTTGTAATCTGCACTAAGTAGCAGCTGCTAATGTAAAAATAACAGAATGGTTAGAAGTTGGATGTCATAATGTGTCACAACATGACCTGCTCTATCATGCAGTATTGTATTTCTCTTACTGATGATGTGCAAAATGTAAAAGTGTTAAAAATAGTGTAGAACAAAAATATTTCTTCAGTTGTTTAAAAAATTTTTCCAGATTTTTTTTTTTGCTTGTTCATTCTAATTCAGGATGACAGAAACCTTTGTTTGCCCTCTGTGTCTCCTGCTGCCCTGAGAAGACACCTGACCTCTTACTGTCCAGCTAGCCTGCTAATATCAGCAGAAACATTCTCCTGCCCCACGAGAAATGGGGGCAATTCTTAGTTGTCTTTTTGTGGCTGGATTTCATTTCAGATTCCAGATAACATGGGACTAAAAGAGCAGAAAGACATCTTGTGGTCATTTTTCCCTATTTCCCATTATAGCTCTACCAAGTGTAAATGTCTGGGTCCTTAAACTGTAGAAATGAACTTTGAGACTCCCCAGACTTCTCACCCAAACTTTTTCTAATCCACAGGACTATCCTGTACCAGTAGAAAGCAGGATGGTGGTAGCAACTACTATGGGTAAAGGAAAACTTGTGCATTAACAGGTATCTCAGTCAAGGCAGGGGAAAATGTACTGGATGGAAAAGGGTGTCAGTTCTAATTGGGTTAGTTATAATCTCCATACAAATAAAATACAAATAAATCGTCCACAAGAAGGGTACTTATTAAGCAAGAAAGTTATGTCTTAGAAAACAAAAGATCTAGAGATAAATGAAAATTGCCTGAGGGTAAGCTAAATTTGCCCTTGGAAAGGAAATTAAACAATACTGTAACAACTGAAATGAGAATGAGGAAAGAGGAAATGTGCCACTGGTCTGAGAATGACATGGAGATCAAGGATAATCTGGATTAGGTCTGAAAGTGTGTGATTTTACTTTTTTTTTTTTTCTCAGCATTGGGCAATGATGATGCCAACTATGAAAACAAGGGTTAAGAGAAGTGAATATATGATATGCAAATAGAGTACATTATATCTGTTCAACAGATTATTGTGCTCAGATTGCGATAAAGAATGGTTTCCGTCCCCAATTCTGAAAGAGCTTGTACCTGAAATTGCAGGAATTACAGTTAAGTTCTTTAACAAATCCTATGAGACTTTGTACAGTGTAATATGACAGGAATTAGCAGAAGCAGCATCTATATTTAGAAGGGGAAAAAATGCAATTCTGACAACTGTAGGCCAGTTAGTCTTTATTGTGAGGCCTTAGAGTAAATTTGGAAGGAAAATGTTTTTAAAGCATGCATCCATCAACAGTGGATTGAAGTACAGTTTTCACCCAAGTAAGATCATGCAAGAATTCTTCTTTGGTATGGTAACTGGTTATTTAGACAAGAAAACTTCTTTTATATAAGCTGACACATAATCTTAAATGTTTTGCCATATGGAAAATTATTAATTACAGTGAGGAATGTGTATATTGTTATTTTACAAGCAGGCACAAGCTTAATATGGGAAATGCTGCTTGCATTAACTGAGTTCACCTAGAGTCTCTTGTTTGGAAGGATGAGCACTTTTAGTTCATGTCTGTCTGCAAAATGTCATGTACCCATGAAGGAGATGAGGGATTAGTCAAAGGCAATAAGGAACTAGTTAGCAGGAAGGCAACAGCAAACAGCTTTGAAAGAAGAAGCGTTAAGGTCCAAGGATTTCACTAGTGGAATTTCTCTCCAATTTCTTACCAACTGGTGCTGAACCAGTTTTATATAATGTCATTGAGAACCTTTGGCAGGAAGAGCAGCAGCGTATCAGCAAAATTGCTTGATGATGCAGATCTGGGAGATGTTATTAATAAGATATAGAGATATTATTAATACAAAGTAAGTTCAAGTTATTTTTGAGGAAGATTGGAATGGCCTCAAGTACTAAAAAAAATAAAAGCAGTGGGGTGGAATTCAGTGCTGCCAAGTGTAAGGTTTTATCTTTTCTGGATGAATAAGAGTTTCCACTGTCAGCTGGGTAATACCGGTGTGCAGAACAGGCAGATACTGGAGGGTGCCTGGGAGCAAAAAGGATGCAAGAATGTACCAGGTAAGATGTTTCTCAGTCATCAGAACCTGCTGCTACAGAGTACTCATGAGGGATGTGGTTGAACTAATCAGAAGAATGAAGAGCTTGCTTACTGAGAGGTAACAGAAAATGTTGTTTGTTTAGACCATGTAAGGAAGGAAAAATACACGCTTGATATAAATATGTATAGGTGGGAATATATATGCTGTCTATAAATACATGAGAAATCAGTAAAAAAATAAAGCTATGAAGCATTATTAGTCAAGTTCACTGGATGGGTTAGCTTCTTCTATTGGATATTGACAAGCATTATAAAAACCACCTCTCACCCAAAGGGTAAGATTCCAAAGGGAACCTAACAGCATAGTATGATATGTGTTCTTACCTCTTTCAATTTAGATTAGAGTTGAGGATGCTCATGTTTGCCCTAGAGGAATTAGAAAAACATAAAAACTAGCTTTACCCTTTGTTTTCCCTTGCTTAAGACTTTTTCCAGACTTTGTGCTAAGAAAACACATAACATAGTTCCTTTAAGTGTTTCAAAACAAAGGCAGCAGCAGAAAGATCAGTACTGAGATTTTCTTTAGATGACATTGGCTATTTTAAGTTTGATAGTAACAATTAAATTTTTATATTTAATTGGAAAAATTAAATTTTCACCAAATAACTGCTAAAATGCAAAATGGGAGAGTAAAGGAACAAGAATTCTCTTTTGCAGGAAAGTGGAGTGGGGGACAGAGAAGGGGAAAGGAACTATCCACATGAACACAAATATTTGTAGGAACTTGTGGGCAAAACAAAATCTTGATGAAGAGACCATATCCAAGTGATCAGAATACCTTTTCAGGGTTAAACAGGAACTTCACTGAGGGTGACACCTATACCAAAGGGTGACCAACCTCACTTCTTTAGTGACCTTTTTAGGTGAAACCTCCACCAGAGGAGCCTGAGTGTAATTCATTTTCTTCTTGTTCATTCTTCTATACCCTTTATTTCAGAAAATTTTAATCGTAATGAATCAATTTCTGTGAAAAGTTCTGATTTCCACAGCCTGACATTTTCCAGAGGAACAATATTTTGCTAAAAAGTTCCCAAGCAGCTTTGTTATTAGTAGAGGTGAGCTCATGCAGGATTTTTGCCATGTGCACTATGGATGGATTTCAATATACATTAGAGGAGTCTTCCAAATGCTTTATATTAATGCAGATACCATTATTTTAGTTAGCAGTTTAAATTCTTTGATGGGCACTGTTTTGCTTTTCTTCTAGTGAAGGAAAAGATCTCTCTTTTGAGAGGATGTTTGAGTAATTTATTTGTGTTTACCACTCTTCAGGATTGTGAACAATGGGTCATTTTGTCACATGGGTGCATGCTGTGCATAAAGACTGTTGTGTTTGAATTTTTATTGGTCTCATGAAGCTTCCTGTTATCAATTCCACTACATGTTACTGGGGAGGTTTACAAATGTCTGTTTTTCTTCCCTTCAGTTTTTTAATTCAAATCACCTGACTCTGCTGTTGTTTTTACTGATGCAAACCCAGTCAAAGCAGTGCAGTTTTCTCTGCTGCAAAACTGACATAAATAAGAGTCTTTAGACTCTAATGCTACTGACTCTTGTCCTGAAAGGCAAGTGGAACATTCGGTGTATTTTTTATGATAGTTCTCCAAAGAGACTAGCCGTTAATCTCTCCTTGAGTAGGTGTGTCAGCTGCAAACATTTCCTTCCAGTCTACCATTTCAATCACACTTCACAGTACACTGAAAATTGGCAAGGATGTTAATTATTGGCCTCTAGAACAAACCACCTACTTTGATTCAAGCATGCTTTCCAATTTTTAAGAATGTTGTTTCACCTATAGAACAGTATAATTACAGAAAATAGCTTGGTTTGGCTAACATTTTGTGTTCTGTGAGTTCTGCTTGCAAGGCAGCAAGCAGCACCAGGCACGAGGCTCACCTGCAGAGGATTTTAACCTCTTGCTGACAGGAGTTAGGGCTTGCCAGCATCCAGTACATTGTTCTTAGTATTAGAAGCTCAAAACCAGTGTCACTCAGAGGTTAAACATTAACATTTTCTGCCTTTAAGGCTGAAAGAACACCCCCTCCTGCCCCGTATAGTAAAAAACTTGGTTTTTATTCTCTATGGAACTTCCTGTTAAAATTTTATGAATGTCTGTTACAGGAGCAATTACAGCAGTGGGTCCTGTACCCGGGCAATGCAAAACCCTGGCTGCAACATGACCCACAAAGCAGCACGGTTCAGAGTCTGCATTTGTGCAGTGCAGTGTTCAATAAAATTTGCTGGGAATCAGCCATGTATTCAGGACATGATTAATCGACCAGCAGAATAAATTGCCCATAGATGACTGGGAGTTGACAGTAAACACTAAAACACCTGCCTTGAAGACTTACAGTCTAAGAGACAAACAGGAAACAGAAGCAAGTGGGAGCCCTGTTTTAGGAGAGAGATTTTGAGGCACAGACAGAGTCGTTCATGATTACACAGAGAGCTTGGCAGAGTTAGAGGCTGAACTATGTGAATTTCCCTTCATGGATTTGTAGCTCATGTAACAGGTCTTTAATTTACCAAGAAACTTTTCCACAATGCCGTCCTGAAGAGTTGACAGAATCCGCAGTTGGCATTTCGCACACATATGCCTTTTGGTTAAGGGCTTTACAATTTGTACAATTAATAACTTGCACCATGAATTAAAAACATTGAAAAACAGCCCAATGGTCAGTCTCTTGTATCAAGGAATTGCTGTGCAAGCCCAATCTTATTTGTTGCTACAACAATAAATCATCCACTGATTTAAAGAACATTTATATGGTACCTGGGCCCTCAAGGAAGTCCTGCAGTGTTATTGAAACTGAACATTTTTAAATTAATGGTGATTAAGCTATAGACATATATTAAATATGCTTGAGTACGTATTTCTCCTACCTGCTCTTTAACCGTAAGGCCTGTCGGGGCTGGCTATCTTCCTGGCTAACAAGCCACATGCTGCAATTGTTGTAATGCTCATGAGTCACACGCCCTTCGCAGTTCAGTGTGAATCAACAATGGGAGGGGGAACATCCGGTAGGGTTCACAGATGGGAGATGACAAAAATTGCTCAGGGATTCCCTCACTCCACTATAAACCAGATCCTGGGTGAGAATACACCCAGATCCCAGTGTGTGCTGTTGGTGCTGGTGTCTGCAGTCCCTGTTGGCCCGTCGCCTGCCACTGTTCAGGGTTCTGGATATCCAGCAGCTCTTCTGCTGCTAATATTAACCATAGGCTCCCACCATAGGAACTGCACTTAACAGCCAGGGAGCCATGTGCAGACCAAGAATCATTCATCAGTAGTTCATAGCCAAGTGCCTTGCTTCACTCTCTATATGTTGGTCAACATTTTTGCACTATAGGAACACATATATATCAATATGAAATATGTTTGCTGATAACCACTTGGCTGAGCTGAAGCTTTCTAACCGTAGCCATTTAAAAATTAACTATATACATGAGGGAAGCCATTCAAAACATAATCCTGCTATGGAAAAAAACCTAGAATGAATTCCAATGCTAGAAGAGGAAAGAATTTTTCATTAGAATTAAATAGGCAGTGTGTCCTGTTTAGAGCTGGGATAGTGCTTACTTCTTCCTGGTAGCTGGTACAGTGCTCTGCTTTGGATTCAGCATGAGAATAATGTTGATAACACACAGATGTTTTAGATGTTGCTAACTGGTGTTTACCCTGTCAAGGACTTTTCAGTGTCTCATGCTCTGCCGATGAGGAGGTACACAAAAATCTGAGAGGAAGCATGGTCAGGACAACTGACCCACTTGTCCAAAGGGACATTCTATACTGTAGAACATCGTGCCAATATATAAAATGGGAGAGTTACCAGGAAAGGGAGAGGGATCTGGCTTGGCACTGGTGTAGCAGGTGGTGAGCTGTTTGTATTGTGCCTCACTTGCCTTTCTTGGGATTTATCTCTCTCTGTCCTTCTCCTTTCTATTACAATTATTAGTATTAGTATCATTATTAGTATTATCTTTCAACAAGTTTCAACAAGTATGATTTTCTTTCCTGATTCTCCTCACCATGCCACAGTGCGGGGGAAGGGAAAGTGAGCAAGCGGCTGAGTGGTACTTGGTTGCTGGCTGGGATTAAACCATGACACAGTGTCACATAACCATATAACTCTTTATCTGTTATTATAATAAAGCATGGCTGAAATAAATGCACGGATTGTTATGTTTTCAAAGCAATATGGGTATTCTGAGTAAATTCTTTATCAGTTGTTTATTGTTTCACAGGCGGAATTGATAACCTTGCAACAAGAAAAAGAGGCTTCTCTTCAACAGTGCAAAATACTAGAAGAAGAAATCCGGACATTGCGTGTTTATTACAGGTAAAATGATTGATTATAATATGAATGAGTGACTCATAGGGGAAATTTTCTGTGCTGTGTCTGACTGAGTGAGGAAATGGCCTTATCAAATAGGTATTCATTGAAAAAATGCGAATACATCAATGAATCAAAGCCTGCATTTCTGCTTTACTGCTCACCAACCATCTCTTTGAAACAGAAGTTCCTTTCTTATAGCCTGAATTATGTATTAGTTTCTTCTAAGGGAAGGGAAGAGTTCCTGATAGTTGATTCTCACACTAAAAGCTGTGCTGTAGCAATGCAATCACTTAAAATACATGGACAAAAGAACCCGCTTACATAAATGCTTGTTTCTTCCCTGATTGTCTGCACATACCTAACTTAATCCACATAGGTTTTGAAATAATAAAATCTGTAATTCTAAAAGACTGTTTTCTTCTTCAACCCCAATATATTATGTTTTAATTCCTTATGGTCTGTAGTAGCGCATAGAATGAGAGAAATACCCATTCTCATTAATTTAGTTGGGCTGCACTGAACATTTGCATGGATCAGTGGGTTTTAGTCCCTAAGGAAAAGCTCTGTGTGGTCCAGTGAAGGAGTTAGGTTGTTTTATGGAGTGATGTTGGGTTACAGCTCTCATTTCATCCTGACCTCCTGTGTGAGAGGGGATACAGAGCTGCCAGCAGGTTAAAGGCCGGAGAATTGGCATCAACACAGCAGAAAATTGTGAATCTGAAGGCTGAATGTCTGTGATGAGGGATGTGGGCTGCAGAGGTAAATAATAAATGTAGTGTGAATACTATGTTCATTGGAAATAAAGAGGACTAGTTAGTTATGACTAAACAGCATTTGCAGTAGCAGAACTGTGTGTGTTTTCAGTGTTTCAGCATTCACAAGTGAAAAATACTCGGGTTTCTAGAGGTTTTTTGAGTTTCCCCTTCTCATTAAGTTTATTAAAACCGTGGAGGGAAGTTTCAAAAACAACTTTTGTTCCTAAATCTCATAGGCATTTATTTAAAGCCTGTTAATAGTGAATAGAAACCCCAAGCAATTTGTGATTATTGCTTTTAATGAATTTGGTCAGCATTTAGTGTGTGCACAAATTATGGTATGATTTACCAAGCTAGAAAGAATTTATTATAGTGCCCTTATTACTCACTTAAATGGGTTTTGTAGAATAGTTTAAAAATTCAAATGCAATTTTTGTATTGATATTTCAGAAAATAAGAATGTGCTTGTGTTTTTCTCTGCACATTGCAGGAGACTTTTCATTGATTTTTGAGCTATATTTTTGGCGTAGTCTGTCAAGTTTGCACTAATATATAATGTTTAACAAGTATAGTAGGCAGCAACTCAGTTTACTCATGTAAATGCTTTAAATCTCAAAAAATGACTTGCAGGAATCAGCATTAGAGTGTACCACGTTATTAACTTATGGCTCTTTGAACAGTGTAAGTTGGATGATGATATTTGCAAAATCTAGCCATTAGGTGTGGAAATTAATTATGCCCTGGGGCAAGAACTATTGTATTGCTGCTAAGTTATACAAGTTATAACATCTAAAGTGGAAGATTTTATCTCCTTCCTTGCTGTTCTAGAGACTAATGCATTCAGAAGTGGAATCACAGAGTGACTAATTGAGGTTAGCACAGACCTCTAGAGGTCATCTTCTCCAATCCCTGCTCAAGCAGGGCCAATCAGACCTGGTTGCCCAGGATCACGTCCAGATGGGTTTTAAATGTCTTCAAGGATGGAGACTCCACAACCTCTCTGTATGGAGACACTGTCATACAGAGGCATGACTTGAATAGCCAAAGACTACCCAGAGTTAAACCTGGTGAGGGATATAAAAGGCAACAGGAAGGACTCCTGTAAGTGCATAAGCAGCAACATTTGATGTCTCAGGCCTATCTTTTGCCTTGGTTAAAAATTAATTGCACCATTTTGAAGATTCTTATGAACTTCTTAACATTTTAGTTACAGTTTCCCCTACGTTCCATGAACATCTGCAGCCTCTGTCATCCAACAGAGTCACAGTACTTTGAACACATGCCAAATGAGACAGAAAAGAATATATGTCACATGTGCGAGTTTGGGCCACCAGGATTATCAGGAAGCCATAGCATTTCCACTGTAAAGGGAGACTGAGGGTACTGTTCTTGTACAGCCTGGGAAAGAAAAAAAATATTTCTTTCTCTGGTGACTCCAGGGAGACCTAACAGCAGCCTGACAGA
>JAWWLV010000179.1:39470492-39486754 GCA_035041135.1 Platyrinchus mystaceus
TTTACTGGATTTATTATCCTCTTCCCCCTGCCCCATTCCCAGACTTCTTGTCTCCAGCCTGGAATTGATTGTTGTCTGAGTTTCTGCATTTGTTCAACTTTCTAGCAATAATAAAGTTGGAGAGAATGACTTTATAAATAATTCAGTGGATAGAAAAATTTCTTGGGAGTGTGGCAGACCAGACTCACATCTGTACTCCAATTAATATTTGACTATTTGCACAGTAGAGGGATGGTAGAGAAAAGCTCCAGTATATACCATAGGCTTGGTGTTTACAGTGCCCGTTTGGCAGGCAATGAAAAGGCAAAGCAGTATCTGAACCTACTGGGGGCTATAGGTGTCCTTTTTTGCCTCCCAATGAAAAATTTTAGCCATCTGAGTTCTCTCCAAGCTTTCTATGTCTCTCATTCATTTAGAAACACACTCAAAAAGATACTTTTGAATGTTTCTTTTTTTGCCCTGACATGATTTTGAAAGTTTCCCCATCTCACTGGGAAAAAAAACCTGTAGTGTGGAAAAACAATTTCCAACTCAGCTTTAGTGATTTATGAAGACTTTGAGAGAGAGGAAACACTAAACTGTCAGAGATCCCAGGCACCTGATGGAATAACAAGCCACCATCCCTGCCATCAGTACAGCGGTGAATGTAGAACACTCAAATTGCCTTATGCTGCTGTTGACTCAGACGTGGATTGGTCTGACCCACACTTTATGAAATCTTTATGCCTAATGTTTCCAGAGGCTGTCTCTTGGCCTTCAGAGGTGCCTTGCCAATACAAAAGACTAAGCATCAGGTCTGAGGAGAAACATGGATAGAATGAATATGGACTTAGGTGCCTAACACACTCTGATGAAGTTTTAATTTGTACCATGTACTGTGCTAATTCTCCTACTGCTTCTGTTATTGGCTGTGTTATAGTGGCAACGTTTCTTATGTTTTGAAGATTAGTTGAGAACCAACCAGTCATTTTTTGTGCCAAGTACATTAAAGCTAGAAGCACTGGGCAGGTCCCTATAGTGTATTTCATCCAACTTGAGCAGACTTCTTCTCTACCTGTGTGCTGTTGTGGGGTAACGTGAATTAAAACTATGTTTACTTTGTCTTTTTAACTGTCATGGGCCTTTTCAAATGAGTTTCTTTTCTTCTCTAAGAGCAACGATTTACTTGACAGAAAGGAATTCCTTGCCATTGGATGCTTATATGATCTCAAGACTGTATACATGGCCTTCCGTTCACAGCTCTCCTTTGCCTGGCTGGTTCCTTCACATTTTTTACCTCTGCTCTCTGTGATTTTCTGTTAGGACTTTCTTCGTTTCTCAGTGAGCTGAAAAGTCTAAGAAGTGTAATTTTGTGCTGTGCTTTTTGGAATAAGCAAACAGTTAGAGGTGTATAGGAACTGTTTTTGAAATTTGTTAAAGCCTAATAAAATGGAAGAGCCACCTACAATCAACCCAATGACTGCTACAGGTAGTTTGGAGTAGATTAGCAATACAAAGTATTCTCCTCCTATAGAAATACTTGCAAAAATTAGGACATTGAGATCACTAGAGTTAGTATGTATTCTATATAATGTGAGAATACTCAAAAGAAAAATTGGAGAATCTATAAAGAGCATATGGAGGATTATGAAATTTGCTGTCTGGTAGAAAGGGTATGTGGCCAGAGGCTACGTACTCTGATTCTGCCACTGAAGTGCTGGGTGAATATAGATGAATCACATCACTAAACTCTGCTTCAACTGCTTTGTTTGTATAAACTGAATAAGAAGTTTTACCATTTTGCATAACACCTTTAGAGACTATGAAAATGCAGGTATTCCTACTTTAAAATGAGGGAAGGAAAACAGATACAAGATAAGAAGCAGCCCTCTCTAGAGCAAGTTAAGAAACACAGGAAACTGTGTGTGTAATAAGAGCTATTTGGAAGACTGTTTTCCCCTGAGAAGTTAGAAAGAAAATCTAAAAGTGTAAAAAAAGAATTCAGCTTGCCCTGTGAATATTGTATGAAAGGGAATTCTTTTGTTATTAATACAATATTTAGAAATAAGGTAATAACATTGTCAGGAGGACTTTAAATGCCATTTCATTTTTTGTTGGTTTTTCACAGGATATGTTTTTATGTTAAAATGTCAGTGCAATAATTTTGAAAAATCATCACTTTGATGTGTTTCAGTTCAGTTCTCTTCAGCTGAAGAACTGAAACAAAATGGCACTTCAAGTTGAAATATTAAGGTGAAAGAAAAATTTTCACTTACAAATTTGCCACAGAAAGGCATCATATATTTTAGTGTTGGAACTTACATCTCCCAATAAAAACCAAAATCTTTGATGAGAAGACTTTCCACATGAGGAATTTTCAGCCAGTGCTAGACATAACATTGCTTTTCTTACTTAGCACTTAACACTGCTCTCAGTAGCAAACTGCTAGGAAGTATCTAGGAATGCAGGTGGCATAAATGTAGGAGAATTCCTCTGCCTGTTATATAACACAAGCCAGAAGACTGCCCACCTGTTGTGTTTGCAAAGAAAGAAGTCAAAAGTGAGGTATTGTCTTTATTCAGTTCCTGTCTCTATACTTAGAGCTTTTATTAAATTGATACATGCATGTCATGCTGATACCTTTTACTGAAAAAATTTCCATTTTTACTTGCCATCCACGAGCTGCTTTTCTAACTAATACGACAGATGTCCTGTGTTTTGGAAGCTGAAGGTTTTTACCCTTGTGTCCAGCATTCCATAGTGATGTGTTACTCATCTGGTGGGTAGCTCTTGCAGCATAGGTGTGAAGGCTGTCATTTTGAGGAGAGTAAAGACCAACTTGGAAGCTTCAACTGCAGTTTTCCAGTGAGTAAGTGGGCCTGCTGGGATTTGCACAGTTCTGAGTCTTTCAAATATTTGAGTAAAGTGTAACATACTAGTAATAGTTTGCTTTTACAAGCTGCAGTTCATATAGTCATGACAGGAAGAACTAGCACAGAGCCACTTGTTTTTTTCCTGACACTACCAAGAAGACATGTGAGCAGTGGTACAGAGCTGCTGTCTCACTTAGCAGCGGAGCTTTTCTCGCTCTGAGTTTGGAAGGAAAAGCCACAGAAGGAGAGGGACGGAGTTATGCTGAGTGAATCACCAGTGGTATATTTTCTTTGTCAGCAAAGAGAGTTTAGAGAAGCCCTTCCCGTACCTGAGCCACTTCATGTTATGGTTTTGTCTTTTTTCTCTTAATCTGTACTGTATCAGTGATGCACATTAGAGCATAGCCAGCCATAAATGTCCATGAGTGACAAAGAAATGCTGTGTTTATTTATTTATTTGCTAGCCACACTTAGTATGTCAATTAGTGAATTGAAAAATACAATATTGCATGTGAAATAGTGAAAGTTTCTCCGGGCAATGGGTAGCTAATGTCCTGAGTAAGTAAGAGAGCCAAGAAAAGAAAGAAAAGAAACCTGCTAGTACTGTAATCTCAGGGTTGACATTTGGAGCAAATAAACTCATGGTCTGCCACACAGGATCCACCACAATTTCTCTCCTATCATGAAGAGAGCTGATTTTTTGCAGTTTTTACCAGTGTCTTAGGGCTGCTGCTTTGATTTTTAAGAGCAATTTCTTGACTCTGGTAATTTAAATAGTTTTTCTTCACACTTGACGCTATTGTTGTTTCCAGTCTTTCAGGGTTAATAATATGTGTCTGTACTGTTCAGTAGACACCACAACTGATCACCACAAAATAAGCTTTGAGGTGGCCAAATTGTTTCAAGAGCACGAAATACTAATGGGAATTGTGTAAAATTTATTATAAATGTTCTAATGTTAAGAGCTGTAACAGTAAAGGATCTCTTTTCAGTGTAAGTCTGTTTTCAGTGCTGATCAAAGTAAACTTGTATGTACAAACAATATCTGCCCAATAGTCAGTAGCCTAAACTGTAAATACAGTAGATTATTTGGGGTTTCTTTGCTTGTCTTATGTATAATTGTTTTTAAAAACTAAGTAGGAAACTATTAAGAAAAAAAGAAGAGTCCTCCTTTTTCTTTTGTATTATTTTTTGTCAGGTACATTTTTTTTAATACTTCTGGTGTTTGTAGCAGGAAAAAAAATCCTTTTATTTCATTTATCTATTCCTTTAAAATGGCATAGTAAGTAACAAATGTTGGGTGGAAACAAAGAAAAGTCACAGTTGGATGTTACTGTTACAAGATAGGTGATGACAATGGTATCTTTTTAGTATATCTCTTATCTGTGGTGTCATTAAATCTAATGATGTGCTAAATAATAAAAGCAGCCTTATCACATTGCAAGGCCTTGAATTGTCTAAAAGTTGCCATGCCTCCTTTTGGAAGGTTTGGCGTCAGAAGGAGCTGTAGTTCAGAGTGCATTTATGCCATCAAAGCTCTTTAGACAGATGGCTGCTAGCACTCCAAAATGATTAAAATATGTTCCAAGCAACATCAGTCTGTGGGCTTGGGGACCCAACCTTTCATTAGTCAATAAAGGGTCTTGAGTTCTTGAAAATGAAATCTTTAAAAGCTAATAAGGCTGCTGGTTTGCTCTGAGCTGCTTCTTTGGATTTGCAGTTGTGGATTGGACTAGGGCCAGTATCTGTCCAATAATATAAGGCTTTAAAAAAAATCTGGTTACAAGAGGCCTCCCGGCAGATCTGCCTGTTAAATAGTGTGGCCAAAATTTTCAGTCTCATATACATAAGTTTAGGCACCTGAGTTTGCATGTTGGGAGCTGGGAAGGGATCTGCAACTGCCACTTTGAAAAGCCAGTTGTTTTCTGGATGAGTATTTTAGCTATAAGTGCCAAAGCTGGATCATTAAGACCTGTACGATTTTATTTTTAAGTCTTCATGTGTTGACAATATGATCTATAGAATACTTTCAGGGTACCATAATCAAGATCACTAAGCAAGTTTTCCACAGCTTCTAGAAATCAGTAATATTACTTACAGCATTCTCAGGTATTGTCAGTACTTGCCAACTATAAATGTATAGTTGGGTGCTACATCGTGGTTGGGTTTATTGTCTTGTCTAAACCTGGCTTGTGAGAGATAGCAACTGGGGGCTTGTGCAAGTGTGAGGTGTCTGTAACCTCTCCATGTCTATGTGAGGGCAGCAGCAATAAATGCCTGTTCAGTAAGATACTAACATGTTCAAGTCTTCTGTTTCTTTTTTTTTGTTCTCTGACAGAAGAAAATCTGCTCTCACAATTTGCAGATTTCTGAACTTGAAGTGTTCTTGCCCTGTCAACTCTTTCCACACAAGTATCAAAATCTGAAGATGAAGATTCTTTCCAAAATACCTCAAGATTTAGCCTACTGCTTTAGAATGTTTTTTAAAACACATCAGAGTTTTGACATGCACCAACAGAAGTCAAGCAAGTTGTGGTGATCCCATTAGCTCAATGTGATCCCATTAGCCACATTGTTCAGCCTGTCTTCTTTCACCTTGGGAACAGCTCTCACATTCCTTTTGTCAGGACTTGATGGGGCTGGCAACTGAATTTCCCCACACACACACTCACACACCATATTTACTCGGAGAATGTCATACTCCATTTCTTTTTCCCAGAGTCTCCCTCTGAAGGCTTGTCTGCACCTGAACAGCCAGTGAATATTACTCATCATAAACATAAGCAAGATGTTACTGTCTTTTGGTAAATGTACATCGCATTCTGGGTTCTGATTATTTTGGTGGGCTGATTTTTGTTTTCATTTATAAAACATCTGGAATTTTGTATAGAATATAGAATATTTGTGTGTCCCAAAGTTTTGACTACTATCTAAACAGTCCTGTCATCTACTCTGCTCTTACAAATGGCTTCTGAACATTTTCCCTAACTCTAGGCATAAGCATTTTACTTCTGTTCTTCAGATTCCTGTGAACTAATTTTTTTCCTCTGACAACACTAAGAACTCATTTTCCACAGAGTAGGCAAAACAAGACAAAGGTCTACACTAAAAGCTCAGGATGTAGTGAACATGCCTGTTTCTCTTAGTGTCTCCGTTTCTGGAGTTCCTTGTGAACAGATATATTTACCTTGGACTTGAGAGTTCTCACATTGATTTAAGTATGCTCTGAAGTGGTCCTGTTATTTTTTCTGTTACTGTTCTGCCTCCTAATGACCTAAATGAGTCAGAACTTCAGGATAAGGAAATGCACAAAGCTTTCATCCAAGTGTTATGATTTTAAGGCTCAATAGATCATAGAAAACTAAGACTGGGAAAGAAAACTATAAAGAACAGATTCACAATGCCTTGGGAGCAGACAGAATTTATCTGCTTAGGATTTATGTCTCTTTATATCTCCTAATATATGAGAGTTCATATTAATTACTTTTCTCTCCACTCCAAGGCATCACACAAAACTTTTTTTAATCAAGCCAGCGTCCTACATAGCCTATGTCACTTCTTTTTTTGATCATTTTTCTGAGCTCTGCAGAAGCTCCATTTCCCACAATGCTATGTAATAAGCAAGTGCTGCCAAATGCTCCACCCCTACACTGAGGTCTGGGGTTTCCAGAGAACTGAGCAGGACTTAAGAGCAACATGAGTTTGGAGAAGTGGATGATTTCATACATGCTGCTAAAGTGCTTGGTGGACTCCTGCTTTGAATGTTCTGGTTTGTCATTGTTTTCATCTGGAGTTGCAAGTCCCTGAAAGTTGTAAACACTAAGTCCTAAAGGTCTCCATCTGGGGAGTGGAAATGAAGGGCCTCTTTTGGAATGTTTTTTCTTTGCCTTTTGATTCCCCTAGCTATAAGATGTAAATAGTGCTACTCATGCCTTTTTTGGAAAATACATTGGTTTAAGTTTTAGTTATTAGCTTCTGCTAAATCTTAAGTGGGGTAAGCCTTAATTTATCACAGTAGCTATCGTATTGCAGCAGTCCTCCTGAAATGCAAGTACTGAACTGCTTTTTCCAGACGAGTCATACACTGTGAGTACCCCATTAATACATTTATAATGTTTAATGACCAACTGTTTCTCCTGCTTCCTCCAAATTACTGTAAAGTTACTATTTCAAGGAGAGAAAGTAGCTTTTTATTCTGGAGAAGACTGTGGCATTCATCGCTTTCAGTGAGAATGTAATCTTTAACAGTTTGTAAGATTTCCTCTGCTAAAAGGCAGCACGAATTTGGAAATCTTTGAAATAGAAATGAGGCTTCAAGAGAGAAAGAAAGGTATCTGCTTTCCGGATAGGTGAGTTCACGTGTTGCATTAGTTCAGTTTTGGGCCAGAGTGTGTGCATGTGTGATCAAATTAATGAATATATCTCTAACTTTGTTGCAGAAATGTCACAGAGTTCCTTCTTTATGTTTGTAACAGTGCAGCTCTTTATGATTGGGGGGTAAAAAAACTGGTTTAGTGAAGGAGCCTGCCAAAGTTGATGGAGGTGAATTTGGACAGCCAATTAGTGTGGGACAGATAGACAGGAACACAGAAGAATGTAAAATGAGTAGATTGCTACAGATTTATGCTTGCCAGAACAAAACAGGCAAATTGTGATTTTAAAGACCCTGAGTTTGCAGGCTTGAATAAAGGCAGGCCTTAAGAAAAAGCCAAGAACATGTTGGTATAATGATACTTCTTGTGAACACTGTGCTAGATAAAGGGTACAAGAATGTCAAACATTTAAAAATTATTTTTACTCAGCTAATGCTTCCATAATGGACGTTAATACTGTTGACATTACTCATGGATTGAATGCAGGCAATTTAGACAGTAGATAGTATCAGGTGCTAATAGATCAAATGTAATTATTCTTGATGAAATAATTTTACACAGTTGAGCTAAATTGTTTCAATTATTCACTGTGAAAGAAAACGCTGAGTAAAAGTGAAAATACTAAGCTCTCTCCTCTAGGGGCATTATAGGCATTTCTGGCTCATATTTTTTCATCATAACAACCTTTCCTCTATAACAACTTCCAGTGCAAGTTATTACAATTCTTTTTGCATAAGATAGGTCATGTGAAGTTCAGCTGTAGGTGGGGCCATTGTGGTTGATTGGGGGACAGTCTTAATAGATCCATTTCATTAATTAAGTCATGCATTTTTTTATTAACAAAACCTGTATGTCAGGTTTAGCCAGCTGGGAGCCATTCTTATGGTTGTTATCTTTGTCAGAAGGAATATTGTGAAAATAAGGAATTACTGTACACGCTTTAACTCCTGATTAAACAGGAATGACATCCGCTCACCTGCTGTCCATGAAAAAATAACTTAGGGGCATATCATGGGGTTGATTCATAGGTTCTGATCTCACATATCTCATTAAGGTAAAAACTCTCTACATTGCATTGAAAATACACGATGAAGGACTTGTGTCATACCAACCCCATGGTCATTGAGACAAGCAAGGTTAAGGCCAAAAGTTCAAACATCTAGATTATTTATTGTTTCTTTTTAATCGTGAAGGAATTTTTTTTTTCTTGCCCCTCTTTTTGGCTGTATAAACTAATATTCTTTCTCTTCTGGTGTTCCATTCCCAGAGATCAGAAGGAAGCAGCAAGATTTCTAGGAAGTATTCAGTTGTACTAGGCACCCAGAACAGCGTAAGCACCTACTGAAGGTCTCAGCCTTTAGATTCCTAATACAAATATATTCAAGGCATTCTTCACTAGGATTTATCCTGGTTCTCAATGGAAAATGCACTAATGGCTTCCACTATCATTAAAGAAGATTGAACTGGGAGGAACTTTCACCAAAGAGGAAGAAGTGTTGTGAATTTGTCCCTCACTGAAAGGAGCAGGAAGAAGGATGGGTAACAAGGTTCACATTATCTGATTTATCTTTCTTTTGCTTCTGAGCCAGGCAGTATCTTAGTGGCTCATATAGCATCATGTTCTGTTTGTTTCAATCCTATTCTGTAAAAAGGACTTCCATCCTAAGGGTTTTGGTGGAGATACAGAAGTACATATTCTTCCATTTAGCTCTTCTTCCCTACTGTCATTACCAAAAGAGTCATTTTACTATAATTCTACAGTTGTGACAGTAGAATAAGGACCGTTGTGGTGTAGGAATTTAGTTCTCCCTCTTGAGCAATGTTACTGCTCCTATCAGAGGAGGGCATAATATCTGTTAAATGTATATAAGCATAGTAGGTAGCAAATATATTTGCTGCTCAAGTATTTCACTTTTACCTGCTGCTCACGAAGAAATTATATACTGGCAAAAAAGAGAAAACTAAAAATTAAAGCTCACGGCTATATTATTCTTTTACAGACTTTATTTCAGTAGCCCAAAAGTCAAACTCATGAGGGTAAAGGAAGAGAGAGGTGAGGGAAGCTGATTTAAAAGTTTTAGGATACAGAAATGAATTCAGCACTGTTTACAGCCTCTTTCCAGCCCCTATGCTTAGGAGCTTTCTCTTCACTGATTTTTCTTCAGAAGCCAGCAGTCTAATCTCAGGCTTTTCAAGCGGTATGTAAGTTCTGTGTTTTGGCTTCCAGTTGATGGCCCCTTTTGCCGGGTAGAAAGGCAAGAACATCTTCTCAGAAAACAAGGATCTTTGTGCTCATGGCAGCTCAACAAAGCCCAGAAGGTTACTGTGACCGCCTATGCCCCATGGTGACAATGGTTGCTGAACCTGCAGTGGGGAGGCAGGTTTTTGTGAAAAACTGTTTTTTCCATTAAGGTCCAAAATCTGGATCTGTCTGCTGAGGTTAACCAGGTTGATATGCATTGCCAACACATGCATACTGTTAATTAGCTCTTTTGTATCTTTCCATGATTAATAATTTGTGCTGAGACCTGAACTAAGATCAGGGCCTCAGGTTTCCAAGACACGGCACATGCAGGTAGTAAGAAGTAATCCGGGGCCCCCAAAGCTTAGAATTTAAAGAAGACAAAGAGCTAGGGAAAAGTACTTTACTCCTGGTTTCAGCATGGCAGGCTGAGCTTAGCATGTTGTAACTTGCTCAGTAACACACAGATGTGAAATAGAAGAGGGAATTCAAGACAGAGCTCTTATACCCAATCCACTAAATCATTCCCTCAGCATGTGTCCTTGTTTCACGTTAAGGAGAATGGCCCAGGCAAGTCTGCCCAGTTGCTTCAGTAAGCATTGGTACAATAGGGAAGCAGACTTCCCCTATATTAAATTTCCCAGGTGCTCCCTTTATCATTTAAGCCATCGTTTTAACTGCCTTGTTTCATAGTGCTTAACTGTCCAAGGAGCTGTATGATTTATATGAGTAAGGGTTTGGCAGCAGCAGCTAGGTAAGACATAACTTACTGAGTTGCCATTGTGTCATTTACATGGCTTTCAGGAGGTGATTTTCTAAGTGTGTATTCTGCGTAGCAATCCCCAAACCAGCTGCATTTTTGTATGGGAGAAGCCATGATAGCATTAGAGTAGACATTACAGGTGTCTGTACTAGCATGGAAGATGGATTTCAGGCTGCAGCACATGCAGTCCTCCTGGTGAGTCACCAGAACGGTACGTGTTGCTGTGCACAGTACCAAGAATGTGGGGAAAACATGTGCTGGGCACAATCACCTAGAGTTCATCAGTACCTCACTTCTTGACACTCTAGTGACCACCGCTGGGTATGGACTGGAGCACAGGACACCATATTTGCCTTTGGTCAGACTTGCATAATATTTTTCAGTAACACCTTTGAGAAAGATCAGACAAAAGTGTTCAAATATTCTGTTTTATTTTCCTGGGTCAGGGAAGGAAGTATCCTCAAATTAAAAAAGTTGTATTTCTTCTTTTTTAGAAAGTCATTCAAAGATTTTTAACCCACTGAACCATTTAGCAAGACAATAGAGACAAGGGACAGAGCCCCATGTGATTCCCCTTCTCAGGTTAGTCACACTGAGACTTTCTAGCTTTAGGGCTACTCAGCTCATCCATGAGATCATCCTTCTCTCAAATTCCATATGTATTCGGTTATTCCATCTTTGAAACACGTTTCCGTTCTTTGTATTTCTTCTAATTGCCTTCTTCTGGAGAGACTCTTCTCTTCCATCTACTCAGCTGGATGTTCCTGGCCATGCTGGAAGGCAGGGCTGGCTTCCAGCTCTGCGTCCAAGACAGATTCATCTCTTGCTTTTCTGATTCAGTGGGGGAGTTAAGCCAAACGATCACAATAGCAAATCAGGACAGCCATAAAATTCATGATCATGTCTGATTTATAAAGATAACATTGAATGAAGTACAAGATATTTTCTGAGGTTATTAGTAACAGGCTTTCTTCAGCCAGTCATTGCTGAATAGTGCTATGTGCTTTACTGCTTGATTGATTTATATGCCTTTATGATTTTAATTAATACTGCTTTCATCAGAGGCAATTACTAGTGATTGGAAAACTTCAAGCTGTTCAATTTATCTATGCCAGTGTCTGGAAAGTATTCCAGTGATCTTTGTTTTTGGAATCTATTGAATGGCATAAAGAGCACTAAGGAGGCCATGTAAACACTGAGGAAAAAATAATGCTTATACTTCTGGGAAAACATTTATGGTGATTCACATTTTGGAAACTGAAACACTATCAATGTTTTATTCTCAGATTATTTTCCAAGAAAAAGCTTGGATCCATTACTGAATAAGTTTCTTCAAAATACTTAGGCTCATACTGAAGTTGGATCATGCAGAGAAGTCTGGAAGACTGTGCTGTGGGAGGGGGTCAGAAGACCGTTCTCCATGCTGTGACGTTAGCACAGAGGCATGGAATAAGCCCATCTAAGTTTCTAAGGAGATGTTTGAATCCTACCTGGCTGTAGCAGAGGGTTACCTGCAGTAGATGTTAAAGGATCAGGACAAAAGTGTTTCTCTGTTAGTGTCTAGACAAGCTGCTTTGTACAGAAAAATATAGAAAATGGAAACATGCTTAATAAAACTCATTAGATGAGAATATACCCACTTGAAGCTGGAAATATTCACTGTATGGGTACAAAAAGTCTTTGGATCTTAGTATAACTATATTAAGAGTTGGGGTTTTTTCCCTGGTGAAAAGAGGTTAAAAATCCTACATGATCGTGATATGAATGAGAGCTAAGAATTTTACAGAAACTTAAGCCTTGTAAAAAAATCTCAAATGTGCACTTGTATAACAGGTTTTGAGCGAGTCTGGCTCAGTGTTTACTACTACAGTATAAAGGGCTGGGTTTCTTGATGTATATTTCTAGTTGGCATTTTATCAAGGAAATAAACTTTGGTTTTTATTTATTTTGTGACATGTGGATTGAAACTACATTTTCTCTGTCCAAAGCCTTGATTTAAAAGCATTAGATCATTAAATTAGGGGCTTTTGCATAAGACTAAAATTGTAACTGAACAAATTATTTATGCAGAGAGAAGCAAGATAAAGTTTCTTTCAAGAGTTCTTTAACATATCAGATTGATAAGAGTCAAAACACCTTTACTGCCATTAAATATTTACCAAGACTTGGCTTTTGGAAGAGGGGCAGTTCAGTGCAGTGTGTTTGGCTCCATGCAATGCTATTGATTAGCTATCAGAAGAACATAGTTAATGGGTAACTGGAGGTATTACAGAGCTCTCCACATTCTTGTCAAGTCTTTTCTCTGAAGATGACCTAAAATAAAGTCAGTTACAACTGGCATTCACCCTGAGACAGATTGCACAAGCTCACCTACGGTATGAACAAAAGGTTCACAAGGATCAGTTGACCAGATCTTAGGCAATCCTTTCTAGTAGTTGTTGTCATCACTGCTGGACTTTAGAACTGCACGTGTTTACATTTAATTAGAAAGAACACACAGTTTACATCGCACAGTAGCTATCAGTATCGAATCAGAATTGATTTCCGTTCTCTTTCTCAAATGACTGTTTCCTTCAGACTAATTAAAAAAAGGCACATAACAAAATGACTCATATAAATTTTAAAGCAAAGTAAACATTATTCCCTGGAGACAAAAATAAAAGTCAACAGCACATAGTCATTACATTAAGCTTGTTTTTAGGTGATTCTGGTGCCTGCATTATAATATATATCAGCACCATCAGATTGCTTTTATATAAATGTATATATGAAGTACCCCTTTGCACCAAGTGGACACTTCACTGACTGTTTCAGTTTTCAGAGTCAGAATTCTCATTTGCTTCATCAGAATTTTTTGCAGTTTATCTAATATGAGTTGATTCACTGATATTGTTACTTTTTGCAGAAGGATTTTGTTCATTTGAAATAAAATTGTCTGCGTCTAGGTCACTTATGTAAAATGGAAGTGAGAAGCCGTTATCTTTACCAGTGAGAAGCTGCGAAAGAAACTAAAGGCCCAACCCAAATTAGCCTCTAATTTCATGCATAATTTCTAACGAAATCTCTATTAGATTTTATTAGTTCTGCAGGGAAATCTAAATTCAAAACTATGGTGACAGGTGACATCGATTAAGGTTCCTAGCAGAAATGCCTGGCTCTTGAATGTGCCCATTCTTTGTCATCAGGAAAGATTTCCGTGGTTGGCATTTTGGAGAGTAAAGGTTCATGCCTGTAGTATTGCCAAGCCTGTGGGAGCTGAAGGGGCTGCTGAAGGTCCAGACTGGCTTGGTGGGTATGTGGGATTGTAGGAGCTGATCCAGAAATGCCTGGTCAGAACGCCTAATGTTCCTTTATGCAATAATACCCTGGTTTCCTTGTGAGCAACAGCATTCAGAATGAAGTTCTTGGCAAGGATAATCAGAAAAAGACAAAAAGTAATACATAGTGGGTTTAATTACATAGTAATACACTGTTTTCTACGAGTTTTAGTTTGTATATACCAGTGGCTATTATTTTAGCACTTTCTTAATTAAGTTTAGCTGTGAGGAAAATGATGCACTGTTCTTTAAACAGAGGTCAAAAATATTGTCAAAAACATACTCTTGGAATAAAAAATAAATCACTATGACCTTTAGGACAAGATCCTCTGTCTTTCTTCCACCAAGCTTGTGTTTCTGCAAATCCCTGACATCGGCAATTTCCCTGCTGGCCCCAGGCCAGAGCCACTGGCTCCACACCACCCACGTACACACCCCTTCAGTGATCCATGTCAACCCAGTGGCCTCCAGCAATCAGCAGAGAGGTGCAGGTGCTGCCAGTTCAGCCTGGGGATGGGGAAAGTGGCAATGCCTCTTGTCTATGAGCCAGCTGTGCCCCTCCTTTTTGCCCACTGCACACAGCCAAGCCAGGGGCTGCTCGCACTTCCCAGGAAAAGCAGACAGGGGGTTGTGATACATGGTTAAACACAGAGTTGTTGGCACCATCTTAAAAATCCATTATATTCAAATACAGAGGTCACTCTTGGTGCCAGTTCTGTCTTCGATTAATAGATAAGGTTCCCTCTATATTTGCAGTGTTACCTAAACAATCTATTACTGTAGGGAATAACTACAGTACTACAAATACTAAGTTAAAGTTATTTTGTTAACTGAAGCCATTGGCAAATACTTAAGAATGGCCAAAGCATATGAATTGACAATAAAGAACAGATACAAGATAGCAAAATTCTTTTGTGTAACTTCTAGTATGGTAAACACCATACAAAATAAAATTATTTTTTTAATTTAGGTTAATTTTACTTACTTAGAAGCAAGCCTTTAGGGTGCACTCTGTGAATGATTGGGCTAGAATATGCTGATACAGCCAATTCCCTGTCAAAACACAACAGGAACATTTTATGGAAAGATTGTTCTAGGAAAAACATGTAACCTAGGAAAACTGTGAAGAATATCTGCAGTAGTTGCTGTTTTATTGAAAACCCAGTCTCCTAATTCATGGAAGAAATTTGAGAGCCTGGGAATCTGTGTCTTGCAATTAACACAGATACACTGTAGAATCCTGAAGATATGTAATTAATGTTAACATTTATCAAGTGATATTCAGGATTAAGCCATAAAACCTAAAGTAGTCTCTTCTGTAAACTCAGGTGCACTATATCTGTGTTTGTAAAAAAATATATATGTATGTGTGAAAAAAGGGTAAGTTATCATCTTCCAGTCTCTAATCAATTAGAGATAAGAGAGACCCCAGCCTTAGGTGCGTCACGTACCCAGGGAATTCAGGTGGATTTCTAAGTTACAAGCTATTAACTATGGATCTGTGATCTAGCAGAAGAGAAGCACCATAGCTGCAAAGACCTCAAAAACTCTTCCTTCTACTCATCAGTTTTGTGTATGTTTTGCTCTGGTTCAACCAAACACTATTAATCCAGAAACTAGTTTTGTGGGGGTCCTGGACCATTTGATGGTGAGGTGGATGTGAGGAATGGTAGGTGGTGCTGAATGTCGTGTGCATATCACTCAGGTGAGGCTATCTGAGCAATTTGCCCAGGGCCTGCATAAAGTGAACAGCAGACATTTGATTACTGTGCAACTCCCTAAATGAGGGGTTATGGTTTCCAATTATGTCTTGTTTGAGAGCACATCTCGCTGGTCCTTCAACTTCAAGAAAGGCTCCGATGATTAATTCAGATACCCCATGTCCTTAATACCTATCCCTGGATAGTCACAGAGGAGTGGCAGGGGGACTGTAGTGGTCCCAGAGAGCGAAAATGAGTCTGAAAAGAAATTGTTTTCTGCTTGACATCACCAGAAGACCACCTGGGTTCAGTTTTGTCCTAAATTCAGATTTAGCTGCATCTAACTTATCTCTTTCAACAGTGACATGTTTCTTGACATTAGCAAAGCTCAGAGCACCTTGCAAAGGGTGATTACTCTTATTTGAAGATGAGAAGACTGAGGTCCAAGGAGGAAAAATTTGTTTGCCAGTAGCCTTTAATTCATATTTGTTGAAAATGGAAATTCTAAGGTGGATGACCATCAGTTTGAGCTTTCACTGTTGCTAATGAACCTGTGCTTGAATCATGTAGTGTCCAGACTGTCTGGACCCTTGTACAGGTGACAGATCATTTCAAGAGAGAAGCCTGACTCTCAGGTTGCTGCTTACTGTGGATCCATACTCACATGTAATTGAGTTTGGACAGTATGGACACACATGAACAGCACTTATCTGTCAACATGTTTTCCTGTAAAATCCTGAAGTTTTATGAACAGCCAGCACAGAGAAGAAAATCAATACTGGGCTCTGTTCAACAAGTGTTTATCACTGGATTTGGTGAAAGAATATAAAAAGAAAGAGGCTGCCTGAGCTCATCTTATACTAAGAATGCATGGGTACACCACACATGAGAGAACAACACTGTGATGGACTGTGACAGTGGAAAGAACTCTGAGTTATGTGCAACGAGAATTCCTGTCCGTGGCCTGTGCACCAGAGTCTAGCACAGCTGCTGCCTTCGGTTAAATTAGTGAGAG
>JAWWLV010000179.1:39489605-39519617 GCA_035041135.1 Platyrinchus mystaceus
ACCTTCTCTTAGATGGATGGCCTTAGGGGCTGACGAGCTCCATCTACCCGGGGGACCCGGGATTCGAACCTGCGACCATGGCGCTGAGAGACCAGTGTCTTAACCGCTAGGCCACCAGGGGTCCCCAATGCAGATGTTACTAGCTTATTTAAACCAGCATCAAGAAATATTTTACATTTTCTCTCACAAAAGGTATTGACCAGAGATCTTTAGAATTGGTCAGTGTGTGCAAATCATTCATAATTCTAAGTAATCCTGCTGATTGTATATTTTTATTTTTTCGTTATATTGAATAATCTCATTTTGCAAATAAACTCCCTGTAGCTGGTGAGTCTGCTTGCTAAAAGAGAGTCCTGTGTAATGTGAATTAATAACACATCAGTAACCCACACTGATTAATTCAACTTCATGTAAATCACACTAACAACTTTTTGCTGCAGCTCAAAGGTGATCAGCAAGATGCTACAGCTGAAAAATACTGCCTTTTAAGTTTTTGCTGAATAGTTTTTTGACTTTTTAAAATTGTAATGGTTGTTACATACTTCTAGAAGACTTGTGGAAATGGATTGTTCTTTTTGTTCTCAGTCACTTTTGAAATAAAACTTGTTTTGCTAGTAGTGCATGTGAGTCCATATATAACAATATTAAAAGTATTAATTAAACTGAGTGTAGTATTCTTGCAGCTCAGCCTTAGACTGAAACTTAGTAATGTTATGATTTTGCTTTCCCAGCTTATATAAGTCTTTGTCTGAAGGAATGAGCCTGAAGAATCAGCCTACCTGTGCTTTTAGTACTTCTGAAGATGGACTTCAGGGAAGGGAGGATGTTGTGACCCTAACTTATTGCCAGATTGAAGATCTGGCAGCTCAGCTGCAGCAAACTCGGTCAGAGCAAAAGGACACAGAGATGAAGCTCCAGAAAGCCCTGGAAGCTTCACGGGAGGCCAATGAAAAAGTTCAAAAGTAAGTCACTTGCATTCCAACAAAAATTGCAGCTGAAGACCAAATTAAATGTTATTTCTTTTAGTATTTTGTCTATAACTGAAAGTGTGGCAGAACTCAGAAAACATCCTTTAAAATTATTCCTTCTTTGTCAGCTCATTACCTACCCAGTGTGAAGCTGATCATTTTAGCAGTTTTGCATTATTAGGCAAGTCAGTGTGCCTCTCTGTACTGTTATGGAAATTGGTTTTTGCATGTGCAAGGCACAGAGAAAGTCTTTCCATCTCCCATGAATGGTTTTCACTGTCTTTTTGCCCTGTGGCAATCCTATGGCAACAGAGTATTTGCCTTTATAATTGCACAGTAGAATATTAAGGTTCTCATTTTTTGTCTGTTACACATCTGTCAGGTTTCATGCTGTAGTAAGGGCTGATGGGGTGTTTTAGAGGTGGCTTCAAAATCTCATTGGGAGCCACAGGAAGGCTCTGATCAGTGAACTCTCCCATCATAAGATTCCCTATTAAAAGTTTACTGAACTCCAAAACCTGAAGTTCATGTCTGCTTAAGTACTTATTGTCATATGTGTTATAACGAGCATATAAGCCTTTGAAAGACTCAATGCTGGGACATGGGTATATGTGTAGGCAGAGCCTCTTGCCAGTCTGGCACTTCTCATCTCTGCTTTACATTCATCAGCTGCAAAACACTCTTCTCTTACCCTTCCAAAGTGGTTGATGCTGAACTGATGCAAATTGTCCTGTCTGTCTATATTTGTCTTCAACTTTAATGTCTGTGGCATATTTACAGAGTAGCCAGAAATTGGTTTATAATACATTGCGAGGACTTAACAAGAATTTTTCCTTTTTTAAAAAAAATACATGCTGAGTTCTATTAAAAAAAAAAAAAGTATTTCTATATTTTTCATTTATTTGTAACTGCATAAAATATAGTTAAGGTAGTTACATATGAAAATGCATACTTTCAGTCATCTCTTTAAAACTTCCAGTGGCAGTTTAATAATCATTCAATTCTTTATTCTGAGCTTGATAAAAATAAACTATGAAAAATAATTTAAAGCATGGTAAAGAGAATATTGGTTGAACCTTTCTGTACCTTGTTTTAAGTTGTTACATGTAATTTTATTTATGAACATTTACTAGCCACAGATATTTAGGTGGAGGTTGAGTTTTCATTGCCTTTTTTTTTTTTTTTAATGTGAACCAGTCTTGTTTAATCCTGTGTACCCTGGGTGGCTAGAGTAGAAGTGCAGCCACAAACTGAATTAAAGTAGTGGTGATGCACTTCTATAGTGAGAAGTGTTTATGTAATTTGACATGCTAAACTACTTGGGAAAATTTTGGTCAGGTTAGTTTTCATTATTGCTAAGATCAGACAACTGAGCCTATAGCAGAATTAAACAATTGGTTGAAGTCTTTTGATGACAATAGCATGCCCTTTTTACCAAGAAACTGTGGAAATGCTCCGTGTGTCTTCCCAGCACCCAGAGTCATCCACCCCCATCTTATAATTCAACCTGCAAACAGATTAAGCAGCTGAGTTTGTGGAAAGTGTGTTTACTTTGAGCTAAGAACCCTTGTGTGACACTATAGAGATTCCTCTGACACCTCTGGGAGAGCTACACAGACAGTTCGTACTCATCAGCAGGGAAACCGGGCTGAGAATTCCCAATTTCTTTGTAACCAAAACTGCTTCATACAAATCACTGTTTGGCAATTAGGCAGGAACTCATTTGTTAGCTTAGCATTTTATTTCGAAGATGTAGGATGTTCTACATTTCAAAAAGGAACTGATGATTTATAAACCTGTCAACGGGTAGAATTGATATTAATTACAAAAGTATTAATTATTAGCACTGTCTTATGACATTTTAAACTACTTTAATGTAGTTTAAAATGTTACTTTAATTAGTTTAAAATGTGACACTACAATTCATAGTCTGAACAGAGTTCTGAAATATGTTTTCTTGACTTCTTTTAAATGCTCAACTAAAACTTAATTCTGACGTAGGAGGGAAGTAGTTTTATTAGTTATATAAACTAGTTTCTCAATATTATTCAGTAAAATAGCAGCAATTAAAAATTAGAAGAGGAAAATAATGGTGACCATTAAGAAGAATGTAATTGGAATAATTAAAATAATGCTGAAAAAATATGCACTTTGTATCTTCATACAGTGTAATTTACTGCTGTTCACTGTGCCTTTGCTAATCTGTTTTCTCGCAACACTAAAGAATTTTTCAATATTCTTAAAAACTTCAGCGTTTGCATTCAGCATGATATGCAGAGCTTGAAACAGAGATGTAATTTCTCCATGGCATTGCCTTCATTTCAGCCATTCGTATACCCCCTGATAATTGTTGCTTTCTAAATGTGAGATCCAAGTCAGAATAGTGGTCCTGTCTTTTCTGTCAGGACAAAAGGCATCTAAAAAATTTCTGGATCCTGTCCCACATGAAACAGCAGCTGTGAACCAGAAGGGGGATATATTGGAATCTGCTTATAGTGAACTTGGACACAGTAAAAATCTGTTTATACTGAAGTAGGGTGAACATCTCACATTGGCTCATAGCAGTGCGAGATATAATTGAGACTGTGTGCTCTTGCTGTCCTAATAGGAGTGATGGTGTGAAACAGAAAATGTTGATGCTCAGAAAGTGACCACACAGATTTAGCTTCATTTGTTTGAATCTTTTTTGATTTTGAAACATTATCAAGATACAAATTAGACTTAAAAGAGCACTATTTAGTTTATAAAGCAACTACGTATCTTAACTGTGGTCTATGTAAATAAATACGTGTGTGTGCACACATAACACAATTTGTATTTATTCAATAGAAAATAATGATGATCTGCACGATAATATTTTTAACCAATACTCTATAGAATGGCTATGACTATAATTTTCTATAGTTAAATAATGTTTCTATTTCATGGTTACAAACAAAGAATTAGGACAGCAGAACAGAATTCACCAGCAGTGTTGGTATAGGGCCACAGGCCCCCTGCAAGTTTGTCCTGCCTGAGAAGCCAGGAGCCAGCTGGTGCAGCCCCAGCAGGGAAATGGGGCTGACCTGGAGAAGGTGGCTGGGAGAGCCTGTGAATTAATTAATACCTCTACCAGCAGAGGAAGCAAGGCATTTTAAAACTGTCCTTCCGGGTGGAGCCTCTGGGATTGTGGAGTGGCTGCTGATGTCAGTGAGATCAGAGAAGGTTATAATGTAATACCAAATCAATATTAGCCAATTATCAGTAAAGGTTGAGGCCACTTTTGATGTGGTTTTTCCAGGAAACCGTTCTATTTTTTCTGCAACAGCTTTGCAGCTGGAGTGAATTTTAATGCCATTTGTGTATTGAGGGCTTCTATTTTTTTGTCATAATTTAATGATTCTAGCTCAGTAAAGCACAGTTCTGCATGTGAGCACAGATACACTCGCACATTCGTATAGCTGTGTAAGGTGGCAGAGGAGGGTGAGTGGGTAGAATTTCTATGTAATCCTCTAAAAATAAACACAAATCCACAAAGTAACAGTGCAATGCTAAAATACACAGGTATGAAAATAAGCATAAATGGTGAGAAGCATGCTGCTTGTATACTTTGTCAAGATAGCTCTGATTATGAATAAAGCAAATATAAAAGTGATGTAAACCAGAAGTTATTGCTTCACTTGTCCTTAATTGTTATTAAAGATATCTTTTCTTTTGATTTTTTTTTTTTTTTATAAAGAGGAAGTCAGGAAAGTTACAGATTTGAATAAAATATTTCAGTTAATTAATTACATAAGAAAACTAAGTGGTCTAATGAATAAACAGTTTTATCAAAGGAAATTATTATCTGTCATTAATGCAATTCTAGACTTAAATTGCTTTACCCCTTAAGGTTTGATTTTTTTGGCCACCTAAATTTTATTGTCACTGGAACACACCCTTTTTTTTTTTTAAGTCCTGAATTTCCCTCTAGCATTTCTGAACATGCTTTCTCTGCTTTTGTAGTTGTTCACTTAGTTTCTTAGCTGATGCTGATAATTAAGTTGATTGATGACAAACAAAAGCAAACAGTTCTTATAAGCAGTTGACACAGTTGAAAAGAATGCAAAAAAAAAGAGAAAGAAATAAGAAGCAAGCATTTATTAAGTAGTTAGTGTCCCCCTCTTCTGCAAGTCAAACTAATCTGCCTTCCAAGTATGGGAGCTGTGTATGTTTCACATCAACATCCAGGACCTTCTTCAGTGCTGGCTGGAGGGTCTAATCTTTCCCAGAATGATCTGAGCAGTGCAGTTCAAGAACAAGAATGAATATTTGAATAATCACAGCACAATGTGAGGTGACCCTTCGACGGGGGACTGACCAGATACACATATGGATTTTGGGAAGAAGCTCTGATGCTCTTTTTTAACACAGCTGTGAGAAGAATGTGACTAAGACCCAGTAGTCTTTCTGGAGTATAGCTGGTAAAGGAAACCATGAGGAGAGGAGAATGTAACACATGGGTGTAAGAGAGTCCGCTTCATTGATGCGATCTGAGGGGAATGTCTAATGACTGGAAGAATCAAACTTGGCAATGAAAACACAAAGCTCTTTTCATCAATTCAAACACAGACTCTAAAGCTGCAGATGGTTACCTCCAGCCTTGCCTATTCAGTGAGGGGTTGTATAAAATGGCACTTTGGTGAATACTAATAGATCAAAATAAAGATTTAATAACATAAAGATGTGGTGTTCATTTTTAAATGAGGATACAGGTCAGTGTCTCAGAAAAGAGTGAAATAAGTATCTGTATGTATGGGTCTAAGGTCTCTGGAGATTTTTAACTGCAAACATGATATCTTTAGTGTGCAGATTGTGTTCAGTAAAGGACAGCTATGCAGGGAACAGGCTAAAAGCAAGATTTCTGAATTATACTAATTGAGCCTTTTTGCAACATGCAAATGTTGTTAACTAGTTATCTCCCTTTTAAAATCATACCTACATATGTTTAGTTGACGTATACATTGTAGCTTGTTTGCGTTAAGTCGCTTGTTGTAGAAAAGAATGGAGCTAGTTAATTAGAAATTGCGGGCAGAAGCACTGCACAAAAGAAACAAGTTGTACATTCACTGAGACTTAAAGCTGTTTGTTTTGAAGGAACTGCCAAATGTTAAGAGAACTCGGTTTAACTTTGAGAGAGCTTTCTTTTATTTTCTCCTTTCAAAATAATAAATACTATTTGATTTCTTACTTTATTAAGATTTCATATTTAGATGTTGAGACTTTCCTATTTTTTTTTTACTTACAGAACTGTATTCCCGTGAATGTCAGATCAGAACATTAAATACTGAATACTAGGAGTACAACTTCATAGATATTGTTTCGCTAATTTGTGTCAATAAATAATTTGGCACATGTCAAAAGTGATTTTGATTTTAGCAAACACCACTGTGCTGCCTGCTGCTGTGAAATTCTGCTGGGTTTGAACAGTTGGTAATCTTTTAATGTCGTATGGGGAATAATTTAACTGGTACTGGCATTTTGAAATGTAAAGTAAGTTCTGGTGTCTTGCTGAAGAATGTAGATGATATAGAACTAGTTTCTTGGTTGCAGCACACTGACTTTGCTCTGTCACACTAAGTTGCATTCATTTTTCCGAGTTAAGGATATGACCTGTAGTTTACTGAGAAACAGATGCTGGTGGGTACATGCAAAAGACGAGCGACTGAGGGCAAGGTGCTAAGAATCTTTTGTTTGCTACAGCAATCCACAGAAGTCAGTGGTTATGCGAGTTTGTATGGAAGGAAGTGGGGAGCCAAGGAAGACAACTTTTGTAGCAGTCTAAGATACTATGCAAATTAGCAATGGTTCTGGACTTTCAGAATTGGATCAAAACTCATTAAAGGAGTTTCAACATGGAAAAAACTGCTTGATGAGAACTGAGGTGTTGGCTGCCTCATACAATGATTAAAAGCAGATTATAAGCTCCATGGGGCCCATAAGAGATACACAGTCTCCACAGGCAGGGTTTTATGGTGTTTAGGAAACCCACACTAGCCAGATGGAAGATTCCCAGACACGCAAAACTACCACATACCCTGAAGAATTCCGCAGAGCTGATGCAAATTTATTTGGCATGCAAGACGTGAATAGGAACATGGGAAAGTCAAAACCACAAAATTTAGTAACAATCACTTCATATCATATGTGAAAATATTACCATTAATTAGAGTAGCAATAACAGGCACTGTGAATGTACTGGATTTAGAGGCAATAGGCTGGAAGTAGTCTGATTTAGTCAATGACGAATTAAGACTGATTGAAATGTGTGAAAAAAGTCACGTGTGATCTAACTGAAAGCAATATGTAGTAGGGTCAGAATTTATTTAAATACTTAGAAATCTGCACTAATGCCAGTGATTCCTCTTAGAAAAGTTCCCCTCAGACTGCACTAATATGCATGGTGAAATGATAAATTAAATAGTCTTGTAGAGATACCTGTTTGTTGTAATAAAAAAATTAAATAAGCCGGTAAGGTTATGTTCAGCCTCAGAGAAATTCAACATATAGACACAAATCAATTTTCTGGGTCAGGAGGAAATAAAATATTGAACTAGTATTCGAATCTAAGGTGAGCTGAACAAATTCAGTCATCACTGGCATAGTCTCTGGACTGTTGAAGTTATACTGCATTTCTGTATCACTAGGCAGACGTTGTTTCCCTTGGTAAGGCTAACGTATTATTCATGCGGTACAAAAGGAAATATATAACTTTTGGAAAGCTGTAATGAAATGTATTTTCCACCTTGAATTATATTACCTTTATTGAATGACACTTCACTTACAGTTTTTGAATTGCATACTTCATGTTACAGTCTAGGTCAAATTTGCAGGCTGTGATGGAGGGAATGCCTAATAACTCAGTACCACTAATACTGATAACTTCCCAACCCAAAGGAGAAAGGATTTGGATCAGCGTAAGCAGAAAACTTCTGACTGAGAAAGTTATAAAACAACTGTCTTTTTGTATTTTCTGCCTGGTTTCCTTGAAGACCCAAATGGAGAAGCATGTGCCGAATCAGTGATGCACATTGGTTTCACTGAGATCCGTACAGAGCAGTGTGAATTCAGACATTTCTTTCAAAAGCTGGCTTGGTATGTGCCCCTGCCCCAGCCCTACTTTTCTAAGTTTTTTGAGAGCAGGGATTCTCCTCCAGGCTGTGACAGAATGGATCTTAGTTTCCTCCTCCGTCTGTGGAGATCTTGGTTCAGATCTCCTGTACCTCAGAGGGGTGTTACAGCTGCACAGGTTTGGTCTGGATGCTCTCCATTCCTTGCCTTGAAGTAGTACCACACAGCAGAAAATAGTGCCAGTGTCTCAGATCAGAGAGGAGCAAGTAGGCTACTCATCTCTGAGAAGCAAGACTTTGTTCTAAGTGAGACTTAGCTTTAGGGCTTTTTGTCAGTTTTATCCAGTGCCTCTTGAACATAAATACAGAACCAGTATCAGAAAATCTATCTCCCATTTTCCAAGTGGGCATCCTTGATCACCACCCACAGAATCACACCTTCAGGTCTAATAGCATTTCATATGTTTTTTCTGTAGAAATTCATGGCATTAGAAAGAAGGTACAAAAGTCTCTTCAACCTTGGAGTGTACTGCTCTCCTGAGAAGTGGCAGATGGGGGTTAAAACCAAGTTTTCCTTAGCTTGGCTGAATACTTTCTCTGGTAGTATTATTTTTTATAATTGTTTTGAAAAGGAGGACTGGCAGCACTGCTGTTATCTTTTCATCTTAAAAAACACTAGTGGCCTCAGGTTACTTTTAGAGAAGGCATCTTGAGAACCTCTGGACAGCTTAAAACAGGATACTTAAAACGATGGACTGAGATTTAAAAAAAAAAAGAAAGAAAAGAAAAAAAGAAGAATGAAAACAGCCCTATTTGGCTTGTTTAGAGCACCTTTCTGTTGCAAATCCCATCTTATGGTGCTGCAGTGCTTTCTGTGCAGTCTGGAGAAGGAGTGTGTCAGTCCAGAGCACATGTGGAGCTGCAGATCCTGTTCGCTATACCAGAGTCCTGAAGGACAACCTTGGTGATGTTCAGAACTGCTGCAGCTGAGACCCGCTGTACTATGAATAATTCACAATATCTTTTGACATCTTCTTTTCATTTGAAGATGGCCCTTAATAGAGCAGGTTGCAGTATCAGTACCAAAAGTCTCATACAGCTGTAATGTGTTGTAATATTGCCAGAAGAGATTATGACATATTCTTCTCATGGATACTTTGGGTGTCATAAATTATAGTGCGGCCTGTAGTATCCAACAGTTTATGATCAATGCCAGAATTATGTTCAGTGGTGCACTTAACAGAAATAAGACAAGAAATCCCAACTAAAGGGAATGTCAGGTATGCCTTTTGTGCATTCCTTGCACAGCCAAGATATCCATTGGCTGCAGGGAGTTTCACATGGGCGAAGAATGCAAAACTGCACAGTCTAAGTCGAGTATTTATTTTCTTTTTGTAGCTATGGTTTGCTTTTACTTAACCTCTGTAAATTGTGGATTGCAGTGCAGATATTGTTTTCTTAAAATGTGGGTAGTTACAACATAAACACAAATATTTATTGTCATTTGAATATTTATTATCTCAGCCTTTCATGAAAATAAAAGCAGTGCTGAAACTTCATTCTCTCAAACACTACAATGTATTCTATGAAAGTCAAATGTTTTCAGAGTCAACATAATCACAGCATCCCAGTTTTTGACCTGTGTGTTCATTTACAGTTTACTTATAGCCGCTTCACAGAGATGGAAGTTTGTAGATTACAACATGGTTTTATTGATTTATCAGTAGCAAAATACACTAAGTATACTCAGTAAACTGGATCAGCTAGCTCTTGGCCTTGTATTGTATAATATCAGCTCGTTGTGGAATACTTCAGAACAAAATCAGAATGTTGGCATAGTTAACTTCAATGGTGTAAACCAGACTTGCAAAGACTAATATTTAGTAAGACCAATAACACAAACAAATTAGATTTTGAAGTTGTTTGCCCAATAGGAAGAAGCATGCTGACACAGTATTTGTAAGCTTATGGTTAACAATTCTATGACAAATTATTAAATAACTTTGAACAGCAGATTGAGTGCTCCTTGAAGAACAGTAGGAGAACTTTTTCTCAGACTTGCTTTCTTTTTCCAAGACGATAAAATGAGTGTCACAGCAAATACTCATTTACTTTAATATTTTATATCCAAATAAAATAAATCCATGGCATTTACATTGCCGTTACTAAATAGTATTTGGTTTGTTTGCAAGAGTCATTTATTTGTGGCTTGGCTGAAGGAATAAAAATAAATTTGCAGTTCTTTCTGTTAATACTCATACTGTTTCTTAACATATGCAAAAGATGGAATACTGTAAATGTATGTGCAGAAGCTCAATAAGAAAGCCCAGACTTTCTGAAGCTTCTGAATTACGTATAACATTTCAGAGAATTGCTGGGATGGTTCTTTACAAAAACAAATAGAAATAACTGACTAGGCCAGCCAGGTATTTAATTTTAAGCAAACTTGAAATCATTCAGATTTTTCCAGTGCTTAAAATTAAGTATACCTTTACTAAAGCAGGGGCTAGTTATCTGAGGAAAAAAATTGCAGTTCATGTTTCTAATCTAACAATGAGTCATTGATTAATAGCCAGATTTTTCTATAAAGTTAATTTTTTTAACAAGATTTTGTAGAAGTGCAGCATCAACTATTTATGAGAGCTGACAACAGCTTTAACCCCATCATTGCCATTGCTGTTTTATTGGCAAGTTGCTGTCACGGGGGTATAAGGATATAGATCTAAACACTGAGCTGTAGGAAGGCATAAATCTTTAGGACCAAATTTTATCATTTCAGCTTCAGATCATGGAGTTCTTGCCTATAGAAAGTATCAGAATCCAGCCTTTGAATGAAAGACACTGCAGGTATTGGAGATATGTATAACAAAATTGTTTTATTTAGGACTTTATTCTGTGGCTCATAATATATCCATTTCTATCACCTCAGTCTTTGATAAAATAATCATAAATTATTTAAAGGATGTAACAGATGCACATCAGATAAAAAGGGTATCTAAGTCATGCACTCAAAAGACATTTCACTTTTACACTTTTACATAGAGATTTTACTCTATGCTTTTGAAGAATTTTTTTACTCTTTATGTAAAGCCACATTTTTATGTTTTCATCAACAGAAATTAAAAGGTTTTTCTCCTAAAAAATCAGTCTCATTCATTTCACTACCTGGCAAAATTGCCACCAAGGCCTGAGTATGCAAGCTTACCAGTTCAGAAGAATTAAAGCTGTCCTCAAAATTATTTGAAGGTCCAGTTCTCTCCTGAGTCAGTCTTGGTTGGGAATTCACTCGCCTTCCTGGAGCAGGAGAAGCTCATTTCCAGTTGGATGGCAGCATCATGGAGCAAAAGAGGTCCAGGAGGACAGTGTAAAAAAAATTCATGTGAACTGTGTTGCTAGAATGGTGCAGAAGACAATTGGAGACAGTCTGTCCACCAGCTACTGGAGAGAGGTTACTGAAGCTTAGAAGTGGAAGGGCTTTTTTTTTACCCTAATAGCCTTAAATGGCTGATAAGACATTAAAAAGTCCATTAAGTATTTTAAGGAGCACCATGAATGTGTAGAAGACGCTTTGGTCTGTGATGCTAAGTCTCAACTGACATTTTAGAAATCCTTTTTTTGTGTGTAAATGTGCAGTTAGTAATCTTTTCTGGTTTTATCACTGCATAGGGGCCTGTTGCACCATCACCATAATAGAAAAGCTTCATGCTGATGACATCTATCTGTAGTATATTGCAAACACTAAGAGGAGGAGAGGATATTTTGTCCATGGGTTTTTGTCAGTTTTTGAGGGAAGACTGCTCTTATTTTTTCTAGAAATACTTTTCAGAAGTATGACCCAAGTGTGAGTTGCCCTCAAAACACCAGAGTGGTGGGGAATTCAACTCTCAGTCTGAGCCCATTATGAAGGACTTACCTCAAGTAGGAACTTAAATAAATGCTTTGCTTTTACATCCAAACCTATTTCCATTGTTACTTGTCCTCTCAGTGATGTGGAAGTCATTCCAGCTTGGCCAGTATAACATTGATGATAAAATACATCAAGCCTATGTAAAGTCTCTTATTTTTAACATGAAATGTAGGATTTGATAATGGTTTTAGGAATTTTCGCTCCACAAGCTCCAAATTGCTTTTTGTCATGAGGTGGAACCACCTCAGGAGGGTGGAACATAATAGAAAGCTGCCCAGAGCTAGCAAGTCTGCATCAAGTTTGTAAAATATATGTGAAATCAAGAAAAAAATCTCACATTGTCTTTTTTGTTTATGATATGAAGAGGAGTCTGCCAAAGCTGTGCTTTGATGGGATGTTCTTGGGAAACAGCCTGAGTAGTTGTACTGGTTTAACCCAGACAGCAGCCAAGCCCCACACAGCCACTTGCTCACTCCCCCACGAGTGTGATTGGAAGGGTAAAAGATAGAAAACTCATGGGTTCAGATAAAGACAGGTCAATACAGAAAAGCAAAAGCTGCACATGCAAGCAAAACAAAACAAGGAATTCTTTCACCTGCAGGCAGATGTTCAGCCATGTCCAGGAGAGCAGAGCTCCATCACACATAACAGTTACTTGGGAAGACAAACAACATCACTGTGAATATCACCCCCTTCCTGCTTCTTCCCCTCACTTTATATGCTGAACATGATGTCTTATGGTGTGGAATATCCCTTTGCCCAGTTTGGGTCACTTGTCCCAGCTTTATCCCCTCCCAACTTCCCATGCACCCCCAGCCTCCTTGCCAGCATGGCAGTATGAAAAGAAGAAAAGGCCTTGGCTCTGTATAAGCACTGCTCAGCAATAAAAAAAACATCTCTCTGTTATCAACCCTGTGTTCAGCACAAATCCAAAACACAGCCCCTTACCATCCACTGTGAAGAAAATGAGCATTACCCCAGCCACAACCAGCACCATAGTACATCAGTATTTGCAGTTGTACAAACCCATTGTAAACAGGACTTGACCAGAACATGTCCAAAAGAGGTGAGACTGCCTTGGAATAGGCAGCTGAGAGGTTCAGATTTGGCCTTAATAGGAAGGCTTGTTTGAAACATGCAGAAAGGGGTAATGTGGTGGTTTCAGAGTAATACTTCTAAAGTTTATAGTCTCTTAATTACCCTGCTCTCTGCAGATCTGTAAATGTATATCAATCTGCTCATCCTGCATCCTGAATCCTGTTGTCTTAAGCATATTGAAATGCTGTTTGTTTTTGATAATAAATTTTTGACATTGCTTTTAAATATTCCTGAAGATGGATTTGGAACAAACCAAAATCCTGTATAAAGTAGGTCCTTTTTTCATCTCCTGAAATACACCTCAGTTGGATATAGAATAAGAAAACTGGTGAGTTGTTGCCAGTTGACATGGTTCAGAACACAGATTGAGAAGCTGAGAGAGAAGGGCTCTGTATCCAGCAATTTTAGGCTCTGATTCAGCAGGATACTATTTTATTATTATTATGTTTGTGCACACGAGGAACCCAGATCAGATCAGGAATACCTATACATAAAATTAAATGTGTGGGGCTTTTCAGTGTTCTTGGTTGGTTAAGCTTCACCAACCATTTCACTTCTCTGTATGCTGTTTTGCCACATAATGCAAAATAGACCTGGTGTCTGCCTTTTAAACACTTCACTTAAAAGTTTGACCATCACTCCATGTTCTGAGCATTCAAAGCAAAGAGTATTTGATTTTCTGAGATTGTATTGCTCTCAAGAAGAAGGTGAGAAACAGTTCAGAGCCAAAATAAGCCTGCCTGTGACTCATGGCACTCTAATGATACCAAAAATCATTGCCAAAGGGCAGGACTAGTGTTGTTCATTGGGAGTTGTTAGGAATTAATATTTTTCCCTCTTCAAATGAATAAATACTTTCTGTGTGGCAGATATATTAGCATAAGGTAAAACTGCTAGTTTTTTCTAAGCAGATGACACAGACTTTTTGGAAGTATTTGGCAAAAAAAAAATAATAATCCAAGAAACCCTTGCCTTACGAGCACAAACTTCATGGAAATGTAAGGAGTCCACTGTAAGGAATAGGCTTCAATGTCAAGATTTCTCCTTAAAAAGAGACCAGCTGTGACACCAAATGTGTGGAAACAGTATATGTCAGTGCTAAAAGTAATTCAAGCTTATGGAATGATACATAGAAAAGGTTTTTCTAGCACAATTACAAGTAGTAAACTTCACATAAAATTGCCATATAAGCTGTTGGATTCAAGCTGAAGTAATTAGGGGAAATTCTGTGATCTGATTAAGTAATCTGAAGAGTATCATTTGGCTTGAAATATGCCAATATATCCTCTCTTTCAGCTATTGTTAATTTTTTAGCTTCAATATAAGCCACATGCTCAGATGTGAATGGTCCATCCAACAGTAGGAGCCTGGTTTATATGATAAGCATGTTGTAGATTTCAATGTACTGAAATACAGTGTAGTTGTTTCAGGATTTATTTTTCTTTCTCATAAGCTCATTTATTTTTAGTAATCAGCATATGCTGTCCTGAGAAAGCATTTGAAAGCAAAGGAGTGATACCTTTCACAAGGTGGAATTAAATCCAGCACAGAAGCAAAGTCCTGATTTTGCATTATCCTGTGTAATAACCTACATCAATGCAAAGTAGGGTGAAATGCTGTCAAAGTAGACCAACTGTGTTTACTGCTCACTTTTCCTACTGTTAGTGATGGCACAAAGTGAATAGTAATGGTGAGCTAGCTCATAATCTTCCAAACAGAAGGTAGAGAACAAACAGTTTGACAAGATTAGTTATTGTGGACCACAGATAAAAGCTTAATATTTTAGCCAAGGCCTGTGTAAGCCAGGTTTATTTTGAAATATGGCTGCTGTCAGGAGCCCAACTGGCTGTATTTGCTTCTAAGTTTAATCATATACAGAATTACTCTTTTGGGTTGAGAAGACACTGAAAGGGATTTAGTAGGAATCCTTGTTTGGTGACAGTGCTTTTCAGAGACAGAATGGTTTGCCCTGCCAAATCTAAGGCCTACAAGTTTAATGGAACATACCTTTTGGACTGACATTACAAAGTGTTGTGCAGACAGGAGTTGGTGGCAGTGCCTGTAGTGAGTCAGTTCAACCCTGTGGTCTACCACAGTTTAAAGCTCACTGATGCTGCTAAATCAGTCTTTAAGACTTGTGTTTTAAGACCAGAAGAATGATTAATACCAGTCAGTCCAGCCACCTGTCTGACAGGGGGCACTGAATTTTACTTAGCAATGCCTGCATCAGGTTAAAAACCATCACTGAACTCTGGTGTGTCGTTCAGAAAGACACTCAGTCTCTGATCCAAAAGATGCCAAGGGAACTTTATTAAGAAAGGGGAGGCAGCCTGGTGCATCGGGGAGGGGAGGGGAGGGGATTTTTTTTATTCTGAAATTAAATGAATTTGTTTGTATGATCACTCATCAAACAATTGTTCACTGAGCTCTATTGCTAAACTGCTTGTAATGCTTTTGTCCAATGCATTTTATTTACCTAATATATTTTCAAATGCTTAGTTTCTAAAGGAAATTTTTGTTAGCAAAACACATTCCGCAAGAAGCCAGAAATCATGCAAGTAAAGGCCATCTTCATAGCCTGAACCTAATCTTATCTACTGGAAAGATAACCAAGGGTTATAGTTTAGGTTTATAAGCCTTTATATAGCATTTCAAAATCCAGGATGGTTTTGGTTTTATCACTTAACTCCTCCATTTGCAGGTAGAAACTATTGTTTTCAGCTAGCCTATATGTTGCTTTGCAGATAGGACACAGGCTACTTGAAGGATGCCCTTTTCTGTCAGCTGGGCATCCATTTTGTCTGTTTCTGGGTCATGATTATGTGGAAGATCACTCGGTGACTGTATAACTCTGTCATATTCAAAACTTGTGGATAACGACCACTGCTGTCCTTTGGGCTGAGTTCCTTTGGCCAGAGATGGAGCAGTGTAGAAGGATGTACCAATCTGTGTGGATTTACGCAGTTGCAGGGTTTTTACTGATCCCAAACAACAGTTTAGAGCTGGACTTCTTCAGTAGAGTATATAAAAGAGGAGAACAAGCCAAAAATGTGCATAGGAGTCAGCAGTAGAGATCAATATGTAACATTTGCACCTATGTGTTCAGCTTCTGGGCTCCTGGAACAAACTTCTCTATCATTTAGGATTTTAAGTCTGCTTTCTGGGAACTGATTCTAAAACCAAAATTGTTTTTACGCATGGGAGTAAAGTTTTGTAAGGCTTTGCTAAAAATCAGAGCACATTGTCAAGCAATTCAGGAGTTTTGTAAGAACAGTCCATACAACAACATGTGCTCCATCCAGACATTGTCAGCTGTGTGCATAGGTGATAAGGGGACACAATTTGAAATAACTGGAAGGAGAGTTGAAAATGGTTGAGAATTTGTCTTGGGGAAGACACATCTACCAATGTTCCTGTTTAGGTAGCATTCCTCTGAAGATGAGGATCTTCTTAAAGCTTAGCAACACGTTTAAAAGTACATGATTAAACCAATAATATCATAGCAGCAAGCCCCTTATGGAAATCTTTTTATTTCTGTATTAGAACACAGATTCAACTGCTTAATTCCAAGTTTGTATAGAGGAAGCATTAAGCCACAGAAATTCAAGACTCTTCACAGCATTGTGTCTCTTGCTAACTTAAAAACAGTGATGAACCAGATGTCCCTTTCCTAATTTCTGGGGTTTATTTTATTTTTCCATTTCATGGAAGCACTAAGATGAACATTGCAGAAGTAGTTAGTGTAGATATAGATTATTTCTAGCCCTCATCTTTGTGCTTTTCATGGATGCAAATTCCACATATCCTGAAAGGCACAGGACTTTTTTACTTTGGATATGTGCAAATCAGTGTAAATAACACCAAAGTTTTATCTATCCATCTGAATCCATGGTTTCTTTGCTGTATTTCATATGTTACTTTGTACTCACAGTGATCATATAGAGAATACTGAAATGGCTTTTGTTAAGAGAGTTTATTTGTTAAGGGACAGATTTTCTAGAAGTATTGGAGTGCCAAAAAATAATGGTCACCTACTGTAATTTTCCAAAATTTCTAAGCAATAAATTGAAATCTGTGAGGATGGGAAATGATCCACTAGGAGGCTTTTATAAACATTTGTAAAGGTGGGTGTCTGTCCTTGCACATTTGGACCCTCAGCACTGCAACAAAGTGGCCCACCCACTGTATCATTCTTCTATCTGATCTAAAATATAGTTTCTTCTTGAATTACTTGTTTGGTTGCTTCATGAGATGCAAATTCAGTGAGTGTCCTTGCTTACACCTCAGGAGAAAGTGTCCTATTGCACATTTATTTTATACTGTGAGGACTCTTCACGAGCAAAAACACAAATTTGTTAATTCTTTGTCTTAGAATACAATCAAACATAGTCAGTGCTGCTTTCAGTTAAGTAAAATTTGGTGAAATTACAGTTGCAGTTATATCACAGCGGCACAAAGTAACAGAAGTTGCTTTCTTCAGGTCATTGTCTTCCATATTTTGAATAAAACTGCAAACACTGAGACTAGTTCCCAGCACCTTCCATTCTTCTGTTTAGATATTTAAGTTATCTTTGATCTTGAGGTTTTTGACTATTACTGCAGTTTTCCACAGATTAAATGCTCAGTCTCCAGAGGGAGCTGCCTGCAGCATCCCACTGGGCTGGACACAAAGCCTTATGACAAGGAGTGACTCTGCCACCCTCACCCCTTGCAGGTAGCACCTCATTGGCACAAACGGCCTTTTTAGCAGCCTTTTATTACTCACAAAGAAAAATGTTGCTTAGTGTGAGTTGGGATGGCAGAGTTGGGCCCTTGGTGAACAAGGAGTCCAGGATTATCATTCCAAAAAGCCCCCTGAGGCTTGTATCAAGAGTTATTAGCCACTCATTCAGGCCATGGCATTATTTTGTAGGCTTAACTGGGATTTCAGTGGTATATTGGGTCTTGTATCTGTGTAGGGGTAAATTTTGCCCTCTGTTACCTTATAAATAGCTGTTACAGTTTCTTTTTTACATTATTGTTTAAATCTCTTTCAAAGGCACAATGTCTTAATCCACTGTTGCTTTTTTTTTTTCTTCTAATAGAGAATAAATACATTTGAAAATCCACACATGACTGAAACAAAAGGCAAATAAGCCCTGCATGGTTTGTGTTTGGTGAGGAATACCTCATTTTGATGATTTCAGTCATCATTCATTTGAAAAGCAGAAGCTATGATTGTTAAGCCTCATTATTTTCAATGAAGCCTGACAGTTTCAAGGTTAAACAGAAGACAGCTACTTTCATCCCAGTGATATTTCTCTTCAAACATGGGCAGCTCTTCACTAACTTGTTCTGCTCTGGTGTGTAGTGCCATTGCTTGGTCACAGAGTGGTGCACATCCAAACTCAATTGACCTCCAACCTGTGTCTCCCCAAAAGGAGCCTCAATTACTGAAGTCATATCCACCCGCCCCCCCCCTTTGTATAAGCCACACAGTATTTCTTTTTTAGTATTTCTTTTTAACTGAACAGTGATTTAAATAAGCCATGATCTCAAATTGTACTATTTTTATTCTGTCTCCCAGGAAAACAATTGGCAGCCCAAACCTTCTGTTGGTCCAAACACTTTGAAATGTTTCTCCAGTGCTTTATGTCTCTGGAGCCCATTAGATAGGGTGCTAGTGTGAGACCTACAGCAATAAAGTGTCTGAGAAAGCTGCCATGCTTCTGAATATATGTGCTATTAAAAGAGAGGACTAACTGCCATTACTTTCTGAACTTGCATATAGACTGACAGCTGATTTAACAGGGAAATTTCCCAGCAAGGGAGGGCTAAGGAAACTGTGACCTGTCACAGTTAGAACTCAGAAAACCCTTAGAACTCAGAAACCATTGATTCTGTAAGAAAACTTTCAGGATCGAATAACTTGTGAAATCCCTGACTTCATACTTGCATGGACTGATTGCACTGAGTTATGGCTGTCTGGGTGCTGCTTCCATAAAGACGAAGAAGTGCAGTACATGTATGTTACAAAACCAGGAAAAATGCATTAGTTGGTCAAGAAGGAAAAAAACTATTGGAAAACTGAAGGGAGGTATGTAAGCAGTAGTTTTTCACCTGTGCTTTCACTCCCTTAGAGTCCCTGTGGAATAGCTAGAACTAGCTGAACTTTCCACATACATTTCCTGGTGTCTCATGATTACATTTGGGTGGTGAATGCTTAATCTCATTTCAGGAATTAAGTCACCTGGTGAGTACAATGAAAGGTGTAGCTTCATCGTGCTTGGTGGTTCCTGGAAAACAAGAGTGTTTCAATACGTACCAAGAGCATTAGTCACGACTTGTGGCAATAAATCCATGTTAACTAGTTTACCTGCACTGAAGTTACTAATACATCCATAAGATAAAATGGATTTTGCAATTTTGATAAAGCTGTGCTATTTTTATTTCCTATCTGCATTTCACATGGTGTATCATATATATATATATAAAAGAAAACAAAATTGTCTTTTCAGATAAGAAAAAATGCTCAACTTTGTACCAGTGAATACAGCTATTTGAAGCTGCAAGTCTGTTTATCTATTATGGAAGTTGTATGTATAATAATCTGGACATGATTCTGAAAGTGTTCTGCTACACAGAGGATCTGCTTTTATATAGATAGTTTATTTGTCAGAGAGCTTTCATTGAGGGATTCCATAAAATACAGACAAATTGAAGAAATAGTTTGAATCAATGATTACTGGAGTGCTGGAGATAAATATGCGCAGATGGAAAATGCTGAACAAATTTAGTCCTTTGCATTTGACTACCTACTTTAACAAAAGGAAAGAATAAATTAGGCCTGAACATGCTTATAGCCTGTGCCTTAAAACTAAGACAGGATTAGGCAGCTTTCTGTCCTGCTTATTTAGACTGTTAGTTTTTCTGTAGTTGTGTCGACACGAGGATCATCCAGGACACCTTCAAAATATCATCATGCATATTCTCAGAAACTTGTTGAGTATTTTCAAAAAATTTTTGACATAAACCATGTGGGGTTTTAGACATAAATTTATAAACTGAACAATAAAAGTATCTGTTGGATAATGGGCAAAATGTTTTTTAAGAGGAAACAACAGTTAAGTTTACATTTAACAAGAGCCATGGACCACTCATATTTTTAAAAGTGCAAAAATTTATTGTCCTGCTTGCACCAAAGTGTATATGTCCTGCAGGATTGCTGCACAGTTTTGTGTTAATGCCTTATGGGGACCTCAGATACTACGTATACTACAAAAGAAAAGTGAACTGATATATTTCACTGACTGCAAATGGGTTGGGTTGTAGGTTAAAAAGTTTTCTGTAAGTTGTCTGCATTTTCCCTTAATGTCTGTCTTTTACAGTAGTGCTTTGTTTCTGAGCGTGACCACCACCAGGACAGCTTGGTTCAGTGCAAACACTGTCTCTTTCAGCCAGAACATTCCTAACATTAGCTTCCTTTTTTTTTCTCTCCTCTCCCTCTCCCCTGCCCCCTCTCAGGTTGGAAAGGCTGGTGGACGTCCTGAGGAAGAAGGTTGGAGCAGGGACCATTAGGACCGTGATCTGATTGAAAGCTGTAGTCTAAGGAAGCATTCACATCTGGTGACCAGGCTGCTTCATTCAGCACTGTGTAAACACTAAAGCCTTAACTTAGCAAACAGTTGTTAGAAGTGGGACACTCCAGCGACATTCCAAGCTGAGATAAAATCAAATCATAAATGTTTAACTACTTTGCTGCTGAGTTTTGTGATTTGTTGAAATGTTTCATTGCAAACATGTATTTGTTTTTAAGCAAATGCATTGTGGCACTACATACTGTGAAAAATGATGTAGATGCTTATTTTAAGAGTCTGTCCTCTCAGTACAGTCTGCTGCAAGGCACAGCTTGATCAATTTTTTAAATACGGCAGGCTTCAGGTTCAAAATCTTGCAAAGCAGTTTCAAAATTTAAATTCCTTCTTATTTGTGAGACTGCAAACAGTCCAGTATTTGTATGTTAAATATATTAATTCATAAAGTAGCTTGGCATTCAGGCAATATCTCTGGCTACTACACTGGATATTTTTTCCTCCTTACTCGTAGCCCACTGAATTGCAGCTAGTGACTGTGGCTACATACAAGGGCGGCATAAATGTATAGCTTTATACAACAGTTGAATAGCTTATGCTAGTACATGGCATTTTCAGAGTACATTAAAAAGAAATTTACAGTTAGGTTTCACTACAGGTGCGTCTTAAATAAATTGCAACATGAAAGCCTTGTGACATTGTACAGTATCTCAGAGAATGGAGGAAGTTACCTAGGTTGTTTTCAGTCACTCCTTTGTCCTTTCCTATAAGGAAAAGCTCTCACATATTCAGAAAGCACCTTATAGATTCAAAATTCTCTTTTTCAATGTTCATCTTTTCTCACCCCTTTTCTACAAGACTTTTAGCCTGCTTCTTATGGACCTCTGATTGCTCTGCAGTGCAGAACTACCATCCAGGCTGGGTTTCAGGCTAAACTGCCAACCCCCTGCTTTTGTTTACTCATGAAGTGGCCTAGGATTTAACTCAAAGGCTAAAAGATAGAATCTTATAGGGAGGGGGAAATCTGAGGGCTGAAGAGGAAAATTTGGGATAGACATACATTATAGACCTTAGAGATACAGGAGAATTGGACCTAGAGTTATGTTTGTGACGCAACCATCTTCCTGTATGAACGATCAGGTCAGCACTCATATAAACCTGCTCAAAAAGGCAACTGTAATCTCTAAGCACCCCAAATTCAGTAATGAATCTCAGGAGCCAGATGGCTTTAAGATACTCCCAGAACCAGCCAGCTCAGGCAAGGTGGATGTAGCTCCTAAGGTTTCCACTTGCCTGCTCTGCTTTGTGTTTAATTTGTTACATGGCCTTCTCTCTTAATGCTTGCTTGTAAAGATGTTTTAATAGTGCAGTCTAGCTGGAGAAAATTAAATTTTAATTTTGAGGAGAGAGAGAGACATTTTAATGTCTGTTTTTTTCTTTCAAACAATTACATGTTAAACCTTCCTCATCTGCAGACCTAAGCTCCCCCTAGTTTCAGCTGACCAAACCCAACTCCTTGCAGGGAGATAAGTAGCATCTCTCCAAGTCAAATTTACCCAAGTCGCTTCTAGAAACTTCTGAAATTCTCCTTTTTGACCTTTGGTCAACCCTAAGATAGCCAGTGAGTCTGGAGCCTCTCCCCCACACCTATTCAATGGGAAGAAAGCTTAAAGCTTCCAGACCAGAGGATTTCCCACCCCCCAGGTTCCAATTCCTTCACCATCACCCTTGTGCTGCTGCTCAGCACTTTGGGTGATTCAACTGCTCTTTGTCCTACTGTCTTCACTGAGCTTTAGTGCACTGAGTGGCAAGATCTCCTGAGCTGTCAGTGCTGTTGAACCATTTCTGCTCTAAGGAAGTAGCGAGGAAGGAATAAAGACAAAAATGTAAGGACTACCATACTGTTCTAGACCAAAGCCCAAAGACTGCCTTTGGCCATAACAAATAGAGGATGCCTAGGAAAGGGTATAAAGTCAGGCCAGCACTAGTGACCATTCTCCCAGTTAGTCTCCCAGCAATTCGTTATTTAGGGGCTTTCTAAGCCAGAGATGGTGTCTTTGTATTTAGCAGCATTTTTTCGTGACCTGTTTTTGATTCCACTGAAATTTTTAGTATCTACTCGTTCCTGTCATGAGGTCTTATGCAGTTAATGATGCATTGAGTGAAGAAATATTTCCCTTTTTTTGTTATGAATCAGCTCTATTCATTTCCTATCACCTAGTTTTTGTATGAGAGAAATGGTGAGTAACCATTCCCTGTTCATATTATTTCCATATCCCTTGTGATTTTACATATTTGACATTATTTCCCCCCTGCTTCTCTTTTCCAGAGAGAAACCTTAGTCTCTTATAAAGGAGCCATCTCATGTTTTTATTTGGCCTTGTCATGCTAATCTGCTTTTTCCAGCTCTGCAGTGTTTTTACTGATTTATGCCTGGTATTCAAGATACAGACAAAAAGTGACTTTGGTTGTTGCCATAAGGATGTTGTCTGTTTTATTCTCTATGCTATCTGAAATCATTTTTAGCATGGGATTTGCTTAATGACAAGTTATTTATTGGTATTAATATTTCTGTAGCAATAACAACAACTTCAGAACTCATTCCTCAGTTGTACCGTTCAGCTTGGAGTTCATCATAAGGTGTATGAAGACAGAACTGTTTTCTGAATGCATAATTTCGCATTTATGGATGCTGAATGTCATCTATTGTTTTAGCATGCATTCCCTGGTGACCATGAGCTCCTCTTCCATCTCTTCTCACAGCTTCTCCTTAATACTCACTGTAGCATAGTATCATCAGCATCTCCATATGGTGATATGAAATACTGCCATCTCCAAATTAACCGCCTCTTTAAGGTGATTTCTTAGTGAAGTTAAACATCGGTTCTGGGACAAAGATCCCTGTAACTTGAGGTAACTTCTCCTTCAATGTGAAAATGATGCGTTTATTCTTACACATTGTTTTAATCTAACTTTGAATTACTTTTTTTTCAATTTGAAGATCTTCCCTCTTACTCTTTGGCATCTTTGATGAGGAAGATGTTTGCTTCTTTGAAAATGCAAGTTTACTAAATCGGGACTTGTTCTCCATGCATGAATGTGCTAAGTTCCTCCTCACCTTCCCCAGGTATTTCTACCTCCAAGTGAATAATCTTGTGAGTGCAGACTTCATACAGCCAGAGTGTTTAACCTCCACCCAGCCTCTTGTTTGGAAAAGTAGGATTAGCCAGGCAAAAGCCAGATAGCAGGCATGATGCCAGATAGATCTGGTTGCAGGTAACACTTGTTTCAGTAAAATGAAGTGGTAGTTTTGCTTCATCATTTTCCTTTTGACACACTGTACCTAAGGTGAAAAAATAGTTCCCAACTCTGTCTTATGTCTTGTACAAAGCCACCTAAAATTAGCTGAGCATTTTAGTTAGGGTGTTTTGTCATAAATGGCAAATGTAGATAGATGTGTTTGAATCATAATTAAATCAGGTGTTGATTTTTAAAATTCAGCTGGAAATGTTTGTCCTCTTTGAAAAGGACCTTTGGAAATTTACTGTGCCGAGAGATGAAGGTTCAGAAACAGTTGGGTTCTCACTCTTCCTTGCTAACAACGTAGTGTGTGGTCTTTGGAGAATTCCTTATTGACTGTCATTAGCAGCATGCAGCCCCTGAAGAGGTTCCTGAGCAACTCCAGGGAATTTGCAAAAGCATCTGTGTGGCTAACGTTGAAACACTTCAACTTTTTCACCCACTGAAGTGAACAGCAAAAGTTGCAAAAGTCACACAGGTCTGGTAATGGAGGCCCAGCCTTTAGTGCCCTCAGCTGAACTTCTGGCCCTGATGAGCCCAGTCTGACTTTTGCCTTTCAGTGTAACAAGGGCAGGAATTCTGCTCCGGTGAGTAGAAATAGGCGATAATGATAACAGGGGTTAATTGGCTTTTATTGTATGATTTATTCATTTAGAACAGAGTGATGTCTCTGCAGAGCTCTGAAAGTGAAAAGAAGCCTGCCCTTATACAGCAGAAAAATGCAATTGTCACTTCTGTCCTAATGTATGAGAGAAGGATGAGATTGCATCCAATTATGTACCAGGAGTAGCAATTCATTTCCCTCCCAATGGAACAACAGTTCATGATGAAAGGTGGCTCACCAAGGTGATGCTTATGGTGATGGTTGTAATTACTGGCCAAATTAGGGTCCCTGCTATCTTGAAGAGCATTGAGATACTCAGAAACATCCTTCCCCTCTGAGATTTTGTGTCTTTCTCTTGATGATCCTGTGGTGCGTTATGCACTGGGAGCCATTTCTGGTATATGCCAGGGTAAAATATGTAAATAGCATCATGTTGGCTTGGGATAAGAGCATTAATAATGCTTTTCAGCACTGTAATTATATTCCTAGTAAGCCTTCTCTAAGCCCTCACTAATTAACAATATTGTGACAAATCAACTTTAACAGAAAAGAACGGTGGACCTTTAGTCTTCTACTACTATTTTTCATTCAGCCCACAGGCCAAAAGTGGTGGCGTGGTTTTCTGTACTAGTGTTGGGAAAACTGATATTTGAAAGTTCAGAGGCTGCTCAGTCTTGTTAGTGGAGTCCTGTAGCTGAGGTCAGCTTGATTCCTCTTTGAATATATTCACAACAAAATAAAATTCATTAGTTAATCATTAATGTAAGGGAATATTAAAACTGTTTTTATAAATAAACCATCCTCTTGAAATAGTTTAGTGATGTCAATATGTTTTCATGGGCACATTTATTTGTTTATTTATTCCAAATCACTGGACATTTTGCAAGACTGACTTTGTATGTATTCTTACCAGGTGATCAAGAGTTGTACCATCTTTAATCCATGTATACAAATGAACTTCCTATCTATTTAGAAAGGATTTCTCTGTGCCTTTATTTCCTTCATTTAGAATAATTCCATATTAAGGCTGTTGGGTTTGTTTTGTTTTTTTCTTTTTAATTTATACCCCAGAATATTTTCCCCCCATGCAAGAATAAACTGTGAGGCACATGAAAGCACTGACAGGCAGTTTCTCTGATACTGCGCTTGCTGTAATCACAGCATTACATGTACTGACTCTTGTCACTGTACCATTTCACATCAGGTCTGCAGAAATGGACTTTCTCTGTTTGTTCTTCTCATGCATCGGTAAATAAAATGTATTCACAAGTTCAAAAAATCGAAGTAGTGTTCTCATATTAGGTTGATTATAAGTCAGCTGTTGAGCTTCAGTGTTCTAAACATTTCATTCTTCAGTTTTGTTGGGAGCCCACGTGTTCTGTGAGGCTTTTAAACAAATACTTGAAATGGTTGAAAGATTTACATTACCAGTGCCTAGCTAAATATATGGTCTTTAGAAAAGACAGGGTTTATTTTGGCACCATTTGACAAACTCAAATATTTTAAACATTTGTTAAGTTCAAGCTTGCACATTTGAACTAAAAGTTTGCATTCCAAAATTGCATCTCAGGTTACCTGTCTCTCTCTCTTTTGTATTTTATAATCCCTTTATTAAAATAGTCTGCAAAAGGAGTTGGGTTTGGAGTGTGGTTTTTTATTATTAATTGTAAAATATTGTCATTGACAATCCATTTTAAGGTAACATGTACCTCGTAACTCTGTTCAACTAAACATCAGAAATACAAAACCAGAATTGTTTTCAGAATTTAGGGCTTCACATTGATAGCAAGACTTCGTTGTAAAATTAATGGAATACAGGAATAGTGGGACCAAATCCTGCAGTGCTTTGATCTTATACTATGTACTGCAATGAGTAAGTATGGCAAGACAGGCGGTAAAGAAAATAGGTTGAAAAGGTGTACTGAACTGATGAAATAGAATAGCTTGAGGAAAAGAAAAAGCAGTCTTTGACCTGGAGTTGGTTTTTTTTTCCTTCCCTTGTCAGAAGGGATGGGCAAGGGGAATGTTGAGTCTAATTAAAAAAAAAGATAAAAATCAACAACCAAAAGAACCCCATCACTTTTATTTTCTTTCAAGTTTTAACCTGAAACTTGTATTGAAATTGAAAAAAATTGAGAATTTATAAATTGAAATCACCCCGTTTTGTTTAAAACATGCAAGAACCCCTGTTCAGCAAGTCTTGGAGTGCACTGTTACAACTGTGCTCGTGCTTTGGCGTGTTGCCCAGCCCGTCACCAGCTGCAAAGGGTCACACTCTTCTCTGAGAAGCTGTCATCAGGGGCAGTTTGGCATGTTCCCTCCATGGTGATCTTGGGCCAAAGGTCCATGCAGTGCCACATTCACAGAAGTTCATCATAGTTTGAATGGCTGCTGAACATGATAGGAGCAGGTCCATTGTCATATGGTAAAGTAACAATATAACCAATAGAACCGGTCACAACTGTGGCCATGATAAAACAAGGGTATAATAACCCTTCCAGAATATATTACATAAATTTGTGATGATTCATACTTACACAGGAATATGCACGCTGCATTTCATACACAATTGAAAAATGTAATGATTTCCAAAAGAATTCAAAGGATGGAAACTGTTTTATTTGTTCATGCACTAAGTATTAGCAGAACCTTTTTCAGAAAAAACTTGTAAGAAGAATCAAAATATTAAGATGATAAAAAATTAAAAGCTACTTTGAAACTACTCTAATTCATTGTCTGAAGCCACGAGATTTTGTTCATGATTATTTGACCTTCACTGATGTAGTGCCACTATTGGACAGGTTTTGTGATCAAAGAGGTAAGCTTTTCAAAAATCCGTTTATGAGAAATGAGGCTTCTGGTGTCTAGGCTGATATAGATATCAATTCAGATGTTGAACTCATGCTTAGAAGCAAGATATCAGATATCTGTAAGTGAAAATTAGCTTTTCAAAAAGTTATCTCATTTCTTCACCTGGATATTTAACTCACTTAGAGAACATACTCAACCCAGATGCAATCTTTGTGTAAGTATACTAGACTAGAAATAGAATAACAAGTGGTATGGTGTCCATCAATACATGCTCATACCATTAAAATCATCCCATTTTGTGCTTTAATAGGCTATTTTAAATTATCAGCTTTGTTTCTTCCACTTTATATACGGAAAATTTTCTCTCACCTCTAACAGCCTACCAGTGTATGGAAGAACATCAATATTACAGGTGATGGTTTCTCAACTATAGAGGTAGAATTAAGCAAGAAAGGGAGATGCACAAGTAGATAAATATTAGGAATGTGATCAAATGTGGCATTTATTTTATCAGTTTGCTTTCAAATGGCTGTACAGAAAATAACACTTCAAACTATGACTGTGGTATGGCAAACCAGCTCTACTACTCCACCATATTCTCACTGGTGGGGACACTATCCTCACACAGTCCAAAAATGTAGGGCTCCATACCCACGGTACAGGATATGAATATGGAGCCATGGGGTTCCAAAACACCATATCAAACATTTTGTTCCTGGAGTTCTGGGCTCAAATCAGCAAATTGAGTAAGATATAGATAAATCACAGCTTTGAGTAGGACTCTTCTTCCCATAAGACAAGGAAGTCACAAATCAGAAGATCTGGTGAATCAGAACCAGGAACATCTTTAGCATCTCTTGATGCTAAAGCACCATAACAGAGAAAGTGCAAGGTAGAAATTAAATTTGCACAGAATCACAGCATATGCCGAGTTGGTAGGGACCCACAAGGATCACTGAGTCCAACTCCTGGTCCAAGAGTCACACCATGTGCCTGAGAGTATTGCCCAAATGCTTCTTGAACTCTGCCTGGCTTGGTGCTGTGACCACTTCCCTGGGGAGCCTGTTCCAGTGCCCAACCACCCTCTGGGTGAAGAACAGTTTTCTAATATCCAACCTAAACCTCCCCGACACAACTTCAGGCCATTTGCTTGGATCCTGTCACTGATCACCACAGAGAAGAGATCAGTGCCTGCCCCTCCTCTTTCCCTCGTGAGGAAGTTATAGACTGTAATGAGGTCTCCCCTCAGTCTCCCCTCAGTACCCTATTCACTATTACCCTCTGTGCTCGACCTTGAGCCAACGGCTCACCAACCACATGATGTGTTTTCCAGCTGTGTGATGGACATTTTGTCCAGGATACAGTGAAAGACTGGATCTAAAGTTTTACTTAAATCCCAAAAGATTACATCAACTGGCTTTCCTTGACCAACTAGGTGGGTTACCTTGTCATGCAACTAAACCAGGTTTGATAAGCAGGATTCTCCTCTCACAGAGCCGTGCTAGCTGTGACTAGTGACTACATTGTCTTTCAGGTGTTTTTCAATACCTTCCAGAATAATCTTCTCCATAACTTTACCAAGCACTGAAGTGAGACTGACAGGCCTGCAGTTTCCGGGGTCCTTCTTCTTGCCCATCTTGAAAATCAACAACGTTTGGCAGCTTCCAGTCAGCTGGGACCTCTCTGGATTCCCAAGACCGCTCAAAAATCATCGAGAGACATTGTGTGATGACATCAGCTAGCTCTTTGAAGATTCTTGGATGAAGCCCATCAGGCTCCATAAATAGGAATAAGGTGAAACCCAAATATGCATGAGTGTGGAAGCTTTACCTGCTTCAGACTTCAGACACAGAAAAGGAGGAAAAGTTGTTACAATGAGTGACAGAAATACTTTGCTAAGCTTACATATTGAAGTTTTAAAAACTTTCTGGAAGTCAAAGCTGTTGTAATATTTGAAAGTAGATGTCTCAGTAAGGTTATGTGCGAGCATAAGGCTAGAAAATTAGTTGAAATTTGATTGTGTACATTTTTTTCACTAAATTCTTGTTTGAAAGGACAAGCTACCTTGGTTCTAAATTTCCAATAAAGTATTTCTAATTAACATGTAGCTGTTTTGGTCAATAGATAATCAATATGAAAATTGACAGTGTCCTCTCTACTTCTGTTGTCCCATTGCTAAGGCTTTCTCAATATGAACAGGACACAAAAAGTTATATCAAAATAGTAAATATTGAATTATATTTAATAGGATCTGAACCCTTCTACAATTTTCATCAATAGATCTCAGCACATATTTAAAAGGAAAATTAATAGTATTTTGTCCCTGAGTTGGCAGAAGAAGTGCCTAAATGAGCATTTGCCTATATGTTGTATTTCTTCACAGTGGGCCTGATTAGAAGTGACTAAAGTAGAAAGAGCATTTTTTAGGCAGATCTTGACACCAACACATATTGGTGCTATCAGCACTAGAACACCATTTTTATCACACAGCTCTTTATCACATTTCTAATGGTTCCCATTGGGGACCCCCGGTGGCCTAGCAGTTAAGATGCTGGTCTCTCAGCACCAAGGCCACAGGTTCGAATCCCGGTCCCCCAGGCAGATGGAGCTCGTCAGCCCCTAAGGCCATCCATCTAAGAGAAGGTCACTCTAAACAAACCTACGT
>JAWWLV010000179.1:39519717-39552911 GCA_035041135.1 Platyrinchus mystaceus
TCTCACCTAAAAAATCCATTGCGCAGGCTTGAAAGGTAAAAACACCTTTCCCAGATCTTCGTTCGCGAAGACTGGCCCATTTATTATTATTTATTTATTTAATGGTTCCCATTCTCTGGCTTAGGAAGTAGAGGCTTGTACTGTCCTAGAAAGCAGAGAAGGAGCAGGGCTTGGTTAACCTGGGTTTAATTTAGCTAGCTTACGAGGTGCTGAGCTGGCTGGTTGGATGTGTGGCAGCTCTGTGTAAGAAGGCAGTGGCACGCAGCTTGAGGGGCTGCAGCCTTTTTAGTGGATAGACTGATGACCACCAGGAACACCTGGAAGATCTAGTCCTTGCTAAATTACAGCTCTCAGGGATTCATGCTCAGCTGTCCAAGATAACGAGTTGCCACTGTATAAACAAAAGTAAGGGCCATGTCCATAGCAAATTTGTCATTTTGTGGCTTAAGTGTTAATGTGCCTTTATGCGCTCAGTAGTTGTGTTAAGACAAGCTATAAAGTCATATCAGCAACAAATTTTATATGTACAAAAGGAATTTTGTAATCCTTAAGAAAAATATTATCCCTGTTGGACTGCTTTATAAACTAATGTTTGGCTGCTGGGCCATGGAAAATCTCTGGAACTGGTTGCAACTTACTTGGACTATACCAGAGTATCAACAAAATTGAATTGTACCATCCTATTTTCTTTTTTGTTTTCCCTCTCGTGAATTGCAGTGATGTTCAGCGTTGCAAAAAGGAGTGGGGCTCCCCTGGAGACGAATAGGAACCTCTGACGTTTCAGGGCATCCAAAGTTACATGTAAAAATTAATTAATTTCTAGGCGATCTGTCGTAGGGAATAGAGCTCAGAAAGGTTAGTGTGGTCCTATGGACCGACTGTTCCCCCAAGGGTTATTTTCCTGTGGGGGTAGCTGTATTGTGTGCAGTAACTGAGGTTCAGCAGCAGGATGATGTAGGCAGTCATGTCTTCTGCTCACTAGATGACCCGTGTTCCCCCTTTCCTAGGGGTGCAGAATTCCTTGCCTGGGGCATATGTGTGCACTACCAGGATAGAGATCCTCCCACTAGGGCCTTTAGACCATATGACCATTTGGGCCCAGACATTCCCCCATTCTTCTGCGATTCCCCCATTCTTCCCAAAGTCATTGCATATGGGACTCCCTGCACCCATTTACAGTACTTTTGAACTGGAATTTATTCACCTCATGAAAGCCTGAAGTGCAGAAGCAAGGACAAAGATGTGCAAACTCACCCTGCACTGTGTTAAGCAAAGGTTTGGCTAAGGGTTGTGCTGCCAGTGTGCAGGGATATCTCTGGAGAGTGAGAGAAACTGCACAGCTACAGCATCAAACGTTTGAATACACCACCAACCACCAGAGCACATGCTGAAATGAAGGGCAGAGAGCTTCACAATTTTGCTCTTCTTTGATCCCATAATGGAGAAACTCAGCTCAATTGCTTTTCAAGCAGCTAAATGTCCTGCTTCCTCCACATTTCACCTGTCTGCTCATGATAATTTTGTTTCTCCAAAGCTCTAACAGCCACTAGAGTAAGACTGTTATAAATCTGAACTGCCTATGCCTAAAGAAAATACGGTTTCATCAGTGGGTGTTTTTGTGAAATCACACAGGACTGTTCTCAATTGTCCTATATAGCAAATCTACAACTGCCTGTTGTAACCATTCACCCTGATTTCCAGTAATGGCATTACCCTTGTAATTTTGCATTCATTGAGATCTTGTTTGCAAATGACTAACTTTGCATGTTATGAGGTGTTTTCTCCAGAACTTTGCCCTCACGCAACCTCATTTCCTGTAGAGCTGACCATTGCTATTGAGTGACCTGCTACCTATTCTCTCATTAAAAGTCTTTTTTTTTTTCACTGCTATTTACATTTTATCTTCTTAGAGCTCTTCTGAAAGCACCTGCTGCAGATGCCTAACTAGGTGCTGTGACTATTGCTTTCCACTAGGAGTAAAGCAAACTGAGGTCTGGCAGGCTGAACCACATATTATCCTCTTGACCCAGGATGTGTGGGAGATATACCACCACCTGTCTTAGGCATGTCCTGTTCCCTCCTTTCGCCCCACCCCCCACTTGCAAAACTTGTAAATTATGTCTTTAGTTCCTATTCAGTTACTCCTTTACCTAAGTGATTGATATACAACACAGATATCTAGCTCGCTGCCATGGCAATCTATGGTGATTATAATATGTGCATGTACTGTATTTCAACCCAAAGAAAAAGCTTTGAAAGTTATTGTGCATCATAAATGTAAGATACCCTACAGAATTGTTCAACATATAAAAAAACAAATGGCAGGCTCCTCTTTCTTGACTTACTGTTGCTTTTCGGGTGCACTTACCCTAGAAAAGCTGGATACCACCAACAACTACATCATTTCCAGTACCCCTTGGTCTGTTACACCTACAGCAAGTCCCAGTCCTTCAGGTGGAACTACAGATGCGTAGGGAATTACAGAACCCTGATGAAAGACTCCACAGAGAATCTGTTGAACTTGTTTTCTAGTCTGACTTCTTTTAGCTTCAGACCAATAGGTCTCATTACACTCCCTGAAAACCCAAAGAGAAATTCTTCCTTTGGATAAACTGAGCAGGGTGAGTTTCTGATATCACTTACCAGGTATTGTTCAGACAGTAAGGAGTTTCTAATTCTTGGTTATACAGATACTTGACTTAGACACAACACCCTTTTCCTACTCTCAGATATAGTCTATATAGAGCTGATGTCTCCATACCCTGACTGTGTTCATTCCTGATTCCAAGAAACATGCTTATTCTCTAAGGCACAACATCACCCCATCACCAACACCTCATGCTTGGTGTCAGTCCTAGACAGCCCTTCAGACTATGTGTATTTGTGGTCTATTCCTCCCTAAGAATTTCTGGATGTGGAAGAGACCAGACAGAAAACTATCTGAGGCAGAAAACAGTAATAAAAGAGTAATCTGAAAAAAAAAAAAAAAAAAAAAAGAAAAAGGTAAAATAGAGTTAGGAAGCTCATTTCAATGAACTCTGCTTCATTAATACTGATGCCTATGTCCTGTATTTTTGTTGGTGGACCATGAACCTTGCCCAATATGGAAAGAAATATATTCCCATCATAACCATCTGAAAGTAAAAATTAATTATGCTGGTTATATGTCTATTAAGGCTGCTGAAAAAAAAAAAAAAACCAAAAAAACAAAAAACAAAAAAAAAACACCTGAAGTGATTGTGCAGTTAATCTTGTTGGTTTAGTTGTGTTCCATGGTGATTTTAATTACACTGTAATTTGAGCTAAGTCAAAAGATGGTAAGAATAGTGGCTGGGTAGATGTTAGTGGAATGTGAATGCAAAGAAGTGATTTGGGGGGCAGATCTGATGGGCAGGAATATTGCTCTGCTCCCAGAGAGGGGGCGAGGCTGTTCTTGGCATGAGTATGACAGGGAGGGAGCAATGCCAAGAGGCAGGCAGGGCTGGCAGGAGGGGATGACAGCCTCTAAGTAGGAAGAGTGATGTTGCACTGATCATGAAAAGGGGGTGAGAAACACTGCACTGTTGCTGGTTAAGAGGAAGGAGGTCAAAAGCAGGGCTCAAAAATGTAAGAAAGAATATCACAAGAACAGAACTGCAGAGCTGAATAAGTATCTGCCCTCTCTGGCAGGCACTTCATATCTGTGAGGCTGAATCCTGAATTCACTTGAGTTTTGTCCTACCTGACAGCAGTGTCTGGCCCTCATGGTTAGAGGAGTATCCAGCTGGTAGCTTAGTTTTCAGGTACATCAGTAATGGCTGCATTTGATCATCAACTGTGGCACTGATGGACTCTAAGTTACTACTGTTTGACTAAGAAATGCTTTGTGCTCTGCAACACTTAAAAGAAATGTTGTTTAGGTGGACTGACATGGAGTAGCATTAGTATTCCTTTGAATGTTAACACTCTGCTTGAAATACACCTAGCCCTGCTACCTTGGACTATGCAGCCATAAAACACATCAACAATCATTCTTAAGTCCATTCTGCAGCCTTCTTACGGTAATGAGGCACCACTGAGATTCAGTATTAAGAACACACATTGTACTCACAGATGAAAATATTTTATTTCCGTGGGGAAAAGAGACAAATCTCAGAAACCAAAGGCTGTGTTTTGTGCTTCTGTAGTATGTACTGTGTATGTGGCACATAGGTCTTAAGGGAAATGGTGGTTTGTGCTGACATATATTTTGATGTCTCATATATCTTAAAAGACAAAAGCAGTCACAGGGATGACAAATGGCCCTAGCATGGCAGAGCTGGCTGCATCCCTCTAGTTAGAGAACAGTCTGTGGGCAGAAGTCTTGTGGACTCCTTTGAAAGTCAAGAATGCCCCTATAGCAAACTTGTACTATCTAATGGGATCAGGGCCACAGACTTCCCCTTTGATTTTCAAGAGCTCTTGTCATACCAAAGAAAAACCAGCACTAAATGTGTGCCACCTTTGCCTATGCACTTTGGGGAGCTCTTATAACAGTAGAGACCACATTTCTGCTTTCAAATTTTGGAAGGACACTGAATCTTTTGCACTTTCTCACAGTGCCCTGGAACATTGGCTTTAAAGCAGAAAAGTAATGACAGATTGCAAAACAGATCCTATGAAGCTTGCTTTGTGAAGAAGCTGATATAACTTTAGTTTTCCTTTTTACTTCCCCACCCCACAAAAGCAAGTCTAAGAATAGCTAGCTGGAAGCCTTGTTGCATTTTCTGTAGTTACAGCACCAACTTTGTCGATTTAATAGCAAAATTCATGTTCTGTTTCCTTCTGTTACATACTTGCACAGATTAGATTTTAATATACCTTTTTTACAAGGGTAACGGTGATGATTTCTAAGCCACACAAATTCAGAAGTGTGTCATTTTAGTAAAAATTACTTGAATTGTATGTATTATTTCCATAATCTCTTTTCCCACTCCTGTATATCTGTGGCATGTATGCAGCCTTGCTTTTCCTATAACTATTTCTTGACAGCAGGATCAATCCTGCTCCTGCCAGGTGCTGAAACTGCTGAACTCGCTTTGGCTGAATAAAAGCTGTGGGTGCGACACCCGCAGCTCTTGGCTCCCCTCTGTGGAATGCTACATTTGTATTAACATGTATCTTTCTTTGTGATTTTTTTTTTTTAACTGAAAATGATGCCCTTTAAAACCTCTTCCTGGAGAGAGAGTGAGGTTGAGAGAGAAAAAAAAAATACACTCCCCTTGGAATTTAACCTTAATTTGAACCAAGATCAGTGAAAGAAAAGAACTTTCGTGCATTGTTCACCAGCTCCACCCAGCCAGCCCCTTATCTAACCTGAGTCTCTATTGCCTATAGCTTTGTAACTTCTGCAGTAGTGCACTCCACATGCTCTTACATGCTTTGAAACCAACCTGGAGACACTGTGACATTATAATACCAAGAAATACCTAGTAATTCCATCCTGCAAATCCTTAGACTGCACAGTGCAGTAGCAGAGACTTTCCTTCCACAGGTTTATGAAGGGCCTAGTGTGTATGGCAAATAAACAGCTGTGGCTATTTCTGACCCTTGGCAAAGGTGACAGTAGCTTCTGAAACCTCTGAGTCAGCCTCTCTCTACACCCCAAACCAGGGGACATTTCGGCATAAGTAACTCTTCATTTTAACCTGATTCCTTGGACTTCTTTTTCTTATTAGAGGGAAGCAGCCAACCCTCGATTTGCATGACATCAGCTCAGGGTCAAAATTCAACCTTAAACACACATAAAAAAGCAAGTTTCCTTGTTTGCTGTTCAGAGGCAGACTTCCACTGTATGTCTCCTGTTGTCTGCACTGAAAGAGAACAGCCAGTAGATTGCTTTCCTATTACTTTTTACACCCTAGGAAGGGAGACAGCTGCTCCAGGTGTGGTCCACCTATATGCTGTCCCCTAGCCCCTATCAGCCATCTGCTCCCTGCAGTCATCTCCCTTTCCCATCATCCCTCAGTTTCTCCTGACTTGTAACCACGTGGTCCACCTTCCCCCACTTACTGTCTGCTTTATATCCCTTCTTTCATGTCCTCAGTCTTTCTTTCAAGCCCTCATTGCTCGTTATTCCCATCCCTGCTTCTCTCATGCTCTACAGTCACAGGCCATCTCCCTGGTTCTCCAGGGTCTTGTGTGAGCCTGACTTCCTCATACCCACGGCCCTTTTTGCTATATGCAGCCTCCCTTCACCTGCTTGCACATGTGGCAGACACCTGTCAGAGGGCCATGTGTGGTGCCACCCCTGCTAGCAAAATAAGTGTCCATCATCTGGGGAGCAAACTCCTTAAAACTGAAGGCAGGAATCAGGCATTCACAAGGACTGCTTGAAATAAAGATCAAATATTGTGCAGCTCAGAAGGAAAGAGAGGGTACTATTAAATGCACCAGTGGCTTGCCACGTAACCTCACTTCTTTTATCGACTGCCGGCTGCTTTCCTTTTAAAGAGGTGTTTTGCAAAATGCCTTTTGTTTTTGTTCTAGATAACGTAGTAATAAAACCCTTCAAGGAAATACTGCATATGGCATTGTTATTGCAATCCTCTAGTGTTTGAAGGACCCTTTGGAAAGAGTGTGCACCAACAGACAGGAGGGAGGAAGCAGGAAAAATCAAAATAAGAAATATCAAGAAGACACAGTCAACCATGAATCATTTCTTTCGGTTGAACCTGAAGCAAGATCAGATTTCATATCCACCCTCGACGGGGCTGGCATTTTCACACACACTGCAAACCCGTTGGCGTGGAGGTGGCTTGATTTCATGGTTATCACAGGGGCCATTGGCATATTTTTAAGGCCGATTGCGGTTAGGGGGGCTGGGGGAAGCCTTCCATTAAAAAAACAAACAAACAAAACAAAAACAAAACAAAACAAAAAAAACCACACACAGATCAAAACAGCTAAAAAAAAAAAAATAGATAACCTTCCAGGCAGTTAGGCAGTTTCAGTAGATACCCACCCGCCAGTGAACTGCAGCCCCGGTGCCTCGGCGGTGGCTGGAAGCGCAGGTGACCCCCGGGGGAGTGGCGGCCGCTGCAGCCCTGCCGGGGCGGTGGCTCCGTGGCCCGGGGGCCGCCGCCCCAGCTCGCTCAGGGTCTTGGCCGGCAGCAGGAACAGGGGCAGGAGGAGGAAGAGGAAATCCCCCGACGTGCGGACGCGCTCCGGCCGCTGTCCGCCCTGCGAGGACGCCCCGGGTGGGCGCTGCCTGCGGCGCTGGGCTGGAGGTGGCTCAGCAGCCGGGTGTGGCGGAGCGGGGGGCACTCAGCCCCTGCTTGTAGGAGCTGGGCGGGTGTGTGCGCGTGGCTTTTCACGGGCTGACAACTCTGTGCGATCCCCAGCGCTGTGCGGCGGGCGGGCTGGAGGGGAGCGGCCGCACCGTGCCGGGGGAGGCTCCTCGGCCCGCCCGCTCGCCTTGCCCGTAGTCCCGGCCGCAGCCCCCGCGCCCCGGGGCTGATAATCCCCGGCTCATCGGGAGCCCACACAGCCGGGGCTGTGCGTGCCCGCGGGGCCCGGACCGGGAAATCCCCGCGCGCTGCTGAGGCGTTTGATACCCCCGCCCAGCGCTCCGCAGCTGCGGCTCCCACCGCCCGGGACGCCGGAGCCCTCCGCAGAGCCCGCCAGGGGGGACCGCCCCCCGCTTCGGGAAGGAGGCGCGGCCCCACCAGCCCCTCGGACACCGGCGGGGAGGGGAGGGCGCCGGGCAATGCAGCGTGGTACCCCCCGTGATGGCAAACGGCTTTCCTCCGCCCCAGCTTTAATTCCTCCTCTGAGCATTTCGAGGCGCCCCTGTGTTTAGTAAGCCGAGCAATAAGTTTGTAATTAAACAGTGTTGTATTGGAAAAACTTTTTTCTTTTATTTTCTTCCCCCCTCCATATATCTTTAATTTTCTAAGTGTCCCGCTCCGTCATACTGGCTCAGGCTGTCGCATGTGCCAAACCACAAAACCTATAGGGCACAGGTCCTTGCAGCTGAGGAGAGCTCCAGCCTGTGTCTTCGGTAAATTAAAGAGCTCTGTGTCTTCGTGTGTCTGTATATTGACTATTTTCATAGGGGTTTAGCTGTGGTTTGCAGCTCAATATTGAAAGGCGTTATTGATACTTGCAGGAAAAAATTGAGAAAAATATTTTTTCCTTTTTTTTTTTAATGTTTTCTCTTAATTTTTTTTCCTTACTGAGGTTACTGGCAGGGGAACGCACTGCTGTCGTACTTCACAACCTCATCAACACGTGCAGTGTATTTGTTGCAGTCCAGAGGATCTGACTGTTAAGAATTATTCAATCCAAAACACATATATTTTGATTATTTGCTCTTAGATTGTCCTGTCACCAACTATTCAGCTGATTAAGTACAGTCACCTTCCTCCTTCTGAAAATAAAAATTTGAAAAGGAATAACTCCTTTCCATGAATGTCTTTTCCGACTAATGCATACCATAGCTTTTATTCTATTCCAGCATTTCAAGAATGAAGACAAGATATACAATTAGAACACACTTATTACTTAGAAAACATATTAATACATATTAAAATCTTACATGTTACCAGAAACTTGAAGGAATTGGCAAACTTTTAAGCCAGTACAGTAGACTAAAATATTCTGACTTCCAGATGAATATGTATTTGCCAAGAAGTTGAGAAGTACTCTACAAATAACCCTGTTACCAGACAATATGTGGAAGACACTATCACTCCTTTATTTTTAGTTAAAGAGACATATTTTCATAGGATCAAGAGGACTCTGGAAACACATTTTTTCCAATCTTTAAAATCTCAAAATGCTGCTTAAAAATATTGAGTGTCCCTTGCAGTTCCATCCTGTAAAATGCTGTGTGCCTCTTAGAAGTACTTAGAATAGCTGGTATTTAATTAGGTCTTATTTACTTATTCCATTCCAGTAACCCATAGATTATAATATGCTCTGTAACAGAGCAAAACAAGAGTCCCTGTTAACGGGTTGATAACCAAAGGTTGGAAGTACCTCTAAAGGCCTCTTGCTTCTGCCACTAAGGTGCTTCCAGTCTTCATTTGACTTGAGCATGGCAGAGGCTCACACAGTTGTCTCCTCGTGGGCCTGCATTAAGCAGCTGACCTCTCAGTGCAGCCCCCCTCTTGGGAAGCTTTGAGTCCAGTTGCCTGTGTGTGATTGTGCTTGTATGTATATGTGTGCTTCTGTGTGAGACTTTGTCCCAGTGGGGAAGAAACTCATCAGTAGGTCGATCTCTCCCAGATACTAGAAGCAACAGAAGGAAACCCACTAATCTGTGCTGCTGATAATGGAAGAGAAGAAATTATCTGCAGCCTAGAGTCCTCCCAGCCATCCTTCAACATCCTTAAACACCTCTTTCCCTTCTTATTGTCATTAGGAGAATGATCTCAGAAGGCTTTGTTCTTAAAGATTGTATCAAGGAAAGAAGCATTTGGAGATTGCATTCATTCAGCAGAGCATTGTTATGTATCTCTTGGTTGTCTCACCTGTCCATCCTGTAACTTGAGTGGGTTTGACCTAGTGTCTTGCATTCATATGGGCACATGAAAGATTTCTGCATGAACTTGTATGTCCTTCATTTGTATTTATTTAATTTTTGAGGAGATCATGGTCTGAGCAAGTCATTCCCACCTTTCCTGTTGCCAAAGGGCACTAACAGCCTAGAAAGGCTAAGGGATAAGCAGGAACACCTAAGCGTAAAGGAGCCAAGCTAAGGTTGCCCACAGCTCTCTCCATGGTGCCCCACACCCAAGAGGAGTGGTGGGAGCCCACAGGATGCGCACACCCCCTCAAGCCCCCCAGCTCCATTTCACCTGTCACTGATGATGTCCAGGCCAGTTTTGTGACAGGCAGAAGCAGGTGGGTTGAAGCTCGGGATCCATTTATTGCTGGGTTAATTTTAAAAGATGAAAATGTTCTGAGTGGCTTTGCTCACTGTGTGTACACAGATTGTTGCCTCTGCTGAAACACCCGAGGAAATTCAGGTGTGTGTTCCCCAGCCACCCACCACCCCACAGAGGTGAGGGGTGAGGGTTGGGCCACCACGATGTTCTGCCAGTGCCCAGCCACTGGAAAAGAGGGTCTTTGTTTTAAATCTGTTTTTTAAAATTTCTGCCTGAATTTGGGATATGCTGCTGATTGTGGGGAAGGGGGTGAGGGGGATCAAATTGAAATTTATTCCAAATGAAAGTGATACTTTAAAGTCCAATAACCTTTGTACCAGTCTCTCTGGAAATACAGAATGCTAAAAAATTAGATCTACAGAGCTGACTTCGACCTCTGCCTGTTAAATCTTGATTAAAAAAAAAAAAAAAAAAAAAAAAAGAAAACAAAAAAACCAAACCCAAATTCTGTTTAATTTGGTGAATCTCTTGTGTTTATTTTTACTTAGCACTGCATAGAATTACATACAACTTTTGGCTTTAGAAGGGATGAAGGGCAAGAAACCCTGGACAGATTTAAACCAGAAAGAAATGCAGATTAACTAATGTCTGACTGGTCCAGTGAGATGGAGATGGTACTGAGTCCTTTTTACTAGAAAGAAATCTGGCATGAAAGCAGGATCTTTGTTGCCTAGGAATTAAGTTGTTGCTGCTGCTTATTCCTTACCTGAACTCCTAATCCTCTGTTTGTGCTATGACAAAAAACAAATCATTTCTCATAGACCAAAGGACTGCCTTGTAACAATTAAAGTCTATTGTGTAAAAGTATAAATGGCACATTGATCGTTAAGGTAAGCTGACTTGTAAAGAGTAATTCTTGGACATGAACTATGTGGTCACTTATTGTACACTTTGGAGAAGTCATTATGCACGGGGAGCTAAATCACAAACAGTAAAACGCTTAGTTAGCCAGTTAACATATATGCTTGGTGTAAATAGACCCCAGCAGAAACATTGTGAGGTCTGGTCCTCCTTCTGCAGAGGGCACAAGTATTTTGATACTGTTTTCTCTGGGAACACCTTATTCAAGATTTCTTAAAGTTTCTTAAACAAAGAAGGAGCCCTCTACTCTCAAATAAAAATCAACCCCTATAGCACTTTACAAAGTGAGAAATATCCTGAAATCCTTGAACCTCGGACTCTGCTGAGGTCCGTGTAATCTCAGTCACAGTCATTAGGAAAAGAAAAAAGAAAAAATCTACCCTCTGCCCAGGGAATGTTTAAAAGGATGAGTTTGGATCCACTGAAATGCATCCTGTCAAGGTCAGCTTTGTCTTGTAGGAGGAAAGGTGACAGGGTCAGCGTTATTGCACATGATGAAACCCCCACGGGGGCTGGAAGAGGTCATCTCTCTCCTCCTGTCTTCCCCTTCAGCCAATGTGTTCCTTGTTGGGGCAAACCTCTCAACGAAGGTGATGAGATTTCTTGTTGCTAGAGAGAAACCCTCAGCTGGACAGTTCCAGGTTCCCCATTTAGGGGTGGGGTGCTGTTTCCCAGAGTACAATTTGACTTCTGGGAAGCAGAATGTTCTCCTGACCCCCCAGAGCAGGCAGAAAGTTCCAGGGTGACGGATGCACATTGTTGGGCCCCTTCCGTGTGATTGCCAACGCCTAGAGGGCATTGCCTTGGAAAAACATCTCTGGGGGTCCTGATGTCTCCCCCCTCTGCACCTGTGTAAGTTCTTACGGGGCACCTGCAGTGGGTGCTGGGAAATTTGGAAACACGAGCAGGTTCTGTGGTGGCATAGTTGTCTATGTGCCGTTGCGCAGAAACCTGTCAGACACGGAGGTTTGCACCTCTAGCCCATCTCGCTGCCATTCCTCGTGCCCGTCGACACGCGTGTAATGCACCCGCTCAGGGCCCCATAGCCGCCCGTCGTAGGTGCAATACCTTCAGCCTGTCATTGCTATATTTTGCTTGGCTTTGAAAATTAGCCTGTTTGGATAACACCCGATAGAAAACATTTATGCTGGAAGCCAAACAGGCAAATATTTTAATCTCTCATATTAACACAGCGGTTTTCCAATCGGTTGATTTTTGTGCTGTATTATTTATTTATTTGTGTATGTGTTATTCATTCATTCGCTCCATTCGTTCATTCATTCATTCATTCACTCTCTCCGTCATTCATTCATTCCTCCGTCTCTTGCTCTCCACAGCCGAGACCGCAGTACCCCGGGCTGTGCCCACCGCCCCCGCAGGAGGCAGCCCTCGGTTTGTTGCGTGCCCGGTGTCGGGGTGTGATGATGCTGAGAGACACCACACCGACTCCTAATAGGACAGACTTCTGGGTGTCCCTGCGGTCCCTGGAGGGGGCGGGGGGGCACCGGGTGAGAGGACTGTTTGCCTGCTTGTCTGCTCTGTGCTCGCGGCTGCTGCCACCGCCGCTAGGTCTCCGCAAGTCAGTTCGAGCAGTGAGGGACCGCAAGCACTGCGCTGCACCCGGGCAAAGTCCAAGAGAGCGGCCCCCGCCTGCGGCCCAGCTGACACGGGGGGGACGTCGGGGTGCGCCGCGGCAGATAGCGGAGCGGGGCCGTCCGGGGAGGAAAATGGCAAGAACCTCCAAGCCCACCGGTGCCGGCTCGGCCGGCGGAGGGGGAGTGCGCAGTCAGACCACCAACATGCCTGGAGCCGTACAATCCTCCACTTAATACACTTCTGCAATTTAAACTTCTTGGGACCCCCTCCTTCCAAGCCGATTTTCGATATAGGTGTTTTCTCATCACACTCCCCCCCCCTTTCCTTTGAAATGCCCCCCTCCCACCCTCCTGCTCCCTTTCTTCTGAGCCCCTCTCTCTAATTCTAGATGAGTATTACTTTGCTCTTTTCGTTGGCCAAGCACAATTGTGTTATTGGAGATAATGAATTCAATCCCCATCAAAGAGTATTAGGAGCGCCTTGGCCCTGTAGTGCCTTTTTTCAAACCGGGAATGAAAGGCAGAGAGAAAATTCTCTGGGTAGCCTCTGCGCTGGCAGCTTTTGAAGTGAAGGGAGGCGGGCATTGTTGTTCACATTTTTGTCCATACGGCTGAAGAAAGACCGGCGGCTTTTGATGAGAAGATGAGAACCGCCTCGTAAGTTGAGCAACAAGTTAGATGGCGAAGTCTTCCCGCTGCCTACTGCCTGCGGATAACATATGTCCTGCATTAATAGGGGCTCAAGGGAACAATTGCCCGGGGGGTGGGGAGGGGAGAGCTCTGCTCTGCACCGGACAGCAGCTCTTTTTCTTCCCCCGTCCTCTGGACAGCGATGCCCCGATGGGAGTGTTTTTAACGGAGACCCAAGCAGATGCTCCCAGGCTCTTGGTTTGCTCGCGTGTCCACAGGACCAAGGGACGGGCACCGGCCCAGGGCTCTCCCGAGGGGAGACAAGGGGACCCCGGTGGGCAGGGGGGAATGTGAGGGGTCACCTCCTCTCGCCGTTTGGTTCTGCCAGGGCTCCTGCTGGCCATGGCATGATGTTAGGTCTGCCGCTGTGTGTTTGGAGGAGAGGGCATCCCCTCTTTCTAAACAGGAGACTTTATTATTGGATTGGGGTTTTTTTCCCGACTAAATGTAGGGTCGAGACTTTTGTTGAGCTTTTTGTTTGTTTGTTTGTTTTTTGTTCCCTTTCTATTTCATATAAGTTAATGACATACCTGAAGTTTTAAAGTACTTCCTTAGATAAAGCAACCAGGCAAGGAAAAACGAGAAGAGGAAAAACGTCTGTTGTTCACATCAGATAACCTTAGAACTAGAAAACTTGTTGCATACATTTGAATAAGTTCAGACATGCTCTTATTCCAATCTCCTGCCCCGGAGTTCAAAGATTCCCCGCCCCCAGGGCTTTATTATGCTAAAGAGGTCATTACTGAGAGTCACTATGGAGAGATCCGAGTTTGCAGAATGAGGCCCACCTCCTAGTTACCAGCATGTTTACATTTTCTGTGTGTCATAAGCGGAGGAAATGTATGTTAGCAACCCGCCGGGCAGGCTCGGGGAATAGAAGGAATAAAGGGGGAAGCACATTTCAGCTACTGCGCAGTAGATGGCAAATGTAGATGATTCATTAGGGAGCACTCTGGGGTATCGGGTACAAAGGAGGTGTTTGCTGTAGACATGGTTGCTGCGGAGGGGCCAGATCCCGCTCGCGGGGTGGGCGGCCCTGCGCCTCGGTGCCCGGGCTGGCTCGGAGCGAGGTGAGAATCCACTGCGGCCGGCAGGGCCCCGGGAGCGCGCCTGCACCTCCGTGCCCTGATAGCCTGACGGGGAATGGAATCACGCAGGTCCCACTCTCAGAGGCTTGTGGCAGCTCCCGGACCTTCCGCGAAACGGGTGCCAGACCCGGGGGCACAAGGCACCTCCGCCTAACTGCTCGTGACCAAGGGGCGACCCGTCCGTGAAGGGGGTGCCCCCGCTCCAGATGATGGCGGTGGCTTTTCCCCCGGACGACGGCGGACTCGGCACTCTTTCATTGCCAAGCGGTGTGTGAATGGACCGATTTCGGAAGAAAAAAAATGCGGTCAACCGAAACATGTCCACCTGAGGACCCCCGCCCTCCGCCCCCGGCCCCCCTCCCCCCGCTATTTCCTCCGGGGACCCAGTGAGGCAAAGGACGAGGGTCCTAAACCCAGACCTGGGTTGGACCACAGGAGTGTAACGCTGTCCGCTGGAGAAGGCTCGGGCTACCCTGGCCGGGCGGGACACCCGGACGCGCAGAGGGCAGCGGCCCCCGCACCCCGCGCCCACGGGGGCCCGGTCCTCGTGTCGCCTTCGCGCCGCTTCAGAGTTTCTCCCGCTGCAGGGGGACGTCCGGGGCGCGGGCAGGACAGCGGGGACACTGCAATGCTCAAGTTTAGAGCGTGTTCCGCCTGCTGGTTGGAATAATAGTAATAGTAAAAGTAGTAGTAATAATAATAATAATCTGCCTGGCTGTAGTTCAGCCTTAGGATAACGAACAAGTGTACGAATATTTCATGGGAAAAAATAGGTTACCAACAGTACAACAGTAATACCAAAATAAGGACGAACTTCCCCCATAGTAACCCGGCTGGGCAAAACACATTCAAGCAATGCTCCCGCAGCAGAGGCACCATTCTGGGAAATGATCTTTACGATTAATTCAACGAAATGTAGGAGTTTGGGATGGGGGGAAGAGAGGAGATTGAAATTTTTTCCCCTTGTAGAGACAAATGGATTCTGCAATGAACCTACATATGCTTTAAATCCTAATGACTGTAGACAAAGGTGAGCGCCGGCAGTTTGATCTGTCCAAAGTTCAAAGATCTGAAATCTCAATGAGTTTCTGTTTGAGGTGAAGGGGAGAAACAAACACCATGGCACGGCTTGGGCCAGAAATTTGTGCGGTTTGCAAGTGAAATGCGAGGTTATTTACACTAATCTATCCTTAACTGCTACTTTGTCACCATGGGCAGAATAATTATTAGAAAATAACCAGAGAGAACAAAGGCAGGTTTTCTTCTTATCGTCTCCCGTTTTCCACTCTTCCCCTAGTTATTTTCTCCGGCTAAAAAAGATCTTTCGACACTGCAAATCACAGAAAATATGCAAATTATTATTTTTTTAATTATTACTCTGCCTTTGCTAGTAGCTCAGAAGACTGGGTTCACATTAAGAGAAAAAAAAGAGAGCCGTTTTGTAGTACCGCCCTTGACATGTAAATAATCAAACTAATTGCATTTTGATTTTAGCTATTAACCATTCTCCTACATTTCCTAAAACACTTTTGCAGCGTGGGAGTTTTGCAAGGACTTACGTGTACATTCCGTACTCCGGTCACTCTGTGCACTACTGTGGTGTGATTTTCGCCTGGTCATTGTGTATTATGTATATTTTCACTTGTCTCCCCTGGAAACAAATACATATTAATTACATCTATGTTAATATATACAATACATACATCTAAACACCTCCCGAGAGAACTTTATATCTGGTATTTATATGAGGATAATATGCTTCTTCACAAATTAAATGTATCACGAAAATGCACACGCGATTTCTTTATTTATTTATTTTTGAAGGGTCTGTTTTAAAAATATTCTTTTCAGAGTGATTAAACACATATGCTCATACATAGATGCCTAGATTCCGTTTTATCATAACAGAAAAGAAATGATACAAGGTGTATCGCAATCAAGTGTTTTATCTATAGTATCGCTAAAAAATTAAAACCGAATCAACGGCTAGTTGGTGTTACAGCAAGGGAATTCATTTATTTCGGGTTTATGCTGATGGATCAATTTCAATACCTACTCAACACAATTCAGAACAATTTTTGAAGCTATGCCAATCTCTGAAGAGTTTTCTCGCGCTGTTTTTTTACAATTTACTTATATTTTATTGACACTTATAAGCTTCAAATGAAAAATTGTCCTCATCTTTCAGTCCCGAAAACTTCAAATTAATTCTTTCCAAATAATGTACATCCTCCGACTATTTGCCGACGCAGACGATGTAGATGCGTAGTGCTGTCCATTCACACTCAGGAAAAAAAACAGGAATTACTTGTGATTTCATTTCTCCCCCTTGACTCGGACGGCTGAAGTTGCTCTTATTCCATCGACTCTTCCCTTCTGCGGAGGGAGGTGCTGCTCACAGGTGTTCCGAGGAGGTGCCACGGGCGAGGGCCTCGTCCTGCCCCTCTTGCCGGAGGACGTAAGACTGCCGGACCCCGCGGCAGAGGAGGCTCCGCTGCGTCAGGGGACCCGTCGCGTCTCCTCGTCCCCGGCTGCCGGGGCTGCCCCTGTCCAGCCCCTCCGAGTCTCGGCCGTACCCGCCTCGTATTTCGAGGGCCACGGCCGGCGCACCCAGCATCCCCCCTTATCCCCGGTCGGGGGCCCTCTCACCTCCCAAACTCCGTGTAAATCTTTACAGAGATCTCTCGCCGCCCTGATTTACCCCCCGCTTGTATTTAATGACGCTAAATGAGCCGTTTTCTCTCTGTCGCACGTGTCCGATCGGAGATAACTGCCGAGTAGGAAAAGGCGAAGTTCCCCTATAAATTGTGTTGGCGGCCGGAGCCTGAAACCTGCAGCCTGGCGGGCCCCCGCTTTGCCTCTGTCCCGGACGCGGGGCTGAGATACCACCTCCGACACGGGCAGAAGCCCCGCACTCGCCAGTTTCTTCCCTCCTGGGACGGGGCGATGGGTCCGGCTGAAAGGAGATGCTCGTAAGCTCTTCTGCACATTGCGGGGCGGGGAGATACACCCTCTTCCTATGTAGCCCACTTTTGGTATATTTTTGCACTGTGGCTGGGGGCTTCTTGAGCACATGATTAAAGCAGCAGCAGGGCAGCTAGGAGCGGGACGGAAATCAGGGGACTTTTCTCCCCACTGTTGATTTCCAAGTCCTAAACTGATCACAGAAAACTGCGTACTTTGCGCCGGGAAGCCGCGTTTTTAGCATGAGCCCTGTCTTGTCAGTGGCTCATTGCCCACCGCAGACACCATTTGCCTACGAGAAGCAAGGGGAGGAATACAGTCTTGATGGCAAGTGGAGAAAGGACACACTCTGCATCCGTGGCAGGCTCCTCTCCTTATCTATAAGAGGTTTGGAGCTGCGTCGGTCCGCTTAAACGCTTTTATTACCCACGCCCCGAATATTTCCATTACACACGGTCTGTGCTCCTCAGCTGATATGTGAAACTTGCTGCCTTATCTCTGTCGGTCGATTGATATTTTCCGTGTACAAGCCCAAGGCATTAAATCAATGTCTCCACTCTGCAAGGGCATATTCTCTATAGACTACTCTGTGGGAGACAAGTGAAGTCCTGCTGAAAGCGGGCTTCACCCCGTCTCGATTCTCACGAAGCTCTTTTTGGCAGAAGAAGCGGGACTTCAAATAGGATCTGCCTGCCCAGACTTGGTGTCTAGCTGCCCCTGGCTGCGGGGGGTCTGTTGGTGTTTGCCAGTTCGGGACATTCAGAGGCGAAGGGGCCACACAGCCGGGTCGCGGGCACAACCCCTGCCCGCTGCAGGGCCCGCATGCGGCAGCCGGGTGGGACCTGCGGTAAATGCCGGCCCGACCAAGCGTACCCCGCACAGCACAGAGCGGGAGCCAGCTCCGTGTTGCCGTGGGCGCCTTGCGCGCATCTCCGCTGCGGATCACCGCTGATTCAGCCACCCTTGCAAAGCAGAGAGGTTCTCACAACACATTTTTTCCTCCCGTTTTTCGCTGGAGTGAAATGTGCTGGAGGAATGTTGTGAGATTTCTGGGACGCTGGTTTGACTTTTCTAAATCGACACTTAAATTTGGTTTGTTGCCTCTGTCCCTAAGCCGTCAGGGGGCAATTATGTGATAATTACGAGAATTACAGTTATTTTATCTGGCGCCCGTGCACGAACGGGGCTCGGCACAGCGAAATCAGTTCACGTTTAAACTCCCCTCCCCGACCAAGACTCTTGCTGAAATCCAGAGCTCGCCAGCGCGGCTGCTGGTATCGTTCCGAGGAGTCGTTCTGACCGAGGACTAGAAAGCAGGACCTGGGCCTTTCCAGCGCCCCAGGGCGACATGGAGCCACTCTAGGGATGCTCCCCGTGGGCGTCGTCCCGTATGGCAGGGAAACACCGGGTCTGGCTGCCGCCGCCCCGGCTGCAAAAAACGCAGGAGGTTGCATCGCCTCGAGTCGTTTTTTTCTGCCGTTCCTCAACCTACCCCAGCACCGTGGATTAAGAGAAGGAAAAAAAAAAAAAAAAGGGGCACCACTACACTCACAGCCTCACAGGCCGGTGGCATCGCAGCACATCCCCTGCCTTCGCTCTGCACAAGCCTGGCCGTACAAATCCTTCCTCTTCACATCCACACTTAAGAATTACGTTTTGATTTTCTCGCACAAGGCTCCGTCCTCCGTAACCCGCCCCAGAAATTTTGAAAGAAAATAGCAGAAGTATTTAATTGATAACATTTGATTTATTTGAAGTCTTTAACTGCGAGTGATCAAAAACATACTTCACGCATTAAATTCCCAGTTATCGTTTTAAATCAAAATATTTTTTCAATTACAATCACATTTATAAAATTAACAAAATTTCTTAAATTGACGTGTAATTCTCTTTTTTTACTGTCATTTAAAGCAATTTCCAGCTGTAAAGAAAGAAAACAATATAAACCATGCAATAAATTAAGAACATTGAGACAGCGAACAGGAATAATAATAAAACCCGTCTGGCTATGCTAACACCGTGTAAAACTGTGGAAAGTGCAATAACACTGGATGAAACAAGCTAATGATGGCGATAATTAAACGGCCACAAAAAATTATTAAACAAGTTGGAAAAAGGAGGAGAGACAGAGCTGTCCTCTTTTCCTTGCATCGGTGAAGTAGTCACCGTTTTCTGGGGGAGGGGGAAAATAACCTGGTTATACATACACAGTTCTAGCTGGTACACAATGAAGACACTTAAATTAAATAAGTATGTCATCCACATGTTGATGAGAGTTCCTGATGAATGAGAATCTTCAGTAACAGATGGGAAGGAAAAAAAAAATCCAACTGTCTGTGACCTCTTGTAACTTTGTATTATATTCCAATACAGGTAACACTTGGATAAAAATAAGGGTCGCATCCTGCACTCCAAAGCTCCAGTTGTCCCCTCGGGAGTGCAGGATCTGGCCCGCAGCATCTGGGTGTATGCGGGTTGTACTAGCCGAAGGTTTATTTTGCAAGTATCAAAAGGGTGATCCGAGAAAGTAAATAGTCCTCTAGTTGCTTAGAGATTCTCTTAGTGTTTTGCTACTTCACAGCAGTATTGTCCTTCAAAGCCTTTTTAATTAAAAAAAAGTCTTAAATGTCTACTCGCTTCTTCATCTCCGTATTGTTAAAGTATTGCCACATACCTGTAAACTTACATGAGATTATAGAGCACATAAGGGAGAGAGACGAGGGGGCAGAAAGCACAAACAAGTAGTTTACAAGCTGAACAATTTTTTTCTTCTTTTTAATAACACCCTGCATAGGCTGGGGGTGGGGAGGTGGTGTCTCTGGGGAAAGGGGCTGGGCGGCAGGGGCCAGAGGGGGTATGTACAAGCGGGACAGGGGCGGCTTTGCAGGAAGGAGGTCGTGGTGGATCATAACAACACACAATGCGTTGCGAGACAATTAAAAAGTAACAGTCCTTTGCACGCAAAGTGCGGAAACACCTTGGTTTTTCTCAGGGAAAGTGGGGAGAGAAGCCAGGATGGGGAGAGGGGTCTCACCTCTGGCGGCGGCAGGGGGTGCAGAGCTAGGAGGTGTTTAGCACGGGTCTGGAATACACACCTTGGTAGTAGGAGGGCTCTAGGGCCGAGGGCTCGATGCTGCTCCGGCCCGCCATGGAGGCACTGCCCAGGGGCAGCCCGCTGGGGATGCTGGCCCCATAGGAGGAATATTGCAGCGCCTGCTCATAGGCTTTGAAGTCCAGCTTGTGCTGCTGCTCCGAGGAGGACATTAGGTTGTTGATGGAAAAGGGGTGGTTGAAGGAATAGTGAGGATCACCCTTGAGATGGAGCTGGGGTTCGTGTGCTAAAGAGTGAGGGGGGTGCGGGACGGAGGCCAAGGTGGGGACGGAGCTGATGGTGGAAGAGGCGGCCGAGGCCGAGGTCTTTAGCTCTGCGCTTGATCCACTGTGGTCCATAGACTGGGGGCTGGTGGACGGGTTGGAGCTGGAGAGGGAGGTGGCGGTGTCCAGCTGTGCGGGTTTGCTGTGGCCTCTGTGCAGGGGGGAATTGGAGCTTGAGCTGGACGCCCCGGCCTGATCTTTCCTGCCCTCCTGAGGGGCTTTGCTGTTTGCCGGCTTCTCGCACTTGAAGCGCTTTTGCCGACGGAGGTAACAACCATTTTCAAACATATTGCCGGAGTCAGGATGCAGGGTCCAGTAGGAGCCCTTGCCAGGCTTGTCGGGGGAGCGGGCCACCTTGACGAAACAGTCATTGAAAGAGAGCGAGTGGCGGATGCTGTTCTGCCAGCGCTGCTGGTTCTGCCGGTAGTAGGGGAAAAGGTCCATGATCCACTGGTAGATCTCACTCAGCGTCAGCATCTTGCTGGGCGCTTGCTGGATGGCCATGGTGATGAGGGAGATGTAGGAGTAGGGCGGTTTGGCATGGGGGTAGCTCCGCTTGAAGGTCTTAGCGTCCCGCGTCCTGCCGAGGTTGGACTGGGTGTAGGCCATGGGACTCATGCAGGGGTTCATGCCGCCGTAGGGGCTCAGCCCATTCATGGGGGCTGGCTGTGCAGACATGGCGTTGATGCCGCCGGGGCTCAGCGCCGTGCCCATGGCAGCCACACTGGCCGGCATGCCGTTCACCGGCCCCGCCGAGCCCGCCGGCATGCCGGCCACGGCGCCGGGACTCAGCCCAGCCCCCAGCCCCGTGTTGGCGTAGGACATGTTGAAGGAGCTGGAGGTCATGTTGCCGCTCGTCGTCATGGTGTTCATGGTCATGTAGGTGTTCATGGTGTTCATGGAGCCCAGCCCCGAGTTCATGTTGCTCACGGGCACCGAGGAATAGGCCTAGGGCAGCGAGACAAAGAGAGGGAGTTAGAGGGGAGAGAGGTGTGGCAGGACTCCGTCGGAGCCGGATCCACCCGCCTTGCCCAGCCAGCCGAGCAAACGTCCTGCTGCGGGAATGCGGGCCGCTCCCCCGACACCCGGGAAAGCGCTTCCCCAAAGCCTCATGGAAAGGCCTCTGTCGCCTTGAAAAGGTCTAATTCATATTGATACGTGTTTACAAATAGACACGGAGCGGGGGTGCTCGGTCCGGACGCGCTCCCTGTTTACCGGCGTGTCGCGGCTTGCGCGGGCGGCACCAGGATAAGCGAGGTGCATGGACCGATGGTCTTCCCGGAACCTCTCCGCACACTCACGGGGAAGGGCTGCGGGCTCAGTCTGCCCCAGGAGGAGGTGTTCTCCCGGAGCATTACCGCATTTTGTTTGGGTTTGTGTCCTGTCTCGCTAGCTGAATACTTAAAATCATCTGAGTATTGAAATTGACAGGCACACACTGTCTGCGCCAAGGAGAAAGACTGCTGGCGTTTTCTGGGAAAAATCTCACGCATCTCTCCCTTCCTGCACTGATTTAAATTCATAGTCTAAGAAATATACAAGATGCAATTATATCTTGTGGCAAATTATTAATAGAAAACCCCACCAAAATCAAACAGCTTGTGTCGGCGCATTTTATCTCTGCGAAGCTTCTCCCTTGTCCGCATTTTCTATCAAAACAGTATTTAAATTAAAGTAAAAAAACCCCGAAACAAACAAACAAACAAACATGAACACAAACTTTCCCAAAGCCCCAAAAGCCTAAACTTTTCCTGGCTGAGATTTTCTACAATTGCACGACATGGAAAAACTGTATCACCCTTTAACATAAACGTGGCCACATAAAACAACTCTTAAAAAAGATAGAATCGGAGAGCCTGAAATTGTACTGTCCACTGCGGCATCCAATTTAACAGGAGAGAGAAAGACGCTCCCAGTTTACCTCGAACTACGGCTAATATGACTGAGAAAATGAGGTTTAAGCGACGGTTAAATGTATAAAATTAATTTCTGATCCCCACAAATTACACGAGCTTATAAATACGCTTTTAATTTAGAGGATCACATTAATTATTTGAGATGGTAGAATGCGGCTAGGTTTTCCACCCTGCATCCATGCAGTGATTCCAATTAAATAGCAAAGGAGGAGAAAAGATTGAAGTTGAAAAAAATAGCAAAAGTGAAGGTCGCTTAACTTTGTGTTTGTGTACAATGAGTATGGCGAGGATAAATGAGTCTGGAAACGGCTAATAATTAGGATGACCCTTATCTGCCCTTAGCCGACTTTCCTTTATTAAAGAAGATGCCAGCTGGGTGACACGTATCTGCCTGAGTCCGCGTGGCCCTATGGGCGCGTGTGCCAGCTCCGGGTGCGGGACAAGACGTGGGGATTGTGGAGCCGTGTGTCCGGGTATGCTGATGCAATGCCCGGGTGCGCACACCCAGGTGCCTGCCTCGCTGCTACACTTCCTCAAAACAGCTCCTTCCTGCGCGGGAATCCGGGGCGCTGCTGGCCGTGCTGCCGGGCGCTGGCTTCTCCCGGGACCCCCGTTGCAGAGCCGCGGCAGCACTGTGCGGACCTCAGGCCCCGCAGGGCCGAGGCGTGCCGGGCGGAAGGCTCCGGGCGCTGCCGTGGCCCTCTCCCCCGCCGCAGCTGTGGGCGCTTGGGCCGGTTCTCCTCCTCCTTGTGCACGGCGCTGCCAAACAGGCGCGGAAGCGTCTCGGGGGTGCAGCGAACCGGGCTGGGTCCGTGTGCGGAACGCTGAGTTAGGGTGCGAGCCCCCGGGTCCGGGTGCGGGCCCCCTCCCGGTCCGGCTCCCGGCCCGGCTCCCGGCAGCGCCGCCAGCCGGCCCGCGGCAGCAGCGCGCGCCACAGGCAGTCCGTCCGCAAAGTACGGACAAACGGCTTTTTTTCCTCCTCCTTTCCTTTCCCCCGGCTTTAACAGGTGAGGGCCCGGCGGCGGCGAGACATGAGGCCGGCGGTCCCGCCGAGGAGCTCGGGGAAGGCGTTGCCCCCTCGCGGGACGCGCTGGTGACCGTCTCCCTTGCCCCCTGCCGTCTGCCGGGAAGGAGTCGGGGGCCGGCGGCGCGACGACTCCTCTGCCCCAAACCAGGAGTTTACGGGGCGCTTTTGTGCTTGCCGCGAGCGGAGATTACGCCTTTTAGATGAGATCCCTGCCCCCCGGCCCTCCCAGAGGGCTCACAGCCACCCCGGGTCTCCTCCAGATGCCTCCAGGGCTCCTGGAAGCAGTGGTTTCCTTGGGGAAGCCTGGCCAGTTTCGGCGCCGGAGGGAGGGGGAAGCACGTTTGCGCTGGCAGGGTCTGGACTGCAAACCGATTCCTCCGATTGCTGCCCCCCAGACTCCTAGCCCCCCCCTTCAGGCCCCCCTTCCCCCTGCAGAGGGGCAGCTGCGAAGCCAGACCGTGGGATTTACTCACCTCCTGAGTGTCGGCGTAGTAGCTGTTCCAGTCGCTGGTTTCATGCCCTTCCATTTTCACAGTCCCTAACATTATGGAGCCAACCTGCCCGGTGTAACCATCCAGCCCTCTTGCAAGCGAGCGACGGGCAGCAGGAAAAGAGCCCGAAAGCCCGACCTAGCAGGAAGCCAGCTCTCAGGAGGGGCGGGGGGTGCTGAATTCTCCTCTATAATCAGCCAAAAAGGAGGCAGGGAGCGGTGTGGGGCGAGACAGTTGAGAAAGTGAGGAAGTGCCGGCTGGGATGTGAGTGGAGTTGAGCTGATGTGGATCTTACGTCGCAGAAGTACCCACCTCCTCCTCCTCCTCTCCCCATTTGTCCGCCGCACAAAGGCGTTCGCACCTACAAAGCCGGAGATGCACCTGCAAACAAGGCAGTCCCCCTTGCCTGCAACTCCCCCCGGGGCGGCACTTTATTTGCAAAGCAACGTAATTGGTTTAAGCTTGTGGGGAAAGAAGGAGAAACAGAGGTGGGAAAAGGGTAGAGAGTGAGGGGGGGCGGGACGGGACAGGGGATGAACGGACACGACCACCCTTTCAGGTGGATGGGACAAATGCTAGGAGGGATCGGAGGAAATGAAATGAGGTAGATAAGGGAAGGGCAGCCCCCTCTATTTGAAGAGAACGCAAAAGGCCATTCAGCCTTAAAGCTCTGAGATTAGGGGCAATATTTACTAAAGTCCGGTAGATGCTCCTTTAACTCTATGTCCGGGATATGCTCCAAAGTCCCGAGTCTTGAAGTCCACAGGTTCTCCCCCTCTCCCACCCCTCACATCAAAGTTGGTTACTGCGCAGGTAGCCCCAGGCCCGATCGCGGCACCTCACGTTCCCATCGCCCTAGGGCCCCTCCCCAAAACCCTCCGACACCCCCACCCCTCGCGCCCCAGTCTGAACTAGCCCTTCAACCGAGGTGCTGTCCTATGTAGATGGTGATAATGATATTGCTTTTCTGATGCCTTAGGTTTAGAAACCATGTGAGTCACCGCGCTGAGACATAATACTACAGGCACCCAATAAATACGGACAGTGGCTTGAGTGCGGATCCACTGATATTAACCTCCACTTGGCAAACATCAGGTGAGTCACTAGAACCATTTTATATCTTTACTGTGGAAAGCCTCCAGCCCAGAAGGCTCATTTGGAAGCCTTCTCTGATGACAGACAGGAGCAGCAATAATAAGTAGCGGGTATCTCATTACCAACTTCTTGCTTATTGACCTGATTTCTCACAACGAACAGGGGAGGAGGAACCTGCACAGGCTGGTAAAAGGTAAAAAACACCGATAAAACAAATTGACATTGGACAAAGCTTTTTATTATTATGAAGGGAATCTCTTGGTCTTTGCAGATGGATCAAACATTTTCTGTCCTGTCCGGCTCTTCGAGCCTATGTCAACACCACAGACTTTTCTTGGGTTTCTCTATCTATCCCTTGTGAGTTTGTTTCTACCTAGCTGCTAGAAGTTTTATCGCTTGATAGTGAAAAACATAAACAAAAAACACAAACCCAAAAAACCACAACCACCAACCAGCAACTCAACAACCCCCCCCCCCCCCCAACCCGAGCAAGTTTCCTGACAATGGAATTTGAAGAGCAAATAAAGCTTCTTGGGATTTTGGAAAAGGCTTGCTCGTCATACACACAAAGTATAATCCACACCTGGGTCTGAATTTTGGCCTGACACGTTTATTGTTCAGCATGACCACAGTTGTTTCCACAGTGATTTGTTCTCGAGTGATCTGCAGAAATGTCGCCCTCACAAACATGATTTTAAATTTTCTTATACAGAGACCCAGGATTCAAATGACAAGATATAGTATATCTCTGCCTCTAAAAATATATTTAACCTGTCCTCTAAAAGCATTTTCTGTTACCCCTTCCTTTGTTCTTTCCCTCCTCATCCTTTTTTTTTTTTTTTTCCCCTTAATCTGGCAACAGAATTAAGTCAAATCCTAGAAATGAACAGAACTCTGGAATCAGCAGAGGAGAAAAATGGATGAAAATGTGTCTTAAAGGAAATAAAATATATAAAAGCACTGGATTAAACCCTTGTTTTCTCAAATGGTCAAACTACAGTCATGGAAACTGGGACAAAACCCAGTGGAATATCTAAGAGGTAATAAAATTGCTGTCTTCATGTATGCACCCTCCCCCTTTACGCAGTGGAAGAGGTGTATATGTCTGAAAACAGAGCCACTTCGGCAGTGGCTTATTCGTTTCGGTACTCGAGGTCTGCGGGGTACGGACCGCCCCCAGCGGCACAGGCGCAAGCGGGGAGGCTGGCGGGGGTGCAGCTGCCCCAGCGACCCCACTGGTGGCCCCCCCCCGCTGGGTGACCTCGGGGCGGTGCTGTCGCGCTTCCCAGAGCCCAGCCCCGCGGGAGCAACACCCGGCGGGACGCCGGGCAGCCTATGTTGGGTCACTCCGTACCTGGAAAAAAGGGTAGGCACGAAACCGGCCAAGCTTATGCTGCTACAAACCGCGGAGGCGTTTCGCCGGGCGGAGCAGACGTGGCGCCCGGCAAAATCACTCTCCGGGCCGGCCTCCCCCAGTGCTGCCTTCGCTGGGATGCCCGCTGCTCGGCAGGGGAGGAGAGCCGGGGATTGTGCAAAGCCTCAGCGCCTCCTGTTGTCCGGCTGCGGCTGCGGGCTCAGCTCCCTCCTGAGGTTGCTCCCAGAGGTGAGAGCATAGGCAGGCTCCCCTCTGTAATCTACTTAGAGCCTCTCGACTTGGTGCACAATCAGCAATGCCAAGTCAGAGCCAGCCGCTGCTGGAAATTCCCTTCAGCCCCAGTTGCTGTGTTGCAACCCTGGTGGAGAAACGCCTTCCTTGAGTGAAGAAGAGTGTCATGACGGCTCTGCCCATAGCCACAGGAAAAGAGTATTTCGGTAATTGCCCTTGCCCTGCACTCGAGTCTCTGCGAAACCCTATGTAGAATGCTCCGCTAGTCCAGCGGGATTTATCAGTACCCTTTGTAGCAGGCTCAGCAGAAGGGAAGCACTCTCCTAGGATGCGGGACGTGGTCTAGTAAGCAGGAGCTCTCCAGGCACACTTAGTTGCTTATGTGTTTTTCAGAAGTCAGGACAGTAGCCCTGGCCCTAATAACACAGAGCTTTTTCCCAACTCTGGTTAGAGTAACGCCAGTTTTTGACCAAGCTGTACACTGGTTTGTTTTGTTGTTTTGTTCGGTTTTTTTTTGTTTTGATTTGTTTGTTTCTTTGTTGTTTTTGTGGGGGACTTGTTTGTTTGTTTTCTGTTAGTGCAGCCTGAAGAAAAGCTCAGGCTGAGGTGAGCTGTGCTTTCCCCGGCTAAACGGGATCAGGGTCTCATCTACTAGCTCCACCTGTGAGGGCTGCCAAGGGTGCAAACCTGACCTAAAAAATACGGAAAGTATGTGTGTGTGGAGCAGGGCTGTGGGAAGCGGGGGTAGGACATCCAGGGCAGACCGTGTTACCAATGCTGTCAGGAAAAGCTGGGCCCCGCAAGGACCATTCCTCAAGCGCCTGCTTTTTAGGAAGCGTATCGCTCTCGGGCCGGACCGAGGGGCTCCGCCCCTTGGAAGGGACCTCCGGCAGCGCCGCGGACATCGGAGCTGGCACCGGCACGGCGCTGCCCACGCGAGGAGCCGCCACGGCCCAGTAGCTCGTCGGCGCCTCTTGCCCAGCGCTGCCCGGGAGCGCCGCCGGCCGATACCCTCCCACGCCTGGGGCAGGCGGCCGATGCAACCCGCGGGAGCTTTAATTTTAATTGTGGAGCGCTACTTCCTGTGTAAGCGATTCTTTTCTCCTGGCAGGAACAGCGCCTGCCGGCCCTTCAGTGTAACTTGCAGGGTCTTACTCTATTTTGCCCAAACGCCATCGTCTCCTGGACGGGAATCTCTCGGCAGTGCTTGTGCGGGCCAGACGTCTAGCTCGGAAGGAGCTGAGAGGTTATCTCCGTATCGAGGTGCCTTCCCTGCTCTTCACTGTACAACCTTCTCTTCGTTTTCCTAGATTTGTCTCCTGCAGAGGGTCGCCTCAAACACCGTGGGACCCCGTCAGCTACTCCCGCCCTCTTACTGTACTTATTCATCCACTCCTCCCGACGGTGGGAAATCTCTTTTCCCGTCTGTTACCAACCCGAAGTCCTCCACCATCCAAGAGGGCAAACACTAACGGGCTGGGAACGAGCCAGAGCCGGGTGCTTCGGGAGCTGGGGTCGGTGACTGCCGGGAGAGCCTCTCCTTCCGAGATGACGGCCGAGTCGGGGGGCTGCTTTCAATCCTCCCTCCCTCCTGCCGTTCCTCCCTCCCTCACACAGGCAATGCCGCCCTGGTTCTGTGCTCCTGTCGCGGAGTTCTCTTTTAGAAGAGCCCGTGGAGGTCCCCCCCGACACGCCTGGCCTCCCACTCCTTGGAGGAGCCCCCGGCCCGGCAGTCGCTCCCGCGTCCCTGACCCCGGAGCTCACTGGCAGGTGCGATATGATAAGGTAGCTTTTACCCTCCTCTCGCTCGGGAGCGGGGCCCGGGAAGATGAGGACGTTGCATGGGGTCACCACTTGCTTCGGAGCTTAAATGCGTCAATTATCTCCAACCGTGACGATCAAGCGACGCCCTTTCCCCGACCGACCCGAGGTAGGACGAGGGCATCCCCTTTTCCTTCTGCACTTTCTCCTCCCTAGGACCCGTGGTCTGGTTCTCCTGGGTGGACTAAACCTGCCCTCCCACCGCCCCGTCCACGGCAGGGAGGTCGGGGGGTCGCACCCCTTCCCCGCTGGACCCTTCCTGCCCGCTGTCGGGTCTTCTGCCGTGGGTTTCCAGCCTTCTCAGCCTCCGCCGGCGGGAGCAGAGCCTTTGAGACCCCAGGCAATGCAGCCCTGCCGCCGGAAGGAGCGCAGTGGAGCGTGGCCTCTCCGAGGCCCGGTCCTGCGGGGGCCGCGCCCTCGGGGCACCGGGCTGAGCTCCCTGGGGCGCCGGGCCTGCTGCGCTTTCACGGGTCACGCTCAAGGCGATGGTCCCTCCATGGACGCTGTATGAGGCCATGAGGCCCCGGAGACACTGTGTGGCTCGTTGCACTAGTGATGTTCCGTTGCCAGATTTTTTTTTATTTTTTATTTCAGTCCAATTCATTGCTATTCATTTTCTAGTCATCTTGCAGAAATGATATCATAAGACACGAGCAACATAAAATAAAATATCCCACCCATCTGAAAATACTCATGTAGCAAACCAATTAAAGAAGAAAGAAGTACAAATAATGAAATGAAAAATTATGAGTGTTGATATCTGATGGTTGAAGTGATAGGAGTAAGGAAGCCTCTGTTTTGTGGTGGTTTCTTTTCTTCTATAGTATAACAGAAGAGTTCTTAACTAGGTAAATCATTATCCATCATATACAACTGCTTTATTTTTGTTAATATAATTAGGTGTATGTATGCTGTTGCAGAACCCCAGCTGGCAGGAATGCCCACGCTTCAGTGTGTCATTGGCCAAGTGTGTTTTACTTATTTTATGCAAGAATAAGTGCACTTGATAATTCTCATTTGACTCAAGAGCAGCCATGTATGTATCAATTTCAATTATAGTTTGTTTTATGTTATGATTTACTGAAATTTAAATATAAATGCTTCTGTTGTGTACTTCAACCAGTGTGCCAGTTCTTGTTAAATTACTTGATATATTTTTTAAAGTTTTGGTTGGTTTGTTTTGTTCTAAAGGGTGTTTTGCTTTAAAGTAGCTGCAGTACTATGGCATGGAAGAAAATAGAGGATATGGGAATTCAGTTATGCACAGAGATAAACACATGCACTTTAATGGCATCCACTTTACAGAATCTCACCCATATTGCAAAAATGGTGTTTCAGAATACATATTTTTTTTCAGGTTTTTGTAGGAAGCAAAGAAAACAAACTATGACAGTGTGTGCAGTTAATCTAAATTTACTGCTATAAGAAACAAAGCTTCATAGTAGAGACCCTTATGCATGATTCTAGAACTACTTCTTTGTTAAAGATGTCCAAGTAACTTAATGGACCAAAATCCACCTACCCTGTCCCAACAATTTTTGCTGCTTGAACAAAAGGCATTTCCACTCTCCAACAGTCTTGCTTCTCTGAAATCTGCAGTGAGTTCTCTTTGAGAATAACTGCTTTACTGATGTAAACCAAATATCTCTGTATTAGACAAGAGGTTCAGAGCTGATCAACTCCTAGGAATATTCTTCTTAGTATACTTCTTCAGTTTTCCTCAAAGTGATCTTCCTATGCAGAAGGTGGACTTGATTATGAGTGATGGAGGGTGAAGGAATGCTACCCTTCCTTCACTGCATATCAACATATTTTCAATTTGTATGCCATGTTCTCCTTTACCTGCAAAGAACTATTCATTTCCCTGCCTCTGTCTCTATAGTAGCATCTGTCTCTACAGAAAAGCATTGGGAGAAACCAATAACCATAAATGGTTTTCTTGGATGACTTCAACTCTGAAGAATCAAATGCACAAAATAAAAGCTGGCTTATTTAAATTCCTCCCTAGGGAGCAGTTCCATAGCGTTAACCCAGCTTGCAGTTCCTAGATCATAAATGAATTCAAGCTGCATTAACTGCACATTTTCTTGAGCTGTATTAACTTAAACCAGGAGCAATTGTGGAGTGTGTGGCAGTGTGATCACACATACACAGAAACACTTTGGCCATTTACTCTATTGAGGACATACACTAACCTGTGTATAGCAAAAATTATGCTTGCTCTGGAAAAGGATGCCCAGAGATCCTATGTAACACATTCTGTAGTTATACATTGAAATGCGAGAATGTGAGCATCAGCTGGTAACACCTTAAAATCGTAAGACCCTCAAAACAGTACAGTTAACTAGTGACTATGGAAAAGTAGAGGAAGGTCTGGATTTGGTAACATTTTAGGACTTCTCAGGGGAAGCAGCTGTTCAGTATTTTGAAGAGTGGTTTGTCCTCCCAGAAGCTGGTCTAAGCTTCTGCTTCAAGCATTTCAAGGGTGAATCTGAAAACTGTTGAGCAGTTTTAAGGGACTGACATCAGGAATGTCATTAAGATCACCATGTGGCTTCCCTTCTGCCATCATCTGGGTTCAGTTCCCTGTGCAGCTACTGCTGACACAAGGAAGGAATCAGATTTAATTCATTCCTCCTCCATCCCTCCAGAGTCAACAAGATAGCTGCCTAAGTATTTCTGCAGTGCTTGTGGTTTCAGGTTTACTCCTTTTTAGGTATTGACTTAAGGTGGAAAGACTGAAAGGGAACCCAACATCTGACCTTTCCTTCAGTTCCCCCTAAAGAGAGAGATCTTCTCTTCCATCCAAACAATTTCATAGCTCATCTGGTGACTGCCAGTGCCCATTGAACAAACTAGTTTCCCTTTTTCAGGATCTATGAATATTTGCTTCACCACCCATCCATTGCCAAAACCCCTTTAAATCTTTTTTAACATTATTCTTAGAGCTAGCTTGAACTTCAACCTCTGCAGACACCTCTACTCACCCTTTGCAGGGCATTTCTTTTTGCTGAAGAAACTGATCAGATGCGAAGATTTTTCTTGTGATTAAATGGGATTTCTATGTCTACCAACACTGAGTCTTCAGCTGCAAAATCTATGAGATCTACAAACACACAAATGTATATCTACATCTATATATCCACATTCAAGCTGCTGTCCTAAGAGAACAGAACAGCTAGACTGGAATGGCCAACTGGAAACTTGCTGTATGAACTGAAAGACAATGGAGAGAGGAGATAGGATATATCTCTGATATGATCAAATATGATCAGATTTTAAAACTAAAACAAGTAAAGGCCCGAGCTCAGCAAAGACTTTGGCAGGTCTTTTTATACATGTATAGCTGTAATTTCTCCATTTATTGCTTACAGCCTTCTTCAAAGCCAGGAGTGTCTCTGACCTTATGGCTATGGCTATGTGTGATGGGCTTCTAGAAGTAACTCATGTAATTTCTTCTGGGCTGTATAATAAAATGGCACATAACTGGAAATATTACAGTCACGTCATACTAAAAATAAATCTGTGAATTATGATCACTCAAAATACCAAGAGATTTTCTCATTGTAGTGATCTCATTAAAAATACGGTTTTAAATAAAAGGGCTCCATCTTGTTTTCAACTTTTTGTTTATATCTATTTTGAATAATAAAGGAAATACCAATGTGTTTGAGTGGGGAGAGGAAAAAAAAAAGCAAAGCTCAAAATCATAGAAGCAAGAAAAATGTTAACTATTTCTGATGGTATTGTACTGGCAAATACAGACATCTTACAATCATAATGGAGATTAGTAGAGCTGGGTGTGCGTATTTGTTATGGATCAAACATAGGATATAGTGATTAGAAGAATGACAATGCTTTCAACACTCACAAAGGGATTGGATGTGTGATTTATAATACTAATTCCACAAAACCTTTCCATGGCTGCTTACTGCAGAAGGGATTCAATATAGATTGATCACTGGGGAAGAAAAAAAAAGTATTTCCTTCAGCTCAGCTGGATGCAACTAACAAAAAGCTTTCAGTATTGACACTCACTGATTTAAAAGATATCCCCTCTGTCATTTACTCTGGTCTTCTGCTACAGATTGCTGTCCCACAGTGTAGCTGTCAGAGAACTTTTTTGCTACATTCCCAGTCCATAATTCACTATTCAGTATTTTAGCTTGTAATAAATTGATTTACACCAAGTATTTATGGCCATTTTATGTATACCTGGCAGAAATATTAGAGATGGTGATGCCCTGGAAGAGCAAACAGTAGTAGTCTGTAGGCTGAGGATACATACCTCTGATTTTCTCTTTACTCGCAGTCAGAAGCACAGACTCAGTTATAAATTTACCACTGGTTCTACTAAGGGACTTTAGACAATCATTCAAACTCTCTTTATTCTAGCTCCTGGTCTTTAAAATGGAATGATGCTACTTCGTCATCATGGTGAAGCTGTATTTTTAAATACGCTCTTATCCTTTCTAGAACTATTGCATCGGTGAATAGTTTTGAGTGCGTGTACTGCCATTTTGGGGAAGACTAGAATAGCTTTGGCTGTAGCACAGCAAAAGGGAGAACGCAGCACCCCCAGCATGGCTGGGGAGCCTTTGGACTATGACATTGCAAAGAGTTTCACAACAAGACAGAAAAGGACATCAGGCTAGGCATAGCATTTAGTGACAAACTAGATGTGAGCCACAGAGCTAGCAAACTAGTTATGCTCTTACTTTCCTTTTTCCTTTAAACAATTGCTCTTCAGCTTT